>CM040123.1:53897784-54497784 GCA_022559845.1 Amorphophallus konjac | reverse complement strand
ATGAGACTCTATTTGGATGAAGGATCTGGAAGATATGGCTTCTGGAATGGAGCCCCGGAGCTTAATCTGTAGAGTTTGAGTTGAACCAGGACACCTAAACCCTGAACTTTTGAGTATGATTCTGAGCAAGATAGCCTATTAAATTTTGAGTTCTTTGGATTGAATTCAAGATAATACTAAGGAGAAACCATAGGAACAAACGGCGCTCAATTCGGAGTAGAATTCAAGAAGTTATGGACTCTGCAAGAGGACCACGACGCATAGAAACAGAGCAGAGTCCAGCACGAATTGGACTCTCAGGTGTGTGTAACGGTCTATCGTACGACCGTCAGAGTTATGTAACGGACTAGGATAGGTCCGTCACACTCTGGGGGTCAAACGGGATGATTTCGGATAAGTTTCGGTGTAACGCACCCATACTAGACCGTCACATGGACTCTGACGGTCTAGGGTAGGACCGCCACGCTCTAGGGATCGAATAGGGCAATTTCGGGCAAGTTTCGGTGTGACGGTTTATCGTAGGACCGTCACACTGCCCTGGCGGTCTAGGGTAGGGCCGTCACACTGATGGAGGAAGATTTTTGGTAGACTACGCGTGACTTTGGAAATTGAAGCGTATCTCTCAAACGGGGCAGAACTAGCGAAAGTGGTAGAAAAAGAAATTGTAGATAACTGAGAGAGGAACAACGTTTATGAAGAAAGCAAGTTGAGAAAATGATTATAAGATGGAGAAAATGGTGCTAGAAGATAGAGAAAGATTCTGGGACATAGGGAATAGCGTAGCACGCCGAAAAAATGTGAATAGCTCACAATAGGGGCAGAACTGGCCAACGGCGTAGAAGAAGAAATTATAGATCTTTGAAAGATGAACAACTTGGATGAAGACAACTTTTTGAGAAAAGGAACAGAAGGAGATGAAAAAGGATCACTTTCAGGACTGCGCAGTGAGAGAGAGCTGATTACTTGAGGGAAGCCGGCCTAAATGGGCCGTAAGTCGACTTAGAAGCTAGAAGTTGATAAGACAAGCTCCAGGGCTCTAGGAAATCATGATCTCCAAGACTCAAAGGATATGAAATGGTAAAAATGGGCTTGAAATCCATCCGAGAAAGCTCCAAAACAATGGCTAATTCGGGGCATCAAAAATGATGAATAAGAGAAATGACACAACTTGTGGGCTAAAACGGGTGTCAACAGATGCCCCTCCTTGATGTCCGCTTTGCAAGGGAACGAGCGAAAGTGGCGCGGAGATGAAATGGAAAGGAAATGGAGCGAATGCGATAGCGACGTGAAATGGAGATGAAGCAGAGATGAAGCGGAGAGAACTGATAAGCGGGCATCAAGGCAAAAAGACACCCGTCATAACCAACAAGCGACAGGAATTCTCCCGAAAACGTCGAACTAATCACCTGAAATGATTGACAAGGATAAGACATGTCTGGAGAACTAACTAAGAAAGGAAAGGAAACACGACCAACCTCATCGGGGACACAATCCACGGACAATGAGTGGGTCGGCAGGAACACAGCATAAGAGCTGAAAAAGGAGAGATGAGACTGAGATAAAATCCAGACAGGAATCACGCTGGCCAACCAGACCAAGCGGGAAGATCAGAGAAATCGTTCAAACTTAGAGTGGAATGAAGAATCTCTTACTCAAGAGAACTGAAGTGCAATTAACCAGTGCTGAGGAGAAATCTTGAACGGATCACGAGGCGTGAGTGCTCAAAATGACATGATCAATGCTAGGTTAAAATAAAGAAATCATTAAAACGAATGCAAAGAAAGATAAAATAGAAAGTACTCAAGGATAATATTGCTAGACTGAGCCAGACGGGGTCAAGAGTCTTCTTGCAACCACGGCGTGCGAGAAAGAGTCCACCGTCCCCCACCCGACTCAACCGAGCGGCCTATCCAACGACTAACCGTATGCTCATAGATCATCATCATTTTTGTTAAAGGGGAGCATCAGATCCTAGAATACACAGACAACCAGTCGGTCTTTGAGAGGTTATAATAACGTAGATACCATATAGTAATGCAACAATGAGAAGGGATCGAGAGCCATACCTGACTTACCTGTGCAGGCGAAACGACACGTTTTTAGATTTTCTGATTTTTATGGATTTTCAAATAAGAAAACAACAATATGAATGAACATGATAAAAAGGCATGAACATAACGACGATAAGATAACGCTCAACTGAACGACACATAATAATCAAACGAATGGAAAACAACGCAACAAGACGAACAAGCACATATGCAATGGCATGAAAAAACCACACGTATGCAAGATGAACGTGGGGAACAAGACAACAATGCAATGAGACAACACATGGTTGGGACAAGAACATGAGGGATGACCACACGGTTGGGACAACACATGAGATATAGAAGGACGACTAACAACATATGCAAGACAACTAACAACACAGGGTAAAGAATAAAATAACATGTGTGGGACAACACGGTGGGACATAGGCACGGCGAGACAAGGACACGGCGGGACAAAGGATATAATCAAATATGCCCTTCAATCAAAATCCAAGATTAGAATGAAGTAGAACCGCCAGGTTCATAATCGTGAGGTAAAGTACTCTCATAGAAATATGATCATTGCAAACAAAAGCTGAGAATGACATAAGCTTCAGAACAGATCGAGAGACATGATTGAAGAAGGGAAGACCAGATCAAAGATGTGGACAGGAGACAGAGCACAAAGATATAGCAAGGAATGCCTGAGTATCTGTAACCTGCACACTTAGCAAACAGATTATGTATCTATTCTCAAAATAAAATATAAAAGATAGATATTTTAATATTTTTTAATTTTCTTGATTTTTTTGGATTTTGAAAATATTTAATTTTTTTTGGATTGGAACAATATTTCATTTTTTTTATTTTTGACAATATCTCATCATGTTTTCTAGATTTTTGACAATATCTCATTTTTTAGATTTTTGACAATATCTCATTTTTTTTAGATTTTTGAATAGTAATCTGCGGCACCCAAAGACAGGCTCGAACTACTGGCCAGAGATCGCCGTCCCTCTCCTATCATTAAAGACTTCCCTTGAGCAGGGCGTGCATGTGAGGGGGGCTTACCACAACCAACTGCCTCAAAAGAACGGTGCCCCTACTAAGGCTATAGCCGGGATACAACCCAGCCTAAGAGGGAGACATAGAAGAAAAATTAGAGACAAGCTTTATGCAGGATGGGAGACATCAGGACTTGAATTCCTTCTAGGGCACTACCCCTCAAAGAGATAGCCTGTTACGCCGGGACTTTGTGTCTTTGATTTTGAGACCCATATTTATCAGGCATGCATGCGACCGGGCTCATGACGTCCCGCTGGGAACTGTACTGCCACTCTTGCCATGCCTTTGATTCATAATTTTCTTTTGATTTTAATATATGATTTTCATTTGACAGCCCTTATTGGCTAGATATAGCATGAAAGCTCACTTTTTTGGGGTCAAGACTGCCCCTATTTGAGACTTCTCTCGTATTAGGGAGCGCCTAGGTTGGTCATCTCATCCATCCATCTCTTGCCCCTACACTTGACCGAGCAGAGAAAAGAAAAGACCTTTGTGCATACCCAAAGTATGGCCAAAGCAGCAACGGTGTTGCTCAAAGGAATCGACTATGGCTCGCCGTGAAGTGTGTGAAAAACCCATGCTCAAAGGTCACCCTCAACAATCAGGGAAATAACTAGACTCCCAGCGTGGAGCTATCACTGGCCTAAGGATGCTGCAGAAGTGAACTCATTTTAAATGAACTAAGCAAATTTCTAAAAGCCACTTAACCATGTTGAGGAATAGCATTATAAGCATGTGTAGAAATAATAAAAAAATGGAAATGAAAACATGTTTCTTTGCTCAAAATAAAGATACCTTTGCAAATCCGCAGTGTGGAAGTAGCATCCTGAAGTGATCTTGATCATCGAGCTTTGAGGAGCACGAGCTTTGTATTCCTTGCTTGACAGGACGAAAGGAAGAGGATAGCAAAGGGATTGAAAGATTCTTTGACGTGGAGGAGCGACAGACACCAAACTAGATGAAATAAGGATAAAAAGGAAGAAGGATGAGGGCTAGAACTCCCTCGTTAAGGCATCGAGACCCTGATAATAAGGAACCAGATACAGAAGAAACCAGATTAGCTCAAATCAAGGCGGACTAAAGTCTCGAAAGCTGCAAGAGAAAGGGCGAAGACCCCGAAAGGGAGAAGAGGAGAGAATAGAAAGAGAGTGAGAGGATTGCTGTGAAGATGAGGAAGAATGAGAATGATCATCCGGCGTGGCCAGAGAAGGAGAGTAGTAGTCATCCGGCAGGGCCAGAAAAGGATCAGAAGCAACACCCGGAAGTCCTGGGGAAGAATCAGAGGCAACACCCGGAAGTCCCGGGGAAGAAGAATCAGGTGATGTCCCGAGATTGGGATGGAAGGATGACATAGGCCGGGGCCTAGAATCGTGAGAGGAGGGAAAATCTGGAGGATCCGGGGAAAAAAGAGAGGAATGGGGACGCATGGACCTATGGAAGGAGGAGAAAATGATGGAAATAGGATCAGATGGAGGAAGGTACACCACCCAAGGGTGGAAAGTGAGTAGAAAGAAGGATGAATGAAAAGAAAGGGAGGAATAGGCTGACCCCTGAATGCACAACTGACGGCTCTTGAACCTGCATCACCGTCTCTTCTTAGCTGAAATTGGCTTGAAATGGACCCGCTTGGCCCGGGCTTGAATCCTTGGGCACCTTGCCTTGCAATATCTTCTCAAATAGCGAGCCCACCTAGCAGATGGCCTTGCCCAACTATGGACATGCAGCTTCATCGGGGCGGTTGCCCCTAGACTCCCGGTGCTAACAATAGTAGGACGTTCTTGAACAACTAACTCCTCATAATGCTGAATATCATAAAACCATGGAGTCTTGTTACTTGGCACAAGTAGCATGAGATTTGGCAGCTCCACTCGGCAATAAGACTTGAAGCATAACTCCCTTGCTAGAAGAGACGGGTGAAGCTGAGGGAGAGTAATACACGGTGTTGACATGGCCGACTTGCTAATAAACTGAGGAAGATTACATAACAAGTGCAGAATATCTCCAGAAAGTGTAGAAGATACGGCGAATTACCCCTTGAACATATAATCCATAATTTGCTTGGTGGCCGTATGCGTTAGCACAACACGGGTAGAGAACCCTTCTTGGCCTGTCATCTGAATGGCAATAGAGCGAGGAGAAATAATAGCATCAACAATGAACTCTCCGGCGAGCAAAGAGATTGCCACCGGCCTTGCTCGGGAAGAAACTGGCATCAACTCAAGGGAACTCTTCTTGTCAACTGTCTTCACTAGGAGTGTAGGCTCAACATCCCCAAAATAACTAGAGACCAGGATGGGGATCGGCATTCGGCAAATGAAGTCTTGGATCTTGAAATGCACGGCCGGCACTGAATCATCCTGACTTGGCTTGTTATCTCCCTGGGGATTAGACCCAAGGGGCACCATGGGCAACGCACACCCGCTCCGTGGGGTGGGAATAGGTGGAAGAATGGGGATAGGAGTAGGTTCAGAAGACGCGGGGGTTTCAAAGGGTATGGTGTGTTTAGGTGGAGGCAAAGGTAAGGGTGGAGGTATGACTTGCTCGGGCGAGGGTGGCAAAGGCAAAATTTGCTCAGGCTCAGTCAAAGGTGATGGCGGGGGTGATGGAGGTTTAGGCAATGGTGAGGGTGGCAGAGATGGTGTAGGCGATTGAGAGGATGGTGGAGATGGTGATGTGGTCGATGGAGGTAGTGGACATGGCAAGGATGAAGGAGGGGATTGTGGTGCCCACCGTCGACGTATCGACACAACGCGTCGAACGACATTGGGGGTGGAAGTAATGGTGGAAGAAGTAGAAGAAGGGGAGGTGGCACTAGCCTGAGCAGAGGCTTGGGTCTGTGGAGGTTGCGGAGATTGGATAGGAGATAGCGAAGGTAACAGAGTAGGCGAAGTAGTAGGTGATGGAGTGGGTTCAACGCTAGACGAAGAATCACTGGGGTGCCCCCGGTCTTGTAGAGATGGAGACGGCTGCTTGGGCGGTGCTTCTTGTTGCTGTTGCTTGTTGCGGAGATCTAAAACAACTTTACACATGGCGGCCCAATCAATTCTTTTATTTCCAGGTCATAAACATACTCTCGGAACTCGGGACAATCCTCAACCAAATGCCCCTGCTGGCGGTGAAAATCACAATATTGAAGCATATTCCTGACCGCGGGTTGGCAAGGCACAGCCGGAGAGAGCGGCAATGCGTGAGCGGCCATCAAAGCCCTAAAAATGTCAGTAAAGCACTTCGGCAACGGAGGACAAGGAGCCTGCTTCGGGCAAGGCGGATGCCGAGGGGTATGAGGTGGTGGAGAAGGTTGTGGAGACGGAAGCGGAGGTTGCATAGGTAATGGAGTGTGGCTGGCAGAGGTGGGATTTGGTGAAGGCATATGTGGAATGGAGTGGGGAGGTATGTAGACGGCATCCACCTGCTCGGGATGTGGTGTGACCTTGACCGGGGGTGGAGACGCTGACAGGTATGCGGACGCAGGAGGCTGACTCATGGAAGGTTGATATGCGGAGGCGTATAGGTATGTAGAGGCGGGGGGTAGACTCATGGAGGGATATGTGGCGGAAGACTGACTCATGGCGGGCTGACTCATGGGAGCGTAGGGTTGGCACGTGGAGGGTGAAGGTTGATATGTGGAGGTGGATGGTGGAGACTCGGGGTCAAGAGAATCTTAGATTTGTTGGCGGATGAAGCGGGCTCGACTATATAATTGTTGCCAGGAGGTGATGTTGTTGAGGGCTAAGATAAACCGATACTCGGGCGCGGCATTGGATATCAGCATTTGATTTGCTCTCCTTCTAGAATGTGCCCTTGGACCTGCGCGGCAAGGCGACGCCAACGATCGGCAAAGGTAGAGAACTCCTCTTCGGGCTTCATCATCTCATGGGCCAGATCCACAATAGAGTACTTAGGCCCAACCTGGTCTTGAAACTACTGAATAAATCGCTCTTGTACAACTTGAAAATTCACAACTTGCTCTTGCGAAAGAGAGAAGAACCAATCCCGTGCCGGGCCTTCCAATGACAAACCAAACAGATAAGCCATCAAGTGTTGATCATGTTGAAATTGGGCCGACTCATAAATAAACTCCTTCAAGTGTACATACGGGTCACCGACTCCACTATAACAACGATATGTGGGAATTTGTGATGGAGGTGGGAGCCGAAGACCTTGGAAAGCGAATGGAACACTTAAAGAGGATTTAGGATCGATCCGACGTTGAAGCTCATCAAGTTGGCTTTGGGTTTGAACAATCATCTCTTGGGTAGGGATAGATCGAGAAGAATATGGGCCAGCTTGAGCAAGAGGATGTGAATTTGACCAGTATGATGATAATGGGCCGGATAAGAGGATCTGGGCTGAGAAGAAGAAGGGCCCATTCCAGGAGTAGAAGGATATGTGGGCCTAGAAGGATCATGAACATAAGGACCCATTGGCCTGGCAGCATAAAGAGATGAAGAATGATCCCCATTAGAAAAATAAGGCCCATTAGAAAAATGGGGCCCGTTAAGATGATGAGGCCCATTAATGAGAGAAGAAGGCCCACTAAGAGAAGGAGGCCCATGAAGATGAGATGCAATAAGACGTTGGGCCTGGGCCGGGTCCATTTGGCGAACAAGGCTTGATATATGGGCCATGAGATTAGCCTAT
Source organism: Amorphophallus konjac (assembly GCA_022559845.1). NCBI lineage: Eukaryota > Viridiplantae > Streptophyta > Magnoliopsida > Alismatales > Araceae > Amorphophallus > Amorphophallus konjac. The sequence goes on along the minus strand of CM040123.1, from coordinate 54,490,045 downwards.
TCCTCAGAGGGATCAGAGGGACCACGGGAAGATGGGCCCGCGTGGGAAGAGGATTCCACGCGGGAATAGGATTCCACGCGGGAATAGGAAGAAGATTGAGAAAAAGAATGATACAAGGGGTTAGAATGATACTCCATGAGGGCAAATTGAGACTTAATATAAGGAGATCAAGGACAATACAAATGGGGAAGCAAGGGATTAATGGGCTTGAGAACAAGGAGGGACTGACCCACTAATGCAAAGACCGATGGACAACGGACCAAGGGATGATGGACTGGACAATGAACCCACAAAATGGACTGACTTAAGTGGGCCTAACAACGAAGAAACATGTGGATGCAACACAAAACACCACTAATGGGCTTGGACAAGCCCAAACAACACAAACAATGCAATGTGAGAGTTTTCACCCAAGTCAAATAAGTTGATATAATGGGAAATATTTTAGGGATTTTAATAGACTTTTTAATGATTTTAATTAATAATAATTCCCTCAAGATAAGGTCCAAACTTTGGGTTGACTAAGGTTAACTCTCTCACACTTATGCCAATGCAAGCCTAAGGGGTGGAAAGGTACAATCGGCCCGGTGTCCGTGTGGGAATCCACGGCTCACGGGGACTTATGACGGTCCCAGATAAGATCACCTAGTCGACTCCAAGGAATATAGAGGCGAGAGGATCACTTACCAAGGTAGGAAATGCAACTATGATATGGAATGTATGGCCCTATGTGCACCGGAGTGCATGCAAATTCTAGCTTAAAACTAGAAAATCAAGACTAGATTAACTATGCAAACTTGATCCAACTAAGACAAATAGTATATGGATGGAAAGACAATAAAAAGGTCTGCACAACGGACCCAAGAACAGATCAATCTGACCCCGGGAGGTCAATCAAATCACTGAGTAAAGTTACCCCCGTGAACCTGTACGCAGACCACATGCAGATTTTATGGACAAAATGCTAAAATGATGATAACTTTTAACTAAGCAAATGAAACCCAAATGATGCAAATAAGCTATGGGTGGAAAGACAATACAAAGGACTATTTAATGGAACAAAAATCAGTGCAATCAGACAACGGGAAGGCAATCAAATAACTGAGTAAAGATGTACATGTTAACCTATCCCTGAGCCTGCCTGTAGAACTTATGCACAAAACTCAAAAAGTTGGACAATATTAGAATATGTAAATGTTAACAAAATGAGGCAAATGATATATGGATGGAAAGACAATACAAAGGGCTATCCAACGGAGGAAAAATCAGCGCAATCGGGCATTGGATCAAAACTTATCCCCCGATGAACACGGCCCTGTGAGCATGCACACAGGACTGCCAGAAGCTGTAACGGTCTACCAAATAACCGTTACATGCATGTGGCGGTCTACTATAGGACCGTCACACTACCTGAGCCCTTAAAACACCCCAAACAATGGAAGAATGGATAAAATATGACCTAAACATGCACATGCACACACCCAACTTACAAAAGAGCATTAAAACAAACGTGATGGGCATTGGTGTCCCACCGTGATCGCCAAAAAACTGTTGATTTATTTTTTTAATTAGATTCCAATCCCACCCCCTTTAAATACATACATGCATAAACATGTGAATCAAAGATAAGGGGGATGAAAGGATGAGAAATACTAATCGTGATCGCCACCAAGGTTCCAACAACGCCAAAGGATGAAGAAGTGTAAAGAACGGCGCCGTGTACCTTGGAACTTAAAGACTTGATCACGCTTGACAAACGAGGTGCGGGGAACTTGTGGATTCAAACCTCCTCTCCTTTCAGCCGGCTAGAGGAAGAGGGCCTCACGTTGTATTCATGCTCTCCGGGGGGGAGGTTTTTAACCCCTGTGGAAGGGTGAAAATAATAGGTGGGTGTGTATTGTTCATGCATGAGATTTGAAATCTCGAGATTTGATTGAGAGAATAGAGAGAAAACGTTGATGCAAAATGTGTAAAAGTGCATGTATAGCAGAAAAGTGCAGAATATTATGATGATTTGTGATTTTAAGAGGAAGAGAACTAAGAATATAGATCATGAAATCAAGCCCAAAAGGATGCAATGGAAAGCTAATACTTCCCTCTTCAATCCAGGGTCGAAGTTGTGAGTTGGAGTTGCAGCATGGCTTCACCCCGAACCAAGAAAGAGCCCCCCATCGTGACTGCGAAGTGGGCAGTTTTTATAGAAAAGTGGTGAAACCCCCAACTTTTCTCCATGAGTTTAAGAGATAGAGTCCATCAAATCTCAAGATCTATGGATCAATCTCGAGATAATAGTCAAGATAAGTCATAGGAGAAAATGGGACTCTATTTGGATGAAGGATCGGGAAGATATGGCTTCTGGAAGGGAGCCCTAGAGCTTAATATGTAGAGTTTGAGTTGAACCAGGACACCTAAACCCTCATCTTTTGAGTGTGATTCTGAGCAAGATAGCCAATTAAATTTGGAGTTCTTTGAACTGAATTCAAGATAATACCAAGGTGAAACCATAGGAACAAACGGCGCTCAATTCGGAGTAGAATTCAAGAAGTTATGGACTCTGCAAGATGGCCACGACGCACAGAAACGGAGCAGAGTCCAGCACGAATTGGACTCTTAGGTGTGTGTAACGGTCTATCGTACTATCGTCAGAGTTATGTAATGGATTAGGATAGGCCCGTCACACTCTGGGGGTCAAACGGGATGATTTCGGACAAGTTTCGGTGTAACGCACCCATACTAGACCGTCACATGGACTCTGACGGTCTAGGGTAGGACCGCCACGCTCTAGGGATCGAACAGGGCGATTTCGGGCAAGTTTTGGTGTGACGGTCTATCGTAGGACCGTCACACTACCCTGGCGGTCTAGAGTAGGGCCGTCACACTGATGGAGGAAGATTTTGTGCAGACTACGCGTGACTTTGGAAATTGAGGCGTATCTCTCAAACGGGGCAGAACTAGCGAAAGTGGTAGAAGAAAAAATTGTAGATAACTGAGAGCGGAACAACTTTTATGATAAAAGTAAGTCGAGAAAATAATTATAAGAGGGAGAAAATGGTGCTAGAAGAGAGAGAAAGATTCTGGGACATAGGTGAACAGCGCAGCACGCAGGAAAAATGTGAATAGCTCATAATAGGGGCAGAACTGGCCAATGGCGTGAAGAAAAAATTATAGATCTTTGAAAGATGAACAACTTTGATGAAGACAACTTTTTGAAAAAAGGAACAGAAAGAGATGAAAAAGGATCACTTTTAGGACTGCGCAGTGAGAGAGAACCGATTACTTGAGGGAAGCCGGCCTAATGGGCCGTAAGTCGACTTAGAAGCTAGAAGTTGATAAGACATGCTCCAGGGCTCTAGAAAATCATGATCTCCAAGACTCAAAGGATATGAAATGGTAAAAATGGGCTTGAAATCCATCAGAGAAAGCTCCAAAATAATGGCTAATTCGGGACATCAAAAATGATGAATAAGAGAAATGACACAACTTGTGGGCTAAAATAGGTGTCAACAGGTATCCGTGACTTGATTGAGTTGAATGCCAACTACTTTCCACCACTACATCGGATTCTACACCATATGTTCACGTCACTTATTTATCCAAAGAGTGGGAGTAGAGATGAGGTGACTGAAGTTCAAAGGTTTTTGTTTTTTAATGTTATGAATGGCAGCTTAATTAACATGGGTCGGCTCATGACCAATTTGATAAGAACTTGTCGAACCCAACTAAAGAGATCAATGCCTTATGCCTCACAGCTGACATGCGTGTTCGTATATACTGGGGTTCACCTTGGTGATGAAGTGTTCATTAGAGTTCGTCAGGATGATATCTACAATCACGACAAAATTTTCTCAGATTTTGGGTACTATTATGGTCCAAATGGCGAGCTATGCCGAAATGTACCCACCTATGAAGAAGAAGCTGAAGATGATGCATAGCAAGAACATGGACAGTAGCAGGATCAAGGGGCAGTTCCTCCTCCAGTTCAGGGTGAGGACCAGCCTCCATCACCTTCGCCTCATCTCTTGGATCAAGAGATGCCTCCCCCACCACAGTTCCATCATGGGGAGTCTTCTACTCAGGGGATTGGACAACTGCCTTAGGTGGACTATGAGACTTTTGACAGGCGGTTCACTAGGCTGGAAACTTGAGTGGATGCTTTTGGAGAACAACTCTCCACCTTTGGGGAGAATATTGCCACCATGGGCACTATGCTGGAATCTATACCACAGCATCCTAACTCTATCTCCACAGCCTTGGATTCCTTAGCCACTCAGATGCAAACTCTCTCCACAAACATGACCACTCTTACCCAAAGCCATGAGGATTCACGTGAGACCTTTCATGCCATGAACAGAGTTCTCCTGAACATGTAGCGCCGTGACCTTGGTAGGGGTCAACAACTGACCCATATCCAGCACCGCCTTCAGCATCACGAACACATATTTGCGGATATTCAGCAATGCCTCGGCTATGTGCCTCCTCCTCCACCAGATGCCCCGCCTCCTGCAGATGACCCATGAGGACGTCTTTTAGTTTCCTCCCTCCAGTTGGTGTCTTTTCATCTTGTGTCTGTTGGGTCCACTCTTCGTCTATCCCGTTCCCCTCTTTGATGATGCCAAAGGGGGAGAAGTAGTAGTGCTGTGTTTGCATGTATGATCATGTGAGGATCATTGTGTCTCTGTTCTACATTTTTGCATTTGTTTAGTCTCTTGTGTCTAGAGTCGTGCATTCACTCTTGCATCAATGTACCTTGTAATGAAATGATGAACTGAATGCAACTGGTGTTTGATCTCAAATGGTTGGCTCCTGTATCTCATTTCTTTTCTCTTGGCAAATAAATGTTGAATGGTTGCGTGTTTTGAATGGCTTGTGATGTTTCACATAAGGGAATGAGTATTTGGTTTATTCCAATGCTTAGCTCCAAAATTTGCTTTACGGTAGGTCAAGGCAATTGTAATTTAGAGTTTTGTCATCATCAAAAAGGGGGAGATTGGTGAGTCTCCAGACGATTTTGATGATAACAAAACCCCGGATTACAATGGGTTGTTTAATTGTTTGAACTTCTCCAAATGAGATTGAAATCCAAATGCATGAGTTGATTGAGGGTCAAACAAGCTCATTTTATATGTATCCTTGTGCAAACATAAGTCTTCAAATGTTCGGTTATGTTTCATGGACTGAACAATACTATTTTGTAGAATTCCCAGTTGGCGGTTGACCTAAAGGCACAGAGCGGTCGACCTAATTTTCCACGGATCTCAAAACTACAATTTTTTACAGTGGCGGTCGACCGCCCAGCATGTTTCGGTCGATTGGTTTTCCCAGAATTGAAAGATCTTGTTTCTGTAAATTCTAGTCGACCGCCCCCTACCTCAGGTCGACCGCCAGTCTCGAAAGCCCTTACTATTGACTTTTGTGTTCTCAACGTGGGAAGCCTCCCTCCCTAGATTTATTTAATCCCAAAGCCACCAAACCTTCCATGATTTGTGGATCTAGTTCCTGGCTTGTCTCTTGACTGTTCAAGAGTTATAAAAACATATCCTTGGGGCAAGAAACCCTAATCATCTAAGGGAGCTCAAGGAGGCTATCAAGAGGAGAGAAGAGTGCTGGTAATGTAGCCATGAACAGTGCTCCGGGAAGGAAGTTCTTCATCCATCTTCAAGTGATTCAAGCCACATCTGGAGTAGATCAACCCCAAGCCAAGTGGAGATCAAGCTGCATCCAAAAACCTTCTTCATCAACTAAGGGGGAGCTTGAATCTGAAGTTTTCTCTTTGTGTCTTCCATTCGATTTCTATTTCAGATTCAAATGTATGTTCTTGTAATATCTGAATACTTGTGTGTGTGTGTGTGGATCTACGCAGATCCATGTGTGTGTGTGTGTGTGTGTCTATTTCTCCACATCTCTTTGTGATTCCGTGCTTGTACACCTTCGTGAGAGTTCCGAACTCTTCACGTGTATGTGTGTGTCTTCATCTTGTAATCATTTACAAGATAGTGTGGGAATCCTTACAGATCGTGAGGGGTGGACGTAGGTTGCCGTTGTTGCATCCGAACCACCTAAAAAATCTCTGTCCATTGTGTGGTTTGTTCCTTTTCCTCTATCTCCATTCCATGCAACATTCACGTAGTCTTTCGGTTGCATTGTTTGTGTTAGTTCTAATATTATATATCATTTCCATACTAGATTTTGGGTATATCAAAAGGTGGGTTCGGATCGGCAAGGCAAACCTTGTCTAAAAGATAAACACCTTGCGCGAGTTGAATCTCCGAATTCTCACCTCCGCCATCGTACCTAAGATCGGTTGAGTGTGATAGATTCTATTAGATTTCTTAGTTTCCATATAATTCTGAATTTCATTTCGGCTATTATTCACACTTCTTTGAATTGGGCAAAGTTTGTTAAAAGTTTGTATACACCCAATTCACCCCCTCTTGGGTGTCATTGATCGCGGGACTTCAGAGTTCAGTTCCAGAACCTAAAGGTGTAGTAATTGCTAGATTTGAAGGTAAATTCACAGTTGAAACAGGTAAAGTCTTTGCAAAAGCAGTGGAAATGAAAGAATGAGATGCTCCGGTATCAAATAAGATAAATGCCAGATGCAAATAGATTAGGATAGTACCTTCAATCATATCACCATCCTTGGCAGGTTCATATTCCATTATAGCATTTAGACGACCTTGTCGCCCGTGTCCTCCATGATTCTTTGAAGGCTGTTCCTTCATGAGTGGGCAGTCTGGCATTCTATGGTCTCGGTTACCATAATGTAAACATGCGCTGTGGCGCTTCCAGCACTCCTCTACGGTGTGTCTGAATTTTTCACAAAACCTGCAAGCCTCCATGACTTGCTTCTCTTCTTCCTTGACCCTTTTTCCTTTGCCATTGCTCTTTCCATTGTGTGATCTCTTCTTGTTATCCTGGGATTTATAAGTTCCCGTGATGCTAAATTTGTCGCATTTCTTTTCTCTTTTGTCATGTCTAGGGCTTGATTCCTCATCCTTCCCTTTGAAGTTTTCTACCTTCTTGTAGACACGCCAAAATCGATGCTAAGTTGAGTAAATTTCATGTCACAACGTAATGCCCTGCAGTGGGCTTCATTACTGGCTCAATAGGTAGGTTTTTCTATTTTTTTGAATTTGTTTGGTATTAGCAACTATTCCGATGGCCACCATTTTAATAGTAGCCCTTTTGGAGTGACGCCATTTCTTTCTGTCCCAGGTCGACCAATACTTTGGTTGTGTCGACTCATAGGAATTGGCGACCATTTATACGGACGATGTTGTAGATATCTTTTATAATCTAAAGAAAGATGTGTGTGTGGGTGTGTGTGAGTGAATGGATATAGCTAATGTGGCACTAGATGGAACATGTAGAAAAATAAATAACACAATGAAATCAATCACCCACGCACACTATCAAATCGTGATCGCCACCAAGGTGAATAGTGCTAAGAGAGGCACACTACGTACCTTAAAAAAAAGGAGATGAGGACACGCGCCAAACCAAGATAGCGCTGGTGCGGGATGAAAACGGTCTTCTGATGACAGCTGAACGGTGAAAACGGCTGGACGATAGGCCGCCACCAGCACTGAAGCAGAACGCGGGAAGAAGGCCTAGGTGTAGAACTTGGACGGTCTTCAATCGGCCGCAAGCAGTGGAAAGACGGTCTGAGAAAGACCGCTATCTCTAGTAGACGGTCGGAGGTAGACCGCAAAGGCTTCCAGAACCCGAGCTGGGGAACTCGATCCTCCACCCCTTCCGGCCGGCCAGGAGGGATGGGCCTTGCGTTGAAACACCTGCTGACCTGCAAGACAACAGAAATGACAAAAGAAAATGACCCAAATTAGTTTATGGAAGTGTGGTATCTATAAAGGGGAACGATGAATAGGGAACATAATTAAAAGGGAAAATGCCTGGGGGCTTTGGGTTTTTAACCCCTATGGGGCGTGGAAAACAATAGGAAGGTGAAAAGATGCTAGAATGCTAGTGAAAAACGTAGAGAAAAACGAAGGAGAATGGTGATGAAATGACTAAAAGACGTGACCAAAACGACTTAAACTATGACTCAAAACGGGACGAAAACCAACTACTCCCTGGACCAAAGGCTTAGAGGACATAGAAAGCCTTTCTCCCTGACTGGATTGCGCTCTGGAAAGTGGCAGCACTTCGACACGAACTCTGAAATTCCCCCCTCGCAGCCATGAGCCAAGGGTTCTATTTATAGACCCTTGAAACCCTAGCTCGAATGGAGGGCTTTTGGGCGAGAATTAGACTTGGATTATTTTGAATAAAATGAAGATAAAACTCCCAACCGCCAACAGGATCAAACGGCGCCCAATTTGGCTTAGAATCTGCGGAGAAATCCGTGGATCAAGTAACCATTTTGACCACGGATAGAGGGAGAAACTGCCTGTCGACGTAGGAATCTCGGTTGATAAAAACGGTCCATCGATAGACTGCCCAATATGCTAAGCGGCCCATCGGCCGACCGCTATTCTCCTGGCTGTTAGAAAATAAAAATAGTAAGATAATTATGCTTATTTATCCAAAGACAAGGTCAAACTGGGGTAACCGCCAAGTAGAAACGGCTCTTGGCAGACCGCCACCTGTATGGGACGGTCTATTGTGAGACCATTTACAAAAACCATAGGTCAACGTAGAAAAAACCAGGTCGACGTAGAAAAGAGACAGGTCGATGCAGAAAAAGGACAGGTCGATGCAGGTCAAGAAAAACGGTCATGCAATAGACCGCCACCTTCATGGAATGGTCTATCGTGAGACCGTTATTAAGGTGGTTGTTTTGAAAAGAGAATAAGAGATAAATATGCATACTCAGCCCAAAGACTTAGTCAAATCAAGTTTCATTAAGCCCAAACTTGAGAAAACAGGGGAGCAAGTCCAACCAGGGAGAAAGATGCCCATAAAATAGACCCAAAAACTATCGAAAATGGCCCGATAAATGACAGACAATTTGGGAGATCATAAATGAAGGCAAGGAAAAGACCCAACTTGAAGGTATAAAACGGGTGTCAACATATGCCCCTCCTTAACATCGTCTTTGCAGGGGAGTGAGCGGAGGTGAAGAGAAGGCAAAATGGAAACATGGAGACGAAGCGAAAATGCAGCGGAGCGTACTAAAAAGCGGGCATTAAGGCAAATGACACATGTCCCTTACCAATAAGCGATAGGAACCTTCCGGAACACTCTGAACCAGTCACATGGAATGATTAGACCACAATGACACCAAACTGGAGGAACTAACTAAAAATAGACGGAAAGGAAACACGATCAACCTCATTGGGGGACACAATCCACGGACCAATGAGGGGATTAGAAATAAGTAGTGACTAAAAATAAAAGGAAACAGACTAAACTCCAGATAGGGACTCTCAGGCAACCAACTAAGCGAACGGACCGAAGAAAACCTTCCGACTCTGAATGGAATAATTTTTCTCACCAAGACCACGGATGCACAATCATCCATCATCAATGAGACACTTTAGACAGATTATGGGTCATGAATGCTCAAAAATACGTATGATGCATGCTGGGCTAAAATAAAGAAATCATTAAAATAAATACAAATAAAGGTAAAATATAAAATACTCGAGAATAATATTGCTAGACTGGATTAATCAGGGTCAGGACATTATCTGCAACCACGGCGTGCATGATAGAACCGTCGTCCCCTAATTCCACCAACCTAACGGCCTAACCAACGATTAAACATGTGCACCTAGATCATGATCATTTTTGGTAAAGGGGAACATCAGATCCTAGAACACATGAATGACCAGCCAGCTCTTGAGATAATATAGCATAGATACCATATAGTAATGCATTAAGGGATAAGGGATGTGGAATACTTACCTGACTTACTTGCCGGATTGAGAGCATGGCATGTAGCATGGCAGGACAAGAAATCATGCAATTTAACATTAGTCAGATAGCCAAAAATGTAATCATGCATAAGAATTAATTAACAGAGGGCATAAGCATGAATTAATCATGACAAAATAGGGCCTTTAAAATAAAACGGTCTGAGCACGACTGCCTCAACCTCACAAATGGTCAAAGGAAAGACCGCACCACACAACTGAATGGCTACTTGGTTCTCTGCCTGAACTCACAAAGACGGCCATGCCTCGACCGTTTAATGACCTTCGAATTCAAAAAAAAAAAAATCGGCCCTTCTTCTCCCTCGTCTTCCCCACTTCGCACAAACGACGCCTTCCCCCTTCTTCCCCCCCACCGAGAGCCTTCCTCCCCTAGCTCACTTCTCCTAGCCCCCCACATGCCGCCGGCGAACCCACCGGAGGAGGAGATGCCGCCACCATCCGCGGCCGAGGAAGGAGCTCCAATGGCCGTCGGAGCGCCGGAGGAAACGACGATGCCACAAGAGGGCAAAGAAGAGGCGGCTGGGACCAAGGAGCTGGCCGGAAGTGCCCGGTCGTCCTAGGTAGGCCACGGAAAACCCCCCCCTCATTTTGAATTTTTAGGTGATGCATGGGGTTTAGATGAGGATAGAGGGGTCACCAACCCCTAGGGATAGTTGTAAGGGCCGCTAGGGCCATTTCCAACGAATGGAAGGATGGGTGAATGCCGTCCGCCACGGCGGGGAAGAAACGGTCCTAACAGGGACCGCTAAGTGGCTAGGCGGTCGTCTCACGACCGTTTAGACACTAATCGACTTACGAAGGGTAGAAACGGTCTGAACCAGACCGCCAAGGAACAAAAGCGGTCTCCAACAGACCGTAAGGTGAGGACAGACTCACAAAGGATGAAACGGTCCGAACTGGGCCGTTTAGAGAATAAAACGGTCTCCAACAGACCACTCATTGGACAAAAACGGTCAGAGAGTGACCGTTTAAACTCAGATCAGCGAAAGTGTTTATTTGGAAAATAAAAATGGTCTGATGAGGACCGTTGAGGGTTTAAAACGGTCGATAGAAGACCGTTAGGAGGATGAAAACGGTCCTGTGATGGCCTCCTCTTTAACATATTGCATTATATATATATATATATATATATATATATATTTATTTATTTATTTAACTCAAGTAAATACTTGCAAGGTGTTAGAGGGGGGAGGGGGTTCATCCCTTCATTTCGGAAGAAGATGAACACACTACCCCGGCCGCCAGGCAAGCGTTTTCATTAAGGAAAGCAGTAAAAGAGAAGGGGTACAGGGGGAGGGGAGGGGAACGTCGCCCGAAAGGGGGTAGGACGAGTACAAGGCCGAAAGGCCCACAAAAGAAAGAGACCAGAAAAGGCCAAGACATGGGCTAGGCGCCGAACCCAGGGACCCACAGCACAAGTAAAGTTCAAATCCCCAACAAGATAGAATCTTCATCGAAAGCCCCTTCAGAGTCGGATGAGGACGAAGAACGTATTCCACGCTGACGGTCTGGAGATCCTGGCCAATCAAGAGGGTCAGGGTCCGAACCATCGTGATCGGGGTCCTCGGAGACGGAAGAGTGGACCGGCGGGGGGGGGGGGGGGGGGGGCGGCCAAGTCCTACTGGAGCCGAAGTGAGTGACGGGTAGGAGGAGGAGCCTCGTCAAAGATGCACTGTCGATCGCGGGAAGAGGAAGTGGAGTTGGAGCGCCGGTAGGAACGTCGGGACGGACCGGCCTCAGTCCTCGACCCCACCCGCGAACGGTCCATGACAGGGTTGCCCACGAAAGCTGCATGAGCCATCGCAAAATCACTGAACCCCGACGCCAGCTCAAGCCCAGGGAAGGAGAGAACCTGTACGAGCTGAGGGAGCTTGATACCAGAACCAAGAACCGAGGGAGGCGCGGCGTCCGCGGGACACAACGGAACTGGGGGCGGAGCAGAGACAACAATCGGACCGGGCGATTCTCGGTTGATTTTCTTATGCAGTGCTTGAGCAAAGGAGAGGCGAGGGGACGACGTAGGAGTAGAGGATGGTGGCACCGGACCGGCAGCCCCACCCGCCAAGGTGGAGGGCTGCAGCCCTAGGGACCAAGCCTCAGCAGTGGCATTGAGACCAGCAGGAGGCAACGGGGGCCCGCCTTGGGCCTGAGCAACCGATGCCTGGAGGCCGAGGACCATCGAAGCAGCGGCGGCACGACGAGCCACCTGGATACGTGAAGACGGGGCAGCCGGTAGAGGGACAACCTCGGACGAAGCTGGGCACGGAGGAGGAGCACCCTCCCCAATGACAGACGCTGGATGATCCGGGGGCCACCCCGCTCGGCCTGGAGAGAACCTGGAGAAGCCTCCACAGGATCAGCTTGGAGAGACTCATCTACAGGGTCGGTGCAGCCGAGTACTACCGCCGAAGGAAGAGTAGTAGTGGTGACGATGACCGAGCCCAAAGCAGAAGAGGGTAGCTCAGACCCAAGAGGAAGAGAGGCCGCAGGGACCTGGGAGCCAGCATGCGAGGTGGAGTCAAAAGGGGGGACATTGTCCGTCTGGGTGGAGCCGTTAGCCTGGAGAGAGGAGACCGCAAGAGGTAGCTCCAGAGCAGGCCACTCAGAGACGTCCACAGCAAGCCCCACACTCGGATGGAGGGCATCAAGAGAACAGTCAACTCCCAGGAGGTGGGAGTCAGCTGCCGCGCAGACCGAAGCACTAGTGGGCTGAGAGCCATGCATGAGCCGAGTATGGGCAGAGGGCGAAAGAGGACCAGAGCCCAGCAGACTAGCGATGCAAACCGTGCAGACGGGCTTGGCAGGACCCGCAGGGAAGGAATTCCCGAAGGAGGCTGGCTCCAAACTTGGCAACGGCAAGACTTGGGGGATCCTAGGGATGGCGGGGGAGCGCTCGTCCACATGCATAGGGCACGAACCAGACGCCTCAATCAAATCCACGGTGGGATGAAGCTGCACAGTGGCTGTCGGGGTGACCTCCACCATCGGAGCATCTACTGAGACAACACCGGCACGAGGAAGAGACGGTGCAAGCCTAGAAGTCGTTGGGGAGACCCCCAGGGGAGGGTGGTTGATGCCGGCAACCGAAGGGTGGCTGCAGTCAATAAGGGTCCCCTCGAAGTCAACCCGAGTAGCAGGGAGAGGAGCTGACGACTTGTAGGAGTAATCGGCCAGAGGTGGGGCCAAAGCCTTTAGAGCGATGGCAGCCTCTCCACAAACATTAGAGGACGAAGGAGGGGGCCCAGCAGCCATGCAAGGAGACGATGCCACGGGGTGGGCCGCCACGGCTGTAACAGGGGCTGGAGGATCCTCGCAAGGGCCCCCAACAACGGGCTTAGAGGGAAGCTCAACTGGCAGGGGGTGGCAAGCAGCGCCCAGGGAGGTCAACTGAACGCCAGGCTCAGGTAGGAACCCGGTGCCATCCGCAGGGCACCAAATTGGGCAAAGAGGAATGGAGGAGGCCGGAGGCCGTGCCTTTCCGCCATGGGTAGAAGAATCAACCACCCTGGCCTGCGGAGGGGGGGGCTTCTTTTTGCAGTCTCCCACGAGGTGGCCCAGGCGGTGGCAAGAGGAGCAGAAGAGTGGGTGTCTGGGAAGACCACCAGCTGCCAGAAACCGCCAGCACCAATGCCAACCCACACACGGTGGGGGAGCTTCCTGGAGATATCCAACAGGACATAGACCCGCGCCGCGTGCGCACGGGTGAGGCAGAGCGTGTTGCGGTCGATCTTCAGGGTCGGCCCAATGCTGCCAGCAATGGATAGGATAGAAGCTTCGTGAAAGAAGTTAGCAGGAAGGGTCGGAAGCTCCATCCAGACAGGAACAAGGGGTGAGTCTTGCTCCGGCGAGAAGTCTAGAGCCCATTGAAAGAACCAGAAGGGGCGCCCCTGGACGAGCAATGACTCTTTGAGTAGGACCTTCAAGAAATCTTCCCGGTTGGAGAAGCGGAGGAGAAGGTGCCGACGGTCCATGGCGCTGAGCAGGAAGTCCTGCTTAAATTGAAATCGTTGGGCAAGGTGCGCCCGGATCTCAGCGAACGGAGGCCTCCCCTTGGGAGTCCTTGCGATGACAGCAAATGCAAGGGGTTGGCAGGTAAGTTGAACCTCTTCTAGAGAGAAGAATGGCGCCGGTTCACTGGAGTCAGTGGTGGTTGGAGCATGAACGGGGAGGGGTAGCACCGGCGAAGTGAAGGAGCTCAAGACCACCTGGGAGAAAGAAGGGGCGATGATAGTAGGGTGAGAAGCAGGGACGGCCCCTCCCAGTTCGGCAGCAGCGGCAGCTCCTTTCGCCGGCCAGGTAGAGCCAATACACCTGGGTTTACCCAGGGCACCAGATATACCCAAAGCAGACACATCGGCTGGCGCAGCAACAAGGGGGGCAGCACTGGCCGAGGGTGGGAGGGCCGCTGGAGGCACGAGGGCCCCCTGCCCAGGAGAGGATCCCGGTATCCGAAGGCCGCCAACAGGAAGGGATCCCTCCTCGGAGGGGCAAGAAGATGATACAATCGAAATGTTGGGTTTATGAATTGGATGATTGACCTAAAATGTTGAATGTATGCAGGGAAAATGCCGGACACGGATCTCGTGGCTCTAGGTCCGGGCAGTGTACCTGGCGCTGTTGGAGTTTCAGAGGGAGCAACTGGCTGCCATGGGATTTGCAGAGTTTCTGAGCATGGAGGTGGCAAGGTTATACACCGCCCTCTTATACGCGCTGCATGATAGGTGGGATCCGGTCAGCCGGGCATTTTTGTTCCCATGGGGTCATATGATCCCTACACTAGAGGATGTGGCATGCATCACCAGGATGAGAGTGCACGGAGCGCCAGTGAGCGGGAGGACGTAGACAGACTACCGAGAGCTAGCCCAGCGACTGCTGGGACTAGAGCTCCTGAGGCCGAAGTGACACTCTATGATCCTGTCAAGAGCGAGGCTGCAGGATAGCCTTGGTTTACGTAGAGCTGGGATCGCAGTTGGAGAGCTGCCTGACCAGCACCTAGCACGGCTGACGGACCGGGCACGGGAGCGGGTAGCAGTCGAGCCAGAATTCGAGGCGGACGTAGTCCTACGTCGGTTCCTATTGTTGCTATTCGGGAGGCTGCTGTTTGCCACCAGGGTGGACGGGGTGAGTTGCAGACTCCTTCCCCTACTCGAGGAGGTAGACCGAGTCAGCGAGTACGCATGGGGTGCAACAGTACTCACCTTCCTCTTCGACACTTTGAGCTCGACCAGCCGATGCACGATGCTCGACAGAATCTCCCCACTACTATATGTAAGCCTCGATTCCTAAAATGCTTATGCAATTCCTATATGATTATATGAAATGCTATATGTGACACATTGATGTAGGTGTGGGCCTACGTGTACCTCCTCGGGCTGGGGAGAGGACAGGAGGTGCATCCAGACCGGGTGCCCATCGCGAGGTGGGGTACCTGAGATGCCAGGTATGAGCAATCCAGGATGACCTCGACACTCTACCTTACGCCTCGGTAAGACTTAATTTTAAACTTTTTATATTCACTTTTAATGCAACTATATGCTTGACTGCTAATGCAGCTGGTTGCCGTTTTACAGGTCCGGTGCACACCGTACCAGGGCGAGGGGCAGGAGGGCCAGCCATGGGTGGGGGAAGCCCAGACGTACGTGGGCCGAGACATCTAGCTTCACTGCCTGAACGTCATTGAGCCACTCCACTATCGACTGATCATGAGGATGGTGGGCATCCACCAGCCAGAGGTGGAGTTCCCGACGAGAGAGTAACTAGAGGAGCGCGTGGGACACCACGCACGTGGGCTCGCGACAGAGATAGACTGGATCGCCCGGGCCGTGGACCAGATCCAGGACTGGATGAGGCAGGGGCGAGCGGTGTGCACCCGGGCAGCAAGCGACAAGGCCTACCTGACGGCCTACGCCCGCCGCTACGGAGACCAGGTCTTCCGTGGCGCGCGACGACCGGTATTATTCCTAAACTCATGCACTCTAGAAATGCTTATGGTTATGATGCTAATGATTGCCACTCTATATGCAGCTAGACCCCCAGGGACGGATTGCAGAGCTCCAGGGGT
The DNA here is from genome assembly GCA_022559845.1 of Amorphophallus konjac. Taxonomy (NCBI): domain Eukaryota; kingdom Viridiplantae; phylum Streptophyta; class Magnoliopsida; order Alismatales; family Araceae; genus Amorphophallus; species Amorphophallus konjac. Next base: position 54,474,088 of record CM040123.1, on the reverse strand, counting down.
TACTCCACCCGACGGTCCAGCAGCGGGATGAGCTCCAGCGCTCCTTGGACCTCCTGGTAAGTTTCAGCCTTAAATCTAGAATGCAACGTTTTAGTTTAAATGAGACTGACATGATTCTAAAATGTAGCGTGCCAAGGGGGCCCAGCGCCAAGCTCTAGACGCCCCGTCTTCCTCCTCCCAGCTACCGTCAGATCGGGCCGAGCGAGATGCAGACTTCGCGCGAGCGATAGCGCGGGCCGAGGAGGCCGAGGCCACTCTTGCTAAGAGGGTAAGCAAACTACTCTTCCTCCTTTTGAATTTCATGATTAAGACTGCAAGAATGATTTACGAGATGAATGCATATGTAGGCGAGAGAGTTGGCAACAGCGTTGGGTGAGGCTACCCGGTAGAGGGAGGAGGCCGAGCGCTCCCGCATCGAGGCAGAGCAGCTGCATGTAGAGGTAGTAGAGGCAGCACGCCTCTGTGTAGAGATGGAGCGATCCCGCGTTGGGATGGTGGGGGTGGAGCACCTCCGCGCCGAGGTGGCGGAGTTGAGGAGCAACCTAGAGCAGTCTTGGCTGCCGATGGCCGAGCTGACAGGTGCAGTGGGGGCGTACCAGCAGTCCCTCCAGGCGATGAGTCGGCGGTCAGAGCGCAGCAGGACTTAGAGTGGCGTGCCCAACGTCACCTACGGAGACTACCTTACGGGTTCCTCCGGCCACCGGAGGAATGAGGACGAGGAGCATCGGCGATGCCGACATGAGGAGGGGAGCACCTCCATGGCGCCACCAGTGAAGCGCCATGAGGGTGCTGGAGAGAGCGGCGACCCCGGGGAGGGTCAGACCTGATGTACTTATGAGATGTATGCATGTATGACTTTAGTGGAATGACATGATTTTTTTTGGTTTTTTCTGATGAATGCGTGCATACTGACACTAATTAACTAACCTAACAATGAGTCCTACGACTGATAGCGTGAGGGTACAAAAGAGAGCGAGAGAGAAGGAGAAGGGGAGAGAAAAGAAGGAAAACTAAGACAGCAGAGAGAAACGGTCTCGGCAAGGCCGCTTAATGAGCTTAGCGGTCCAAAGACAGGCTGCTAAAGACTGAATGAGCCACAGCTGAATGAATGGTGGAGAGGGTTCATTCAAGACTGCAAAGCAGGAATGGCGGTCCCACTAAGACCGCTTTAATCATGAAGACGGTCTAGACAAGACCGTTAACCACACATTTGGATACGAATGTGAGCGGGGATGGAAATGGTCGTATGACAACCGCTAAGAGTGAGTAGTGGTCGCTCGATAGACCGCAAAGGTAGAAAGATCATTAACACCAATCGGGACTTTCTTGGAGAGTCCCAACCCATTGATAACCCCATCCAACCATGGTAAGAGCGATCCTAACCTTGGTTGGGCCTATCCTAACTTGATCCTAGTGGCTGAAGGCTAAGAACTTCGGCTCTATAAGTAGGGGGACTCTCAAATTCGTAACTCACACCAAACCCCTCTTTCTAGCCTTGAAAATCCTAGTGCATAGCATAATGGGGGAGAGCTCCTACAATGGGCCACAACCAGCTAGGAAGGAGCGTGAGGTGCTACAACGGTTGACTTCCATTCCTAATCATTTGAGCACCAATCCCTTGCGAGAGGTAAGCTTCATCAATTACTTTTCAAATTTGTTGAAACTATTTTCCAAATCATCATATTGCTCTTTCTCCTCTTTTCCTTTCTTTCTTTCCATAGCTTCTTCCTAGCCCTAGGCATTACTCTAACCTAAAATGGGTTGCTCCCATGGTCCGTGAACTTCCACTAGATGTGATCTCCATCCTGAAAGCCTGGCACCTCCATCCACTACTTGTCTTAACTAAAAACTACCACAAACTCTCACTCGATTGGCACAGTATTTCATCTTTAGTGGAGACATGGCATCCTCAGACCCACACTTTTGTCTTCCCTACATTTGAAGCTACCATTCTTTCAGAGGAAGTTGAGACATTGCTAGCCCTTCCGAGGACTAAGGTAGGGGACGAGGACTTAGTGTGTCACACCGTTGTCCCCATAGATCCCTCTCTCATTCTAGGGGAATTCTTACTCAACTCCAAGGATGTTAGGACCATGATTAGTTCCCAACACATCCATTTGCTCCCTATGGCCCAGTGGGTTACTTCTCATTGTAAGAACAAATGTAGATGGAATGAGGCTATAGCCAAGGTAGCTTCTATTTGTCTATGTGGGGCCATTCTTTTCCCTACCACTGACCACCTCCTTGACATACCAAATCTGAGCATTCTTAGTGGGTTGTGGAGAGGGTTGTCTATTTCACAGGCCATCCTTTCTTACCTATTTGAGGGCCTTAGTTCAGCTTCCCTTGGGGGGCCTCTCTTTGGGTCTATGATTTTGCTAGAGTGTTGGATGGGGGTTAGGTTGAAGTTCTTACCCAAGGAGGACATTTCTTCTCTTAGCCGGATCTTCGGGAGCCACCCACTCTTCTTTATTGGAGGCGCAGTTGGGTTTCCCCAGCAGGTCGAGTGCAGGACAGCAGACAGGAGGACCAGAGATGACTGGCGGATCTACTTCAACACCCTGCCCCTCGATCGGTTCATGATGCGCCCGGCTTTCCTTGTTGGCACTACTCTCAGGCTTCCTAGGAGGCTCGGGTTGGACTTGAGGCTCGTGGGGAATACCACCTTGGTGATGTACAGCCCCCACAGGTGCTCTCTACAGGTCAAACTCCCGCGCACCATGGCTTCGGCACTACCCCACCTACTCGCGCTACAGGTGAGAAGACTTGGGACGGAGGAGGATGAGCAGGCGGTCAGGAGTGCGCTGATCATGTGGGAGATCAGCAAGACGTGCACACTACCAACAGAGGTGACCGAGATTCAGGAGGAGTTCCAACTTTATTTGAGAGAGCTACGCGAGATCCGGCCTCGCATCAATGCCTGACTGAGAGATTGAGTGATTTTAGCATGATGTAGAGGGCTTGATAGCTCGAACTTGATGTTTTTGATGTTGAATAAATAGATGAAAGAATTTGATTGCATTAGCTATCGACTCGCCTCTCTTTTCTTCTCATATGTGTGGTTTGATACGGCTCTCTGAAATAGAGACGGCCAAGGTTAGGACCGCCGCAGGAACAAGACGGTCATAATATGACCGCTAACGTGAGAGAAACGGCCTCCAATACGCCGCCACTAGATAGACGTCTGAATGGGCCAGTGAGCTTATGGTTAACAATTCTCAGGAGAGAAAAGCGATCTATTGAGAAACCGCTACATAATAAGACGGTCAGCGTCGGACCGCATGTTTTGTAGAAACGGTCTCTTTTTAGACCGCAAATGAATAGCGATCAGAAGGGCTTATGTGTTTGGGCTCCGGGAAAAGGGCGCCTTATCCAAAGACCGCTGGAAGATGAGACGGCCAGGAAGTGACCGCTAATTGATTATAAACGGTCCTCAGAAGACCGCAAACAAGCAAATATCAGAAGAGTCCATGGGCTTTATGGTTCGGGCCTTGTGGACCTGTCTCTGCACACACTAAACAAAGAAAATAGGTTAGATCTGTTCTCGGCTTAACCCCTTACCGCGGGCAAGCCTGAAGTGAGACCAATTCTTGAAGTTTGGTCAAGGGGTTAAGCCCTATCAAATAGGCACACAAATGACATAAAATGAAAATACAATGCATGCCATGAAATGCAGAAAAACACGTGATGAAAATATTTGATTTTTGTTTGAGTTTAAAAATATTTAATTTTTCTGGCATTTTTGAAAGTATTTGATCCTTTTTTTAGGTTTAAAAATATTTGATTTTTTTAGTTTTGACAATAATTGATTTTTTAGAGTTTTGACAGTATTTGTTCTTTTTAGTTTTGACAATATTTGAATTTTTTTGAGTTTTGACAATATTTGATTTTTTTCTCTTTTCTTTTCTTTTTTTAGGCTAATTAAAACCAGGTGAGGTGAATCTTAACCCATGTCATTTGGAATCTTCTAAAACACAGCGTGCGCTCAAGATGACAATCCCTTGGCCAGGGGTCCAGCTCGCATGATGATGCCTCTCCCAGGGCCATACCCAAGGTAGGATCTAGTCTTTAGAGAGAGAATGGAAGAACATTGGGGACAAGCCTTGCATTGGGATGGGAGATATTAGGATTCAGCTTCCTTCCAGGGCGTTGCCCCTCAAAGAGTAAGTCTATTGCGCCGGGGCTTTGTGTCTTCGATTTCATGACTTTCATTGATTTTGATACACATATGATGCTGCACAACCCTTCACCATTTTACGCGAACCTCGACTCTTATCTTAGGAGAAGCAGGCCCGGTTACTAGGATCAGGGGTATTTTTCATGGCGTTTTCTCTTTTGCTCTTTTTGGCTCTTTTTTCGCTTTTTCTCCTTTTTGTTTGTTTTTTTTGTTGTTATTTTTTTCTTTCTTTTTCTTTCTTTTCTCCTTTTTGTTTGTTTTTTTTGTTGTTATTTTTTTCTTTATTTTTCTTTCTTTTCTCCTTTCTTTTTTGAAGACTTCCCCTGTTTGAGATCGCTCTCGTATCGGGGATTTCCTAGGTCGTTTGTTTCATCCATCAGTCTCTTGCCCCTACGTTCGGCCGAAGAAAGAAAAAGCAAGGACCTTCACCTCCCCCGAGCATGGCCGAAGGAGAAACGATATTTTGCCAAAAAGGAAGACCCTGACCAAGGGTGTCGTGTAGTGTGTCGTTGCTGTGCTAAAGAATCTTCTTTAGTGATTAAGGAAAAGACGCGTCGCCACTCGGTTGTCGTTAGTAAGGATAAAAACGCTTGAGATAAAGCCCATTCCACGCGTGCAACAACTCCTTGCCCTCAGCGTTAATTAAACGATACGCATTCCCCGGATAAAATACCTTAACAACGAACGGACCCTCCCATTTGGGTTGCAGCTTAGACCTAGGACCACCTGCTCTAATAAATTTGCGTTTCAAAACCATGTTACCCACATGAAATTTTCTTTCAATGAGCTTCTTCTGAAAATGAGGCGAGACGCGCTTTTGATAGACAGAAACATGATTGGCTACATTAAGCCTCTTCTCGTCTAAGAGTTCTAGCTGGACTAGCAACGCTTCTCGACGTTCATCGAGATTAAGTTCCTTATCAAACTGCACTCTTAGGGAAGGGATCAAATGATAGAGTAGAGGGATGCTCTGATGCCTATAGATGGAGTATCTATAGACGATCTAGAGGGGGTGAATAGTTCGGTCACCCACTAAAATTTACTGCAGTAGAAACAGTTGCGAAAAATAATCAAACTGCTGTAGGACGATCGGGAGGCACTCAATCACAACTTGAATGAAACATATCAATCAGATTGCCTCTTCACGTGATCCTAAGCAATCATCTACTGAGCGATGAATAAATATAAAGGACAAAAGCAAACCACAAACAATCACATAGTGGACAGTGGAATCTTAAGGTGGTTCGACCTCAAACCCGAGGTCTACATCCACCCCACACTCAAACCAGAGTGTGGCTTAACTACTGATACACAGCTTCCGCTGATCCACAACTTCGGGGTAGAAACCCTATTACAGTAGGCCTACAGCTTACGTCGACCAGAGGAGTCCTCCTCTACAACCGCTGGGGCTTATAGCTTTACCCGACCAAAGGAGTCCTCCTCTACAATCGTTGGGGCTTACATCTTTACCCGTCCAGAGGATACCACACCTCTGCCCGCTGAGCGTCACGGCTTGCTCCACTGACAAACAGCTTGAAAACGAGTTTCTAAAAATGAAAAAGAAAATAAGCAAAGAAACAAAGAAACCCACGAGGGAAATGTAGCTCAGAACTGAGCGAATACACCTCCGGTTCTGAACCTAGAGACTGAAGAATAATCATTCTCTCTCAATTCTCTCAAGACACTTCTCTCAGAACTCTCCTTTTTTTCTGCTCTCTCTATCTTCCTTTTTCTCTCTGGATCGTTCAACCGCTAGCTCTCTCTGCTTCAACTTTTCTAGCACGATCAATCTTCTCTCGAAGGAAAAGCTTCTTACTTATAGTAACAGCAGAGAGGTAGGGCGTGTGCTCTCCACGATTCGCGTCCAAACACCTTGGTCACGTGGCAGCATCCCAATTTACTGCTTTACACGTGTCACGATCCTGGCAGCTCCTCCAATCTTGGATCACGTGCCATTCTTAGTCTTCATGAAAAGGCATCTATCAAGACATTAGATATAAAGTCATTTTCAGATAGTTATACGAGATGTAAAGAAATTACACGGAGTATTTATTCTGACATAGCTGAAGTGCACCGACTCAATGTGGTGTTTACACACACATATACACAGACTCAACATTCATGCACAAGGCCTACGGATGCATTGACTATGTATATGCAATGTGCAAGTGTTGCACAGACCTAATCAAACCGTGAGAGGCCTTGCTTAGACTACAACAGTGCGAAGATAAGACTTGCACAGACTTAATGTGCTCGGTGCAAGTATTGCACCGACTCGATGACATGCCACTAGAGGCGATGCACTGACTTAGTCATGGGTAGCGGCAGCCAATGCACCGACTAGCTCAGACGGAATGCACAGACCCTATATGCATGGTGCATATATTGCATCGACTCGAATGCGTGCAACGAATGCACCGACTTAGAAGCTCATGTGCACAAGACGAGCATGAGGCAAAAGATGCACTGATGTAAGAGTTGCACCGACCGTGCTTGTGCTAGATGAACAAATTGCACCGACCTGCTACTGAGTAGCACATGCGATGAACTGCATGAGACGGAAACTAGCATGGACCCTGGTATGTGCATGAAACACAAAATGAGATGCGAGATGAGACGGATACATGCACAGACCTAGGCCTTATGAGACGCAATCTAAGAAGGACACAGAATCTGCACCGACTTGTGTCTTCCAAATGCAAAGATGCACTGGCTTGCAAGACTTGAACGTCACCCATATTCACAGACTCTGCTTGGACTTAGTTGCGTGTTGTAGCTAAGGATGCACAGACTCAATGCAGACTAGACAAAAGTTGCACCGAGTCAATCTAATGCACGGACTAAACGAAAATGTGCAGACAACATTTAGATGAACATCTGACAAATAGACAATATTAAACACTAATGTTGTCAATCATCAAAACAAGATTTACAACATTCTCCCCCTTTTTGATGATGTCAACACTAATGGACAGTCACACCAATGGACAATGCATATGCAGACTGATGCATCTTTAAAAAGCTCCCCTTGAATATATGACTCTCCCCCTGTGTGACTCTCTACCCCTTTGAAGAGATAAACAATTCTCCCCCTTTGACTTTAGCAAAAAGGAGGAAGTGAAGAGAAGAGATATAGGAAAATCAGGGAGGATGAATGAGACTGAATAACATTCTATGCAATGGTTCAAGAAATGAGCAAATTATAAAACAACCCTTAGGATATAAGAGTCAACAATGTGCATTCTTAATTAAGTTCAGGTTTAATAGTTATATAAAGTAGAGTAAAGTAACTGACTTCCTGAAATAGGGTTATGGACTCTATTTATAGCAATAAACCTAAAACACATAGCCATAATAAACTAGGTCAGGACAGTACCCTATTGATTTCAGAAACAGTGAATATCAAGGAAAGTCACTTGAATTTGTATTGAAGTTAAACAGTTGACACTCAATGACTTTTGTTTTCCAAGGGTTACAACAGTTCTTTTTCACTACTGATTTTTTAATCTGAACTTAGTGGTCAGACAAGTATCATTTATGTTGTTGACATTAGGTGTACACCTTGATTAGAGGCATGTACCCCCAGTTACTAAGCATAAACTACTATATCTATTTCTGATCAAGAGCTACAGAGATAGTTTGCACCTTTGACATTAAGGGTACACCTTGATTAGAGGCCAGTACCCCTAGTTACTCAGTAAAACCACCCCTATAGATTTGACCAAATGAACAGAGTTAACCCGAGTCACTTCATGACTTAGGTATTCTCCATTTCTTTAATGGAGGCCTCAGTTTCTCAGTGCAATTCAGTCATTGCTCTGTCACTTTGTTCATTTCTTTTCTTTTAATGATCTTATTTCTGCTGCCCTTATAACTTTTAGAGTGACTGTTTAAAGACAATACACACTCTAGTTTTCTCCATCTAGACTTCACTAAGTCTTTTATGTTCAGGTACAGTGAGGACCTTTTCTATTCTAACTATGTGAAAACAAGAGGTTAAGAGCTATAAACAGTTTCTAACACCTTATTTTCTGATGAACAATCTCTGAACTCTTCAGTTTATTAAGGTTAAACCTTCAATTCAGTCAGAAGCAGCTGTGATTCTTATAAATGAAGAGTTGTAATAACTGTAGCTTACTATAATGAACCGATAGCAAGACTGGTATTCAATCAGGATGAAAGAATTAAACATGAAAACATAGGAGCAGCTCAAAGAATTTTCAAGAGTAAGTCGAATGAAAGTGATGTCATGAGATAGGGATTTATGAGATTGAGGAGAGAAAGTGGAAAGAATTGAACTCTGATCAGACATCGCTCAACTCCCCCTAACAACATAGTGCATCAACCTTAACTTGTAGAATGTAGATAATGCACCGACCTATATGTTGCTTGAGTGCAATATGCACCGACCTATGGATATGTGCGGTATGCAAATGCACCGACCTACATGCGGCTTGAGTACAATATGTACCGACCTGTGTATGCGAGCGGAATGCAAGTGCACCGACCTTTATGTGACTTAAATGCAGGATGCACTGACCTATAAGTTGGAATGCTTATGCGAGTCATTGATTGAATGCAAGTCATGCAAAGACTTATGCTTGGTGCGAATATGCAATGCATTGACTATGTGCAGTACGTACAATAACAAAGAACTCTATGCTACTCATGCATCTACATCAGAAATAGTCTATGCAAGACATCAGACACCCAATGTACTCAGTGCAAAATGATTATTCAAGCATCAAACATTCTTTATTCAAATTTTAAAGAACATGCTGACACAATCATCTCAAAACATTTCAACAAACAAGTTAAGAATGAAATTATTCATCATTTTCCTGCTGAAATTTGTAAAGCCCCAATTCTCTTCTTAGATATTTAAATCTTTCATTTCCAAGGGGCTTGGTAAATATATCAGCAATCCATTTTTCAATTTTAACAAACACTAATTCAATTTCATTTTTACTCACTACATCTCTAAGAAAATGGTGTTTAATTTCGATGTGCTTAGTCCTAGAGTGGTGAACAAGATTTTTAGTTAGGCAGATGGCACTAGTGTTATCACATAAAAGTGAAATGCATCTCAGATTTATGTGATAATCTGAGAGCTGGTGTTTAATCCATAGTACCTGGGCAGCACAGTTCCCTGCAGCAACATACTCTGCCTCTGCAGGGGTAAGTGCCACAGTGTGTTACTTTTTAGAAGCCCAAGATACTAGGCAACCACCTATGAATTGGCAATAGCCACTAGTGCTCTTCCTATCTACCCGACACCCTGCATAGTCTGCATCAGTATATGCTAGTAGCTCTAGCTCACACCTAGCAAGATACCATAAGCCTAGTTCTTGGTTGCCTGATAAATACCTAAAGATCCTTTTCACTGCACTAAAATGTGATTCTTTAGGACTAGCCTGAAATCTAGCACATAAACACACTACAAATTGAATATCAGGCCTAGATGTAGTGAGATACAAAAGGGATCAGATCATATCTCTGTACAACTTTTGATCCACGGGGTTACCTTTGGTATCTTCATCAAGACTTGTTGAAATACCCATTGGAGCTGCAATGTCCTTGAGGTTGTCGAATTTGTACTTCTTCAGAAGGTCCCTTATGTATTTGGACTGAGTGATGAAGGTTCCATCCTTGGTTTGTGTCACCTGCAGTCCAAGAAATAGTTTCAGCTCACCCATTGAGCTCATCTCAAATTCTTGTGTCATAAGTTCAGAGAATTCCTTACACAATTTAGGATTGGTTGAACCAAAAACTATGTCATCCACATAAATCTGAACAATGAGAATGTCAGGATGACTTACCTTGGTGAACAAAGTTTGGTCAATCTCACCTCTTGTGAATTTCTTCTCGGTAAGGAATCTGCTGACCCTGTCATACCAAGCTCTAGGAGCTTGCTTCAACCCATAAAAAGCTTTATTCAATTTATAAACATGAGAAGGGTAATCTAAGCATTCAAATCCATGAGGCTATCGGACATAGACATCCTCTTTTATTTCCCCATTGAGGAAAGTAGATTTTACATCCATCTGCTGGAGTGTTATACCTACGGAGCATGCATAAGCCAATAATATTCTAATAGCTGTTGAATACGTGTGCACCATGATTACTGTTATGGTTTTGATGATAGCAACTACTATAAGTCACACTGTGGTGCATCTATTTAAACAATCAGTCATTTCATCGAACATGTTGTGTGCATGAGCAGTGCATGGTTTTGATAGCAAATACTAAGTCACACTGTGTTTGCATATGACGTCATTGTGCATCTGTTTAAACAGTTAGTCATTTCATCGAACAGGTTGTGTGCATACCATTGTTCATATCTTGCATTGGTTCATTCATATAGTTGGTGCATCTCTTATGCTGCTACACATAAAGTCTGTACATTTCACTGTTTGCATCGATGAATTATTTGTCATTCGCATATCAAAGTCTATACATCCATTAACAAGTCTATACATTGGTTGCATAGCTTGCCATGCAAAGTCTATACATTCTCCATGCATCTTCATTACTAAGTCTATACATCCTGCAACTCAAAGTCTATACATCTCCTGTTGCAGGCACATCAAGTCTATACATCCATCAGTTCAGTGCACAGCAAGTCTATACAGTAGCAAGTCTATACAGCCAGCCAGCAAGTCTATACAGCCAGCTAGCAAGTCTATACATCAGCAAGTCTATACAGCCAGAAAGTCTATACATTAGTAAGTCTATACATCCTGCAACACGAAGTCTGTATGTTGGCTGATTGCACAAACATGAAGTCTGTACGTTGGCTGATTGCACAAACTCAAAGTCTGTACGTTGGCTGCTAGCACAAACTTAAAGTCTATACGTTGTCTGGTTGAAGTCTGTACAATGTATAGTTGCTCCAACACAGTTGCTCCAGCTCAAAGTCTGTGCATAGTCAGTGCATTCGGTTGATTCATGGCAAAGTGAAAGCCATATGATCGCGTCCAAGCCTTGATGCAAATCTCTTCCACAAGCTTCATTCAAATAGCCAAGGTGACTGCACAAGATGAGAGTCCAAAGATAAAGATTCAGTTGGTACTTTCTAGACCAACAAGGATGAAGTCACAGACATGAACGGGCTGCTAAAGAAGTCAAGCGACGGAGCTGAAGCGGCTAACGGACCGACCCGGGACAGACCGGGTCTACCCAGCTGGCGGTCGACCGCCATCACAAGGGCAGTCGACCGCCCCAGCTAGGGAATGCCCGTCTGCAGTTCTTTCAGCTACAGGTCGACCGCCAGCCCGTAGCGGTCGACCGGAAATCCCAGGGGCCATCCGTCTACAGCATGTTTCAGTAGAGGTCGACCGCCAGAAGCTGTAGGTCGACCGCCAGCCCCGAGCCAACCAATGTTGACTTTGTTTTCCACTTCGAAAAGGGCCATTCAACATGGATTTGTTTAATCCAAAAGTCACATAATCACCCATGATTTGTGGATCTGGTCTGGGGCTTGTCTATAGACCATTCAAAGTCTATAAAACCAATACAAGAGGGTTAGAAACCCTAGTTGATGTAGTTGATGAAGTGAATCAAAGAGAGATCAAGGGAGGCCATTTCGCAAGCACTGTAGCACCTCTGTGAACAGTGTTTCGGGCTGGAGCTCTTCATCCTTCCAAGGTGATTCAAGCAACCTCCAAGCAAGCAAGAAGCATTCAAGGCTCTCAAAGGTGATCAAAGCTACATCCATACACCTCTTCATCAACTCAAGGAGATTCAAGAAAAGATCAAGCTACATCCAATATTCTTCTTCATCAACTCAAGGAGATTCAAAAGAAAGATCAAGCTACATCCTATATCTGCTCCATCAACTCAAAAGGATCAAAGGAAGATCAAATCCTCAACAGATTCAAGATCCAATAATCTCAGACAAGATCTAATTCATTCTAGCATATCTCCATATCTTGTTTGAGCATTTTCACCTTGTTTCTTTTTCCATTTCATTCAATCTATTGAAACTGAAGATCATCCCTACCGGTGGTTAGTAGGAAGGCAATCGGGAGTTCTCCGATCTGCGGTGTAGCCGTCCCTGCCGGCTTTGTGTGTAGGAAGACAGAAAGATGGTTTTCTCTATTCTGTGGTTTGGGGTGTGTCCCTGGTCAAGCTGTGAGTCAGCAGGAAAGCCTCACCGGGTCTTGGTGAGGGGTGGACGTAGGTTGCGGGGTTGCAACCGAACCACCTTAAAAATCCCTGTGTTGTGGGTTGTTCTTCGTGTGTGATTGCTCTATCTCTTCTACCCCCATTCACAGGTTCGTGTGCTTTCAAACTTGGTTATTTTGTTTACACACTCAAGCACTCAGATTTGCACCTTCGGTTTTATATGCACCTTACTTGATCACCACTGCATTCACACACATATGAACTTTGAGTGATCAACATAGCACACACACACGTACGGTTGTTGCAAGCTATTGCATGCTCTGTGCCACTCTACTTAATTCCGCTGTGCATTGTGTCTAAGTGATTCATTCACTTTATAGGAGTGGTTCATGCTTCCGATACCTAAGAGTTTTAAATAGGCCATAACTTGTGATAGGATCTATTCAACCCCCCCTTCTAGATCCGTTTACACCTCGCGGGACCCAACAATAGCTTCTAACCTCGCTAAGGGGCAAATGACTCTTCAAAGTCAATTCCAAATTCCGGGTTGTACCCCTGAGCAACAAGTCCGGCCTTATTCTTTACTACATTACCTAACTCATCATTTTTATTTCTAAAGACCCATTTTGTTCCAATGACAGTCCCACGATCAGGAGGTGGGACCAGGTGCCACACCTTGTTCCTGTCAAACTGATTAAGCTCCTCGTGCATGGCATTAATACAATGCACATCTTTGAGAGCACTGTCAATGGTCTTGGGTTCTATATGAGAAACCAATGCATATGCATTCAATTCATGCTGAGCTCTAAAGTAGCCTCTAGTCCTAGGGGGTTCATGCAAATCACCTATGACATTATCTACAAGATGATCTCTAAGAAATCTGACATTAATGATTTGGTTACCTGGATCTTCATTTACTTCCCCCTGAACATCAGGCTCTTCTGCATTGTTCTCTTCAGCTTCTTCTTCATTATCTGATTGGTCTACAGACTGTCCTTCCTTCAGAATTTCTCCATAATCTTCTTTCCTGCATTGACCAACATCAGAATTATTTAGGGACTCATCAAAGACAATGTGAGGAGATTCCTCAACAGATTTAGAATTAAGGTTGTACACTCTATATGCTCTAGTGTTTTCAGAATATCCAAGAAAAATTCCTGGATCACTTTTAGGTTCGAATTTATTAAGGTCTCTTTTATCATTAACATGAATGAAACACTTACAGCCAAAGACCTTGAAATAAGCAATTGAAGGCTTCTTACCTTTTAGAATCTCATAAGGAGTTCTCAGAGTGAAAGGTCTTACCATAGCTCTATTGATTACATGGCATGCAATGTTAACTGCATCTGCCCAGAATTTTCTTGGTAAACCACCTTCGACTAGGAGTGTACGAGCCATCTCCACAAGTGTCCGATTCCTCCTCTCCACTACTCCATTCTGCTCAGGTGTTCTTTGGGAGGAGAACCGATGAGTAATCCCATTGTCCCTGCAAAAATCAGCAATTGTGAGTTTTCAAACTCACCTCCATGATCAGACAAAATATTCTCAATTAAAATTTCATTTTTCTATTTTATTTTCAAGTAGAACTCCTGAAACTCTGTGTATGCATCATTTTTGTGAGTCAAGAAAAACACCCAAGTAAACCTAGAGAAGTCATCCACTAATACATACCCATACCTCCTACCTGATAAGCTGACAGATCTTGTGGGTCCAAAGAGGTCCATATGTATCAGCTCATAAGGTTTGGAAGATAGGTCTTCAGGTCTAGATTTGAATGACTTTCTGGTTTGCTTGGACTATGTACATGCATCACAGACTTTATTTTCCTTCTTAAAAGATAATTTAGGGAGTCCTCTAACCATGCTATGTTTATTTAATTTATGCAAAATAGTGTAGCTAGCATGGCCTAGCCTACGATGCCACAAAAATGCAAGATCATCTTTATTAACAGTGAGGCATAGGTTAGAGTGAGAGAGATCATCTAATTCTACCATGTAAATGTTATTTACTCTCTTACTAGAAATTTTTATTATATCAGAATCAGGTTCATAAATCCTACAGCATTGAGAATCAAAAACTACTCTATGACCTTTGTCACATAGCTGACTAATGCTGAGCAGGTTATAGGCGAGACCCTCAACCAGCATAACCTCCTTAATGCAGCAGGTAGTGCACTTACCTACTTTACCTGATCCGATGATTTTACCCTTTGTGTTGCCACCGAAGGTGACAAGGCCTCCATTCTTTTCTGTCAGCAAGCAAAACTTGGCCTTGTCTCCTGTCATATGCCTGGAGTAGCCACTATCCATGTGCCACATGTTGTTTGTGGCTGCCAGGCATACCTGCAAACACAATCAGGGAGAAAATTTTGGAACCCAAAAGTGTTTGGGCTCCGAAACATATGAAGAGCAGTTTAAACAAGACAGTAAACTCTTGGGAATCCACATTTGTTTAAGCATGGTTGACTTGGTGGATTTCCAACATTCTTCTCATTGTTTCTTTTCTTCTTAGCACCAACAGAATTTGCCTTCTTTTTCTGGTGCTGTGTCCTGGCACTATTGTTGTTAGCAACTTTGCTATTTTTGTGCCAGTGCCTAGGCCAATAAGTATTCAGAAAATGGTGGCCATAATTGGTCCAAGGCTGACCAAAGAAAGATTGTCTACTAGGAGCCCATGTCCTAGACTGACCAACCCAATTTCTAACCTGAGGTATATAAGATTGAGTGGGAAAAGACTGATACATAGACCTCCCTTGAGCTTTATTCCATCCAGACCTATAGGATTGTTGTGGCTATCTATAATGGTAGGTCTGGACACTGGGTCGGTAGAACTGGCTCGGTTGACCTCTGACTGAACTTTGTCTCCCCTGCACCTTTGACTCACCTGGCTTGTGCATTTGTGTATATTGAGTCTTTTTCTTGGCTGCTGGTGGTGGTGGAGACTTGGTGGCCTTGCCCTGGGGTTTGGGTGTGCAAGTAGACTGAGCCCTGACCTGAGACTTACCCTTAGGTGTAGGGCATGGTGTGCTAGGCTCACCAACCTTCTGCTTACCTTTGTCCATAGCACTGGACATTTTGAAATTAATAACGGTAGCAGCAGAATCTTCATTATTCATTTTGATAAGGGGTCTCTTCTCCTTTTCTGCTACAAATGAAATTATCTTGACATTAAAATTTTTCTTAGCAGTAGGATTATACCCGAGACCCTCTTTCCTGAAATTGACATTTGACCCCAACAAAGCATTCAGATTATCAGATCCTTGGGACATATTCTCAATTATTTTCACTTTGTCAGCATTTTTTTTCTAGCTGTTCGATTGAATTCTTTAACTCATTATTGACACCAAGGATAGCTTTATACTTTTCATCAACAATCTTCATTTCATTTTCATATTTTTGCAATGTCAGTTTCAAATCATCAATGACATCTTTCAGCATTTCATTTTCTTTTGTACATTCAATCAAAGCATCCTTAAATCATCAAATTTAGAACATGAATTTTTTAACCTATCATTTTCAGACTGTAAACAGGCAAGTTTATCAGACATTGTCTTATCATTCAAAATTTACTGCAGTAGAAACAGTTGCGGAAAATAATCAAACTACTGTAGG
Source organism: Amorphophallus konjac (assembly GCA_022559845.1). Lineage (NCBI taxonomy): Eukaryota > Viridiplantae > Streptophyta > Magnoliopsida > Alismatales > Araceae > Amorphophallus > Amorphophallus konjac. The sequence continues at coordinate 54,458,173 of CM040123.1, read as the reverse complement.
ACGATCGGGAGGCACTCAATCACAATTTGAATGAAACAGATCAATCAGATTGCCTCTTCACCCGATCCTAAGCAATCATCTACTGAGCGATGAACAAATATAAAGGACAAAAGCAAACCACAAACAATCGCACAGTGGACAGAAGAATTTTAAGGTGGTTCGACCTCAAACCTGAGGTCTACGTCCACCCCACACTCAAAGCAGAGTGTGGCTTAACTGTTGATACACAGCTTCCGCTGATCTAAAGCTTCAGGGTAGAAAACCTACAACCGCTGGGCCTACAGCTTACCCCAACCAGAGGAGTCCTCCTCTGCAACCGCTGGGGCTTACAGCTTTACCCGACCAGAGGAGTCCTCCTCTGCAATCGCTGGGGCTTACAACTTTACCCGTCCAGAGGATACCACACCTCTGCACGCTGAGCGTCACAGCTTGCTCTGCTGACAAATAGCTTGAAAATGAGTTTCTAAAAATGAAAAAGAAAATAAGCAAAGAAACAAAGAAACCCACGAGGGAAATGTAGCTCAGCACTAAGCGAATATAGCTCCGGTTCTGAACCTAGAGATTGAAGAACAATCGTTCTCTCTCAATTCTCTCCAGACACTTCTCTCAGAATTCTCCTTCTTTTCTGCTCTCCCTGTCTTCCTTTTTCTCTCTCGATCGTTCAACCGCTAGCTCTCTCTGCTTCAGCTTTTCTAGCACGATCAATCTTCTCTCGAAGGAGAAGCTTCTTACTTATAGTAACAGCAGAGAGGTAGGGCGTGTGCTCTCCACGATTCGCGTCCAAACACCTTGGTCACGTGGTAGCATCCCAATTTACTGCTTTACACGTGTCACGATCCTGGCACCTCCTCCACTCTTGGATCACGTGCCATTCTTAGTCTTCACGAAAAGGCATTTGTCAAGACATTAGATATAAAGTCATTTTCAGACAGTTTTACGAGATGTAAAGAAATTGCACGGAGTATTTATTCTGACATAGCTGAAGTGCATCGACTCAATGTGGTGTTTACACACACATATACACAGACTCAACATTCATGCACAAGGCCTATGGATGCACTGACTATGTATATGCAATGTGCAAGTGTTGCACAGACCTAATCAACCCGTGAAAGGCCTTGCTTAGACTACAACAGTGCGAAGATAAGAGTTGCACAGACTTAATGTGCTCGGTGCAAGTATTGCACCGACTCGATGACATGCCACTAGAGGCGTTGTACTGAGTTAGCCATGGGTAGCGGTAGCCAATGCACCGACTAGCTCAGACGGAATGCACAGACTCTATATGCATGGTGCAGATATTGCACCGACTCGAATGCATGCAACGAATGCACCGACTTAGAAGCTCATGTGCACAAGATGAGCATGAGGCAAAAGATGCACTGATGCAAGAGTTGCACCAACCGTGCTTGTGCTTGATGAACAAATTGCACCGACCTGCTACTGAGTAGCACCTGCGATGAACTGCATGAGACGGAAACTAGCATGGACCCTGGTAAGTGCATGAAACGCAAAATGAGATGCGAGATGAGACGGACACATGCACAGACCTAGGCCTTATGAGACGCAGTCTAAGAAGGACACAGAATGTGCACCGACTTGTGTCTGCCTAATGTAAAGATGCACTGACTTGCAAGACTTGAACTTCACCCATATGCACAGACTCTGCTTGGACTTAGTTGCGTGCTATAGCTAAGGATGCACAGACTCAATGCAGACTAGACAAAAGTTGCACCGAGTCAATCTAATGCACAGACTAAACAAAAATGTGCCGACAACATTTAGATGGACATTTGACAAATAGACAATATCAAACACTAATGTTGCCAATCATCAAAACAAGATTTACAACATTCTCCCCCTTTTTGATGATGGCAACACCAATGGACAGTAACACCAATGGACAATGCATATGCAGACTGATGCATCTTTAAAAAGCTCCCCCTGAATATATGACTCTCCCCCGGTCTGACTCTCTAGCCCTTTGAAAAGATAAACAATTCTCCCTCTTTGACTTCAGCAAAAAGGAGGAAGGGAAGAGAAGAGATATAGGGAAATGAGGGAGGATGAATGAGACTGAATAACATTCTATGCAATGGTTCAAGAAATGAGCAAATTATAAAACAACCCTTAGGATATAAGAGTCAACAATGTGCATTCTTAATTAAGTTCAGATTTCACAGTTATAGAAAGTAGAGTAAAGTAACTGACTTCCTGAAATAGGGCTATAGACTCCGTTTATAGCAATAAACCTAAAACACATAGCCATAATTAACTAGGTAAGGACAGTACCCTACTAATTTCAGAAACAGTGAATGTCAAGGAAAGTCACTTGAATTTGTATTGAAGTTAAACAGTTGACACTCAATGACTTTTGTTTTCCAAGGGTTATAGCAGTTCTTTTTCACTACTGATTTTTGAATTTGAACTTAGTGGTCAAACAAGTATCATTTATGCTGTTGACATTAGGTGTACACCTTGATTAGAGGCTTGTACCCCCAATTACTAAGCATAAACTACTATATCTGTTTCTGATCAAGAGCTACAGAGATAGTTTGCACCTTTGACATTAAGGGTACACCTTGATTAGAGGCCAGTACCCCTAGTTACTCAGTAAAACCACCCCTATAGATTTGACCAAATGAACAGAGTTAACCTGAGTCACTTCATGACTTAGGTATTATTCATTTCTTTGATGGAGGCCTCAGTTTCTCATTGCAATTCAGTCATTGCTCTGTCACTTTGTTCATTTCTTTTCTTTTAATGATCTTATTTTTGCTGCCCTTATAACTTTTAGAGTGATTGTTTAAAGACAATACACACTCTAGTTTTCTCCATCTAGACTTCACTAAGTCATTTATGTTCAGGTACAGTGAGGACCTTTTCTATTCAAACTATGAGAAAACAAGAGGTTAAGAGCTATAAATAGTTTCTAACACCTTATTTTCTGATGAACAGTCTCCGAACTCTTCAGTTTATTAAGGTTAAACCTTCAATTCAGTCAAGAAGTAGCTATGATTCTTATAAATGAAGAGTTGTAATAACTGCAGCTTACTATAATGAACCGATAGCAAGACTGGTATTCAATCAGGATGAAAGAATTAAATATGAAAACACAGGAGCAGCTCAAAGAATTTTCAAGAGTAAGTCGAATGAAAATGATGTCATGAGATAGGGATTTATGAGATTGAGGAGAGAAAGTGAAAAGAATTGAACTCTGATCAGACATCACTTAACTCCCCTTGACAACATGGTGCATCGACCTTAACGTGCAGAATGTAGACAATGCACCGACCTATATGTGGCTTGAGTGCAATATGCACCGACCTATGGATATGTGCGGTATGCAAATGCACCGACCTACATGCGGCTTAAGTACAATATGTACCGACCTGTGTATGCGAGCGGAATGCAACGCGTGACTTAAATGCAGGATGCACTGACCTGTACGCTGCAATGGTTATGCGAGTCATTGATTTATGCTTGGTGCGAATATGCAATGCATTGACTATGTGCAGTGCATGCAATAGGTGAGAGCAAAAGGAGTTTGCCCTTTGGGAGTACAGACGGAGGTGCGGTAGGCCCATGGAGCTTCAACTAACCTCTCAGACCAATCAGAAAATTTGTGCGACTCGCATATTTTTTTAATAATTTTAAGAAGGGTTTTATTCATGGCCTCGGCTTGGCCATTGCCCTGAGGGTAATATGGAGATGAATGATGAATGATGCAGTGAAATATTAAACTTCTTACAGAGGTCCTGGAGTTCTTGTGACACGAACTGCGGTCCGTTGTTAGTGACAATGTCACTTGGCACTCCAAACCGCGAGATGATGTTCTTTACGATGAAGAGGCAAACTATGGTTACTTTGATTTCTGCATAAGCTTCGGCTTCAGCCCACTTGGTGAAATACTCGGTAGCGGTAAGGATAAAAGATTTCTACTTGATCTGAGAGTTAGGATCACCCAGTGGGCCTACAATATAAAAAGCCCACATGGAGAAAGGCCAAGGAGCAGAAAGAGGATGGAGGGAGGAAGCGAGAGCATGAATCTTGTCAGCATGAAGTTGGTACTGAACACACCTATGGACATAGGTGGAACAATCTTCTTCTAAGGTTGGCCAGTAATAGCCCTGCCTAAGAATTTTTTTTGCCAACGCCTGACCATTGACATGCCCTCCACACTCACTTGAATGAGCTGCTTTGACGACCTTCCAGGCCTCATCATCGTCTAAACATCTCATAAGAACTCCGTTAAGAGCGTGCCTATATAATTCTCTAGCAATGATCGTGTACCTTTAGGCGACTCTTCTGATGGCCTTACGTTGTTCTGCATTAGCCGACTCCGGGAATGAACCATCTCTACAATACAACTCAATTTCATGGTACCAAGGCAACTCCTCTTCTTCCAAGATCTCTTCCAATTCTGTCAATGATACTTCTTTCACATTTTCCCTCTCAGCCTTCTTCTCTACGGACTTCCTAAGGTTATCAAACTAGGGATCCTGAAGGGAAGGAACTATTGGGCATCTGTGTATCATGCTTAATTCTATTATTTTGATGATGTCTGACTATGATCCATTAATGAGTCTGTCCTGCAATTGATAAATCCATCCATATTCATACACTTCAGGCCATGACAACATTGGCAAGATTCTGTGTAAGCAAAGTTTGAAGGAAAAATCAAGTAAGACATAAAAATCAAGGCAGATGATGCAAAAAGGAAGAAATTGAGAAGAGATAGCCAAGAGGAGTTCACCCTCTTATGCAAACAAATGAAAAGTCAAGGCAGACAAACCAATTGAGTAAGGGTGAAAAATAGCTTGTAAGGAAGACATACAAAGAAGGTGTCAACAAGAGTCGACACCCAGAGTCGACAACTTTTTATCAAGGTTCTGTCTGGCGTCTGCAACACCCAGAGTTTGACAAACAAATCTCTCAAGGACAACATATGCTCAAATAGCAGTGAAGAATAGCCATTCAACAGTGAAAGATAGCTCGATCGGGATGCAAATGAAGAAGTTCGAGCACTGTAATTGTAGCAACCCTGGTAATATAAAGGGTGTAGCAACCCTGGTAAATTAAAGGGATAAAATCTTAAATAGATTAAAAGATTCACACCAATAATAAAGGCTCAACTCATATATATACAGATACATACTTAAAACATATAACAAATAGGTCATAAGAGAATAACGTGTCACGCCCCGAGCGCGGAAGATACCCGGAGATGCGCGACGTGTCTATATCAATCATATCAATCAGAGTGGTCGTGTATTCTACGCAAAGACAGAGATGCGCAAAATAGCAAGATAACCCAATCCTTTATTTCATAATGGATAGACTATTACAAATCCAATACTCTGTTTAATAAAAGGAAAAGAATACATATTTGACTCAAGAAACTATAGGAAAGACTAGACGACACTTGAGCAGCTCTATCACTTTCACTCTTGAACATTCCCATCCGATTGACTTCCATCGTCGTCGGACTTACCTGAAAAGTACAAAGGGACAAACGGAATGAGCGAACGCTCAGTAGGAAATTATATCTCAAGTACTAGCAAGGGGTTTAAGTAATTACATCTTTCATGAATGCAATAAAGCTATGCATGCTCGCATAAAACGATAAGATAGAGAGAATGTAATATCAAGAAATAAGATGAACTTAATCATGAACTTCTAACAAGATGACAAGTGTATTCAAGGTATTCAAGCAAGCACGTTTAACAAGTCATGTCAAGAACTTTGGCTATCATGTATCAAGCAAGTAAATTACCCTTTTTCGGGCCACACATTTCATGTAAAGTCAAGTACGATTCAAGTACAAGATGTGTGTGGAATGTCCAATCAAGCAAGTCAAGTACTCGGTATAATGCCAGATACCTTATCATTTTAACTCCCATGGGCACAAGTACTTTCGGGTGCTCCTCCCAGGATCAGATCGGGCCCTATATGCACAGGCATTTATCATGTATTTTTGACATCCACTCTTGTTTATATAGCCAATATAGAGTTTCAATATTCAAGCTTGTAGACATGTATGACAACTTTGACAGAATAGAGTCCAAAAATATGACAAAGGACATAGATTGGCGATAATAACGGTAAAATCACGATATCAATAAAACTAGGTAGAATATGGTTCCCTTAACTTAGGTCCCATGATAAATCAATATGGACATTCTTTATATAGAATTGAGGTCCACATAAACATTAGATCAAGCAAGATACCCTCATTCTTATCATAGAATTGAGGTTTACAAGAACGACATGATATGGCATGATATCATCATCCCATTAAGAATTTCTTATGATATACTCTTTGTATAATCATAAGGGCCGGTATACCATGTTTCTTTAGATTGACATGGCAAGGATCGTGTAATGGGTTTTTAGGGTACAACCAGCTCAGTCGGCCTTGAGGGAATCCAAGGCTACGAGGAGTCTTACGGAGGTCTCTATGACTAACTCGCTAGTCCAAAGGAACGGAATGTCCAATGGAGAGCTTGTATGTCAAGGAGAGTTGAGTGTGATCGATGAAACAACGTGAAACGTGGGACTATACTCACGGAGTGGAGAATAGTGCTGATATATACATTATATAACATATGAAATTATCGATTAACAAAAACAGGGAAAAATCAATTTTACAGTAAAATAACGACTTAGGTCAAGTCATTTCTCAAGTAATTAACGCCTAACAGAAGGGCGTTTACATATTTCTATTTTACAGAATTTTCAATAATTTTATTAATTCATGAAAAACACGCCCTAGTCAGGGGCGTTAGTCAGGTAAGTAACGCCTAACATAAGGGCGTTTACATATGTTCCGTTTTGCAGAATTTCATTATTTCAATAATTTATATAAAACGCGCCCTGGACAGGGGCGTTTCTTCAGAGTTGACGACTATATAAGCAGGCGTCTCATTATTTAAATATTTGATAGAATATAAATAATTTTCAGGATTTATTTAAAACACGCCCTGGAAAGGGGCGTTACTGTTTAATTTTATTTTACAGGATATACATAGTTCAGGAATTTACAGAAAACGCGCCCTAGAAAGGGGCGTTTCTTTTCAATTTACGCCCTGTGATGGGGCGTTAACAGGTGTAAAACGACGTTGTCAAGGTCGTGAATTCAAGGAATTTACAATATTTCAACAAATAAATTTCCAAGACAGGAGACATGATCATGACAAGAAAATTAGCAGGAATTTACAGGTAGAGTCATGCAAGATATTTAGAATCGATATTTCATATTTATTGAATTTTAAACAGGATCAATTATTGATTACATGCGATTGTTCATGAAATTAACGCCTGTATACAAGGCGTATACTTTTAATTAACGACCACTGTGATGGTCGTTTCTTTTAAAGTAGCGCCCTATTCAAGGGCGTTTCTTGAAAAATTTACAGAAAACGTATTAAAACTACATGCAAACTGTATAAATATATCATTCATGGTGCTTCTTATATTTATTTTTAGTTTGGGCTACGAGACTTGAGAAAATCCTACCTTATGATCTAGATGAAGGAGATGAAAGGGCTTTGAAGCTTCAACTGCAACTTAATAGAAGAAGAACAATCGTTCTTCCGTCAACCTGGAGAGGAAACGAAGGAAGATTAATAATCTTCATAGACATACCGGAAGCTAGGACAAATAACGAGGAATCATAACCTCGTTCTTTACGCAAGCACCTGATCCTTAACCTGCATTAAAGGAGAGGAAGAATAATCAATATTCTTCATGCGACTGTAAACAGACGGGCAAAAGAAAACAAGAAGAACGTATGTTCTTCACTTACCGTGTAGCAGTAGATCGATCAAATGGTTTAGGGTTGGATGGATCGGGTATATTTATAGGATTTTGGAGTCCTAACAAAGGTAGTGTTCGATTGAGGGTAATACATCCCTAATAGAGTCCTTACTCTAACAGACACTTACTAGATTAGGTTAATCTTTCCCTGGATAAGATCTGGGTTCGAACGGGTCACGAACTGAATTAACGCCTTAGGTCAGGGCGTCGATTCTTTAATTAACGACCTAGTTCAGGTCGTTTCTTAAGAAACGCCATGTATAAGGGCGTTCCTTATTTTTAAAACACGCCTAATATATGGGCGTTTCTTTCACTTACCTATTTGGTCGCGTGAGAGTTGACGACCACATTCGTGGGCGTCCTTTCTTTAGTCACGCCGTATGTAGAGGCGTTTCTTTTTAAATTAACGCCTTACTCAGAGGCGTTATCTTTAATTTGTTTTATTTTGTCTGTATTACTTCTGTAATATGTATGTTTTTAATTTTATTTCAATATTCATTTATCAGGGTTGCTACACCCTCCCCCACTTAAAAAGAATTTGGTCCCCAAATTCAATATATATAATTATACACGTGGAGAGTGTATATACCTCTTAGAATAACTCGGGAAATCGTTTCTTCATAGATTCCTCGGTCTCCCACGTCGCTTCGCGTTCGGGATTCTTATTCCATTGCACCTTGAGCATGGGAATAACCTTATTCCTTAGAGCTCGTATTTCTCGATCTAAATCTTCATAGGCTTCTGTTCATAGGTGAGATCTTTCTGGATCACCAGATCTCTATGTTCAATAATATGAGATGGATCGTGCACATACTTCTTCAACATGGATATGTGAAATACATTATGTACCTCGGACAATTGAGGAGGCAATGCGATGCGATAAGCAACCTCGCCAACTCTTTCAAGTACCTCAAATGGTCCGATGAATCTTGGCGTAAGCTTGCCCTTAACACCAAATCTTCGTATGCCACGTCCAGGCGATATCTTGAGAAATACATGATCTCCGATTTGGAATTCAAGATCTCTCCTTCTTGTATCAGCATAAGCTTTTTGTCTCGTCTGAGCAACTTGCAATCTTTCTCTGATTACTTGTATCTTCTCAGTTGTATCCCTTACCATGTCTGGACCTAGCAGTTGTTTTTCTCCAACTTCGTTCCAGCATATGGGTGATCTGCAACTCCTTCCGTATAAGGCTTCGAAAGGTGCCATTTGGATACTAGCTTGGTAGCTATTATTATATGCAAATTCCACTAGTGGTAAATGATCGTGCCAGCATCCTCCAAAGTCAATGATGCATGCTCTAAGCATATCCTCAACAACCTGGTTAGTTCTCTCGGTCTGACCATCCGTTTGTGGGTGGAAAGTAGTACTAAAGTTGAGCCTTGTTCCTAACGAATGTTGTAATCCCTTCCAAAAATGAGAAGTAAAACGGGGATCTCTGTCAGACACGATTGAGACAGGAATTCCATGTATCCTGACTATTTCCTTGATGTACAGTGCAGCTAGCACATCAATTGACCATCGGCTTTTTATTGGCAAGAAATGCGCCGATTTAGTTAATCGGTCAATGATAACCCAGATTCCATCATGTCCTCCTTTAGATTTAGACAAACCCATGATGAAGTCCATACCAATATCCTCCCACTTCCACTTAGGAATATCTAGAGGGTGTAGTTTTCCAGCAGGCTTTTGGTGTTCCGCCTTGACCTGTTGGCATGTAAGACAGCGTGATACATAGTCCGCTATTTCTCTTTTCATATTGGGCCACCAAAAGTTCCTCTTTACATCTTGGTACATTTTAGTTGATCCAGGATGAATAGTGTACCTTGATCGGTGAGCTTCATCTAAGATCTTCTTCTTTAATTCCGGACAATCAGGTATACAAGTTCTACCTTTGAATAATAATCTTCCATCAGAAGTTAGTTGAAAATCAGATTGTCCTTCTAATCTGCCCTTGATTTCCACTAATATAGGATCATCACCCTGAAGTGCTTGTATCTCAGATAATAAATCTGACTGTATGCTTACATGAGATAATGTAACAAATTTGGATTCCGTGTCCAAGCTTATATTGAGCTCGGAGAATTGTTCAAGTAACCTCCATTCTTGTATCATACAATTGGCTATCATTGCTCTCGGCTTTCGACTAAGGGCATCAGCAACATAATTACCCTTTCCGGGATGGTATTGTATATTGAAGTCGAAGTCCTTGAGATATTCTAGCCAGCGTCTTTGTCTCATGTTTAGCTCCTTTTGTGAGAATAGATATTTGAGACTCTTGTGATCGGAGTAGACAGTGAACTGTACTCCATAGAGATAGTGTCTCCATATCTTTAGGGCAAATACTACCGCGGCCAGTTCTAAGTCATGGACGGGGTAATTCTCCTCATGCTTCTTCAGTTGACGTGAAGAGTATGCTATGACCTTTCCTTGTTGCATTAGGACACATCCGAGGCCAATGCCAGAAGCATCAGTGTAGACCTCGAATTTCTCTCCTTCTATTGGTAGAGCTAACACCGGAGCTGTAGTGAGATGATCCTTAAGAGTTTGGAAACTTCTTTCACATTCCTCACTCCATTCATATCGGATCTCCTTACGAGTTAACCTTGTAAGGGGCACGGCGATCTTAGAGAAATCTTTGATGAATCGCCGATAATAGCCTGCAAGACCTAAGAAACTTCTGATCTCGCTTGCATTAGTGGGTCTTTCCCAGTTTCTTACAGCTTCAACCTTTGACGGATCTACAGATAAACCGTCCTTGGATATGACATGTCCGAGAAAAGCCACTTCTTCAAGCCAGAACTCGCATTTGCTGAGTTTAGCATATAATTGATTTGTCCTCAAGACTTGCAATGCAATCCTCAAATGCTCTTCATGTTCTTCCTTAGTCTTAGAATATATCAATATATCATCAATGAAGACTACTATGAATTGATCCAAGTAAGGCCTGAATATGCTATTCATTAACTGCATAAAGGCAGCAGGGGCATTTGTTAGTCCAAAAGGCATAACAACAAATTCGTAATGGCCATACCTGCTTCTGAATGCGGTCTTGTGAATGTCATCATCCTTGATTCTTAACTGATGATATCCCGACCTGAGATCAATCTTGGAAAAATATTTGGATCCTGAAATCTGATCAAATAATTCATCGATTCTCGGCAGTGGATACTTGTTCTTGATAGTAAGATGATTCAACTGTCGATAGTCGATACACAATCTCATGGATCCATCCTTCTTCTTTACAAATAAGACTGGTGCTCCCCACGGGGAAGTACTTGGTCTAATAAACCCTTTTTGGATTAGTTCCATCAACTGCTCCTTCAACTCCTTGAGTTCAGCAGGGGACATTCTATATGGTGCCTTTGAAACAGGACCAGCACCAGGGACTAAGTCAATGGTGAAGGCCACTTCTCTTTGAGGGGGTAATCCCGGCAAATCTTCTGGAAATACGTCTGGGAATTCTCGCACTACCTGAACGTCTTCTATCTTGGTTTTCTTAGCTTCTTTAACAGTGACAAAAGCAAGGAAGGATACACATCCCTTCCTGACGAGCTTGCTTGCTCGAAGAGCCGAAATAAGAGGGGATTTGCTTCGACTCTTAGGACTAGTATAAGTCAGTTCTGGAAATTCTTTGAAAACGATCTTGCTATTACGGCAATCAACCGTTGCCTGGTACTTAGATAACCAATCTGCTCCTAGTATAACATCATATTCTTTTAGATCTAAACAGATAAGATCAATAGGAAAATTCTTTCCTCGAACCAATACCTCACAGTTTTGGTAATGATGCGTGATATCCGTCTCGTTTCCGAGAGGAGTAGACAACACTATTTTCATCCATTCCGGTTCTAGAGGTAACGGGTCAGCAAACTTCTTAGAAACAATAGAATGCGATGCACCCGTATCAAATAAGACATGTGCATATTTGGAACAAATTTTCAATGTACCTTCCACTAATCCGCCTTCTTCTTCAGGTTCGGTCTCCTGTATTGCATGAAGACGAGCATTCTTTGTCACCAGGGCGTTTACCATCGCCGGCTTGGTCGTTCATTAATGGACACTCGGGAATCCGATGCTCACGGCTTCCACAACGGAGACAAGCTCCTAATTTCCTCCAGCATTCTTCCGTCTTGTGACCAGCCTTGTCACAATGCTTGCAGACTGTATTCGAAGGGGTAGTGGTGATAGAGAAAGGCTTGGTCTTCTTGAATTTCTGATCTTGAGAGGAAGAACCTCCATTATTGGGCCTCTTCTTAAAGTTGGGTTTGAAAGAACCCGAACCCGTGACTTGTTCCTTCTTGTCTTTTCCACGGATCCTATCAGATAGTTCCGTGGCATCTTCAAGTAATTGAGCTCGGCGCACTATTTCAGAATAAATTTGATGTCCATAGGCGCCAATTGAGTAATATAGTGGGGCCTAAGCCCATTAAGAAATCTACGGGCTTTCATCTTCTCCGTGCTAATAAGATGCTTAGCATATCTAGATAACCTGGAGAACTGAGCTTCATAATCTGCTAATGATAAGGATCGTTGCTTTAATGCAGCGAATTCGGCAGCCTTCTTTTCTTGGACTCGGTCCGAGAAATATTTAGCATTGAAGTATTCCACGAATTCTTCCCATGTTACTTGAGTAGGATCGATGGTTGCTTCAATAGACTCCCACCAGCATCTAGCATCTTTCTCTAACTGGAATGTAGCTAATAGCACTTTGTCCTGGTCCGTGCATTGCATGACACGGAATATGCGTTCGGTTTCCCGAACCCAATGCTCGGCATCGTCCGGATCGGTCGATCCCATAAACTTCGGGGGATTCATATTCTTAAAGGCTTGGTGTAAGCTTCCAGCTCGTGGAGCACCACCTTGTGCTACCTGTTGTAGCACTTGGGTCATCCCTTGAAGGGTACGCTGCATGTTGCGCCATTGAGCACGTTCGGCAGCCATTATCCTACAATTACAATAACTATATTAGTACGTGATCGTATTTAAAGACTCGTATACTATGTTAAATCTAACCCTTGGTTCTACCCAATCTCACTGGTTTAAAGGTTCAACTTATCCTTGGACTTGGGTTTTTCCTAGGAATTGAATACCTTAGGCTCTGATACCACAAAGACTGTCACGCCCCGAGCGCGGAAGATACCCGGAGATGCGCGACGTGTCTATATCAATCATATCAATCAGAGTGGTCGTGTATTCGACGCAAAGACAGAGATGCGCAAAATAGCAAGATAACCCAATCCTTTATTTCATAATGGATAGACTATTACAAATCCAATACTCTGTTTAATAAAAAGGAAAAGAATACATATTTGACTCAAGAAACTATAGGAAAGACTAGACGACACTTGAGCAGCTCTATCACTTTCACTCTTGAACATTCCCATCCGATTGACTTCCATCGTCGTCGGACTTACCTGAAAAGTACAAAGGGACAAACGGAATGAGCGAACGCTCAGTAGGAAATTATATCTCAAGTACTAGCAAGGGGTTTAAGTAATTACATCTTTCATGAATGCAATAAAGCTATGCATGCTCGCATAAAACGACAAGATAGAGAGAATGTAATATCAAGAAATAAGATGAACTTAATCATGAACTTCCAACAAGATGACAAGTGTATTCAAGGTATTCAAGCAAGCACGTTTAACAAGTCATGTCAAGAACTTTGGCTATCATGTATCAAGCAAGTAAATTACCCTTTTTCGGGCCACGCATTTCATGTAAAGTCAAGTACGATTCAAGTACAAGATGTGTGTGGAATGTCCAATCAAGCAAGTCAAGTACTCGGTATAATGCCAGATACCTTATCATTTTAACTCCCATGGGCACAAGTACTTTCGGGTGCTCCTCCCAGGACCAGATCGGGCCCTATATGCACAGGCATTTATCATGTATTTTTGACATCCACTCTTGTTTATATAGCCAATATAGAGTTTCAATATTCAAGCTTGTAGACATGTATGACAACTTTGACAGAATAGAGTCCAAAAATATGACAAAGGACATAGATTGGCGATAATAACGGTAAAATCACGATATCAATAAAACTAGGTAGAATATGGTTCCCTTAACTTAGGTCCCATGACAAATCAATATGGACATTCTTTATATAGAATTGAGGTCCACATAAACATTAGATCAAGCAAGATACCCTCATTCTTATCATAGAATTGAGGTTTACAAGAACGACATGATATGGCATGATATCATCATCCCATTAAGAATTTCTTATGATATACTCTTTGTATAATCATAAGGGCCGGTATACCATGTTTCTTTAGATTGACATGGCAAGGATCGTGTAATGGGTTTTTAGGGTACAACCAGCTCAGTCGGCCTTGAGGGAATCCAAGGCTACGAGGAGTCTTACGGAGGTCTCTATGACTAACTCGCTAGTCCAAAGGAACGGAATGTCCAATGGAGAGCTTGTATGTCAATGAGAGTTGAGTGTGATCGATGAAACAACGTGAAACGTGGGACTATACTCACGGAGTGGAGAATAGTGCCGATATATATATTATATAACATATGAAATCATCGGTTAACAAAAACAGGGAAAAATCAGTTTTACAGTAAAATAACGACTTAGGTCAAGTCGTTTCTCAAGTAATTAACGCCTAACAGAAGGGCGTTTACATATTTCTATTTTACAGAATTTTCAATAATTTTATTAATTCATGAAAAACACGCCCTAGTCAGGGGCGTTAGTCAGGTAAGTAACGCCTAACATAAGGGCGTTTACATATGTTCCGTTTTGCAGAATTTCATTATTTCAATAATTTATATAAAACGCGCCCTGGACAGGGGCGTTTCTTCAGAGTTGACGACTATATAAGCAGGCGTCTCATTATTTAAATATTTGACAGAATATAAATAATTTTCAGGATTTATTTAAAACACGCCCTGGAAAGGGGCGTTACTGTTTAATTTTATTTTACAGGATATACATAGTTCAGGAATTTACAGAAAACGCGCCCTAGAAAGGGGCGTTTCTTTTCAATTTACGCCCTGTGATGGGGCGTTAACAGGTGTAAAACGACGTTGTCAAGGTCGTGAATTCAAGGAATTTACAATATTTCAACAAATAAATTTCCAAGACAGGAGACATGATCATGACAAGAAAATTAGCAGGAATTTACAGGTAGAGTCATGCAAGATATTAGAATCGATATTTCATATTTATTGAATTTTAAACAGGATCAATTATTGATTACATGCGATTGTTCATGAAATTAACGCTGTATACAAGGCGTATACTTTTAATTAACGACCACTGTGATGGTCGTTTCTTTTAAAGTAGCGCCCTATTCAAGGGCGTTTCTTGAAAAATTTACAGAAAACGTATTAAAACTACATGCAAACTATATAAATATATCATGCATGGTGCTTCTTATATTTATTTTTAGTTTGGGCTACGAGACTTGAGAAAATCCTACCTTATGATCTGGATGAAGGAGATGAAAGGGCTTTGAAGCTTCAACTGCAACTTAATAGAAGAAGAACAATCGTTCTTCCGTCAACCTGGAGAGGAAACGAAGGAAGATTAATAATCTTCACAGACATACCGGAAGCTAGGACAAATAACGAGGAATCATAACCTCGTTCTTTACGCAAGCACCTGATCCTTAACCTGCATTAAAGGAGAGGAAGAATAATCAATATTCTTCATGCGACTGTAAACAGACGGGCAAAAGAAAACAAGAAGAACGTATGTTCTTCACTTACCGTGTAGCAGTAGATCGATCAAATGGTTTAGGGTTGGATGGATCGGGTATATTTATAGGATTTTGGAGTCCTAACAAAGGTAGTGTTCGATTGAGGGTAATACATCCCTAATAGAGTCCTTACTCTAACAGACACTTACTAGATTAGGTTAATCTTTCCCTGGATAAGATCTGGGTTCGAACGGGTCACGAACTGAATTAACGCCTTAGGTCAGGGCGTCGATTCTTTAATTAACGACCTAGTTCAGGTCGTTTCTTAAGAAACGCCATGTATAAGGGCGTTCCTTATTTTTAAAACACGCCTAATATATGGGCGTTTCTTTCACTTACCTATTTGGTCGCGTGAGAGTTGACGACCACATTCGTGGGCGTCCTTTCTTTAGTCACGCCGTATGTAGAGGCGTTTCTTTTTAAATTAACGCCTTACTCAGAGGCGTTATCTTTAATTTGTTTTATTTTGTCTGTATTACTTCTGTAATATGTATGTTTTTAATTTTATTTCAATATTCATTTATCAGGGTTGCTACATAACGCCTCCTATCAGGTCGCCAATTAATTGAAGACTGTTTAAATGGGCGCTAATTTAAGAATTGACGCCCCCTTGCTGGGCGTTACTTAGGGAATTGAAGACCCCTTATAGAAGCACCATTTATTGAAATAACACCCCAATCTTAGGCGTCATTCCCATACGAAACGCTGCAGAGTTCTGTTCGAACTGGGAAGTAGGACGTGGTTCGGGTAGGTGTTGATCTAGAAAGATTAATACATAGGAAGTTTAATTTTAGCATGATTCAACTTCTAGGGAAGTACTAATCCCAATCGAACTCCAAGCTTCAATCAAAACCTTTTTCCTATAAATACCAACCCCTCCATCGAGCCAACCTGTGGGCTCTCTTTTTCTTCAGAACTGCTGCTGCTCAGAAGAACAAGCTAAGCTGTGTCCCCTTCATCTTGCCGTGGATACGTGAAGAACGTCAGAGTTCTTCATCGTCTTCTTCCTTGTTCTACTGCACTGCCGTTCTTCGGCTGCTTTGGTGTGTTGTCGTGGGAAGCCTCTGCTTCTCTATTTTCTCCCAAAGGGGCGGCTGCGTTGCTGCTCTTGCCATGTTCCTCTTGCTGAAGGAAGGCCGCCGTCTTCCTTGGGTTTTTTCTACTGTGGGTGAAGCTATTAGCGGCTGAAGCATACGTTCTTCCCATATATTACTGCTGCTGTTGTTTTGCCTTCAGCTGTTGAAGCTGCTATCATCTTCTTCCTGCTACTTAATTACTCTGTTGAAAACAGAGTATCGGTTGTGGTTCCTTTTCTTCATCTTCACGTTCCTATCATCTACAACTCAATCAAGGTAGGTTTTCTCAAGTTCTATGCAAAACCAAGTTAATAAAAAGTCTCTGCAAGCATATAGGTTGACAGTGATCAGTAGAAAGATTTACCGGTATCAGCTTTTATGATTTCTGCATTTACAGTAAATAGCGACCCAAGCTTGGGCGCTATTTGATTTAACGACCGTATAAACAGTCGTCAATTATCTAGTTAATTAATAAATTCATAATGTTCAAAATTTAATAACTGAGAACTTTCATATGTAAACTAATACATGATCATGTTCATAAATTCCTATTATTTTTCCCTACCTATACATGTCTCTAGTTTCCTGATCAGACATACTCCAAAAAATCATGTGTCTACGATTGTACCTGCCCGATGCAAATCGGATGACAAATAAATAACGACCCTATCTAGGTCGTCAATTGAATGAACGCCCTTACACTTGGGCGCCAATTAGTGATAAATTGGGAAATTCTGAAATGTTTATAATTGCTTGGATATTAGAATTAACGACATGCACCCTACCCTTTAATTTGATATATGACGCCCCTGACTAGGGCGCTGTTTAATAAATTGAAGACTTAAGATAAGTTGCCATTTACATAATAACTAAAAATTTAGAATATTTACAGATTTTATTAGCAACAGTAATCTGGATGTAATGACTGAATGAACAGTCGTCATTTACTGAACTGACGACCTTGACAAGGGCGCCAATTCAAAAAATGAAGACTTATGCTCAGGCGCCAATTGACTGATTCCTGATTTTGTGGTTTTTCTATAACCCTTGACAATGGGTTATGTGTATTGGCACTATATTCCATTCCGTGAATATAGTCCCATGTTTCACGTTATTTTATTGATTATCCACTATTTCTCGGTGATAGATGAACCCTCCGCGGGACATTCCGTTCCTCCGGGCCGGTGACTTTATCATAGAGACCTCTGTAAGACTCCGTTAGCCTTGGATTCCCTCAAGGCAGCCGAGCAGGTTGTACCATTGAAACCTATGCCATTACTTGATTACCATGTCACTCTAAAGAAACATGATATACCGGCCCTCATGACATACTATGTGAATGTCATGAGAGTACCCGTAAGATTTAATGGAATGGGGAAACCATGCCATTAGTGTTCTTATGATTTATATGCCATACTTGTGGACCTCAATTCTATCTAGCTTATCATGTCCAAGAACGAGCGATCATCTCTATATGAGCGCTTATTCTTAATATCATGGCACCCAGTTAGGGAGCCTATTCCACCTACTTTTAATGTGAATCGTGGTTATACCGTTACTATAGTAGTACATCCTTACACATCATGATTCAATCCTTGTGATTCCTTTCTACAAGATCTACCTTAAAGTTCCTACAAGCTTATTCCTTTGGAATTCCATATTGGCTATAACTATAGTGGATGTCGAAAGTACATGATCAATGCCTGCACATATAGGGCCCGATCTGGTCCTAGGAGGAGCACCCGAAAGTGCTAGTGCCCATGGGAGTTGTAATGATCGCGGTGTGGTATTGCACCGAAGTGCATGACTAGCTTGATAGACATTCCACAAATCTCATGCTTGACTTGACATGACATGACTTGCGTGACCCGAAAATGATATTTATTTACTTGCTTGAACATGATAGCCAAATCTTGACATGACATGATCACCTGACATGATAAATATACGTGCTTGATTGTCTTGCTATATTGACATGAGTTCTTGAAAGACTTGCTAGTTCACTCACTTTCTCTTGATATACATTCTCCATTCTCTCTTGTTATACGTTCTCTATTGTCATTTTATACGAGCATGCATAGCTTAGTGCATTTCATGTAACATGTAATTTACTTAAAGCAAGCTAGCTCTTGAGATATAATCCCTACTGAGCGTTCGCTCACATAGTGTTTTCCCTTATTTTTCAGGTAAGTCCGAGGATGAAACTCATTCGGATGGGGAAAGGCAAGAGTGATGAGATTAGAGCTACTCCAGCTATGCAAACGTTATCTAGTCTTGTCTTCTCTACATTCTTGAGTCAATCATTGTACTTTTTTGTTTTATTGAGTCTTAGCACTTTCATTAAGTGGATGTAATAAGAGTACTTTGGAATTTATGACAAAATAAAGGATTAGGTTATCTTTACTTGTGCGCGCTCAGTCTTTGTGTCGAATACACTAGCGCTCTGATTGACATGATTGATATAAACTCATCACGCATCTCGGGTTCCTTCCGCGCTCGGGACGTGACAATTTTTGTGGTATCAGAGCCTAGGATATTCAATTTCTAGGAAATCCAAGTCCAAGGATAGGTTTAAACCTTTACCCGGTGAGAATTGGGTAGAACCATGGGTTAAGATCACTTAGGTCAAATCTCATATTAATTAGTTATTTAAAATCCTTGTAGGATAATGGCTGCCGAACGTGCTCAGTGGCATAACATGTAACGCACTCTCCAAGGCATGACGCAGGCACTTCTGCATGTAGCACAAGGAGGTGCACATCGTGGAGCGGGAAACCTCCATCAAAGTTTCAAAAACATGAACCCTCCTAAGTTGATGGGATCCACTGATCCGGATGACGCCGAGCACTGGATCCGAGAGACTGAACGTGTCTTTAGAGTTATGCAATGCACAGACCAAGAGAAGGTCTTGTTAGCAACATTTCAACTGGAAAGGGATGCCTGATGCTGGTGGGAGTCAGTAGAACCCACTTTAGAGCAAGACCAAGTTACTTGTGAGGAATTTGTTGAACATTTCAACAACAAGTATTTCTCAGACCGAATTCAAGAGAAGAAAGCCGCCAAATTCGCCACACTTAAGCAACAATCTCTATCGGTGGTTGAGTACGAGGCACAATTCTCTAGGTTGTCCCGGTATGCTAAACATCTAGTCAGTACCGAGAAGATGAAAGCTAGGAGATTTCTAAATGGGCTCAGGCCCCAATATATCACACAACTGGCGCCGATGGACATACAAGTTTATTCGGAGATGGTACTGTTGGTTTTAATGTGCCCCTTCTTTTGCAAGATGGGCTATGATGCCAACTATGAGCAGATAATGAGCCAAGTAATGAAATCAATCAACCTATGAACATGCGAATCATGAACCTAGGCAACCAAAACAAGCTCTAGCATGGGCATGCTATCTCAATCAAAACTAAACTAAGTAAGGAAAGAAAAACACACGCCGGTGCGTGGAATAAAGAATAAAGGAAAACACACCGTAGAGGTGGAACAAGCAAAAGTAAAGAAGGGATATGACGAAAGAGAAAGCTAATGCCCAAACTAAGGAAAGATGTGATCGCCACCAAGGTAAAAATAAGCCAAAGACCTAATAAATACCTTGGAATAGGAGGATGATGCACCCACCCACGGGAGAGAAAAATAATCAGGAAACTACAGCTCCGTCAGATGTAACGGCCGAAGTTGGTGCGTCACAGAACTGTGACGGTCTCACGATAGACCGCTACAACACTCTAACGCACCTGTGATGGACCGTCAGAGCTTCTGCAGAATAAGATTGAGAATCTTTTGATCTCCAAGCTTTCCAGCTGGCCAGAGAGCTTGGGCCTCGTGCTAGGGGATCTGTAAACCTGCAAAAGAGTGGAAGACGCAAGAAAAATAACCCGGATTAGCCCTTTCACAAAGTAGTATCAATAATCCAAAGAACTTATGAACATGCAAAAGGAGAGGGAAATACCGAGGAGATTATTTTTTAAACCCCTCTGGGCGTTTTAAAAGATAGGAGGATGTTTTAAATGAATGCAACCGATGAAAGAACGTGGGAGATGGAGAGGGACAATGCTATACTTAGAAGAGGGAAAAGCACTAAGAACAATGACTTGACTGAATTAAACCCTTGAAACCGATACTCCCTGAACTTTGGAAGTAGATGGACGTGGGAAGCAGCTCTCCTTGGTTGGTTCTAGCTCCAGGATGCGGCAGCACTTCGACGCAAACTCCAAATTTCTCCCCCTCAAGCTATGAAGTCAAGGGTTCTATTTATAGGCCCTCAAAGTCTAGGTTCGAGTTGAGGATAATCCAGCTAGAAAGAGGACGTTTCTTAGCAAACTCTTGAAGATAATACTCCCAAGAGTCCATAGAAATAAACAGAAGGTTCTAAGGATTAGATTTGGAAGAGAAATCAAGGAAACAAACTCTCAAGTCGGCCACGAAGTAGCAGAGAAAAGGCCAGGCTTGTCAGGACTCTCTGTTTAATGTAACGGCTGCTCGATAGACCACCACAGGGATGTAACGCTCCAGGAAAAGACCGTCACACAACCTTATCCCTTAAGAAGATAAGATCAACGGGGGAAGTTTTCAAACGTTGGACTCTAGATGGATGTAACGGTCTAGAGAAGATGCGTTACAACAAGGTAACGGTCGCGCGATAGACCGTTACACTAAATGAGTAAGCAAAAAGATAAGTTTGACAGAAGCCTTAAGCTTAAGGACTCTGCAAGGATGTAACGCACCAGGGTAGATGCGTTAGAGTACTGTAATGCCCCATCAAAGGACCGTTAGAGACAATAGAGTGCCAAAAAATAAAAGCTTGCTGAGCTTCATCCAACGGAAAGGGATAAGGAACCAGACCCAACCATGGAGACATGACTCAAGAAATGGACCTCAAATTTGATCAAGAAGGCTCAACAAAGGTGAACAACTCGGAGCATCATATAGAGTGAACAAGGAGATGACCCAACTTATTGGTCATAAGACGGGAGTCAACAGATGCCCCTCCATAACGTCCTCTTTGCAGGGGAGCGAGCGGAGATGAAGCGAAAGCGAAATGGAACATGGAGATGAAGCGGAGATGAAGTGGAGTGGACTAAAAAGCGGGCGTTAAGGTAAACGACACCCGTTCTAAACCAACAAGCGATAGGAATCTTCCAGAAAGCTTCGAACTAATCACAAGGAAACAGCCAACCAAAAGGACACATGTCTGGAGGAACTAACAACTAAGGAAAGGGAAACACGGCTAGCCGCCGGAGCAACGGAAAGGAAAGAGACGATCAACTAACTCCAGACAGGAATCTTCAGCTAACCAAATCAAGCGAGCAGATCGAAGGAAACCTTCTAATTCAGAGAGGAATGACTCTCCTTATTCAGGATCAAGAACACAGCTATTCACCATTACTGAGACACCTGGACAGATGAGGCTCATGAATGCTCAAAGATGCGTATGATGCATGCTGGGCTAAAATAAAAAAATCATTAAAATAAATGCAAAGAAAGATAAAATCATAAGATACTCGAGAATAGTATTGCTAGACCGGAGAAACTAGGGTCAGGACACCATCTGCAACCACGGCGTGCAAGTTAGAACCATCGTCCCCAAAATTTTCTAGCCTAATGGCCTATCCAACGATTAAACATGTGCACTTAGACCATCATAGTTTTTGTTTAAGGGGAACATCAGATCCCAGAACACATGAATGACCAGCCGGTTCTCGAGGTAATATATCATATATAACATATAGTAATGCAATAGGGGATAAAGGAATCGGGATACAATACCTAACTTACCTGCCTGGCGAACGGCAAAGCATGATGACTTAAGGGCATGAGCTTCAACAAAATAGGTTAGCCATCATCAATAAGCATGAGTTCCATTGATAAGACGGGGCATGGCCATTCAATGAGCATCAAAGCAAGATACTTAAACAATCATGAAAATTCTGATAAATATAGCATCATCATTCATCAAAGACTTTGAAGAATTTAACGATCTGAAAAGGGTGCGTTAGAACACTCTGACGGACCAGCCTTGGGCCGTTAGAGTATGGCGGTTCACATTTTTCAAGACATCGTTTCAAATGACCTAACGGTCCATAGAGGATGCGTCAGAGATATGTGACGGTCTTACGATAGACCGTTACATTTCTTGAGCTTTCAAAAAAAAAACCAAACCGAACGGTCATTCGTTCATTAATCACAAATGCCCAAATGCCCAAAACCTCAACCGTGCCAAAAACCTCCACCGTCCATCCCCGTCCGACGAACGATGGCCGACGGTGAGCCATCCCAGCCACCGAAGGTGAGGGAGAAAGGGAAGAAACGAATGGCCATCCGGCGCCTCCAACACCGGATTGAGCAAGAGGATGCTCCAAGCCTTCCGACGAGCAAACCAACAGAGGAAGCTCCTCCCATGACCATAGAGGAGGCCGAGGAAGCTATGGGGGAGGCCATAGGCGAGGAGGAAGCCACGGCAAGAAGAAAAAGATGAAGAGAGGCCAAGACCCCGAGGTAGGCCGCTCACCCTAAAGCTTTAATTTTTAATTTTTTTTGTTGCATGCATGTATGTTTGGAGGGTAGAAAACGGGTCTGGGGACCCTTTAGGAATGATTGTAGGCCATATGGCCATTTTGGAAAGCGAAGGAAAACGAAGGGGAGAATGCCCTTTTGCAGGGAACGTGACGGTCGTTGCAGCGACTGTCACAGCTCTGACGCACCACCCCTGGTGCGTTAGAGTACTGTGATGCACCACCATAGGTCCGTCAGAGTAACCAGAGGCAAAGACAAATTTTTAGGGGTTTTTTAATTATTCAATTTCTTTTTATTTTTCATTATATTAATGCAATGAAATGAATTTATGATGCAAATGACTGACTTATGCTCTACATGTGCAGGGGAAAAGAAGATCGAGGATTTCTTGGCTGTAGATCCGGGCAGTGTACCAGGCATTGCCCGAGTTCCAGAGAGAGAGAGATTGGCTGCTATGGGCTTTGCCGAGGTGATGAGCATCGAGGTGACACGGATGGACACGCCTCTCTTGTATGCGCTCCATGAGAGATGGGATCCAATCAGCCGAGCTTTCATCTTCCCCTGGGGTCACATGATCCCAACACTGGAAGATATGGCCAGGATCGTCGGATTGAGAGTGCACGGAGCAACGGTGGTTGGGTGGACATACGGAGACTATAGAGAGCTAGCCCAGGAGCTGCTAGGGCTGGACTTGATCAGGCCGGGGCAAACTTCATCCCAGCTTTCGAGATCGAGACTGCATGACAGCTTGGGATTGAGAGGAGTAGCGATAGCAGTCGGGAAGCTACCCGAGCAGCATCTAGATAGGATGATTGAGCAAGTACGCCCACAAGTGGCGGCAGAGGCTGGACAGGAAGGAGACCAAGTCCTGAGACGGTTCCTGATGCTATTGTTCGGGAAACTGCTCTTTCCGACTTGAGCTGATGTGATCAGCTGCAGACTACTGCCACTACTGGAGGATCTGAGCAGAGTGGGGAAGTATGCATGGGGAGCGGCAGTGCTTGCCTTCCTCTTCGAGTCACTCAGCACCACGGACCGACGGACGATGCTGGGCGGCTTCTCGCCTTTCCTACAGGTAAATGCTGAACTCTAAATGCCTTCTTACATGATTATGCAAATGAAATTCATGAATGCAACTAATATGTTGACACTTGACTCAAAATGCAGATCTGGAGCTTCGTCTATATCCCAGGGATTGCGCAAGGTACACAGCTACACCCTGAGCGGACCCCGATCGCGAGGCGATGGGTAGTAGTGAGGGACACGGGGTCGATCAGTTGACTGACCCGGGCGATCTAGGATGATCTAGACTCATTCCCGCATACGGCGGTAAGCTCCAAACCAATGCCTTAGAAATGCTTTTAGATGCCTCTGAATGCTTCTAAACGAACTGGCATGACTTTCAGGTGAGATGGACCCCATACCGAGATGAGGGCCACGAGGAACAACCATGGGTTAAGGCATCCCTAGCGTACAGTGGGCGAGATATATGGCTGCACTGCATCAACGTCATCGAGCCCTTGCACTACCGATTGATCCTGCGGACTCGGGGACTCCATCAGCCAGAGGTGACGTTCCCACGCAGAAATGATGAGCGCCCGGGCAAGTCTTCCAAGGGTATTAGCGGTAATGTGGATTGGTGCGCCCGAAAGGCCAAGTACATGCATGACTGGAACAAGAGAGGCCGGGCGGTGAAGGATTGGGCAGAAAGTGACAAGGCTTACCTCAAGGCTTACTCGTAGCGGTACGGGGACCAGGTGTTCAGAGGCACCCGACGACCGGTATGAAAATTCTAAACTTAACCATTGTCTAAATTAATGCTATATGTACACTGACTCATGCTTTCTAAATGCAGCTAGACCCTTAGGGACGCATAGCCGAGCTCGAGGAACTCCTTCATGCCACCATCCAACAGCGGGATGAGTACCGGACTGCTTTGGAGCTCCTGGTGAGTTTCTAAGACCTTAGACTTAAATGCTTATGTTTATGATGCGAATGTGACTAACTTTGACTTCTAAATGCAGCGGGCTGAGGGAGCCCAAAGTGCGGGACCGGATGCTCCATCTTCATCGTCATAGCCTGCTGAGGGCAGAGCTGAACGAGATGCGGAGTTCACTCGAGCGGTTGCTCAGGCCGAGGAGGCGGAGGCCACCCTCGCGGAGCGGGTAAAACACTAAACTTAAATGCCTACTCTTGACTTAAATCACTAAATGCCTAACACTAAATGCCTAAATGTTAAATGAGATAATCATGCAAAAATGCAGGCGAGAGAGCTGACCGTGGCCGTGGCCGAGGCGGAGCGAGCTCGGGCGGAGACTGAGCGGACCCGTGCGGAGATGGAGCACCTGCGGGCAGAGGTAGCCCGACTGAGAGGGGAATTAGAACGGACAGCTACCCAGACAGCGGATCTTGAGAGATACGGGGGCGAGGCTCGAGCGGCGCGACTTCAGATTCACGACTTGAAGATCGAGCTACGGGCCGTAGATCGGACAGTCCGGATGATCAGCCGAGGGCCTGCACTGAGTGGATCCCGGAGTGCTACAGCGGGAAGCACACGGAGCGGAATGTCGAGCGGCTCGGTAGGAAACTTCCTGGCTAGTTCTTCTGATAAACGGAGGAACGAGGAGGTGGATAGGAGATGACCACGAGAGGGAGATCACAGTACCATGGAGCCGCCAGCCAAGAGGCAAGAGGGTGCTGGTGATAGCAAGGGCCCGGGAGATAGACCGGCTGAATGATGTACTTACTTTTCTTCTTTTGACACCCACACTTGTACATGACTCATGTGAATGATAAATGAAATGAATGCAAATCTTTGTTTATTTTTTATTTTGTTATGTGGATGAATGAATGAATGTAAGTATGAAATGGATGTGAATGTGTGTGAATGGATGAAAATAGATGTGGACGGGAGTGTAAATGAATGGATAGGAGCAAAGTGTAGGGCCGACAGGTCAGACCAGAGGAAAAAGGAGAGAACAAAAAACCTGCAGCAGAATGTGTGACGGTCTAATGATAAGGCGTCAGAGAGAAGTAACGCATCAAGACAAGGCCATCAGAGACAATAGAAGGTGGACTGAAAAACTGCTCAGCAGGAAATGTGACGGTCCACTGAAGGAGCGTCAGAGAGAAGTAACGGTCTAAGGTGAAACCGTCAGATCTGACAGAACGATGTTGGGCTAAATATGTCGCAGGAAATGTGACGGTCCACTGAAGAAGCGTGAGAGAAGGTAACAGTCATAGTATGAGACCGTCAGACATGACAGAGCATGATTGACTGAAACTCGTGTAGCAGGAAATGTGACGGCCCAGTCATGGAGCGTCAGGGATATGTGACGGTCGTACGATAGACCGCCAGAGAACAAAGTGTACTCCGAGACGGATTCTGCCGTGAGAGCCCAAACTCGAAGCAAGGATACCTTAATCCATACTAGAACTCTCCTAGGCTTAGGATAAGGCCTTCTAACCCAATTCTGATCAAAATCAAGCCTTTAAAAGATAGAACCAAGCCCCAAAAATCGCAGCTTTCACTAATTCTCTGCTACAAGGGCAGAAAACCTCCATCAAAGGGCAAGGAACACCATGAAGAGAAGCTTCGAAGTGATAAGCACGAAAGAAAGGGTCTACGCCGGCCCTAAAGCAGCCAAGAAGGAGCATGGGGAGCTGCAACGGTTGACATCAATCCCCAAGCATCTGAGCTCAAGTGCCCAAAGGGTGGTAAGTTCCAATTTATCCTCAAAAGTTCATAACTTGCTGCACTTTTAAGCTTCTCATGATTCTTCCCTCTTCTTCTTCCTAGCCTTTGCATGGTCCAAGGTGTTACTCCAACATAAAGTGGGTGGCTCCCATGGTCAAAGAACTCCCTTTAGAAGTAACTTCAATTCTTAGGGCATGGCACCTCCAACCTTTGCTAGTTTTGGCCAAGAACTTCCAGAAATTGTCTTTAGATTGGTCAAGCATTTCAGCCCTTATAGAACTATGGCATCCACAAACACATACCTTCGTTTTCCCTTTCTTTGAAGCTACAGTCCTATTGGAGGAGGTAGAGACCTATCTAGCCCTTGCTAAGACTAAAGTGGGGGATGAAGATCTAGTGTGCCATACGGTCGAACCTATTGACCCATCCTTGATCCTAAGCGATTTCATACACAACCCAAAGGATGTGAGGACCATGATCAGCCCAAACCATATTCACTTGATACCCATGGCTCAATGGATAGTCTCTCATTGTAAGAACAAGTGGGAGAGATACGAAGCCATTGCCAAAGACGTGTCGGTTTGCTTATGCGGAGTCTTCCTTTTCACTACCATCGACCACCTCTTAGATATCCAAAACCTTAGCATCATCAGCGGGTTGTGGCGGGGTTTGTCCATATCTCAAGCAATCCTTTCATACCTTTACGAAGGACTTAGCTCCGCTTGCTTAGGAGGACCTTTGTTCGGCTCTATGATACTCCTCGACTGTTGGATGGGTGTGAGAATCAAGTTCCAACCCAAGGAGAACATAAATTCAGCCAGCCGGATCTTTGGGAGCCATCCTCTGTTCTTCATTGGAGGTGCCTTTGGATTTTCTTCACAGGTTGAATGCAAGACGGCGGACAAGAAAACACGGGATGAATGGGGCCTCTTCCTCAACACTTTATCAATAGAAAAATTCATGATGCGTCCAAGAGCTCTACGGAGCACCTTGCTTAGGGTACCACGGCGGCCAGGCCTTGATCTACAGCTAGTGGGGAATACTACCTTGGCTATCTACAACCCACACCGGTGCTATCTTCAAATTGGGCTACCCCGAACCGAGGTTCCTGCACTATCGCATTACCCTCCCCTTCTAGCTAGGAAGATGGGGACCGAGGAGGATGAAAGAGCGATCCGGAATGCACTGACCATGTGGGAGATCGGCAAAGTGCACCCGTGGCAAGAAGAAGTGAAAGAAGACAACGAGGGACGCCGTAGCTATGTGGAAGAATTACGCAAGATCCGCCCTCTTACGGATAGAAAATTGAATGTAGCTTGAGTTTTGTTATGATGTTTTTGAACTTGAACTTTAAGTTGAAGTTTTATCAATCAATTTTATGCATCACTAAACTCAATGGAATGATATAGAAGTGCCTTAGTTGATGGAATTATGAGTTTGTTGCTTGATTGAGCCTGAATGCTTTGAAAACAGAATTCCTGGAAGGTGTAACGGTTCTACATAGGGCTGTCACAACTGCCTGACGGTCTCACAATGAGCCGTTAGAGTAAATGAGCTGAGAGGGCTGAATTCCTCGGGAGTATGTAACGGTCTATCGATAGGCCGTCAGAGTGATTTAACGGTCCACCTTGGAGGCGTCAGAGAGAGCTTGCTGAAGAGTAATGGATTTCATAGTTCAGAAGGCGGTGACGGTCAACATGGTGACCGTTACAAATCTGTTACGGTCTGACGCTGGTGCGTTACAGACTTGAGCCTGGAATTTTGCAATCTTGGGCTTGAACCTGCGTTCTGCACATACTTAGACAAGAAATAAGTTAGATCCGTTCTTAGACTCAACCTCTTGCCTAAAGCAAGTTAGAATTTGACCATTTCTTGATATTTGGTCAAGGGGTGGAGCCTTATTAAATAGGTGAATATGAAATGGAAACAATGCAATGTATGCGGTGCATATGATGGCATTTTTGGATTTTGAAAACATTTGGATTTTTGTGAGTTTTTGAAAATATCAGGTGTTTTGGATTTTGGAATATATAATTTTTTTGGATTTTGAAAACATGTGATTTGTTTTTATTTTAAAAATATGTTTTTTTTGGATTTCGAAATATATGATTTTTTTTAGATTTTGAAATATATGATTTTTGTTTGAATTTTGGAAATATATGCTTTTTAGATTTTGAAATATGTGATTTTTTTTTAGATTTTGAAATATATGATTTTTTTGGATTTTGACATATATGATTTTTTTGGATTTTGACATATATGATTTTTTTAGATTTTGAATACAGTGCCTCCCCTAGCAACGTGGGCCCTCCTTATTCCATTAAGAGTTCTCGAGGTTGACGTGCAATGGAGGTGACAGCCCCTGGCCAGGGCCCAACTTGCATGACGGTGTCTCTACCAAGGCTATACCCAGGGTACTTGTCTTAGTCCTAAAAGGAAAGAAAGAATACGGGGGTAAGCTTAGGCCAGATATAGAAGTTTTTAGATCTTGAGTTCCTTTCTAGACAACCCATTCAGAGACTCGGTCTGTTGCGCCGGGGCTTTATGTCCGTCATCGAACCTTTGTCCACTCTAGGCAAGCATACGACCGGGCTCATAGCGTCCCGCGGGGAAACTGTACTGCCACTCTTGCCATGCCTAGTTTTTATTTTCTTGGAGCTTTGAGATTATGATTGATAGACTTTGAGATAGACTTTTGATTTTTGGTTACGATGAATGCTCCTTTTCTTTACTCCTTTTTTCTTTTTCTTGTGGCGTCAGGTCATAACGGACTGCCCCTATTTGAGACCTCCTCTCGTCAGGGTGCCTGGATCGGTCGTCGCCTCTTTATTTACTTCTTGCCCCTAGATTCAGCCGAAGAAAGAAACGGACATGGACTTTGACTTTCCCCCAAAGCATGGCCAAGGAGAAACGGTGTCTACAATGCGAAAAACCCGACCAGGGACGTCGTGTAGTGTGTGATTGCCGTACTCAGGATCCTCTCTTGTGGTGAAAGGGAAAGATTGCTTCGTTACCGGGGTGGCACTGGTTATACTCTAAAGAAAGAAACGCTTAAGATACAACCCATTCCAAGCGTGAGAGAGCTCCTCACCTTTGGCGTTCACCAAGCGGTAAGCATTCCCTGGATAAGCTTCTTTGACAATGAACGGCCCTTCCCAGTTAGGTTGCAATTTAGACCTAGGACTTGCAGACCGAATGAATTTGTGTTTCAAAACCATATCACCCTTTTGGAATTTACGCTCGATTACCTTCTTCTGAAAATAACGTGAAACTCTCTTTTGATAAACGGAAACGTGATCGGCCGCATTCATCCTCTTCTCGTCTAAGAGTTCCAACTAGACGAGCAACGCCTCTCGACGTTCATCGAGATTAAGTTCCTTATCAAGCTGCACCCTTAAGGAAGGGATCAAAATCTCATATGGGAGCACCGCCTCCATCCCGTAAGTGAGAGCATAGGGGGTTTGCCCCGTGGGAGTGCGGACGGAGGTGCGGTAAGCCCATAGAGCCTCCACTAATCTTTCTGGCCAATCGAAAAATTTATGAGATTCGCATGTTTTCTTTATGATTTTGAAAAGGGTTTTATTAGTGGCTTCGGCTTGACCGTTGCCTTGTGGGTAATATGGAGATGAGTGATGCAATGCAATATTGAACTTCTTACATAGGTCCTTGAGCTCTTGAGAGACGAACTGGGGTCTGTTGTCGGTGACGATGCTGCTTGGCACTCCGAACCACGAAATAATATTCTTCATGATGAAGTGGCACACCGTGGTAGCTTTAACCTCTGCATACGCTTCGGCATCAGCCCACTTAGTGAAGTACTCAGTGGCGGAAAGGATGAAGGATTTTTGCTTGATCTGAGAGTTGGGATCACAGAGCGGGCCGACAATGTCGAAAGCCCACATAGAGAACGGCCAAGGATCAGATAGAGGATGAAGAGACGAAGCTGGAGCATGAATTTTATCAGCATGGAGTTGGCATTTAAGACACCTCCGAACATAGAGGAAGCAATCTTCCTCTAAAGTGGGCCAATAGTAACCCTGCCTAAGGATCTTCTTCGCTATAGCCTGGCCATTAACATGACCTCCACATTCACTAGAATGGGCTGCTTTGGCCACCTTCCAAGCTTCATCATCGTCCAAACATCTCATGAGCATCCCATTAGTAGCGCACCTGTATAGTTCTCCTGCGACAATAGTATACCTCGGGCGGCTCTCCTTATTGACTTGCGCTGCTCAGCATTTGCCCCTTCCGGGAACGATCCATTTTTTCAAAACAACTTAATCTCATGATACCAGGGCAATTCTTCTTCCTCCAGAATCTCTTCTAATTCCATCAAAGACACTTCCTTAAGCTCTTCCTTCTTAGCCCTCGCCTCCACAGTCTTCCTAAGGTTGACATACCAAGGATCCTGAAGAGAGGGTGCGTCCAATCTCTGAACGATGATAGTCTCAGTACTCCGACTGAGAGGGAAAGATAGAGAGGAAGCGAGGGATGCTAAAGCATCGGCTAGAATGTTCTGAGACCGGGGAGTATGGATGTAGATCAACTTACGGAATTTCCTAGCAAGGAGCGTGACCAAATCTTTATAAGGTTTGAGCTTAGGGTCACGAGTGCGGTAAGTGGACAGAACTTGCCGCAGGACGAGCTGAGAATCCCCTATGATATTCAAGTAACGCGTGCCTAGAAGGTAGGCGTGCTTCAATCCAGCTAAGAGAGCCTCATACTCAGCAATATTGTTGATAGCATGATATCGGAGTTGATAAGCAAAAGGAATCGTTACTCCTTCCGGAGTGAGCAGAACAGCGCCTATCCCTCGGCACTGAGAATTAAGTGCACCATCAAAGTGCAGAGACTAGAAGGGGTGATGAGTGAGGACAGAGAGATGCTCATCAGGGAAATCATCCTGAATAGAATCTGTGCAGGGAATCGGGAGATGGTCAAGATGCTCAGCGATGGCGTATCCTTTGACCGCCTTCTGAATGACGAATGTGATATCAAACTGAGAGAGGAAACTCTGCCAGCGAGCTAACCTACTAGAGAGGACAAGCTTTTCTAAGAGATAGCAGATCGGGTCCATTCTAGAGATCAGCCTAACTGGGTGGGCAAGGAAGTAGTGTTTGAGCTTCTGAGCTACCCATACTAAGGCGGCACAAGTCTTCTCCATAGTGGTATATTTAGCCTCAGCTGGGTTGAACAACCTGGAGAGGTAATAAGCTGCTCGCTCTTTCCCTTCATCATCCACTTGTGCTAACACCGCCCCTAAGGAGTCCTCAATAACTGAGATGTATAGGATTAGGGGTTTCCCAGGGACAGGAGGTTGCAAAACCAGGGGATTGGATAGATATTCCTTTAGGTCCACATAGGCCTTTTGACACTCTTGATTCCATTCAAATTTGACTCCCGCCTTTAGCAATTCATAAAACGGGCGGCACCTCTGAGAATGTTGGGATATGAACCTTCTGATGAATTGCAGTCTACCAATCAGTCCTCGAAGTTTCGTAATGTTTTTTGGCGGAGGCATGTCCATGACGGCCTTTGCTTTATTAGGATCAATCTGGATCCCCCGTTTGCTAACTATAAAGCCTAGCAACTTCCCTGAGGAGACTCCGAAAACACACTTCTTAGATTCATCTTGAGCTTGTACTCCCTAGCTCTCTGCAGCACCTTAGCCAGGATAGAGGGGTGTTCTTCCTTGGTTCTTGATTTCACCAAGATGTCATCCACGTAAGCTTCCATGTAGATATGCATCATGTCATGGAAAATAGCCATCATTGCCCTCTGATAGGTGGCACCTACGTTCTGCAGACCGAACGGCATAACCACGTAGCAGTACGTGCCCCAGGGCGTGGTGAAGAAAGTTTTCTCTTGATCTTCCGGAGCGAGACGGATTTGGTTATAGCCTGAGTAACCATCCATGAATGACAAAGCTTCGTACCTGGCAGTGTTATCGACCAGGACATCTATGTGAGGCAGCGGGAAGTCATCTTTGAGACATGCTTTATTAAGATCCCTGAAATCGATGCAAATACGCACCTTTCCATCCTTCTTGATAACAGGGACTATGTTTGCCACCCACTGGGGATATAGAACAACTCTAATAAACCTGGCCTTGTATAACTTATCGACTTCTTCTTTGATCCTTAAGGCCATGTGGGGGTGAAATCTTCTCGACCTCTGTTTTACGGGTGTTGCCCCTGGTTTAAGTATGAGTCGGTGTTCCACTAAAGAGGGGTCAAGACCCGGCATGTCCTCATAAGACCAGGCAAAAGAATCACTATACTCCCTCAGAACCTTGACTAGATCTTCTTCCACTTGCGGAGGGAGATTAGCGGCAATAATGATGGGCCTTGGGTCTTCTTCAGTTCCCAAATTTATTTCCTTCGTAGGTTCATCCACTGCCGACGATGGCTCGTCGAATCTCTTTAATCCTTGCGCATACAGATCGGCAGTTTCATCTACGTTGCTGTCCTCATCATCAATCGGGTCTTTCTCATCCAAGACTTCATAGACACCGAGTCCGTCATCACTCCATGCCCCTTCTATTTCCTCTTCGTCTCCTATCACGATTGCTGTAGCGACGAACTCTGGATACTTCAAAAGAGCATGACATCGCTGAGCTAGATCCTGCAAGAACCTATAAGGAATGGATTTGGAAGGACGCGCAAGTGGGCGTGGCTCAAGCTCGGAAGGATTGGGCAACCTAGAAGAGGACCCTACTTCTCTAGTTCTAACTGACTCTACTTCCCTAGACTCGACGGACCCTACGCCTAACCTAGGAGAAAGGAAACCTAGTGGAAAGGAAGGAGCAGGGGACTCGTGCCCCTGGGAGGAGGATGGAGACAAGGTAACATAATCTTCCACTGAAATCTCCGTTTCAAATTTGACATTTTTTTTGGAGATCAATGGAGATCATACATCAGGATGGAGGAGGAGGAAGTTGCATGGGGAATAACTCAGGGAAGATGCAATCAAAGAATGGGTCAGAGGATCAAAACCACATCTCGTGGAGTGGGGTGGTGGATGAAGGAGGAGTGAATAGAGTTGACAGATTAATGGGTGGGCATCGTCCACATGCACATGGGACAAACAAGATTTCAAGTGGTCTTTCCGTGCAATACGGATTGACCATAATTGGGGGTGAAAGGGGTATGGACTCCAATTGTTGAAAGAGAGATGAGAGGCGGGAGGGAGACCAAGAAATGATGACGGGTGAGCTCCCCTTTTCTTGCAGATGGGTAATTGGTTTCTTTGGCCTCCATTGAACAAGCCGGGTTTCTTGATTCTTCTTCTGATCATGGCCATCTGGTTTGTTGAACATTCTAGCAAATTATCGACTGAAGTCTAGCATATCATCAACAGGTCCTTTTGGTAGCAGAGGTGGATCGGCAATCGTGCAAGCTGTATCTTTCTTTTCTGACTGTGCTGATTGTGAATTTAGGGTACCTGGCTGAAGAGGACCTTTAACAAAGTGTTGACGATAGTCCTAGGTAAGTGGTCTTGAGTCACCAAAAATGGATAGTGCAGACTCTCGATAACCGAGACCTCACCTGCTCATCTTTCTTCCTTTGGGTATTGGCTTAGTACGCCCCTGTAACTGTGCACTGAGGCCTCTCCCCGGTTGATAACCCAGCTTCAATATGATATCCCAACCCTTGGAATCTCGGATCTGGGGTTTCACTTTGATATTGACGGGTGCAGTGGCGGGCTTGTGTGGTGCATAAGCCTAAGGGAAATCCAGATCTAGCACAGAAATAATGGGCTGACTGCTGGTCCACAATGTGGGCAAAATCTTCTCTGAAATGGCTTTTACAGACTTGATCGTGGATAAGCTTTTGACCTTGACCACCCTCCCTTGAAAAGGGAATTTAAGACATTGATGCACGGTGGATGGCACGGCACTGAGAGTATCGATCCACAGATGACCCAGGATAGCTTTGAACATAGGGTCAATGTCCAATACATAAAATTCAATGGGCATAGTAAGAGGCCCAAGCTCAGCTTGAATGGTGACAACCCCGTGACACGCTCTCCTTGAGTTGTCATATACAGCTATAGTCGTGGGGGTCGGGCGTAGAAGTTCTTCTAGTATATTGCAGGCCCTGAGGGTGCTGAGTGGACATACATTGATAGATGCCCCTGTATCAACTAGTGCCACCTCAATACTGACTTTGTTCAGAATAATAGTGATGCAAAGCGGCATTTGCCGAGCTTTCGGTGGTGCTAGCTCGGTTTCAGATAAGGTAATAGCTGGCCCCTTGGAGATTGTTGCCAGTGCGGTAGCTAAGTTGTCAACTGCCATATCTTCACTAACCATCACCTTCTGAAGAAAATCCCTGAGAGCATCTTGGTGAAGGGTAGATCTTTTGATAAGCTCCAACACGGATATCTTAGCGGGCACCCTATCAAGGTGATGTAGCAGATCATATTGGGTACCCGATAGTGGCTCAGTTTCTTCTTGCTTAGCAGCCGGTTGGGAAGACTGGGGATTGGAGGTGGAAGGAAAATTGCGGTGAAACATGCGCCCGCTCCGCAGGGCGAAGTTATAGGCTACCGCGGCCTTGGATGGGCCCAAGATAAGTGACTTAGTAGGCCCGGTGGGGTGGATGAGTGGTGCGGAAGA
The DNA here is from genome assembly GCA_022559845.1 of Amorphophallus konjac. Classification (NCBI taxonomy): domain Eukaryota; kingdom Viridiplantae; phylum Streptophyta; class Magnoliopsida; order Alismatales; family Araceae; genus Amorphophallus; species Amorphophallus konjac. The sequence goes on along the minus strand of CM040123.1, from coordinate 54,422,722 downwards.
GGGTGTGGTGGAAAGGGTGATGGGTGAGGGGTTGGTAGTAGCGGGTGCGAGCGGAAGTGGGGAGATAAGAGTAGGCGGAGGTGTAATGAGTGGAGGGTTAGATGGAGGCGTGGTGATAGCGGGTGAAGAGGTGAGCGGAGGGGTAGTGATGGAAGTGGGGGTGAGTAATGGCAGACGTGATGGAGGTGCGGGTAATGACGTATTTACGGGGGTGTATGAGAGAACAAGTGGAGAAGGGGTTTGGTGCGTAGGTATGATGATGGAGGAAGCGGGGGAACTAAGGTAGTTGTGGTGAAGGGCCATAACCTGTGGCGTGGAGCTATCATCGTCAAAGGACCACCCGGCGTTAGGAGCCGGGGGTTGGACAACATTGACCTGAGCTGGTGCCGGTGGCTGAGGCTGCGGAGCGAGAGGATGGTTTGGCATCGGGTTCTGGTGGATCCCCAAGTCTTAAACCGGCTGCTGTTGCTGTTGCGGCTACTACTGCGGCTGCGGTGCCTGTTGTTGCTGCACTTGCTGCCTCGGCGGCTGTCCTCTTTTCTCTTTGATTTGAACAATGGCCTTATGCATCTCGGCCCAATCAATTCTGTGCCCTTCATGAAGGTCATAGACCAAGTCTCGGAACTGAAAGCACCATTCGATTGTATGGCCCGGTTGCCTATGAAATATGCAGTACTTTGTTTGATCAACAGCCGTGTTCCAGACGGGCCGTTCCGGAGGGAGCTGGATTGCACTAACTGACATGAGAGCTAAAAATATGTCCGTGAGGGACTCGGGTAAAAGAGAAGACTGGGCTCTCTTAGGTCCCGGGCGCTTGTTGTTGTTATAACTGTTGGGTGGAGGGACATTATGGTATGGCGGAGGTTGTGGAGGCTGCTGTGGAGCTGTGAAGGTATTTTGTGGAGTGGCAAAGGTAGGCGGAGGATTTTGTGGAATGGTTGGGAAGTTTTGTGGAGCGGAGTTTTGCGGAGTGCGGGGGTTTTGCGGGAAGCGGAAAGGTACGACTTGGAAAGGGAAGTTAACAGCTTGAACTTGCTCGTTGGTTTGAACCCCCTCGGTGACAGGCCCTTGAGGTTTCTTGTGGTATTTTGGCTTTTGGTTCTCAAAGAGTGAGTGGATGGGGGAGTCTTTGAACTGCGTTTGAATGAATCTCGCCCGGCTATAGAGTTGGTGCATGTTGGCTATATCATTCATGGCCAGAATGTTTTGGAAGGTCGGGGTAGCATTGGAAATAAGTAGCTTGACCTTCTCTTCCTCCAGAATATGACCTGGCACCCGGGCGGCCATCTGCCTCCATATGTCAGCGTAGGTTGCAAACTCCTCGTCCGGCTTCATTTTCTCGGCCACCAAGTCTGTGAATGAATATTCTGGGCCGACTCTATCTTGAAACCTCTGAATGAACTTATCTTTCACTATCTTGAAACTTTCGGCGTCCTCCAATGGCAGAGAATAGAACCATTCCAGTGCAACACCGTCCAATGATCGGCAGAACAAATACGCCATGAGGCGATCATCATATTGAAATTGGGCCGATTCATACAAAAAGTCCCTCACATGAATAAAGGGATTGCCGTTCCCATCATATTTCCTGTAGTTGGGGAGCTCGGATTGTGGAGGGAATCGGATATTCTGGAAGCTGGGGACTGGAACGTCTGCCAAGGACTGTGGGCCAACCCGTTTTTGGAGGAAATCAATCTGCTGTTGCATGGCGGCCCACTTATCAAGTAGTTTCTGCTCCCTTGATGGAGTAGGGGTACTGAGAGATAACGGTTGAATTTGAGGAGCAGAAGGATGGACTGTTGTAGGAGGTGAAAGCCCATAAGAAGGAGCAGAAGGATAGGTAGGGAGCCCATAAGAAGGATATTGGGTCGAAGACGGACCCAGATTAGGATAGACTTGGGCAACCCCTTGCTGAGGGCGCAAGAAATCTGAAGAACCAACAAGGACTTGTGGCACCGATGGGCTGGGCATGTGATGATCCACCTGGATAAAAGAAGGGAGAGTAGACTTTCCCTTATCAGAGAATTGCTGGGCCGAGGCGGAAGATTGACACATTTTCATACCAGAAAAGGTGATGGTCCGAGGTTGGACCGGAGTGAGATCAATTGGAGTAGGCTGGATGGAGGGCCCATCAACTCTAGACTGATCGATGGAAAGATTGGATTGGCCTTGCACAATCGTAGGAGATGGGGCATTGGCCCCCTGCATGGCCTGGTAGACAGCCTAGAGTTGGGCCGGATCCAACTGGGCCATCATTTGGAGAATGGAGCCAGCAGAAGGAGAAGAGAAGGAAGGAGTGGTTTGGCCGCCCTCCATAGGGACGGAGGATGGAAGAGGGGCAGACCCCTCTCCAGAAGGGAATGAGATAACCCTAGAAGAGTTTTCAAGAAGCCCTTGAGAGAGAGACTCCTCTTGGGAACGGGGAGGATTGAAAGAAGCCATGATGGGTTCGAAGAGCGGATTGGAGTAGAACTTGGAGAAGGAATTAGCCTTAGGAGGTGACTCTAATGGACGAAGACAACTCCACATGCAACGAAAATCTTTGGAAAAAAAATAGCAAACAACACACAACAAACACACAATGAGTGATCAAACTTAGATAACTTTGACAAAGATGCAAGTGAAAACGAGATGACAACACTCAAATTCAACCAAGTTACTTAGATGATGCAACAAAGTTTTTACGATTTCTTCGTTTAGAACCTTAGTGACTTGATTAAGATGTGCTCTCCACCAGTAGGTTCCTAATAGGAAAGGACGTGTGGCTTGGTTGACTCTAAATGTAATCACTCCTTCACTTATGCAATCCTAGACACGGGGCAGGAAAGGTACAACCGACCCGGTGTCCATGTGGGAATTCACGGCTCACGGGGACTTATGGAGGTCCCTGATGTATTTTCCTAGTCGGCCCCAAGGAATATGGAGACGAGAGGTCCACACACCAAGGTAGGAGAATGCAATCTAGTGTATGGAAATATGCATGAACCTATGTGCACCGGGGTGCATGCCAATTCTAGCCTAAGATCTAACAATCAACTATGCCCACAATGATATGAATATGTGAACCAACCAAGGAAGAGACCAAGTAGCATCCAAGCATGAAAATCACAGCAAAAACTGCGGAAGCAAACTACACCTCGGGATGCGTACCTATCTGGAGAATGTGACGGTATATAACCCCTGCGTCAGAGAAGTGTGACAGACGAAGACCAGACCGTCAGAATAGTGTAACGCGGGGACGCAGGACCGTCAAAGGAGCCAGAGAACCAGAAACAACAGGTGGTAAAAGGAAAATCTGGGGAAAAAATGAACAACAAAGACAAGGAGATGATAGCAGGTTTAACAGAGATCAAAGCACGATTGACACTAGATGTCCCACCGTGATTGCCAAAAAACTGTTGGTTTTAATGTGCCCCTTCTTTTGCAAGATGGGCTATGAAGCCAACTATGAACAGATAATGAGCCAAGTAATGAAATCAATCAACCTATGAACATGCGAATCATGAACCTAGGCAACCAAAACAAGCTCTAGCATGGGCATGCTATCTCAATCAAAACTAAACTAAGCAAGGAAAGAAAAACACACGCCGGAGCGTGGAATAAAGAATAAAGGAAAACACACCGTAGAGGTGAAACAAGCAAAAGTAAAGAAGGGATATGACGAAAGAGAAAGCTAATGCCCAAACTAAGGAAAGATGTGATCGCCACCAAGGTAAAAACAAGCCAAAGACCTAATAAATACCTTGGAATAGGAGGATGATGCACCCGCCCACGAGAGAGAAAAATAATCAGGAAACTGCAGCTCCGTCAGATGTAACGGTCGAAGTATGGTGCGTCACAGAACTGTGACGGTCTCACGATAGACCGCTACAACACTCTAACGCGCCTGTGATGGACCGTCAGAGCTTCTGCAGAATAAGATTGGGAATCTTTTGATCTCCAAGCTTTCTAGTTGGCCAGAGAGCTTGGGCCTCGTGCTAGGGGATCTGTAAACCTACAAAAGAGTGGAAGACACAAGAAAAATAACCTGGATTGGCCCTTTCACAAAGTAGTATCAATAATCCAAAGAACTTATGAACATGCAAAAGGAGAGGGAAATACCAGGGAGATTATTTTTTAAACCCCTCTGGGCGTTTTAAAAGATAGGAGGATGTTTTAAATGAATGCAACCGATGAAAGAACGTGGGAGATGGAGAGGGACAATGCTATGATTGCTTAGAAGAGGGAAAAGCACTAAGAACAATGACTTGACTGAATTAAACCCTTGAAACCGATACTCCCTGAACTTTGGAAGTAGATGGACGTGGGAAGCAGCTCTCCTTGGTTGGTTATAGCTCCAGGATGCGGCAGCACTTCGACGCAAACTCCATATTTCTCTCCCTCAAGCCATGAAGTCAAGGGTTCTATTTATAGGCCCTCAAAATCTAGGTTCGAGTTGAGGATAATCCAGCTAGAAAGAGGACGTTTCTTAGCAAACTCTTGAAGATAATACTCCCAAGAGTCCATAGAAACAAACAGAAGGTTCTGAGGATCAGATTTGGAAGAGAAATCAAGGAAACAAACTCTCAAGTCGGCCACGGAGTAGTAGAGAAAAGGCCAGGCTTGTCGGGACTCTCTGTTTGATGTAACGGCTGCTCGATAGACCACCACAGGGATGTAACGCTCCCGGAAAAGACCGTCACACAACCTTATCCATTAAGAAGATAAGATCAACGGGGGAAATTTTCAAACATTGGACTCTAGATGGATGTAACGGTCTAGAGAAGATGCGTTACAACAAGGTAATGGTCGCACGATAGACTGTTACACTCAATGAGTAAGCAAAAAGATAAGTTTGACAGAAGCCTTAAGCTTAAGGACTCTGCAAGGATGTAACGCGCCAGGGTAGATGCGTTAGAGTACTGTAACGCCCCATCAAAGGACCGTTAGAGACAATAGAGTGCCAAAAAAGGAAAGCTTGCTAAGCTTCGTCCAACGGAAAGGGATAAGGAACCAGACCCAACCAAGGAGACATGACTCAAGAAATGGACCTCAAATTTGATCAAGAAGGCTCAACAAAGGTGAACAACTCGGAGCATCATATAGAGTGAACAAGGAGATGGCCCAACTTATTGGTCATAAGACGGGTGTCAATAGGTACGACGAGTCCAGTTACTCGAAGATGCCACGGAGCTATCCGATAGGATTCGTGGGAGAGATAAGAAGGAATAGGTCACTAGTTCTGGTCCTTTAAACCCAATTTCAACAAGAAGAGGCCATGTAATGTAGGAACTCCCTCCCAAGAGCAAAAGTTCAAGAAGACCAAACCTTTCTCCATCACCACCACACCTTCTAAAGTGGTGACAAGGCCGGACATAAGGTCGAAGAATGTTGGAGAAAACTTGGAGACTGTCTCCGTTGTGGGAGCCGTCATCATCGGATTCCCGACTGCCCATTGCTCAATGATCAAGCCGGTGACGGGAAGCGCCCAGTGACGAAGAATGCACGTCTCCAAGCTATTAAGGAGAAAGAACAAGACGAAGGCGGAATGGTGGAAGGTACACTACGAGGTTGTTCCAAGTCTGCACATGTCTTATTTGATACTGGTGCATCACATTCTTTTATTTTCAAGAAGTTTACAGATCCATTACCTATGGAACCGGAATGGATAAAATTAGTTATTTCAACTCCTCTCGGAAAAGAAGCCGATATTACTCATCATTACCAAAATTGTGAAGTCTTGGTAAAGGGAAGAAATCTTTCAATCGACCTAATATGCCTAGATTTGAAGGAATATGATATCATATTAGGAGTAGATTGGCTATCTAAATACCAGGAAACTGTTGATTGCCGCAATAGCAAGGTTACATTCAAGGAATTTCTGAAACTGGTCTACACTAGCCCTAAGAGTCGAAGCAAGTCACCTCTCATATCGGCTCTTCGAGCCAGCAAGCTAATAAGGAAAGGATGTGTATCCTTCCTTGCTTTTGTCACCATTAAGGAAACTAAGGAGACTAAGCTAGAAGACATCCCTATTGTGCAAGAATTTCTGGATGTGTTTCCAAAAGAATTACCTAGACTACCTCCACAAAGGGAAGTGGCCTTCATCATCGACTTGGTCCCTGGTGCTGATCCAGTTTCTAAGGCACCATATAGGATGTCCCTTGCCGAACTCAAGGAGTTAAAGGAACAATTGATGGAGCTTCTTAAGAAAGGATTTATTCGGCCGAGTACTTCCCTATGGGGAGCACCTATATTATTTGTAAAGAAGAAGGATGGGTCCATGAGGTTATGCATCGACTATCGACAGTTGAATCACCTTACTATCAAGAACAAGTATCCACTGCCGAGAATCGATGAACTATTTGATCAAATATCTGGATCCAAGTACTTCTCGAAGATTGATCTCAGGTCAGGATATCACCAACTGAGAATCAAGGATGAGGACGTTCATAAGACCGTTTTCAGAAGCAGGTATGGGCACTATGAATTTGTTGTTATGCCTTTTGGACTCACAAATGCGCCTACGGCCTTTATGCAGTTGATGAATAATATATTCAAGCCTCATCTAGATCAGTTCGTGGTGGTTTTCATTGATGATATATTGATTTATTCAAAGACCAAGGAAGAGCATGAGGAACATTTGAGGATTGCATTATAGATATTAAAGATGAATCAACTATATGTAAAGCTTAGTAAATGTGAATTCTGGCTAGAAGAAGTATCTTTCTTGGGGTATGTTATATCAAAAGACGGTTTATCCGTAGACCCATCAAAGGTAGAAGCTGTAAAGAATTGGGAAAGGTCGACTAATGCTGGCGAGATCCGTAGTTTCTTGGGTCTTGTAGGCTACTATAGGCGATTCATCAAGGATTTCTTCAAAATCGCCATACCACTCACTAGGCTAACTCGCAAGGAGATCCATCATGATTGGAGTGAGGAATGTGAAAGAAGCTTCCAAACTCTCAAAGATCACCTAACTACTGCCCCGGTCTTAGCCCTACCAATAGAAGGAGAGAAATTCGAGGTATATACGGATGCGTCTGGCATTGGCCTCGGATGTGTTTTGATGCAACAAGGAAGAGTTATAGCTTACTCTTCTCGCCAATTGAAGAAGCACGAAGAAAACTACCCAGTCCATGACTTAGAATTTGCTGTGGTAGTGTTTGCACTAAAAATATGGAGACATTACCTATACGGAGTGTAGTTTACTGTATACTCCGATCATAAAAGTGTCAAGTATCTCTTCTCTCAGAAGGAATTAAATATGAGGCAAAGACGTTGGCTAGAATACCTCAAGGACTTTGACTTCACAATACAATATCATCTTGGAAAGGGTAATCTTGTAGCTGATGCCCTCAGTCGAAAGTCAAGAGTAATATTAGCCAATTGTATGATTCAGGAGTGGAAGTTGCTAGAACAATTTTCTAAGCTTGACATAAGCATGGACCTGAAGAACAAGTGTGTCACACTATCACATATGAGCATACAGCCAGATCTACTCTCTAAAATACAAGGACTTCAGGATAATTACCCCGTACTAGTAGAAATCAAGGGCAAAGTAGATCAACAACATGATTTCAAGATAGCCTCAGATGGAAGGTTGCTATTTAGGGATAGAACTTGTATACCGGATTATCCAGAGCTGAAGAAAAAGATCTTAGATGAAGCTCACAGATCGAGATACACTATTCATCCATGATCTACCAAAATGTACCAAGATTTGAAAAGGACCTTTTGGTGGCCCAATATGAAAAGAGAAGTAGCGGACTTTGTGTCTCGCTGTCTCACATGCCAGCAAGTCAAGGCGGAACACCAAAAGCCTGCCGGTAAGTTACATCCTCTTGATATTCCCAAGTGGAAATGGGAGGATATCATTATGGACTTCATTATGGGTCTGTCTAAATCTAAAGGAGGACATAATAAAATCTGGGTTGTCATAGATCGTTTGACCAAGTCGGCACACTTCTTGCCTATCAAGAGTCGATGGTCAGTAGATGTTCTTGCCGCATTATACATCAAGGAAATAGTTAGACTACATGGAATTCCTGTTTCAATCGTGTCTGACCAAGACCCTCGTTTTACTTCTCATTTTTGGAAGGGTCTACAACATTCGTTAGGGATAAAACTCAACTTTAGTACTGCTTTTCATCCTCAGACGGATAGTCAGATCGAGAGAACAAATCAGGTAGTAGAAGATATGCTCAGAGCTTGCATCATTGATTTTGGTGGAAGCTGGCATGATCACTTACCTTTGGTCGAGTTTGCATACAACAACAGCTACCAGGCAAGTATACAAATGGCACCTTTCGAAGCCTTATACGGAAGGAGTTGTCGATCACCTTTGTGCTGGGATGAAGTTGGCAAGAAACAACTATTAGGCCCAGACATGGTAAGGGATACTACAAAAAAGATTCAGTTGATTAGAGAAAGACTTCAAGTTGCTCAGTCTAGACAGAAGGCTTATGCTGATACAAGAAGAAGAGATCTTGAATTCCAAGTTGGTGACCACGTGTTTCTCAAGATATCACCTGGACGAGGAATTAGGAGATTTGGTGTTAAGGGTAAGCTTACACCAAGGTTTATCAGACCTTTTGAGGTACTAGAAAGAGTGGGCGGGGTTGCTTATCGCATTGCTTTGCCTCCTCAATTGTCCGACGTACATAATGTATTCCATATATCCATGCTGAAGAAGTATGTGCACGATCCGTCACATATCATCGATCATGGAGACCTGGTGATTCAAAAGGATCTCACATATGAACAAAAGCCCATGAAGATACTCGATCGTGAGGTTCGCACACTAAGGAATAAGAAAATTCTCATGCTAAAGGTGCAATGGAGTAAATGCTCAAAGAATGAAGCCACATGGGAGACCGAGGAGTCCATGAGGAAGCGATTTCCGGACCTATTCTAAATGGTATGTACTTTGCACCCTCCACGTTAATATATGCAATTGAATTTGGGGATCAAATTCTTCTAAGTGGGGGAGGGTGTAGCAACCCTAATAAATTAAAGGGATAAAATCTTAAATAGATTAAAAGATTCACACCAATAATAAAGGCCCAACTCATATATATACATATACATACTTAAAACATATAACAAATAGGTCATAAGAGAATAACGCCTCCTATCAGGTCGCCAATTAATTGAAGACTGTTTAAGTGGGCGCTAATTTAAGAATTGACGCCCCCTTGCTGGGCGTTACTTAGGGAATTAAAGACCCCTTATAGAGGCGTCATTTATTGAAATAACGCCCCAATCTTAGGCGTCATTCCCATACGAAACACTGCAGAGTTCTGTTCGAACTGGGAAGTAGGACGTGGTTCGGGTAGGTGTTGATCTAGAAAGATTAATACATAAGAAGTTTAATTTTAGCAGGATTCAACCTCTAGAGAAGTACTAATCCCAATCGAACTCCAAGGTTCAATCAAAACCTTTTTCTTATAAATACCAACCCCTCCGTCGAGCCAACCTGTGGGCCCTCTTTTTCTTCAAAACTGCTGCTGCTCAGAAGAACAAGCTAAGCTGTCCCCTTCATCTTGCCGTGGATACGTGAAGAACGTGAGAGTTCTTCATCGTCTTCTTCCTTGTTCTACTGCACTGCCGTTCTTCAGCTGCTTTGGTGTGTTGCCGTGGGAAGCCTCTGCTTCTCTATTTTCTCCCAAAGGGGCGGCTGTGTTGCTGCTCTTGCCATCTTCTTCTTGCTGAAGGAAGGCCGCCGTCTTCCTCTGGTATTTTCTACTGTGCGTGAAGCTATTAGCGGCTGAAGCATACGTTCTTCCCATATATTACTGTTGCTGCTGTTTTGCCTTTGGCTGTTGAAGCTGCTATCATCTTCTTCCTGCTACCTAGTTACTCTGTTGAAAACAGAGTATCGGTTGTGGTTCCTTTTCTTCATCTTCGCGTTCCTATCATCTACAACTCAATCAAGGTAGGTTTTCTCAAGTTCTATGCAAAACCAAGTTAATAAAAAGTCTCTGCATGCATATAGGTTGATAGTGATCAGTAGAAAGATTTACCAGTATCAGCTTTTATGATTTTTGCATTTGCAGTAAATAGCGACCCAAGCTAGGGTGCTATTTGATTTAACGACCGTATAAATAGTCGTCAATTATCTAGTTAATTAATAAATTCACAATGTTCAAAATTTAATAACTGAGAACTTTCATATGTAAACTAATACATGATCATGTTCATAAATTCCTATTATTTTTCTCTACCTATACATGTCTCTAGTTTCCTGATTAGACATACTCCAAAAAATCATGTCTACGATTGTACCTGCCCGATGCAAATCGGATGACAAATAAATAACGATCCTATCTAGGTCGTCAATTGAATGAACGCCCTTACACTTGGGCGCCAATTAGTGATAAATTGGGAAATTCTGAAATGTTTATAATTGCTTGGATATTAGAATTAACGACATGCACCCTACCCTTTAATTTGATATATGACGCCCCTGACTAGGGCGCTGTTTAATAAATTGAAGACTTAAGATAAGTCACTATTTACATAATAACTAAAAATTATAGAATATTTACAGATTTTATTAGCAACAGTAATCTAGATGTAATGACTGAATGAACAGTCGTCATTTACTAAACTGACGACCCTGACAAGGGCGCCAATTCAGAAAATGAAGACTTAAGCTCAGGCGCCAATTGACTAATTCCTGATTTCGTGGTTTTTCTGTAACCCTTGACAATGGGTTATGTGTATTGGCACTATATTCCATTCCGTGAATATAGTCCCATGTTTCACATTATTTTATCGATTACCCACTATTTCTCGGTGATAGATGAACCATCCGCGGGACATTCCGTTCCTCCGGACCAGTGACTTTATCATAGAGACCTCCGTAAGACTCCGCTAGCCTTGGATTCCCTCAAGGCAACCGAGCAGGTTGTACCATTGAAACCTATGACATTACTTGATTAGCATGTCACTCTAAAGAAACATGGTATACTGGCCCTCATGACATACTATGTGAATGTCATGAGAGTACCCGTAAGATCTAATGGAATGGGGAAACCATGCCATTAGTGTTCTTATGAATTATATGCCATACTTGTAGACCTCAATTCTATCTAGCTTATCATGTCCAAGAACGAGCGATCATCTCTATATGAGCACTTATTCTTAATATCATGGCACCCAGTTAGAGAGCCTATTCCACCTAGTTTTAATGTGAATCGTGGTTATACAGTTACTATAGTAGTACGTCCTTACACATCATGATTCAATCCTTGTGATTCCTTTCTACAAGATCTACCTTAATGTTCCTACATGCTTATTCCTTTGGAATTCCATATTGGCTATAACTATAGTGGATGTCGAAAGTACATGATCAATACCTGCGCATATAGGGCCCGATCTGGTCCTGGGAGGAGCACCCGAAAGTACTAGTGTCCATGAGAGTTGTAATGATCGCGGTGTGGCATTGCACTGAAGTGCATGACTAGCTTGATAGACATTCCACAAATCTCGTGCTTGACTTGACATGACATGACTTGCGTGACCCGAAAATGGTATTTATTTACTTGCTTGAACATGATAGCCAAATCTTGACATGACATGATCACCTGACATGATAAATATACGTGCTTGATTGTCTTGCTATATTGACATGAGTTCTTGAAAGACTTGCTAGTTCACTCACTTTCTCTTGATATACATTATCCATTCTCTCTTGTTATACGTTCTCTATTGTCGTTTTATGCGAGCATGCATAGCTTATTGCATTTCATGTAACATGTAATTTACTTAAATCAAGCTAGCTCTTGAGATATAATCCCTACTGAGTGTTCGCTCACATAGTGTTTTCCCTTATTTTTCAGGTAAGTCCGAGGATGAAACTCAATCGGATGGGAAAAGTCAAGAGTGATGAGATTAGAGCTACTCCAGCTATCCAAGCGTTATCTAGTCTTGTCTTCTATACATTCTTGAGTCAATCATTGTACTTTTTCATTTTATTGAGTCTTAGCACTTTCATTAAGTTGATGTAATAGGAGTACGTTGGAATTTATGACGAAATAAAGGATTGGGTTATCTTTACTTGTGCGCGCTCTGTCTTTGTGTCGAATACACTAACGCTCTGATTGACATGATTGATATAAACTCGTCACGCATCTCCGGGTTCCTTCCGCGCTCGGGGCGTGACAGCCCAGTTCGAACAGAACTCTGCAGCATTTCGTATGGAAATGACGCCTAAGATTGGGGCATTATTTCAATAAATGACGCCTCTATAAGGGGTCTTCAATTCCTTAAGTAACGCCTACTAAGGGGGCGTCAATTCTTAAATTAGCGCCCATTTAAACAGTCTTCAATTAATTGGCGACCTGATAGGTGGCGTTATTCTCTTATGACCTATTTGTTATATGTTTTAAGTATGTATATGTATATATATGAGTTAGGCCTTTATTATTGGTGTGAATCTTTTAATCTATTTAAGATTTTATCCCTTTAATTTACCATGGTTGCTACAGTAGCAGTCCAAGCACTTTAGCAGGCCGAGCATTGCAGTAGTCCGAGCATTGTAGTAGTCCGAGCATTGTAGCAGGCCGAGCCACTGAAGAAGAAGAAGGCCGAGCACTGTAGCACTCCAATGACTGCAGCAGTCCGAGCACTGTAGTAGTCTGAGCACTGTAACAGGTCGAGCACTATAGTAGTCCGAACACTATAGCAGTCCGAGCTACTGAAGAAGAAGAAGAAGCCCGAGCACTGTAGCAGTCTAAGTATTGTATCAGTCCGAGCACTGTAGCAATCCGAGCTATTGGAGTAGTCCGAGCTACTGTAGCAGTCCAAGCTATATTGTAGAGGTCCGAGCTCATCTGAAGATGGCCGAGCTACTGTAGCAATCCGAGCTACTGTAGTAGTCCAAGCAATATTGAAAAAGTCCTAGCTCATCTGAAGATGGCCGAGCTATTGTAGCAATATGAGCTACTGTAGCAGTCCGAGCTTCTGTAGCAGTGCCAAGTATCAAGGTTAGAGAAGAATCGGCATGCTCAGAAGAGAGAGAAAATGAGTGCTCGCTCGAGTGCTCAGAAAGGTCAGCCCGAGTGCTCACTCAAGTGTTCGAGTGCTCGGAGAGAACAACAGAAGTGCTCGCTCGAACTTAGGAGAGAGAATGGCTGTGTCGAGTTGGAAAGAGAAACATGGATTTTGAGGTCAGGAAGAAGTTCTCAGTTCTGACTATTGTCCCGGCCACCATCTGTAATGCCCCAAATTCTTTTAGAAATTAATTAGAAATTTACTTAAATTTAATTAGAAATTATTTGAATTTATTTGAATTAATGGGAATTAATGGGAATTAATTCGAAATTAATTAGATTAATTCTTTAATAAATAGAATAAGTCACATTTCGACTATTTTATAAAAATCCATAAAAATCATATTCTTGTAGAATCAATTATGTTTAACAATTTTTTCTTCTGTGGCCAACCCTAATAAAATCATTAACTAGGCCGAATTAGTGGGATTAGTCAAATTTTCACACCTACCTAGCCAAATTCGTGCTCAATGTTAACCCCACATTAAACTCCTCAATCCGAGCTCATTCCTTAACCAAATGAGCCCAAACCAGGGGCAAATGAAAGGTATTAAAGAGAGGATCATTTCCCCTCTCACAATGCCACGGAATTTTTAACTTATGGGAAGCATTTCGTCGCGCATTGGCTAGGTCAACACTTGTGGCGGCGGGTCGAACACTCCACTTCAAGGGATGATTTCTCCCTTCGTGGAAGGATCCAGAACATGTATAAGCTATTAAAAGAAATCCCTATGTGTCTATTTTCATTTGGGAGCAGTGGTGATTGCAGAGGATTCCGATCTAGTGAGATCTCTCGCGTTTATTGGAGGAGTGTCCGAGTTCACGGGTTTTTCTTAGGCCCTCTTCCTTCCTTCGATTGAGGTAGATAATCTTGGCCAAAACATGCAAGTAAATATAACATTTTGTTCCTCTCTCTGTTAGCTTTCCATTGGTAGTAAAAGCCCCAAATTCTATTAGGTGTGGTGGGAGATCTCATGGAAATAGTGAAGGGCTGTCAAACGGGCATTCTTCATTCTAACTTCTAAATCTCTCTTCGATTCAGATAGATGATAACAGACCCAACTCTAATTAATGTATATGGTTGTAATCATCAGCATGTTATCTGTCTTTTGGCGTAGAAAGCCCCAATTGTTATAGACCATGCTTAGAGAATTTAGTGTTTGATTAGAAGCATGCTAAGACTATGTTTTTAAGTGTTCTTCCTAGATAGGTTGTGATTTCGATTAGTTTTCCGGTGAATTTAGTGTTCCAAACCCTTGTAATATGACCCTAATATGTCCATCAAGAACCTAGGGGCATGGGGTTAAGATCTCAGCCCAATTAGACCCCAATTGGGTGAGATCCGGCGGTTTCCGGAAGTCTTGTTCACGTCTGCGAACCCGGGGGTCGACCCATTGGGTCGACCCAAACACAGACAGAAGTCTGTCTGTGCAGGGGTCGACCCATACACAGGCAGACCCCTGGTTTTCCAGGGGTCGACCCAATGGGTCGACCCATATGCTGCCAGACCTGATAGGCTTGTTTTTGGCCCGAGGATCGATCCGGACCATGTGGGGATCGACCCATTCAAGCCTAGTCCAATTGAAAACCATATTTTGAGGAACCAATGACCCATACATGCAACCTTATGATCTCAAATTAAGCCCGGTGTTCCTCAATCCAAAATTGAAGAACAATGATCCCTGCACTCAATCAAAGTGTATAACCATTCCGATTACTATCTCCACTTCAACGCACAAATGGTTAATTAGAAACCCATATAATAAAATGGTAATTTTGAAAGTAAATTGCTATCATGTATTACTGTCTATTGTCATTATTGGCTTGTTCTAGTATCTTGAGTTACCATCTTGTAATTAACTTATCTCTTGATATTGAGATTATAATAATTCACGAATCAAGGTATTTTGAAATGGCTGTTAGGAAATCAATTAAAAGCCCTTATACCCCGGTAGAATAGACTAATAGCACACTAACAATCTATATGGCATTACGGCCATTAAGCCTAAATTGCTGTCCCTTAGTACGATTCTACCCGGACACACTATCCGACGAGTTAGAATCCGCCATTTTGAGACCCGTATGACCCGGCTACAACCTGGAAATTCATGACCAAATCGCTGAGTTATAAGTCACGGATCGACTTGGGCTAATCAGCACATGAGCAGCCCATAGTTGATCGCTTGTCTCCATGAACGGTCTAGTGTGGTCCGTATAAGTATCGTAATTGTGTCTTAAGGTCACGTACTGCTTACTTACCTGAACGGCACACTGTCAACCGTTCATTCTTGACCTCGTGGACTGAGATTTGGTCTAGTTCTTGTAATGCGGCCAGTAGTAGCCATATGTCCTATCAAATGGCCCAAAAGTGACCGTATACCGAGTTTTTAAGTTAATGAATCCTAGGACATGTTAGTCCTTAAATCTCGTACTTTTGACAGAAATTCCTCTGATTAATTGGCCATTAAACTTGATTAAATGTCTAGACAAAACTTTGGATCTTGAATCCAACAAATCAATGCCAACGCATCATAAGGGCCCGGTCTGATCCTAGGGAGAGCGCCCGAAAAGTACTTGTGCCCATGGGAGTTTGTAATGACATGGTGAGGCATTGCACCAAGTGCATGACCAGCGTGACGTCTACGATAAAAAATCTCTTGTTATACTTGTTACATTATCGTGCTTGACTTGATGTTTAAAATACTTGCTTGTTGGCCAATTCTATATTTCAATTTCCTATTGAACATTCTTGTACTTGATATCCTTGTTAACTCTTGTCATCATATATTTCTTGACCTTGCAAGATCTTATATTGCGCTGTTTTATCGTCTTGTCAGATATTTCTTTTCTTGTCACTGCATATAAAAATGTAACTAATCGGTTAATCATGTAAACTTACCTGTTACTATCTACTGAGCGTTAGCTCATATAGTTGTTTTCCCCCTTTCCAGACTTTTCAGGTGACGATGCGTATACAGAAGGGGAGGGACAGGAGTGATACCTTTGAGTGTACCTGTTAGTGGATGCCGAGTTGGCATAGTTGTTTACATTAGTTACTCCTTAGTGTTGTGTTAGCACTTTATTTACCTTTTGGGGTCAGTTATTATATTAGAATCAGTTTGGAAGTCATGTTTGATCGTGTTTAAGCATTGATGGTTATTGTAGTAAAACTTGGAGTCTTCCTTGATCAATAGAAGTACTTCTTTCTATAGCACCCGTACGATTGTTTAGTTTAGCATATTAATATTATCTCTAGCTAGTTTCTAACTGTACGTCCCGATATTCCACATTGGGGCGTGACAGTTTAGTTGGTATCAGAGCCTAGGTTTAATATTCCTAGGTTTAATATTCCTAGGTTTCCCTAAAAGTTCTAGGTTTTCCAAGTTCTAGGGTTCTAAGTGTTATCATAGGACCCCTAACCTTGTTAAAGTCTAAGGACCTGACCTGGTGAGATTGGGTAGAAACTTGGTTTAAGTTCATATCTTAATAGTGTTATTATCTATTTTTAATGAACCTAAGTAATCTATTCCACGTGTAGGCCTTTGCAATGGCAGCTGATCGTGCGGAATGGAGGAACTTGTAGCGTACGGTTCAAGGCCTTACTCAGGCCTTGCAACAAGCGACCCAAGCAGGAGCTGCACACCATGGCACTGGTGATTTATATCGGAACTTTCGGGGAATGAATCCGCCGAGATTTGGTGGCTCGACTGATCCTGATGAAGTTGAGCACTGGCTGGAATAGATGGGAAGGATATTCGAAGTAATGCAGTGCAACAATCAAGAACGTGTCCTTCTATCAACTTTTCAACTTGAACGAGATGCAAGAACATGGTGGGAATCAGTAAAGGCGACTCTCGGTGATCAGCAAGTCACATGGGAGGAGTTCGAGGAGTTCTTCAATGGCAAATATTTTTCTAGTAGAGTGCAAGAGAAGAAGGCAGCAGAGTTCGCGGCTTTGAAGCAGCGAAGTCTATCCGTGGCAGAATATGAAGCTCAGTTTTCTCGGCTTTCTCGTTATGCTACTCACTTAATATCCACCGAGAAAATGAAGGCTAAGCGCTTTCTTAATGGACTGAGGCTGCATTATATCAATCAATTGGCACCTGTATTGGCTTTACCTTCTGGTGAAGGAGGTTTTATGGTATACACGGATGCTTCAGGTATTGGTTTAGGCTGTGTACTCATGCAGCATGGGAAAGTGATTGCCTATTCTTCTAGGCAGTTGAGGAAGCATGAAGAGAATTATCCTGTTCATGATTTGGAACTTGCAGCAGTCGTGTTCGCATTGAAGATATGGAGGCATTACTTGTATGGAGAAACATTCACAGTGTTTTCAGATCATAAGAGTCTGAAATATTTATTTTCTCAGAAGGAACTCAATATGAGGCAGAGAAGATGGTTGGAGTACTTGAATGACTTCGACTTCTCGATTGAGTATCATCCTGGAAAAGGCAATGTTGTGGCAGATGCATTAAGCAGGAAGCCTATAGATAAATTGTCAAGTCTCATGTTACAAGAATGGAAGCTACTGGAACAATTAGCTAGTCTGGATCTGAATATTGACAATGAACGGGTTATGATTGCACAGATTCAACTTAAGCCCGAATTGTTGATGGAAATCAAATCTTTGCAAGATAATGATCCCGAGCTAGTAGAGACCAAGGGAAGCTTGAGCAGCAGACCTGACTTCACGATGGCTGACGATGGAAGATTGTTATTCCAGGGTAGAACTTGTGTACCTGATGAAGCTGGAATAAAGAACAAGATTCTGGAGGAGGCTCATAGATCCAAATACACCATTCATCCTGGAGGCACTAAAATGTTCAAGGATTTGAAGAGATCCTTTTGGTGGCCGAATATGAAAGGGGAAATTACAGACTTCGTGAGTAGATGCTTGGTTTGTCAGCAAGTCAAGGCTGAACACTTCAGACCGGCAGGAAAGTTGAAACCACTCGACATACCCCAATGGAAGTGGGAAAGTATTGGCCTGGACTTCATTATGGGTCTACCTAAGACTCGTGGTGGATTGGATGCAATATGGGTGATTATCGATCGATTGACAAAGTCAGCTCATTTCTTACCCATTAAGTCCAAATGGATAGTTGATGTATTGGCTACTTTGTATTTGAAGGAAGTGGTAAGGCTCCATGGTATACCAGTCAGCATTGTGTCTAATAGAGATCTCAGGTTTACTTCACATTTCTGGAAGGGACTACAAGCGTCTTTGGGTACTCGTCTGAATTTCAGTACTTCCTTTCATCCACAGACAGATGGACAGACTGAAAGAACCAACCAGATAGTGGAAGATATGCTTAGAGCCTGCATGATCGATTTTGGAGGCAGTTGGAGTGACCATTTGGCTTTGATTGAATTCGCCTACAACAACAGTTATCAATCCAGCATTCAAATGGCTCCTTTTGAAGCATTGTATGGAAGAAGCTGTCGATCCCCATTGTGTTGGGACGAGGTAGGTGAGAAGCAATGGCTTGGACCGGATCTTATTTCAGAATCATCACAGAACATCCGTATTATCCGAGACCAGTTACAAGTGGCTCAATCAAGACAGAAGAGTTATGCCGATAATAGAAGAAGGGCATTGGAATTTTAAGTTGGCGAGCATGTATTTCTGAAAGTCTCTCCTACAAGAGGGATTCGAAGATTTGGCATTCATGGCAAGCTGAGTCCGAGATATATTGGTCCGTTCGAGATTCTGGATAGAGTGGGAGAGGTTGCTTACAGATTGGCATTACCGCCTCAATTGTCAGGCGTACACAATATTTTTCATGTGTCTATGTTACGGAAATATGTGTACGACCCCACTCATATCATTCAGCAAGTGGATTTCGAATTGAAGGAAGATTTGACCTATGAAGAAAGACCTATCGAGATTCTAGATTGGAAACAACAGCAACTCCGAAATCGTTCCATACCTATGGTCAAAATTCAGTGGAGTCGGCGTGGAGCTGAAGAAGCTACTTGGGAGTCTGAAGATACTATGCGGAAGCGGTATCCTGACTTATTCTAGGTGAGCTAGTCTTTCCCTATCTCTGTATTAAAGTGGAGTGAATTTGGAGGACCAAATTCTTTTAGTGGGGGAGGGTGTAATACCCCAAATTCTTTTAGAAATTAATTAGAAATTTATTTGAATTTAATTAGAAATTATTTGAATTTATTTGAATTATTAGGAATTAATTCAAAATTTATTAGATTAATTCTTTAATAAATAGAATAAGTCACATTTCGACTATTTTATAAAAATCCATAAAAATCATATTCTTGTAGAATCAATTATGTTTAACAATTTTTTCTTCTGTGGCCAACCCTAATATAATCATTAACTAGGCCGAATTAGTGGGATTAGTCAAATTTTCACACCTACCTAGCCAAATTCGTGCTCAATGTTAACCCCACATTAAAATCCTCAATCCGAGCTCATTCCTTAACCAAATGAGCCCAAACCAGGGGCAAATGAAAGGTATTAAAGAGAGGATCATTTCCCCTCTCACAATGCCACAAAATTTTTAACTTATGGGAATCATTTGGTCGCGCATGGGCTAGGTCAACTCATGCAGCGGCGGGTCGAACACTCCACTTCAAGGGACGATTTCTCCCTTCGTGGAAGGATCTAGAACATGTATAAGCTATTAAAAGAAATCCCTATGTGTCTATTTTCATTTGGGAGCAGTGGTGGTCGTAGAGAATTCCAATCTAGTGAGATCTCTCGCGTTTATTGGAGGAGTGTCCGAGTTCGCGGGTTTTTCTTAGGCCCTCTTCCTTCCTTCGATCGAGGTAGGTAATCTTGGCCAAAACATGCAAATAAATATACCATTTTGTTCCTCTCTCTGTTAGCTTTCCATTGGTAGTAAAAGCCCCAAATTCTATTAGGTGTGGAGGGAGATCTCGTGGAAATAGTGAAGGGCTGTCAAACGGGCATTCTTCATTCTAACTTCTAAATCTCTCTTCGATTCAGGTAGATGATAATAGACCAAACTCTAATTAATGTATATGGTTGTAATCATCAGCGCGTTATCTATCTTTTGGCGTAGAAAGCCCCAATTTTTATAGACCATGCTTAGAGAATTTCATGTTTGATTAGAAGCATGCTAAGACTAGGTTTTTAAGTGTTCTTCCTAGATAGGTTGTGATTTCGATTAGTTTTCCGATGAATTTAGTGTTCCAAACCCTTGTAATATGACCCTAATATGTCCATCAAGAACTTAGGGGCATGGGGTTAAGATCTCAGCCCAATTAGACCCCAACTAGGTGAGATCCGGCGGTTTCCGGAAGTCTTGTTCGCGTCTGCGAACCCGGGGGTCGACCCATTGGGTCGACCCAAACACAGACAGAAGTCTGTCTGTGCAGGGGTCGACCCAATGGGTCGACCCATACACAGGCAGACCCCTGGTTTTCCAGGGGTCGACCCAATGGGTCGACCCATATGCTGCCAGACCTGATAGGTTTGTTTTTGGCCCGAGGATCGATCCGGACCGTGAGGGGATCGACCCATTCAAGCCTAGTCCAATTGAAAACCATATTTTGAGGAACCAATGACCCATACACGCAACCCTATGATCTCAAATTAAGCCCGGTGTTCCTCAATCCAAAATTGAAGAACAATGATCCCTGCACTCAATCAAAGTGTATAACCATTCCGATTACTATCTCCACTTCAACGCACACATGGTTAATTAGAAACCCATATAATAAAATGGTAATTTTGAAAGTAAATTGCTGTCATGTATTACTATCTATTGTCATTATTGGCTTGTTCTAGTATCTTGAGTTACCATCTTGTAATTAACCTATCTCTTGAAATTGAGATTATAATAATTCACGAATCAAGGTATTTTGAAATGGCTGTTAGGAAATCAATTAAAAGCCCTTATACCCCGGTAGAATAGACTAATAGCACACTAACAATCTATATGGCATTACGGCCATTAAGCCTAAATTGATGTCCCTTAGTACGATTCTACCCGGACACTCTATCCGACGAGTTAGAATCCGCCATTTTGAGACCCGTATGACCCGGCTACAACCTGGAAATTCGTGACCAAATCGTTGAGTTATAAGTCACGGATCGACTTGGGCTAATCAGCACATGAGCAGCCCATAGTTGACCGCTTGTCTCCATGAACGGTCTAGTGTGGTCCGTATAAGTATCGTAATTGTGTCTTAAGGTCACGTACTGCTTACTTACCTGAACAGCACACTGTCAACCGTTCATTCTTGACCTCGTGGACTGAGATTTGGTCCAGTTCTTGTAATGCGGCCAGTAGTAGCCGTATGTCCTGTAAAACGGCCCAGAAGTGACCGTATACCGAGTTTTTAAGTTAATGAATCATAGGACATGTTAGTCCTTAAATCTCGTACTTTTGACAGAAATTCCTCTGATTAATTGGCCATTAAACTTGATTAAATGTCTAGACAAAACTTGGGATCTTGGATCCAACAAATCAATGCCAACGCATCATAAGGGCCCGGTCTGGTCCTAGGGAGAGCGCCCGAAAAGTACTTGTGCCCATGGTAGTTTGTAATGACATGGTGAGGCATTGCACCGAGTGCATGACCAGAGTGGCGTCTACGACAAAAAATCTCTTGTTATACTTGTTACATTATCGTGCTTGACTTGATGTTTAAAATGCTTGCTTGTTGGCCAATTCTATATTTCAATTTCCTATTGAACATTCTTGTACTTGATATCCTTGTTAACTCTTGTCATCATATATTTCTTGACCTTGCAAGATCTTATATTACGCTGTTTTATCGTCTCGTCAGATATTTCTTTTCTTGTCACTGCATATGAAAATGTAACTAATCGGTTAATCATGTAAACTTGCCTGTTACTATCTACTGAGCGTTAGCTCATATAGTTGTTTTCTCCCTTTCCAGGCTTTTCAGGTGACGATGCGCATACTGAAGGGGAGGGACAGGAGTGATACCTTTGAGTGTACCTGTTAGTGGATGCCGAGTTGGCATAGTTGTTTACATTAGTTACTCCTTAGTGTTGTGTTAGCACTTTATTTACCTTTTGGGGTCAGTTATTGTATTAGAATCAGTTTAGAAGTTATGTTTGATCGTGTTTAAGCATTGATGGTTATTGTAATAAAACTTGGAGTCTTCCTTGATCAATAGAAGTACTTCTTTCCATAGCACCTGTACGATTGTTTAGTTTAGCATATTAATATTATCTCTAGCTAGTTTCTAACTATACGTCCCGATATTCCGCGTTGGGGCGTGACACCATCACCAAACCTGAACCATTCTTTTGGAGGCAGCTATGACAGGGCTCAAATCTGAGAAAAAACCTGAGCCAATAAGGAAGCAGACCGCAAGATTCTCTTCCATATGGGTCATTAAATGCTCAAGATCTGGAGCAGAAGAAAAGCCTTTTATATTCCAACCCAAGCCAAATCCTGTATAATATCTTCCTCAAAGACAAGAAAAGATTTTGGAGGGAAACTATTCCTTTTTTTCTTCTCTACGGCGGGTCAAGTCATGCATTGCTGGATGGTTAGATGTTAAAGAAAATACTTTAGTTTGATGGAAGACTTCTTGGAGGGAAAAGCTCTTCTTCTCTATCATCTAACACCCTCTAACTTTGATGGAACCAGTCAATACTCAACAATCAAAATATTTCATCTGAACTAATCTGATGGAAGACTTCTTGGAGGGAAAATTTCCACCGACTCTTCTATTTATATGAAACTCTCTACATGAAGAGTGCTGCTGCGGCCTAGAGAGAGCCACGCCCTTGAGCATCTATAAAGAACTTGCTTGTGAACAGCGTGAGAGTAGCCCAGCACTTGTTTGACTCAGTCCAGTGATGTTAGAGAATAAGAAAAGCAGATCAGCCTTGAGAGAGTGCAGCCCTGTAGTCTACATGAACCTTAAAGAATCAGATCTTCAGATCTGAAATTTGTAGCTGTAGTCTCTAGCTTCCAAATCATCATCTATAGCTTCAACTGGTGTTTATTCTTTCCGTTTTCTTGTGATTTTCCCACTGCACTTGCAGTGAGTTTTATCTTGTGTTTTTGTTCACCGAGAACCGTCCCTGTCGATTTTGTTTGTAGGAAGACAGACGGAGGTATGCTCCAGTCTGTGGATAACCGTCCCTGCCGGTTTTATGTGTAAGAAGATAGATGGAGGTGTGCTCTGGTCCGTGGATAACCATCCCTGCCGGTTCTGTGTGTAGGAAGACAGACGGAGGGTTCTCCATTCTATGGTTTAGGGCGTGTCCCCGGTCAAGCTGTGTGTTAGCAGGAAAGCCTCACCGGGTTTGGTGAGGGGTGGATGTAGGTTTCGGGTTTGCAACCGAACCACCTTAAAATCACTGTGTTATGGTTTGTGAATCTTGTGCGATTGCTCCTTATCCTCTATCTTCATTCACAGGTTGGTGTGCTGGTTTTAGCAAATGCAATGCTGATTATGTTTATTGCACACTTTACTGATTTACACTAAGTATTTTATCTTGACACCTCTTGCTATCATAACTACAACTGCATCTCCTCAGTTGCCAGCTGCATTCTTGCTCTCAGGAAATAGGGAGTTCATTCCAAGCAAAAGAGAGTCATACATTTCATGCAAGCAACCCTCTCTCTTGTGCCTTCATCTGCATAAGTCTCTTGGTGGCTTGCTGCACTCTTGCACACAGCCACTAAGGTGTTTTCATTGACAAGGAGAATTAACCTGCCCACTTGGGAGTATCAACCTGTGCCATCTGTGCATTGTGCATTGCCGCTTTCAATTAAGCCATTCCTATTTAATTCCGCTACGTATTGTGTCTAAGTGATTCATTTACTCTATAAGAGTGGTTTATGCTTTTGGTAGCTAAGAGTTTTTAAATAGGCCAAACTTCTTGATAGGATCTATTCAACCCCCCCTTCTAGATCTGATTGCACTACGTGGGACCCCACAATTGGTATCAGAGCCAAGCTTTGCCATTCCCAGATCCTACGATCTGCAGGGAAAGATCCCGGTGCGTTTGAGAAAATGGTTTCATCTGCTACACATGCTTCGATGGCTTCTCCGCCTACTTTTGATGGTTCAGATTTTTCTATATGGCTAGGGAGAATGTTCATTTATGTTAATTCCATAGATCCATAATTGTGGACTCTTAAATACAATGGTCCTCATGAGCTGCCATCAAATACTGATGAATGGTCAGCTGATCACGAGATCAAACATAATGACAACCTTGCTGCATTTAACTTGATAAAAGTTACAGTTGACTTCAGGTTATCTCATCTTGTGTCCACCTGCAGCACAGCCAAGCAAATCTTGGACAGATTGGTGATTAGCCATGAAAAAGGAGAACAAGAGCATGAATGCCTCATGGCCGACCGATCATAGCAGTCAAGCAATCCATCCTCATCTCAAGTAAGCTTTGACTCCAAAGATTTCACTTTTGAAGAACTTATGGATGCGTATGATCAGTTGATCAAGCAGTACAAATAGGTGAAATCTGAAAAAAAAATTAAAAAAGGATCTTAAGAAAAATACTCAGAATGATAGCTCTTTCTGTAATAACTGTTCTGCATTTGAAGAGCTCAACGACACTCTTATGATTGATGTAGATGCGCATAAAGAGAGCATTGCCTGCTTTAAAGATGAAAACAAAATCCTTCAAGCTGAAATCACTAGGTTGGAAGAAATTGTGAGACAACTTCAAAACCAACCTAAACCAATCACCAATGATGAAACTACGCTTGAGGGGTTAATCCATGATGAGAGGTTGATTGAAGAAAATAAAAATCTAAAAGAACAAACTGACATGTTGCTTGAAAGACTGTCTATCTGTGAAAAAGGCAAGGGCATTGTTAATGATAGCCCTGAGAAACTGAATGAACTTCAATTGGAAATAAAAAATTACAAAGGTGTGAATGCCATGCTCAATGAGCAATTATCTCTGTGCGAAGAGGACCTTGCTGAGTCGGAACTACATGTCTTCTCATTGGAGAGTGAAAACAAAGACTTAAAGAATTCTCTGTCAAAGTTTGATCAGGGCAAAGATAATTTAGATAGAATTCTGGGAACTAGGGTCAACGTTCAAAGAGAAGGTTTGGGGTACAAACTTGTAAACAAAAAAGTCCCTTGGAAGCAAGGTGTATTCCTCGTTTGTCACTGGCTTACTTGAAGCCAACACCTCTTACGGTCATCCAAAACTGCATGCTGCTCAAAAGCAAAACCAAAATCGTAATGGCAATCAGAAAAAGAATGTTTCCTGACATAAACAGAAATATGATTTTGCTAATGTGGAAATGCATGCTAGAAAATCTCATGCTAAGTACCATGCTACTCATAAAATGAATGTTTATTGCTTCTATTATGGTATGCTTGGTCACACTGTGCATGATAGTCTCACCTTGAGTAATGATGAACTAAAAGCAGGCAAGAATAGTCGATTTGTTGCTGAAAACAATGGCAAGGGATAGGTCAACATTGGGAGGAAGCATCCTCTGCACACTCATGCTCAAAAGCCCAAGTATGACACTGCGTGTCGACACACTCATCTGGACAGGTCGACACTCTCCAAGGATGATCAGATACGTCGACGCATTCCCAAGAGCAGGTCGACGCACACCAAGGCTGAACAGTCAGCCAATAGTAGAAACCATCCTCCTTGCTGCTTCCACTGTGGAAAGATTGGCCACACAGCCAAGGACTGTTGGTATCTGAAAGTGGAGACTCATTCTCATGGTCAACATGGTGGTATCCATGCTCACCCACCAAGGTTTAATGCACCTGCACCCAGAAGGAATGGTAAATTTGGGCGTTGCTTCTATTGTGGTGAATATTGACATACATCTAATCATTGTCCTTGGATGAGAGTGGGTGACCTAAAAGCAGCAAAGAAAATATAGTTATTTGCTAGAAGTGCTGCTAACCAACCAGGACCCAAGCAAGCTTGGGAACCTATAAGTTCAAAATGAGAATTGTGGTTGCAGGTGCCTTGGAGTTAAGCAATGCTCAACCAGCAAATAAATGCTCAAGGCAACATGTATGTAAATAAACTTTTCAATTTATGTTCAAATCTTGCATGATAGGCTCCTTTTTTAGTTATTGCATCATAAGTCTGTCTTGTTGTCAATAAGTGCTGAAAACTAAAATTGTCTCCTTGGACTGCTAATTTTTCCCCCATGGTGTGAGATGATCATCTAACCTAGATTGCTTGCTTACACCTGTCTGACCTCTGGTATATCAAATGGTGCAGAGAAGAAAGGCAAGTCAAGCTTGCTCGGAACTCTCACTATGCGTGAGCAGGGTCTCAGATCCAAACCTCCGCCTTGTACCAGAGATCAATTAATTCAGTTGCGTAATCCATAAAAAATTTGTCATGCTGATGGAATTGCTATGATGATGAGTTGCTGTTTGATTTCTGCTACCTTTTAACAGCCATGTGAACTTCTTCCTTAGCATTGTTGATCATTGTTCTTGATGATGTCTTCCATAGCTGCATATATTACAACTCATCACTCACATGGACAAATAACATGCTGATTGTCTATCTTAACTTCCATGAGCATTGAACAAAGGGGGAGTTTAAGAGTTTGCACCTAAGTGTAGAAATGCATTGCATATAGTTGAATCTGTATGTGTTGTGGTCATTAAGCATCATCTTGGAATTTCATGCACTATCATGCATTTCATGATCAAGGGACCCAACTCTGCATGACACCTTGGTATATAAAATACTGAGTTGTGGAAAGGCAGGTTATGCTTGCCTGAAAGCACTCACTATGCGTGAGGTGGTCTTAGGACCTATGTTCTCCGCCAAGTACCAAGGGTCAACCCAAGATTGCATATCGAATGGCATCATTTTTAATGGATCATGTGTTCATTTAAGTCATAGGTTGCATACACCTTTGCCAATCCATGCACATGTTTAGGGGGAGTCAACATCAAAAATTCAGTTTACATTCATGCACTCTTCTTGTTGACAATTGCATAGACTACATCCTCTTGGAGGGTTGATCAGGTAGACCTTGTCGACCTTGTCGACCTTGCAGATAATTCCGCTTGAAAATTGTTTTCCGTCTGAAACTCTGTGCACAACCTCAGGGGGAGTGTTCTTTTTCAATTCTTACCTTCTACTCATTTGCACTCCCTGCTCAAATTAGACCTATGCATAATAATATTCCATTGATTATACCTCGGGTCTGAAATACTTTTGATGTCCATGAAGCTCTTCTAGATTGTCTGGAATCTGCCATCTCTTGCATGACCAGCTAACTGGTTCCAGAACTCCTTGAATGCCTCAATCTTCTTGGAGGTTCTTCGGTCTGTTGTTGAATTCATTTATCAGAGTAAATCTTCTAGAAGAATCTTCCTTTATGGAGTTTTATGACTGCCCTAAATTTGAAAGCTATTGCTTTAAAGTTAATGATTTCTTGAGCTTTATAGTTTAAATTGTCTTGAAAATGGCTCCACTCATACTTAATAGTCTTAAACCAGATTTTCATGTTTTAACTTATAATGCCTTCTAAAATCTAAAAGTTTATCTTTAGTACACAGGCATCTTTGATTGAGAAACTCTAGCTAAGTATTGTCTTTAAACAATCTGATTTTCTAGAATTTATAAGAGCTAATTGTGTCCGAGCAATGACATTGGTTCACTGAGAAATATTTCTCCTCATAAAAGAAATGAGGTATGATATGTCATGAAGTGCCCTTGTTAACTATGCTGTGATATAAAAGAAAAATCTAGGCAGAGCAATGGTAAAGTTGTTGAGAAATATGTCCCCTCATCAACAATATGAGGTTGATATGTCATGAGGTGACAATGCCATCTCTGTTCCATTTGTGGCATGACAGTCAGTCACACCAAGTACCTAGGGATAATGGCGTCTAACCAACGTGTATCCTCAAGATACAAGGCATGACTGGACTTAAAGGCTCGTAAAAATCCTCGTGCTTAGTGAAAATTATGAGTGTGATAGCAAGTTAAAAACATATCTACTGAAATTCTAGAATTCCATTTAGTCTTCATGATTGTTTAATCTCAATACTTTTTGTAGTAACTCTCAAAGGAGCTGATGGAATTGAATGAGTAAGGTAAGAGGAGGTGAACCTTGTTTTAGTATGTATTTTTGGTTCACTTCTATTAATATTGAATGCAGATGTTTTCAAGTAATTTTATTGAGAAGCTCAGAATTCATTAGCATTAAACCAATCTTATTATAAGTGTTACTTTACTAGAGTTCTACAACAGGAAATTCTAAAAAAATTGTAACTCTATATTTATGAACTTTGCTTCAGAATGAGAAACCCTCATCCTATCAGCTCTTAGATTCTTTGCCTCAAAAATTTCCAAGTGTTGACCCTTAGAGTCGACCCCTTGCAACAAGAATCTGGTCTAGCTATCCTGGAATCTACCTTTAAGGCAAATTGGTCTCTTGTCGCTTCATTGCTCTAATGATTTCTGCCCTCTCTGGACATCTACATAGTCTATTCTAGTTGCCATAAAAGTTTCACCATTTTCTTAACAAGTGGTATCATGATTCCTATGCAACTAGTTTCAGTCTTCACATACATGGGTGGTCTGCATTTTTTTTGCACTGCATAGAAAACTAAAAAATCTGAAAACCATAAAATCACTAAAAACTTTAAAAATCTGAAAATCAAATTTGTGATGTGGCTGCTGTATTACTCTCAAATTGCATCATGTTGCTATGATAACATCTCCTGCATCTATTTGCCCCTCATGACTCAGTTCATGTTGCTCTTGTTTCATGCTCTGCCCCTACCATGCCAAGGGACATAACCTTGTACTATAATTGCTCATCAACAAGTGGTATCATGTCCTTGTCTGCACGGTCTTCTCTCTGCATAATAGTTGCTTTACTTGCATTCACGAGGGAACCAACATGAGAACCTTCAGGGACCCAACAATTATTAACTTTAATTTGTGTACAACCATTGGCATGTAATTCCACATCATTTTTTTCTGAAACACTGAGAAGGTATCTCAGGTTGCTGTACGTTTAATTACTCCCTACAGGTATGTACTTACTTTCACTATGTACCTCCTGTGCTACTTAATCTCCTACTTTACTCTTTACTCTCCTAACTGTGCCATATATTCTCTCTATTGTGTTATTTTGATGATATCAAAGGGGGAGAGAATTATATGTGTCATTAACTGGGGTATGCAAAAGGGGGAGAGTCTTGAATCCATAAAGGGGAGAGTCTTATATGGGGAGAGAAAGTCATTGTGCTTCAATTCATGATTATATTTCTTTGCACCTTGACTCACAATGTACTCATAATGACTCATAGTTGCCATCATCAAAAAGGAGGAGAATGTTGGGCATGTGTGTATCATGCTTAATTATATTATTTTGATGATGTCTGACTATGATCCATTAATGAGTCTGTCCTGCAATTGATAAATCCATATTCATATACTTTAGGTCATGACAACATTGGCAAGATTCTGTGTAAGCAAAGTTTGAAGGAAAAATCAAGTAAGGCATAAAAATCAAGGCAGATGATGCAAAAAGGAAGAAATTGAAAAGAGATAGCCAAGTGGAGTTCACCCTCTTATGCAAACAAATAAAAAGTCAAGGCAGACAAAATAATTAAGGGTGAAAATAGCTTGTAAGGAAGACAGACAAAGAAGGTGTCAACAAGAGTCGACACCTAGAGTCGACACCTTTTTATCAAGGTTCTGTCTGGCGTCTGCAACACCCATGTTGTCCCAATGAGATGGCAAACAAGAGGGGGTGAATTGGTTGCCGACAATTTAAAAATACTAGAAGAAACTCGGACCAACAATTTGAACAAACCACGCTGCAATATTGGAAGAAGGCAATCACACAAGGAAGCAAACCACTGGAGACGAGGATTTTAAGGTGGTTCGGATGCACCCAAGTGTGATCCTACATCCACCCCTCTCAACTCGAGAGGATTCCACTTAGTATGAGCTATACAAGGGTAGCAATCACCAACACAAGCACGAGGTCAATGACCTCTATCCACACACACACGTCCAGACAAGGACAATCCACGGAGATAAGATCTCCTAATACACACACACCAGTTTCTGAGTTCGAAAGAAATTGAAATCAGATGAACATTAATTTATGATCTAGTGAAGAACAACTAAGGACGACTCCCCCTGTTTATCCAAATGCTGGCGTGAGGTGCTTCGTCAGAGTGGATTGGCTGCTTGCTGATCTGCAGAGGACGTTGAAGTTTGGAGGACGATCGGAGCAGCCTGGAGCGGTATGGGGCTATTGACGATGATGCTCACTTGAATCACGACCTTCACTTCAGGAAGAAGACCCTCTCTCTGGTTCGTCCGCCTCCGCCCTGCTTCTTCGGATGATACTCTCGCAGGCTCGGGTTTCAGCGAAGGCACTCCAGGTCGTGTGTGTGAAGGACGCCCTAGTCATGGGCATTTATATCTTGGACAACGAGGCACTGATCTGGAGGTAAGAGATGAGGAATCTCTTCTTTGATTGGCCCTTCGTGGATGACATGGCGTATGGGTCGTCCAGCCTTAATCCTGTAATTAACACACAATATGTGAGTTAGTTTTACTCATATCGTGTTCGGACAGCTAAATAGGCTTAGTCACTTGTTTACTGGTTAATCCCAATTGTAATCAAGTGATTAGCACATGAGGTATGGCCCACAACTTAATTAAGGAAATAGTATTGCGAAATTCGGAGAAAAAAGAGAGAACCAAGAGTGGGTCGACCCATCTGCCAAGTGGGTCGACCCATGTATCAAACAGATCCTATTTCCAGGTTCTGCTTGTTACAGGGGGTCAACCCCCTTTGATAGATGGGACGTCCCACTTCTACACAGGGGCCAAAACAGGTTCTGTGAACCTACAGGGGTCGACCCACTTTGTCAGCTGGGTCGACCCATCTGTGCCAGAGCCAAAAGAGTGGCTTCTGTTGCAACATGGGTCAACCCATCTGACTGGGGGGGTCGACCCACTTCAGGTTGAACCAGAAAAAGTTCATTAATCACAACCAGTTCAAGGGAATTTAGGTCAAGCCAATACATGGTTGTTCTAGTGGAAGTTCTTACCAAGTTTGATCTGAACAAATCAAATCTACTCACCTTTCATGGAGACTCTTCATTTCATTTACCTTGTCTTTCTTCTTCCAAAATTTCTGAACCTCACCATTGAGATAAGGTAAGCTTGCTGTCAGCATTATTCCTTTTGTCATATGATTAGTGAAATAAAGATTAGATCGATGATTTGGCATCTCAAAAGATTGTTGATCACTTATGAAAGTGGAGTACATTAAACAAGAGAGAAATGAATGTGAAGAGCATGGCCTCTCATGATGATTTATTCAATCATTCAAGGAACATTGTCATCATCAAAACCAAGGAGAGCACAACAATCTCCCCCTTTTTGATGATGACAAAAAAACACACAAAACAACTAAAGCAATTTAAGCTAGATGAGGGAAGATTGAATAACACAAAAGAAACTGAGACATCTCCACTACTTTATCAGCCAAACAGACATGAGAACAAAGAACTTATTCTCCAATGAGGATTAAGGAACATCACTCCAGATTTCAAAAACATATTCATATATTTACTGAACCATGAGCATATTAAGACTTGAGCGTCAAAACATTTGCAACATCAAAACAGGACATAGGAGGACATGATCACAAAAGACTGTCAGCAAATTGCTAGTCCTCCCCCTTTTTTGTCATGAGCAAAAAGGAGATGCACAGAGTAAGTTCCCAAAGGTAGATTGCAGAGTCTGAATGAAAGTAAATTAGTAAGAAGTGAAATGACCAAGGAAATAGAGTTGAAGATGGTCATACAAGTAGGCAGGCATGCGGCTAGTAGCATAGCATATATATAAGCAAGGATTCGATAGTACGGGGTTAACAAAATGGGCAGCTTCACATTAGAACAGACAGAAAAGATAGAATCCTAGTCAGACTGGTCAGTTGGTCCTGAAACAGAATCCCATATTCGGTGAAGCATTTGGGTTTGGGCATCAAGAGTCTTCGATATGGATTCAAATTGGTGCAGGAAAAACTCATGATGCAGCTTCAGTCCACCCACATTCTCAGTCAGCTGATCGAC
Organism: Amorphophallus konjac; assembly: GCA_022559845.1. NCBI lineage: Eukaryota > Viridiplantae > Streptophyta > Magnoliopsida > Alismatales > Araceae > Amorphophallus > Amorphophallus konjac. Next base: position 54,390,614 of record CM040123.1, on the reverse strand, counting down.
CTTGTAATCAATTTGATCGAGACAAGATCCAAACGACTCTTGTCCAGAACTGCTTCTAGTGGCTGGAGGGGTACTTGGAGGTTGCTCATTATCATCTGAAGCATCGGCCTCGTCTTCTTTATCATCGTCACCACTTTCCTTAGATTCCACTTGTTTTCCTTTGACCTTTTGTAAATTTCGAACTATCTGACCATCGGCATTTTTCTTGTAGCCCATGTTGTTACAAAGACTTTGGGCAGTGTAGACATTCTTGTCTAATAGCTCTTCACAGATTTCCTTATCCAAGTCGATACGAAGATGCGTAAAAACAGCTGTTAACTGTGAAGCATACGGAAGACTGCGCCTCTTTTCTTTATAACAAAGGAATAGTAAGTCGAACATGAGACTGGAGAAATCAGCTATAAGACCATTGTAGATGCAGTGGAACAGAAATTTATGAACTTTGTTGACTTTGTTCCTACTGCCTCCCCTGGGATAGATGATGGTGGTGAAGAGGTGATGAAGAATGCACTGAGCAGGAGGAAAGATATTTGCATTCAAAGTTTTTGGAATCTCATTTGCATTTAAGACGACTGAGTCATCAATGCCCATCATAATTTTGTAAACAGATACTGTATCCAATTTTGTATTTGCTATGTTGGTTGTATGACGACTTGGAAAACCAAAAACTGTACTGAATAGCCCGGGTGAAACCAAGATAGATTTGTTGCTTACTGCAGTGTAGAGCTTGTTGTTCTTTATCACCATATTTTGATAGAATTGCAGAACAAGTGAGGGATAAAATTTCCGATGCTTAGACATAAACTGTATCCAATTTACTTGGGTGTTCAGCAAATCAAATAGATCAGGGACCAAATTGGTGACATCTTCAAGATCCACTGCCCTGGGACGCATGATTGGACGAGGATATAGACTATGAAAGGTGGAACCTTGTAATACCTCATCATGTACTCTCTTGGACCGCAACTCTGATGTCTGTCTAGTTTGTATAGGGATTGCTTGCGGAGCTTCTTCCTCTGAGCTCGAAGAAGGTGGATCAACAGCATACGAGGTTACCTTCTTAGTAGCCTGACGTCTTGGACGCTTAGCCATGGCCTTAGTCCTCGGAGCCATGTGAAGAGCCTGGACTTGAACCGCAGAACCTTGTCTTTCTCTCCTTGAGATGTAGGCGAGCAGCAGACCTTGGATGAGAGCTTCCCTCCACCAGTCAGGGTTCCTTGGCACCGTCGTGGGGAGCTGGAAGGAGAGACGTTGATGCCCAGAATGGAGGGTTTGGCGGTAGCCGCAGGGATGTCCACCGGTGCGAGGGTTTGCGGAAGGGCAAGGAAGAGGTCTTCCCGTGTAGAAAAGGTGCGGCTGGCTTATAAGGAGGAGATGCCCGTATAAATGAAATGCATCGGTCAAACAGGTTGGTAGGGTGTATTGACCGGTTGCCTTTTTGGTTTGGTGCGGTTATGTGAGACAAGAGGTGTTAGGTTCGGTGCAGTATTCAGAGGGGGGGGTGAATGAATATAACCCTTTAAAAACCTTTACCCAATTAAAAGGTTATGATGCTCACTAACTATCTAGAGTGCTAACTAGACAGATGTATCAAATCTGAAAGACTAATTAGCAGTAGCACCATTCTTCCACTCAAATAAACTTTCGCTCACTCAACGGATTAAACACTCAGAACAAGATCTGATCAACCACTTGGAGCTCCCCTATGCAAACATCTAGCGGAAGCAAAACATATAGAGAAATCAGACCACTGCACAGAGGATTTTTAGGTGGTTCGGTCCTCCAGACCTACATCCACCCCACACTCAAACCGAGTGTGGCTTCCACTAGCTCACGCTAGAAACAGCAGACTCAGTCTGCAACAAAAGCTACCAAACAGCTTGACCAGGGGAACAACCTCCCCTCTTCCTCCAAACCGGAGGGAACCTCTGGACTTGAATCCACAAGCCCAGAACCGGAGACAAGTCTCCCTTCCTCCAAACCGGAGGGAATCCACAAGTAGCTCCCAACTACTTGCAACTGGAGATCAGATCTCCCTTCCTCCAAACCGGAGGGAACCCACAAGTAGCACCCAGCTACTTGCAACCGGAGATGTCAATCTCCCTTCTCCTGAACTAACAGGAGGAACCCCGACCACTCTACAGAGTATCGGAAACACAGCAAACCAGAAAACAAAGGAAAGAACAATAAACGAAAAATGACTTCAGCAAAACAGAAAGCTGAAAAACGAAACACATAATGTGGCTCTCAACGGAGCTGACTGGCCTGGATTTGATCCACGGTCCAGTAGACGGATCTTCAGGTAAGATCTTCCTTCTTCTCCACGAGCTCTCTCGCTCACTCTCTATCTTTCTTTCTCTTTCTTCTGCTCTCCTCTCACTCTCTGCTTCTTCTTCTCTTCACACTCTTCTCGAGCTCTCTACCTCTCTTCTTCTCCTTCTGCTCTTCTTCTTTCTCTTTTCTTCTTCTATCTGGATCGTGGCTCTCTGTATACGCTTTTCTTCTCGCCAACTCGATCACCTTCATCTGTGGACGAAGGTCTCATATATATAGCAGCAGCAGCATCATCAGCCACGACGTGTGACCTCCACATTTCCAGCCCTAAGAATTCGGACCACGTGGCAGTCTCTCAGCAGGCTTCATTCCAGCCTCGGATCACGTGCTGCTCAGGTCACTTGGGAATATTTCTTCCTCGGACCTGCAAGGAGATGAAAACCATTACAAACTGAGGGCCACAATAACTAAATCTGCACGAAGTATGTAGTAGTAATTCTAGATGCACTGAGAACGACACGAAGAAGATGAAAACAACACGAGGTAATAAGAAGGACGACACGAGATACATTGTGACAGAACAGACACAACGAAGAGACCGACACGAAGTGAAACAAGAATGACACGAAATGGCAACAAGGAGAACGTTACGAGATACATACGATGACAAAGGCACGAAGTAAAGAAAACGACACGACGTAATAAACATCAAAGAGAACGGCTCGAGAACAACATGGACTGGCAACAGAAACCGACACGAAGTGGTTGCAAACAAGCAAGACACGAGGTCTACGTAAAGCAACACGAAGTGTGGTCAAAGCGAGAACGACACGAGGTCTAATGAGAAAGACCAACACGAAGAAGGTGTAATCAGCACGAAGTGAAGAACAACGACACGAAGTATAGTGGTGACAAAAACACACACTACACAGAGACCGACACGAGGTGGTGACACAGAAAGCAACACGAAGACATGAAACAACACTTAAGACGAAGTTGACACGGAGTGAAAACGACATGGAGTACATAAAACCAACACGAAGACATATCAACACGAATACGTGGACAAACAGTGACCGACACGAAGTGTGGTTACTAAGTAGGAACGACTCGAGGTCTACAGGAAAACTACTCGAAGTTCATCAGAACTTTTAGAGCAGCTTCAGGAACACGACACGAAGACCTGAGAAGGAAAAACGACACGAAGAGCAACAGTAAATGACACGCGATGAAAACAACAAAGACTGACAACGATACGAACTGAACAGAACTAACACGTGTTGAAGACAAAACAAAGATAGAAACAGTCATTGACACGGAGTCAAAATGACACGGGGTTTACTGGGAAACGACTCGAAGTTCATCAGAACAAATCGAGCTGCTACAGTAAACAACACGAAGACAGAACAGTAATTGACACGTGGTGAAACGACACGGAGACAGATCAAAAACCATCACGAAGAATGGTCATAGAGTGAGAATGACACGAAGTGAGACGACACTTAATCCTTAGAGGACTTAAGGACACAAAAGAAAAACGACTCGAGGACAGGACTGCTCGAACTTACGAACGACTCGAGGAACAACAGTAAGTGATACGAGATATAGTGGAGACAAAACGGACACACGACATGAAGACAAGCAGTACAACACTGCGTGTTATACTCAAACAAGACGAAGTGCCAACCAACAGGAAGACAGTAACAGTATAGACACACAATGTACTACCTCTTAGCAGATTTCCTGGTAATAGACAAGATCAACACGAAGTGTTATAAACTTAAACGACACGAAGTCTTTTCGTGTTTGTGAGGAGAGACAACACGTAGAACAGATACACAATGTTCTATGAAGACACAATTGTGAAAACACCACGAGGTGGACAGACTGTGCACGGACATTGTTCAAAGCAAGAAATGCACGAACATTGTGGCAACCAAAAATGTGCACGGGGTTAAGTATGCACGAACGGAAGCACGCTTAACAAATCTTCTTACATTGTCCCATTCATGTCAATGCATAGACTGTAAATGTATATGAAAGCTTTATGTGGCAGATAACAGTCTTAAAGTTCAATTACAATGATTCACAGTGTAAACAAATAAACTGACCGAGCATATGAAAGCCTGAATGAACATTTCAACAGGATGACTCACAGTGACTCACATCAAACACCAATCATCAAAACCAAATCAATCATTAAAACCACAGCAATGAATGCTTTATGCATCAGTTTAACATGTAGCATGACTGATCATCAAATATGACTCTAAATTGAGCAGCAGGATGACTGAACATTTGATTAACTCACACCAACAATCAATCAACAAAACCATCATCAAAACCACAGGGGCACAACAATCTCCCCCTTTTTGATGATGGCAACACTTTCAATATATTGAGTCATTCTGATGATGTGAGGCATTCTGAAGACTCAAATTATTCTCCCCCTTTGACTTCATCAAAAAGAAAATAATTTGAGAAATTAAAGCATGTATAAAAGTTCAATCAAATTCTCCCCCTTGCAAGAACATGATTCAGCACGACTAGGAATGCTCCCCCTGAACAGATGCCAATTGATATGCAAGTGATGCATGACATGGAAGCTCCCCCTCAATAAATGGACTCTTATGAGATAAATGAGAAGGAGACCACAGGGGCAAACAAGGAGAAGTTCAGGTCATTGAGCCAATGACATGAGCAGAAGAAATTCAGTTAACAAATTTTTCAAGGATGCTCCAAACATAAGAAATTCAGCCAGATTTTCAAAGAGATATCAATCTCATAAATCTGAAACATAAGTTTTCAAAATCTTCTATCATAAGGGCTTATGAATGACATTTATTGAACAGCATGGTTTAAACATGATGTATGCAGAGTTTATCAATAAAATTCTGTATTGATATCTAAAACCATGGTTTAATAAAAGTGAACCAAGCCCTCATATTTATCTTGATTATCCTCCCTTTGTCTTACACAATCAAATCTATTGACTTCTTTCAGAATTACATGTACTAGTATTGAAATCAAGCAATTATGAAGTCATATGATTTTGTCTAGGGTTGTAGCAATTTGATTTTTGGCATCAATATTCAGATATTTTCAATTTATTCAACAATTTTCCTTGCTACAAATTTTACGTGCTTTCTAGTTTAGTACACACCTTGTAACTAGAGGATATACCTTGATCAGAGGCCAATATCCCTAAGCCCTTAGTGTGACTAACTGTCATGCCTTATGTAAACAGAGTTAGCATTTACACATCATGACACACTACAGCTCAATTTTCAATGAGTGAATTGTATTTCTCAGTGTGCATGCCATTGCTCTGCCTGATTTTCAATGAATTCTCATTTTACAGAGTTAACTAAGGCACCTCATGACACAGTCCTTTGGACTTGTGTTTCTCAGTGACCAATGTCATTGCTCTGACAGATATTACCCTTTAGACATTTCAGAAACATTCATTTGCTTCAAAATAATATTAATCTCATGTACTTAACCAATTAAAGTCATGTATTCAAAAGTGCAGATTTCAGAAGTTTTTGCAAGACATAGCATGAAACAGTTGGTTAAGATTTATTAAACATGATTCAGATATGTTAAGAGATTTTGAAGTTAAACTCCATGAATACATTAAGCTTAAACCACACGAGTTATTTCAGTCATTCATAAAAACGTATAATAGAAGATTTCTAGTTCAAGATTTTCAGATTTATGATCGAGATAGCCCATCGAAATCTTCATGAAAGACTGATAGAATTCTGAAGCCAAATGATACCAATTGATAGGAGAATTACCAATTGTTAAGAGAGATTTTGAAGCATAAAGTTTTCAGAATATGATCAAGGTTTGTCAACAAAATCAATAAGAAGGGATATGCTATGAAATCTGACAAATGTATGCATTTGACAACTTATATGCAATGCATTGACTCCCCCTTACAATATGCATTTAAACATACATGCAAATCACATATATGCACTTCAGATGAGTAGAGTTTAGAGGTATCAATTCAGACAATGCTGATGAGGAATGATTATGCAAACACAGAATTAACTTGCTATGCAACATACTGTCCTACATGCAGACTATGCACCAAGGATACATTAAACAAGTATGCAATCAATTCAGGTTTATGCATCCAATTCATGAGCATTTTTATCCTTTTTCAGATTTTTCAACATATGATGCAGTTCACTGTTTTACATGAAGACTAGACCCATGGTACTAGGCGGAGGACTTGATCCAAGGATCACCTCACACATGTCAGTAGCATCCAGACATACTCCATATGCCCTTCAACTTGTTCCATTTAATATACCATGATGATCATGTATGACAATGCAACATAAAGCAGTCCTTCATGCATTGAATCAGCATCATTGACACATGTAATGACAATCAGTCTATACACAATCAGTCCAAGTGTGCATTCAATAACAAGCATGCAATGCATTAACACAAAACACATGCATGGATGCAGAGTCTGTATAGTGCATCAACCGTATATACTAAAGAAGCATTCAAATTCAGTTCAACATATAGTATGAGAAGAGCATCAGATATGCAGAGTTGAATTCAATAGCTGAGTCTGGAATGCAGACTGATCAACTAGACAAGAGAAGATCATACAACACACAAGTAAATCAGCATGGAATTCTCATTTTTCATACTCACAAATTCAGATAATGAATTTAAAACAGATTTCAGAACTGACCTGAATTGAATCATGGGGTTTTCTTTTTGAGTGCCTTGGTTAACCCCTTTTATTTCTCCTTCCAAGGCCCTACCTGCAGCAAGTCAATCAATATGATCTTGCAGGGACCCAAGCAGTCTTGGGTCCTGCACTACCCCTATCAGGTGTTCTAAACAGTTTCTTAGCAACATGGTCATCAGATTTCATCAGAAAATAATTATCCATAGAGTGACCAAGTTTATCACAGTATCTACATGAAACAGCAGATTTTCTAGTCCTGTGATGCATATCAACAGCAGCATGAGACCTATGATAATTAGCATGAATTTGTGATTTATCATTACCTGCCCACCAGCATTCAGAAGCTCGGTGGCCAAGTTTTCCACATTCATAACAAGCAAGAGTCTTTTCTTTAAGACTAGTTTTATTTCTGCCCAAGAGATTTTTGTTTGAAGGGAATCTTACAAATTTGGAATTAAAATGATTTCCCTGAACAAACCAGCAGTCCTTGACTACATGCCCATACTTACCACATTCAATGCACCTAGAATGCTTACCTCTTGAGCCAGTAAATCCCCATGAAGGCCTAAACCAACACTCAACAGCTTTATGACCACGTCTGTTACAATTGTAACAAATGATATGTTGGTTTGAGGAAGACATGTTTCTTTTGGGGTGGTGATGATTATTTGGAAGAGTTTTATCATGCATCATATCATCCCTTATCATTACTCTGCAGTCATCCATATAATGACCATGCCTACCACAGTAGTAACAATAGGCATCAGATTTCCTAGGAACATGGTTTCTATCATGTGAGTTCCTAGGTGTATGTGAACGAGTACAAGAAGCATGAGCATTATGTATTGGCCCAACAGATTCAGCAGAACTAGCAAATTTCAGTGTACAACCAGAAGTATTCTTAGCCTTCTTTGTTTGACTCTTTCTTTTCAATTTCTGATTATTCTCAATAGATTTTGTTTGCTTTTCAATTTTCTGGGCTTTAAACTGAAAGACAGATTTTGAAGGTGACTTCTGATTTTCATTTTGTTTTGGGGATTGCCTTGAAGTACCAGCTACATTAGTGCTTTGGACAAAGGTTGTATATAGCTGGTTTTTAGTGATTTTCTTAACATCAGAACAGCAATTTGTTCCCCCTTCAGAGTTATCATCCTTCCTCCTCTCAACAGTTTTCATTTTTCCTTTAATCTTGGCAGACTCAATAGCTGAATTTTCCAGATTATGAATTTTATCTTCCAAGTTAGCAATGTGAAGTTCATAACTGGCTATTTCCTGTTCACTGCAATTTACACATTCGCTTAGAACTTGGTTTGCAGTTTTATACCTCTCAATTTGTTGTTCTAGACTGTTCAAACTTTTTGAATTTTCATCATAAACAGCTTTTCCTTTTTCAATTGACAGCCATTTCTCAGAGAATACAGTATTAAGAACCATTAGCCTTTTATTTTGATCCTTTAAGTAGACATTTTCTTCTTTTAGAGATTTTATTTGTTCTTTTTGAAGAATGTCATCAGACTCAAACTCATTAATTATGTCTTCGAGAATGGCACAACCTTTACAAGAATTATCTTCTCTAATGTGCTCCTTTTCAGATTTCAAAGTTTTCACTTCTTTTCTCAATTTCTTGTTTTCAGATTTTAGTTTCTTGGATACTTTGAACAGATCTTTATACATTACTATCAATTCATCAAAAGTGTATCCATCTGATTCGGAGCTTACCTGAGATGAAGTTTCCTCACCATCACTTCCCCGGTTGGCCATTAAGCATATGGACTTTCTTCCTTCTCTATCAATGTCCGAGGTGTTCCCTTTGAGTTTCAATACCTCTGGACAATCATCCTTTGTGTGGCCAGCCTTCCTGCATTTGTAGCAAACATTAGTGTCAGCAATCTTGGCAGGATTAGAGTTATACCTTGTTTGCTGTTTGCTACCGTCAAGCTTTCCTTCTCTTTTTCTCAGAAATTTCCTGAAGTTACTAATCATCATTCCAATGTGGTCTTCATCAATTTCAGACCGCGAGAGGCTACTTTTCTTGCTTGATGATCCACTGTGGCTGGATCTGTTTGCTTTGCTGGAGCTAGCCTTCAGCACGATTGGCTCCATTGCAAACAATCTGAAAGCTCAGAACAAACTGAAGCACCTAAACCAAATAAGCAAGACAAAGCACTAAGACGGAGAATCAAAGCTACGAACACAGAAAGCACACTCTGAAAAACACCAAATAAACCAGCAGGATCCTCTGCAGATTGTTAGATCAGATAGATCAGAGACCTGCTCTGATACCAATTGTTAGGTTCGGTGCAGTATTCAGAGGGGGGGGGTGAATGAATATAACCCTTTAAAAACCTTTACCCAATTAAAAGGTTATGATGCTCACTAACTATCTAGAGTGCTAACTAGACAGATGTATCAAATCTGAAAGACTAATTAGCAGTAGCACCATTCTTCCACTCAAATAAACTTTCGCTCACTCAACGGATTAAACACTCAGAACAAGATCTGATCAACCACTTGGAGCGCCCCTATGCAAACATCTAGCGGAAGCAAAACATATAGAGAAATCAGACCACTGCACAGAGGATTTTTAGGTGGTTCGGTCCTCCAGACCTACATCCACCCCACACTCAAACCGAGTGTGGCTTCCACTAGCTCACGCTAGAAACAGCAGACTCAGTCTGCAACAAAAGCTGCCAAACAGCTTGACCAGGGGAACAACCTCCCCTCTTCCTCCAAACCGGAGGGAACCTCTGGACTTGAATCCACAAGCCCAGAACCGGAGACAAGTCTCCCTTCCTCCAAACCGGAGGGAATCCACAAGTAGCTCCCAACTACTTGCAACTGGAGATCAGATCTCCCTTCCTCCAAACCGGAGGGAACCCACAAGTAGCACCCAGCTACTTGCAACCGGAGATGTCAATCTCCCTTCTCCTGAACTAACAGGAGGAACCCCGACCACTCTACAGAGTATCGGAAACACAGCAAACCAGAAAACAAAGGAAAGAACAATAAACGAAAAATGACTTCAGCAAAACAGAAAGCTGAAAAACGAAACACATAATGTGGCTCTCAACGGAGCTGACTAGCCTGGATTTGATCCACGGTCCAGTAGACGGATCTTCAGGTAAGATCTTCCTTCTTCTCCACGAGCTCTCTCGCTCACTCTCTATCTTTCTTTCTCTTTCTTCTGCTCTCCTCTCACTCTCTGCTTCTTCTTCTCTTCACACTCTTCTCGAGCTCTCTACCTCTCTTCTTCTCCTTCTGCTCTTCTTCTTTCTCTTTTCTTCTTCTATCTGGATCGTGGTTCTCTGTATACGCTTTTCTTCTCGCCAACTCGATCACCTTCATCTGTGGACGAAGGTCTCATATATATAGCAGCAGCAGCAGCATCAGCCACGACGTGTGACCTCCACATTTCCAGCCCTAAGAATTCGGACCACGTGGCAGTCTCTCAGCAGGCTTCATTCCAGCCTCGGATCACGTGCTGCTCAGGTCACTTGGGAATATTTCTTCCTCGGACCTGCAAGGAGATGAAAACCATTACAAACTGAGGGCCACAATAACTAAATCTGCACGAAGTATGTAGTAGTAATTCTAGATGCACTGAGAACGACACGAAGAAGATGAAAACAACACGAGGTAATAAGAAGGACGACACGAGATACATTGTGACAGAACAGACACAACGAAGAGACCGACACGAAGTGAAACAAGAATGACACAAAATGGCAACAAGGAGAACGTTACGAGATACATACGATGACAAAGGCACGAAGTAAAGAAAACGACACGACGTAATAAACATCAAAGAGAACGGCTCGAGAACAACATGGACTGGCAACAGAAACCGACACGAAGTGGTTGCAAACAAGCAAGACACGAGGTCTACGTAAAGCAACACGAAGTGTGGTCAAAGCGAGAACGACACGAGGTCTAATGAAAAAGACCAACACGAAGACGGTGTAATCAGCACGAAGTGAAGAACAACGACACGAAGTATAGTGGTGACAAAAACACACACTACACAGAGACCGACACGAGGTGGTGACACAGAAAGCAACACGAAGACATGAAACAACACTTAAGACGAAGTTGACACGGAGTGAAAACGACATGGAGTACATAAAACCAACAGGAAGACATATCAACACGAATACGTGGACAAACAGTGACCGACACGAAGTGTGGTTACTAAGTAGGAACGACTCGAGGTCTACAGGAAAACTACTCGAAGTTCATCAGAACTTTTAGAGCAGCTTCAGGAACACGACACGAAGACCTGAGAAGGAAAAACGACACGAAGAGCAACAGTAAATGACACGCGATGAAAACAACAAAGACTGACAACGATACGAACTGAACAGAACTAACACGTGTTGAAGACAAAACAAAGATAGAAACAGTCATTGACACGGAGTCAAAATGACACGGGGTTTACTGGGAAACGACTCGAAGTTCATCAGAACAAATCGAGCTGCTACAGTAAACAACACGGAGACAGAACAGTAATTGACACGTGGTGAAACGACACGGAGACAGATCAAAAACCATCACGAAGAATGGTCATAGAGTGAGAATGACACGAAGTGAGACGACACTTAATCCTTAGAGGACTTAAGGACACAAAAGAAAAACGACTCGAGGACAGGACTGCTCGAACTTACGAACGACTCGAGGAACAACAGTAAGTGATACGAGATATAGTGGAGAAAAAACGGACACACGACATGAAGACAAGCAGTACAACACTGCGTGTTATACTCAAACAAGATGAAGTGCCAACCAACAGGAAGACAGTAACAGTATAGACACACAATGTACTACCTCTTAGCAGATTTCCTGGTAATAGACAAGATCAACACGAAGTGTTATAAACTTAAATGACACGAAGTCTTTTCGTGTTTGTGAGGAGAGACAACACGTAGAACAGATACACAATGTTCTATGAAGACACAATTGTGAAAACACCACGAGGTGGACAGACTGTGCACGGACATTGTTCAAAGCAAGAAATGCACGAACATTGTGGCAACCAAAAATGTGCACGGGGTTAAGTATGCACGAACGGAAGCACGCTTAACAAATCTTCTTACATTGTCCCATTCATGTCAATGCATAGACTGTAAATGTATATGAAAGCTTTATGTGGCAGATAACAGTCTTAAAGTTCAATTACAATGATTCACAGTGTAAACAAATAAACTGACTGAGCATATGAAAGCCTGAATGAACATTTCAACAGGATGACGCACAGTGACTCACATCAAACACCAATCATCAAAACCAAATCAATCATTAAAACCACAGCAATGAATGCTTTATGCATCAGTTTAACATGTAGCATGACTGATCATCAAATATGACTCTAAATTGAGCAGCAGGATGACTGAACATTTGATTAACTCACACCAACAATCAATCAACAAAACCATCATCAAAACCACAGGGGCACAACAAGAGGGGTATGGGTTCGTCCGTAAGAGACGACCCATTTGGGCATCCCAGAAAAGAAAAAAAGATTATGGAAGGATGGTAAATTGCTGAAGGTTACCCCACTGGACCTAGTGATAGTGTGAATATAAAAAGGATAGGTTACTCAAAAAATAGGTCCAAGTGAGAAAATACTATAACCGAATCTGGGATTTTGTTTATGAGACTTAACCGATTTGTCCGGCAGAGAAGATACCAGTCCATCAGTCTAATTGAAGCTGCACCTTATTTATATCAAGGAATCAAACAGGCCCAATAAAAAATTTACTTGGTTATTTCAAGCAAGATAGTTTCAGGCAATAATAGCAATAATGGAATTATTGATAAATGTGTGGCACGCGTAACATGTATATGCAAGAGAAATGTGATGTGAATAGTGATGGGAGTCAAATGAAATGGATGAGTAACATGGAAGGAGTAAGTCTGAAAGGCTCAATGCAATAAGATAGGTGATGAAGGTTATTAACATGTGTTATGTGAAAGCAGAACAAAAAGAGTATTTCATGAATTGAATAGGATGCAGACTTGCAGGTCTATCTAAGTGTTCTCCACTCTGCATATTCCTAGCTCTCTTCTTAAGGAGATGAACTTTTCTTTGCTAAGAGGTTTTGTAAAAATGTCCGCTAATTGTTTATCAGTTTCAATGTATTTCAGCTCAAAATCCTTTTTATTTACATGGTCCCTCAGAAAATGATGCCGGATGTCTATATGTTTAGACCTTGAGTGATGAGTTGGATTTTTAGACAGATCAATTGCACTTTTATTATCACACATGATCGGAACACAATTCAGAAACACATCATAATCGACTAGCTGGTGTTTGATCCAAAGGACCTGTGCACCACAACTGCCGACAGCCATGTATTCAGCTTCGGCCGTTGACAATGCCACGGAATTTTGTTTCTTGGAGGCCCAAGAAACTAGGCAACCTCCGAGAAATTGGCATGTGCCACTTGTGCTTTTACGATCAAGAAGGCACCCAGCATAGTCGGCATTAGTGAAAGCCACAAGTTTAAAATCACATCTACGAGGAAACCATAGTCCTAGATCAGGAGTACCAGCAAGATAACGAAAAATCCTTTTAACGGCACTCAAATGAGACTCACGAGGACTAGCTTGATGCCTAGCACATAAACACACTGCAAAGTGTATGTCAGGCCTACTTGCTGTTAAATATAAGAGTGAGCCTATCATCCCTCTGAATAGCTTTTGCTCAACTTGTTTACCTTTGCAATCCTTCTCCAGCTTTATACTTGTTGACATCGGTGTGGCATAAGGTTTCGCACCCTCAAAGTCATACTTCTTTAGAAGCTCCAGCAGGTATTTCTTTTGATTGATGAAAATTCCATCCTCCCTTTGTTGAATTTGCAGCCCCAAGAAAAAATTTAGCTCGCCCATCAGACTCATCTCGAATTCAGCCTGCATCAACTCATAAAACTCCTTGCACAGTTTCTTATTAGTAGACCCAAAAATGATATCGTCCACATAAACTTGAACCAGAAGCAAATCATTTCTAGAATGCTTAGAAAATAAAGTCTGATCAACATAACCTCTTTTGAAACCATGTTCAATCAAGAAGGAACTTAGACGTTCATACCAAGCCCTTGGGGCTTGTTTTAGACCGTACAAACCTTTTTCTACTTTGAACACATGGTCCGGGTTTTTTAAATCCTCAAAACCCGGAGGTTGCTCAACGAAAACTTCTTCTTTAATAAAGCCGTTTAGAAATGCGCTCTTAACATCCATTTGATAAAGTTTAAAATTTTTTGAGCATGCAAAAGACAGAATGATGCGCACGGCTTCAAGGCAAGCAACCGGTGCGAATGATTCATCAAAATCGATTCCGAGCTCTTGGCAGTATCCCTTGGCCACAAGACGGGCCTTGTTCCTTACAACCACACCTTGATCATTTAATTTGTTTCGGAAAACCCATTTCGTTCCGATCACGTTGTGGTTATTAGGACGGGGCACTAGTTTCCACACTTCATTCCGTTGGAATTGGTGTAGTTCCTCGTGCATTGCCATTACCCAAAAATCATCTTTTAATGCATCATCAACACATTTTGGTTCAACTTGTGACGTGTGTGCAAAGGCATTCAGAGTAAGCAAGAGTTTTAAGGATGAGCGAGTTTTTATACCTTCATCTACCTTACCCAGAATGTTTTCAGCTGGATGGTCTTTAAGATATTTCCATGAGGGAGGCAGATCTGGGTGAGTTGGAGGTGCATCCTTCAATTGTTCTGTGCTATTTTCCTCAGCTTCATGGTTCTTATCAGTTTTGGTTCCAGAAGTGGATGGATCTTCTTATTTTCCTTGATTTGTGTCCCCTTGAGTTTTGTCCTGCAAGAAATCAGATTCTTCATTAGATGAAGTGGAATTCTTGAAAGTGCTCTCATCAACAATCACATGTGGAGTCTCTTCTATCACTAAGGTTCTTTTATTGAAAACTCGATAAGCCCGTGAATTGTTAGAGTAACCTAAGAAAATTCCAACATCACTCTTTGCATCAAATTTTTCTAGATCGTCCTTACCATTATTCAATATGTAACAAGTACTCCCAAAGGTCTTAAAGTATGAGATGTTCGGTTTCTTACCTTTGTAGAGTTCATAGGGTGTTTTACTTACAAACGGCCTTATCATTGCACGGTTGATAATGTGACATGCCGTATTCACCGCTTCAGCCCAAAAATATCGAGGAAGATTCCGCTCACTCAACATAGTTCTTGCCATATCTATTAGTGTGCGGTTCTTCCTTTCAACCATGCCGTTTTATTCCGGCGTCCTTGGTGCAGAGAAATTATGAGTGTATCTTTCACTCCTGCAAAATGCATCAAAGTTAACATTGTCAAATTCACGCCCATGATCACTTCGTAAACCAGTAATCATATATCCTTTATCGTTCTGAACTCTCTTGCAAAAAGCTTGGAATTCCTGCAAAGCATCACTTTTATTACTCAGAAATAGAACCCATGTGTAGCGTGAAAAATCATCAACAATAACAAAATCATAACACTTACCCCCTAAACTATGAGTCCGAGTTGGACCGAATAGATCAAAATGCAATAACTCCAAGGGGCGAGTTGTGGAGATGATGTTTTTGGACTTAAATGAAGCTCTAGTCTGCTTCCCTTTGGCGCATGCTTCACAAACCTTATTTACACTTAACTTTATTTTGGGAAGACCTATGACAAGATCATTTCTGCACAGTTTTGAAATAACACTACTGCTAGCATGTCCTAACCTCCGATGCCAAATCCAAAAACCGTCGGCATCATTAGCAACTAAACACAGATGATTGCATGGAATCTCATTCAAGTCAATTGTATAAACATTATTTTTCCTAAGGCCTAGAAATTTTATTTCGTTAGTGTGACTATCTACAATTGTGCAATAAGAAGATTCAAAAATTACTTTGTGTCCTCTATCACATAACTGACTAATGCTTAGAAGATTGTGATTGAGTCCATCAACTAACAGAACATTGTCGATGGTATTGGAGTTATTTACACTTACCTTGCCAATACCAACGATCTTACCTTTGTCGCTTCCTCCAAATGCAACAAGACCTCCTTCTTTCTATTTGAACTCGGCAAAAATCTTTTTGTTTCCGGTCATGTGCCTCGAACAGCCGCTGTCTAGAAACCAATGCGAATCTTTGGCTTTGAGGCATCCCTACAACAAAACTTGAGCTCAAGGAACAGGTTTTGGTACCCAAGCTAAGTTGGGTCCATGCTTGTGAGATTTGTTATTCATGAAAGCATTTCTTGACTTTCGAGCAAAAAACTCATCATCTAGAATCAATGTACGGCAATATGACATGACATGACCAATGCGACCACAATAATGACAAAAGATTCTGTTTCTTCTTGAGTTTCTTTTCCTTGAGTCTGAATATTTTTGTTGATGCTTAGTTGAGTTATCTTTGATTTTCTCATGCGAGGAAGATGTACTGCTTGTGGCAGGCACAAAGGACACAAAAGATGTCATCATCTTATCTTCAAATGATTTCTTTTTGATCGGTTCATAACCGATTCCTTCTTTTTGATAATTAACTCTAGTTCCAAGAACTTTCTCAAGGTTATCCCTTCCTCTCACAAATTTTGCCAAAGCATCTTTTAATTTGTCAATTTCTTGGTTGAGAGTGAGAATCTTTTGATTTGACTGATCTAATTTCTCATGACTTACAGAAATTTGATCCCTCAAGATTTTATTGTCATCTCTCATTTTCTCATTCTCATTCTCAAGAGCATGAATCCTATCATCCTTTTCTTCACTATGGCCTTCATTTTCAAGATTGTGGAGTTGAATATTTTTTATGTGTTCTAACTCATTCTTGAGGTGCTGCTCAGTTTCTTCGTGACTTTTAATCTTCTCAGCCATGACTTCATTTTCACTTTTCATAATTGCACATGTTTTTGTTAGTTCAACAATTTTTTCACTCGTGACATCAGCATGACTTATGGACTCTACTTTCCTTTTCAGCTGTTTATTTTCAGACCTTATCTTCTTAAATTTTGCATACAAAGATACATACTCAGACTCCCACTGTTCTGCTGTAAGAGTTTCTGAATCAGAATTTACCTCCTCTGAGTCTTCTTCATGTGCCATAAGACACATGCTTTTCATCAGCTCCTCCAGCTCCGCATCACCTTCATCATCATCGTCCTCTTCATCGTCGCTCCAAGTAGCGACCATTGCCTTGGAATTTTTCTCTCTGTCCTTCTTAAATTTCCTTTTCATCTCTGGACACTCGCCACGCATGTGGCCTGGCTTTTTGCACTCATAGCATATCACATCCTTCAATTTGCTTCCTTCCGTTTTCCACTTAGACTATTTCTTCCATGGCCTTTTAGACTTCCCTGGAAATTTTTTTCTTGCTCTCAAGAATCTCCTCACTTTCCTGGTTAGCATAGCAATGTCTTCCTCCTCATTGCTATCTTCCGTTGAGTCTTCATCACTTGTGCTGATTTGTTCTGGATTTGCTTTTAGAGCAACTGTCTTCTTTTTCTTGCCCTCTTCTTCAGACCTCTTGACATTAATTTCGTAGGTCATAAGTGACCCAATCAACTCATCCAAGGTCAGCACAGATAAATTCTTAGAGTCTTCAATCACCGTGGCCTTGGTGTGCCACGCCGGTGACAGTGATCTCAGCACCTTGCGAACCATCTCTGAATTTGAGTATTCCTTTCCTAGTGCCTTCAGCCCATTCGTGATTTCAACGAGTCTAGCAAACATCTCAGATATTGTCTCCTCTGGTTTCATCTGGAATAGCTCGTAGTCTCGGATCAACAGGTTAGCTTTAGTCTCCTTAACTTCAGACGTGCCTTCATAAATCAGCTTCAATTTGTCCCACATCTCTTTAGCGCTGTTACACATAGAAACACGAGCATACTCGTTAGGTTGAATGGCGCATTGGATTATATTCAAGGCATTAAAATTCACAGTAGCCTGTTTAATGTGATCGTTAGACCATTTCCCTTCATCAGGAGGTAGAGCATGTGGACCTTTGTTAACAACGGTCCAGGTCTCATGACTTTGAGCGCGAAGAAATACAGTCATTCGATTTTTCCAATAACTGTAGTTCATCCCGTCAAAGAATGGCGGTCTATGAATCGAATGCCCTTCGGGCATCATCCCTTTGTTTGCCATTTCAAAGGATCACTCTATGAACCGTGGGGTTCAGAAAAGAAGAGCCGAGGCTCTGATACCAATTGTTGTCCCAATGAGATGGCAAACAAGAGGGGGTGAATTGGTTGCCGACAATTTAAAAATACTAGAAGAAACTCGGACCAACAATTTGAACAAACCACGCTGCAATATTGGAAGAAGGCAATCACACAAGGAAGCAAACCACTGGAGACGAGGATTTTAAGGTGGTTCGAATGCACCCAAGTGCGATCCTACATCCACCCCTCTCAACTCGAGAGGATTCCACTTAGTATGAGCTACACAAGGGTAGCAATCACCAACACAAGCACGAGGTCAATGACCTCTATCCACACACACACGTCCAGACAAGGACAATCCACGAGATAAGATCTCCTAATACACACACACCAGTTTCTGAGTTCGAAAGAAATTGAAATCAGATGAACATTAATCTATGATCTAGTGAAGAACAACTAAGGACGACTCCCCCTGTTTATCTAAATCCTGGCGTGAGGTGCTTCGTCAGAGTGGATTGGCTGCTTGCTGATCTGCAGAGGACGTTGAAGTTTGGAGGACGATCGGAGCAGCCTGGAGCGGTCTGAAGCTGTTGACGATGATGCTCACTTGAATCACGACCTTCACTTCAGGAAGAAGACCCTCTCTCTGGTTCATCCGCCTCCGCCCTGCTTCTTCGGATGATACTCTCGCAGGCTCGGGTTTCAGCGAAGGCACTCCAGGTCGTGTGTGTGAAGGACGCCCTAATCATGGGCATTTATATCTTGGACAACGAGGCACTGATCTAGAGGTAAGAGATGAGGAATCTCTTCTTTGATTGGCCCTTCGTGGATGACATGGCGTATAGGTCGTCCAGCCTTAATCCTGTAATTAACACACAATATGTGAGTTAGTTTTACTCATATCGTGTTCGGACAGCTAAATAGGCTTAGTCACTTGTTTACTGGTTAATCCCAATTGTAATCAAGTGATTAGCACATGAGGTATGGCCCACAACTTAATTAAGGAAATAGTATTGCGAAATTCGGAGAAAAAAGAGAGAACCAAGAGTGGGTCGACCCATCTGCCAAGTGGGTCGACCCATGTATCAAACAGATCCTGTTTCCAGGTTCTGCTTGTTACAGGGGGTCGACCCCCTTTGATAGATGGGACGTCCCACTTCTACACAGGGGCCAAAACAGGTTCTGTGAACCTACAGGGGTCGACCCACTTTGTCAGCTAGGTCGACCCATCTGTGCCAGAGCCAAAAGAGTGGCTTCTGTTGCAACAGGGGTCGACCCATCTGACTGGGGGGGTCGACCCACTTCAGGTTGAACCAGAAAAAGTTCATTAATCACAACCAGTTCAAGGGAATTTAGGTCAAGCCAATACATGGTTGTTCTAGTGGAAGTTCTTACCAAGTTTGATCTGAACAAATCAAATCTACTCACCTTTCATGGAGACTCTTCATTTCATTTACCTTGTCTTTCTTCTTCCAAAATTTCTGAACCTCACCATTGAGATAAGGTAAGCTTGCTGTCAGCTTTATTCCTTTTGTCATATGATTAGTGAAATAAAGATTAGATCGACGATTTGGCATCTCAAAAGATTGTTGATCACTTATGAAAGTGGAGTACATTAAACAAGAGAGAAATGAATGTGAAGAGCATGGCCTCTCATGATGATTTATTCAATCATTCAAGGAACATTGTCATCATCAAAACCAAGGAGAGCACAACAACCCAGAGTTCGATAAACAAATAGCTCTCAAGGCCAACATATGCTCAAATAGCAGTGAAGAATAGCCATTCAACGGTGAAAGATAGCTCGATCGGGATGCAAATGAAGAAGTTCGAGCACTGTAGCAATCCGAGCACTGTAGCAGTCTGAGCCACTGAAGAAGAAGAAGGCCGAGCATTGTAGCAGTCCAAGTACTACAACAGTCTGAGCACCGCAGTAGTCTGAGCACTGTAGCAGGCCGAGCATTGTAGCAGGCCGAGCATTGTAGTAGTCCGAACACAATAGCAGTCCGAGCTACTGAAAGAGAAGAAGAAGCCCAAGCACTGTAGCAGTCCAAGTACTGTATCAGTCCGAGCACTGTAGCAATATGAGCCACTGGAGTAGTCCGAGCTACTGTAGCAGTCCAAGCTATATTGTAGAGGTCCGAGCTCGTCTGAAGATGTCCAAGCTACTGTAGCAGTCCGAGCTATATTGAAGAAGTCCTAGCTCATCTAAAGATGGCCGAGCTACTGTAGCAGTCCGAGCTACTGTAGCAGTGCCAAGTATCAAGGTTAGAGAAGAACCGGCATGCTCGGAAGAGAGATAATATGAGTGCTCGCTCGAGTGCTCAGAAAGGTTGGCTCGAGTGCTCACTCAAGTGTTTGAGTGCTCGGAGAGAACAACAGAAGTGCTCGCTCGAACTCAGGAGAGAGAATGGCTGTGTCGAGTTGGAAAGAGAAACACAGATTTTGAGGTTAGGAGGAAGTTCCCAGTTCTTTCTATTATCCCATCCGCCATCACCAAACCTGAACCATTCTTTTGGAGGCAGCTATGACAGAGCTCAAATATGAGAAAAGACCTGAGCCAATAAGGAAGCAAACTGCAAGATTCTCTTTCCTATGGGTCATTAAATGCTCATGATCTAGAGCAGAAGAAAAGCCTTTTATATTCCAGCCCATGCCAAATCCTACAGAATATCTTCCTCAAAGACAAGAAAAGATTTTGGAGGGAAGCTATTTCTTTTCTTCTTCTCTATGGCGGGTCAAGTCATGCATTGCTGGATGGTTAGATGTTAAAGAAAATACTTTAGTTTCATGGAAGACTTCTTGGAGGTAAAAGCTCTACTTCTCTATCATCTAACACCCTCTAACTTCGATGGAAACAGCCAACACTCAACAGTCAAAATATTTCATCTGAACTGATCTGATGGAAGACTTCTTGGAGGGAAAATTTCCACCGGCTCTTCTATTTATATGAAGCCCTCTACATGAAGAGAGTTGCTGCTGCCCAGAGAGAGCCACACCCTTGAGCATCTACAAAAAACATCCTTGTGAACATCGTGAGAGTAGCCCAGCACTTGTTTGACTCAGTCCAGTGCTGTTAGAGAATAAGAAAAATAGATCAGCCTTGAGAGAGAATAGCCTTGTAGTCTACCAGAACCTTGAAGAATCAGATCTTCAGATCTGAAATTTGTAACTGAAATCTCCAGCTTCCAAATCATCATCTATAGCTTCAGCTGGTGTTTATTCTGTTTGTTGATTTTCCCACTACACTTGCAGTGAGTTTTATCTTGTGTTTTTTTCACCGAGAACCGTCCCTGTCGATTTTGTGTGTAGGAAGACAGACGGAGGTATGCTCCGGTCTATGGATAACCATCCCTGTCGGTTTTGTGTGTAGGAAGACAGACAGAGGTGTGCTCTGGTCTGTGGAAAACCGTCCCTGCCAGTTCTGTGTGTAGGAAGACAGACGGAGGGTTCTCTATTCTGTGGTTTGGGGCGTGTCCCCGGTCAAGCTATGTGTCAGCAGGAAAGCCTCACCGGGTTTGGTGAGGGGTGGACGTAGGTTGTGGGTTTTCAACCAAACCACCTTAAAAATCATTGTGTTATGGTTTGTGAATCTCATGCAATTGCTCCTTATCCTATATCTCCATTCACAGGTTGGTGTGCTGGTTTTAGCAAATGCAATGCAGATTATGTTTGTTGCACACTTTACTGATTTACACTAAGTATTTTATCTTGACACCTCTTGCTATCATAACTACACCTGCATCTCCTCAGTTGCCTGCTGTATTCTTACTCTCAAGAAATAGGGAGTTCATT
The DNA here is from genome assembly GCA_022559845.1 of Amorphophallus konjac. Classification (NCBI taxonomy): domain Eukaryota; kingdom Viridiplantae; phylum Streptophyta; class Magnoliopsida; order Alismatales; family Araceae; genus Amorphophallus; species Amorphophallus konjac. The sequence goes on along the minus strand of CM040123.1, from coordinate 54,368,672 downwards.
CCAAGCAAAAGGGAGTCATACATTTCATGCATGCAACCCTCTCTCTTGTGCCTTCATCTGCATAAGTCTCTTGGTGGCTTGCTGCACTCTTGCACACAACCACTAAGGTGTTTTCCTTGACAAGGAGAATTAACCTGCCCACTTGGGAGTATCAACCTGTGCCATCTGTGCATTGTGCATTGCGGCTTTCAATTAAGCCATTCCTATTTACTTCTGCCGCGCATTGTGTCTAAGTGTGTAAGACCCTGAATAAAAATAAGGAATAAATATGTTCTAAATGAATTAAAGATGTGGGAAAAGGATAAAAATAATTAGGCCATATGTATATTTATGCATTTAATGAGCTTTACATGTCAACAAGAACCCATTAACTAATGAAAGCCCAAAACCCATATATATATATATATATATATATATAATGTGAAACCAACCCCTTGTATAAAGCTATAACACTTACAATTAAGCATGGGCTAAAAACTTATATAGGCTTTGCCCATTTATTAAACCAAACCACTGACGAAGTACGTATGTCAAAAAGCCCAACCCATATGCATGTTCAACGTGCATGTCGCCTTAGGGTTTTTACACCAACTAGGGCAAGCGACTGTTAAAATAGTTGGGTGTTGGCAAACCATGGGTAGTCATTAAACCTTCCGTTTAACCAATGGAAACCCCCGTACACCTATATATAAGCATGCCCCCTTGAATGTACCAAAGCTAAATGTTGCGTTTGAAGGGTGGGCTTCTTCCTCCTACTGCGTCTTCGTCCTGCTGCGTCCATCTTCCTCCTGCTGTGATTACAAGTGAAGAAGGCTTCTTCCACTTCTTCTTATATCCTCTTCTTCCTACTGACTGCAACGTGAAGGGGCGAGCATCTTCCTCTTTTTCATCCTATTGGCAGACGTGAGAAGGGGGAACCTCCATCATCTTCTTCCTGCTACGATTGCTCTGTTTGAAACAGAGTACCGTAACAGCATACAAAGTCTTCATCCTGTTCATCGTTCCTATCTTCCTAAAGGTAGGTCTTCTCAAGTTACGTAGCCCAAACAAAGTTAATTCATGATTGTAGATTTTTTTCTCAAGTAACGAAGCCAATATGATAGATTAAAATCATATATACCATGCATATAGTTATCGTTGTGTTCTGTTGAAGTTCTATAATTTTACAGTAAATAGCGACCCTTCCTAGGGCGCCATTTATTTTTGACGACCCCATGCGCGGTCGTCAATTCCCATTTGATTTAATAATTACACATGTTAAAAATTTAATATCTATGTAACCAATTATCTGATTTAATGTATGATCATAGTTTTGAAATCCTGCTATTTTTCTTGACCTGTCCATATACTTGTTGTCATAGAATTTTTATATTGATTAAAAATCTACTGTTCATAATCTAAATTTGATTAAAAGGAAAATGACGACTTTCACCCCGTCGTTTATTTAAAAATGGCGACCCTGTCTAGGGCGCTATATGCATAGAAGGCGACGGTGACCAAGTCGCTATAAAAAAAAATCATGAAAATCTGAATATATATTAATGCATATATCTAAACTGAAATTGACGACTCAGTACATAGTCTTCAATTTATGAAATAGCGCCTCTGACCAGGGCACTACTTACTGAATTGGTGACTTTGGCTAAGGCGCCAATTCCCTATTTTCTGATTTTTCATGTTTTCCTGTAACCGTGGATTTATATATATATATATATATATATATATAGCACTATATTCCAGTCCGTGAGTATAGTCCCACATTTTCTAGTGTTTTATCGATTACCCTTCAATTCTCGGTGACGTACAAGCCCTCCATTGGACATTCCGTTCCTTTGGACTGGCAAGTTAGTCATTGGGATCTCCGTAAGTCTCCTCGTAGCCTTGAATTCCCTCAAGGTTGACTGAGCTGGTTGTACCTTAAACACCTTGTACTTTTTTGATTGCCACGTCTTATGGTAAGCCGGCCCTCTCATGGTGCCATCTTGGTCCATGATGGAATAATCCTAGCCGGTGGAATGATGATATTCCACTAGGCGATGTCTTGGATTGAGTCCCTTATAGATGGGGTCAATCTCTCAGCTTGATTCATGTCCCTTGATTGGTGACGGGTTTAGTCATCCACTCAAGTTATCACGGCTACCTAGTTAAGGTACCGATTCTACCCAGGTTATCGACATGTTATGGTTCTCGTTGGTTTTATCATTGTCCATCTAATGTTCTTCCTTGAATTCTGTGGAACCTATCCACGAATCTACCTTGATATCCTACATGAGTTTGTTCTTGGAATTCCATGGCTATCACTAAAGTGGTTGTCGAGATATTACATGTAACAATGTCCGTGCATAAAGGGCCCGATCTGGTCCTGGGAGGAGCACCCGAAAGTACTTGTGCCCATGGGAGTTATATTGATCACGATGTGGCATTACACCGAAGTACTTGCTTGAATCTACGACACCCCACTATCTCTCTCTCTCTCTCTCTCTCTCTCTCTCTCTCTCTCTCTCTCTCTCGCGTGCTTGACTTGATTGACTTGACACGACTTGCGTGGCCCGAAATAGGTAAAGTACTTGCTTGTTAATAGCCATTATCTCATGACATGAAAAACTTTATTGATATACTCGGTACTTGTTCAAATACTTGAAATCTTGAATACTTGAAATTCCCTATCTTGGATCGACAGTACACGTTATTTCATCTCGTTATCATGTTCAATTCCATAGCGTTCTATTTTACATGATTGACATGCTAGACTTGCATTTTCATTTGGAAGAGGTAGTTACTTAAACCAATTATTAGTTCTTGAGATATAATTCCTACTGAGCGTTCGCTCATCAAGTTCTTTTACCCAAACTTTTCAGGTAATACGGGCCCTGACTCGGACTCGGATGGGCAGGAGCAAGAGTGACGAGCGTAAAATCTGCAAGCGTCATGCTACTAACCCTTATCATGTCGAGTCGTCCTTAGTTTATTCCTTGGAGTCTTGTCATTAGATCTTTTGTTATTTCAAGAGTTGTAACATTTAAGGCTTGTGGGCCTGATTAATAATGTTAAGTCTTGGAGTTATGTGATTTTGTTTAATGGTTAAGTTGTTATCAATGGTATCAGTACTTGGTTATGTTTTAAATTTTTTTTTGTCTTATTGCGCACTCTGTTATGATGTCAAAATTCTACTTGCTCTGATTGACATGATTGATATAAACTCGTCACGTTTTTCCCGGGTTCCTTCCGCACTCGGGGCGTGACAGTTTTTTTGGTATTAGAGCCTAGGATTTCAAATTCCTAGGAAACCCAAGTCCAAGGTTAGGTCTATCCCCAAACTGTGAGGATGGGTAGTGCCGTGGGTATAAGTCCTTGTAGGGCATCCGACTACAAATTTCAACATGAAACTAATTAAGGTTAACTCCTTGTAGGACTATGGCTGCTGAACGTGCACAATGGCGTGAGATGCAACGAACTGTTCAGGGCCTGACCTAGGCCTTACAACAGGTGGCTCAAGGTAGGGCACATCATGGAGCTGGCGACCTCCATCGGAGTTTTAGAAATCTCAACCGTCCGAGATTCACAGGTTCATCGAACCCCGAGGATGCGGAGAATTAGATAAAGGAGATCGAGCGAATCTTCCGCGTCATGCAATGCGCGGATGGTGAAAAGGTGCTTCTGGCCACGTTCCAACTGGAACGGGACACCCGTGCTTGGTGGGAGTCCGTCGAGGCCACCTTGCTCAAAGATCATGTTGCTTGAGTCGAATTTTTTGAGCACTTCAATAGCAAGTATTTCTCCGACCGTGTTCAGGAGAAAAAGGCTATGGAATTTGCTGCCTTGAAGCAACGATCCCTATCGGTGGCCGACTACGAAGCCCAGTTCTCCAGGTTATCTAGATATGCACCACACTTAGTATGCACGGAAAAGATGAAGGCAAGAAGGTTCTTGAATGGGTTACGACCCCAATATATCACTCAGCTCGCTCCCTTGGATATCTAAGTGTACTCGGAGATGGTGCGTCGTTCCCAGCTGCTAGAAGATGCCACTGAGTTGTCTGATAAAATCCGTGGTAAGGATAAAAGGGAGAATGTCATGGGCCCCAATACTTTTAAACCTTGTTTCAAGAAGTGGACCAATAATGGAGGCGAACCCTCCAAGGAGAAGAAATTCAAGAAGGGCAATAACAAACCTTTCTCTATCACGGCACCACCAAAGGAGAATTGTAAATATTGTGACAAGTCGGGTCATCAGGCTGCGGAATGCTGGAGAAAGATCAGAGCATGCCTTCGTTGTAGGAGTCAGGAACACTATATTCCGGACTATCCAATGATGAACGAGCAAAGTGAGCCGGAGACAAAGGAAGAGAAGCATCCGGTAAAGAAGCAAGGACGACTACAAGCTCTCCAAGAGACAGAACCAAACGAGGGTGGGTTGGTGGAAGGTATTTTGTCTGTCTGCTCTAAATCTACTCAAGTACTATTTGATACTGGCGCCACACATTCTTTTGTTTCAAAGAAATTTGCTGCTTCATTCTCTATGGAACCTGAATGGATAGACTTAGTGATTTCTACCCTGTTAGGGAATGAGTCTGATGTCACTTTCCATTACCCAAACTGTAAAGTCATTGTTAAAGGCCACAATCTACCTGCCGACCTGATATGTTTAGACCTACAAGGGTATGATGTCATTCTAGGTGCTAACTGGCTATCCATCCATCGGGCAACCGTAGACTGCCAAAATGGGAAAGTAACTTTTGTGGATTACCCGGAGTTAACTTACATTACTCCCCGGAAGAGATCACCAGTCATCTCTGCTCTTCGAGCCCGTAAGCTTATCAACAAAGGATGCGAGGCATTCTTAGCATTTGTAACTGCCACGGAAGCTAAGGTGGCCAGATTAGAAGACATTCAAGTAGCTGGGGAGTTTCCCGATGTTTTCCCAGAATATTTACCTGGTTTGCCACCAGAGAGGGAAGTCTCTTTCACCATAGACCTTGTTCCTGGTGCCGGACCTGTATCCAAGGCACCTTACAGAATGTCCCCCGCAGAATTAAAGGAATTAAAGGAACAGCTGATGGAATTATTGAAGAAGGGTTTCATCAGACCAAGTACTTCCCCATGGGGAGCACCAGTACTATTCGTCAAGAAGAAGGATGGATCGATGAGGCTGTGCATCGATTATCGACAGCTGAACCACCTAACCATCAAGAATAAATATCCACTGCCGAGGATTGATGAACTCTTCGATCAGATTTATGGAGCAAAGTATTTCTCAAAAATTGACCTTCGATCAGGTTATCACCAATTGAGGATCAAGGATGAGGATATTCACAAAACTGCATTCCGAAGTAGGTACGGGCACTATGAATTTACTGTAATGCCATTTGGACTAACGAATGCCCCTGCAGCTTTTATGCAACTGATGAATAGTATCTTTAGACCACACCTGGACAAATTCATAGTGGTATTTATTAATTATATTTTGATATATTCAAAGCCAGAGAAGGATCACAAAGAACATTTGAGGATAACACTGCAAATATTGAGGGACAATCAATTATATGCCAAATTTAGCAAATGCGAGTTTTGGCTGGAAGAAGTGTCCTTCTTAGCACACGTAATTTCAAAGGATGGAATCTCAGTGGACCCTGCAAAGGTCGAAGCGGTAAAGAACTGGGAACAATCGACAAATGCAACGGAAATTAGGAGTTTCCTTGGCCTTGCTGGTTATTACCGGCGTTTTATTAAAAACTTCTCGAAGATTGCCGTACCACTCACCATGCTGACCCGCAAGGAAGTGCCATACGAGTGGAATGAGGAATGTGAACGAAGCTTCCACACATTGAAGGACCATTTGACCATTGCTCTGGTCTTGGCCCTTTCTATTGAAGGAGAGAAGTACGAGGTATATACCGATGCTTCCGGTATTGGCCTCGATTGTGTATTAATGCAACAGGGTAGAGTTATTGCATACTCTTCTAGGCAGTTGAAGAAGCATGAAGAAAACTACCTGGTGCATGACTTGGAGTTGGCCGCGGTAGTATTTGCACTAAAGATCTAGAGACACTATCTCTACGGAGAGCAATTCACAGTGTTCTCCGATCATAAGAGCCTCAAATATCTATTCTCTCAGAAGGAGCTTAATATGAGACAACATCGATGGCTGGAATATTTAAAAGACTTCGATTTCACTATTCAGTATCACCCCGGTAAAGGGAATTCGGTAGCTGATGCCTTGAGTCGAAAGCCGAGAGCCCTTATAGCAAGCTGTATGATACGGGAATGGAAACTATTAGAGGAATTATCCAGATTAAATATAAGTACAGGCCAGAAAGACATGTGTATTACTCTCTCTCACATGAGTGTGAATCCGGACTTGCTATCCGAAATCAAGAAGATACAAGATGAAGATCCTGGAATGATTGAAATCAGGGAGAAACTAGATCAAAGAACCGGGTTCAAGCTGGTAGTTGATGGAATACTAATGTTTCAGGAAAGGACATGTGTCCCGAACTGTCCTAAGTTGAAAAGGAAAATTCTAGATGAAGCTCACCGCTCTAGGTATACCATTCATCCTGGAGCAACTAAGATGTACAAAGATTTAAAAAGAACTTTCTGGTGGCCGAACATGAAGAGGGAGGTAGCGGACTTTGTGTCTCGCTGTCTCACGTGCCAACAAGTAAAAGCGGAACACCAAAGACCCGTCGGAAAGTTACACCCCCTTGATATTCCCAAATGGAAATGGGAAGGAATTGGTATGGATTTCATCATGGGATTGCCTAAATCTAGGGGCGGACATGATGGTATTTGGGTGATCATTGACCGACTGACCAAATCGGCGCATTTCTTGCCAATTAAAAGTCGATGGTCGGTTGATGTTTTGGCCACATTGTACATTAAGGAGATCGTAAGATTGCATGGAGTCCCAACATCGATCGTGTCTGACCGAGACCCTCGCTTCACTTCTCATTTCTGGAAGAGTGTACAACACTCTTTGGGGACGAAGCTCAACTTTAGCACTGCTTTCCATCCCCAGACTGATAGTCAGACCGAGAGAACAAGCCAAATAGTTGAAGACATGTTACGAGCTTGTATTATTGACTTTAGCGGAGGCTGGCATGATCATTTGCCCCTGGCCGAGTTCGCATATAACAACAGCTATCAAGCCAGTATACAGATGGCTCCATTTGAAGCATTGTAAACGGCAGGAATTGTCGATCTCCTATATGCTGGTATGAAGTTGGCGAGAAGTAACTACTAGGCCCAGATATGGTAAGAAACACAACAGAAAAGGTTGAACTTATCCGAGAGAGACTCAAAGTAGCACAATCCAAGCAGAAATCTTATGCAGATAATAGAAGAAGGGAATTAGAGTTCCAAGTTGGAGACCATGTTTACCTCAAGGTCTCACCCGGTCGAGGTATAAGAATGTTCGGAGTTAAAGGCAAGCTTACACCAAGGTTCATTGGTCCATTCGAAGTACTGGAAAGAGTTGGCGAGGTAGCTTATCGCATCACTTTGCCTCCACAACTGTCGGAAGTGCACAACGTGTTCCACATTTCCATGCTGAAGAAATATCTGCACGACCCTTTCCACGTCATTGATCATAGTAACTTAGTGATTCAAAGGGACCTCACTTATGAACAAAAGCCAATGAAGATTCTTGATCGAGAGGTCCGAGTCTTAAGAAACAAGACCATTCCCATGGTAAAAGTGCAGTGGAACAAATGATTGGAACAAGAAGCTACATGGGAAACTGAGGAATCTATGCGAAGGAGATATCCGGAATTATTCTAGACTGTAAGTACTATATACCCTCCATGTCTCCATTCACGTAATTGAATTTGGGGACCAAATTCTTTTAAGTGGGGGAGGGTGTAAGACCCCGAATAAAAATAAGGAATAAATATGTTCTAAATGAATTAAACATGTGGGAAAAGGATAAAAATAATTAGGCCATATGTATATTTATGCATTTAATGGGCTTTACATGTAAACAAGAACCCATTAACTAATGAAAGCCCAAAACCCATATATATATATATATATATATATATATATATATATATATAATGAGAAACCAACCCCTTGTATAAAGCCATAACACTTACAATTAAGCATGGGCTAAAAACTTATATAGGCTTTGCCCATTTTTAAACCAAACCACCCACGAAGTACGTATGTCAAAAAGCCCAACCCATATGCATGTTCAACGTGCATGTCACCTTAGGGTTTTTACACCAACTAGGGCAAGCGGCTGTTAAAATAGTTGGGTGTTGCCACACCATGGGTAGTCATTAAACCTTTCGCTAGTAGCCTTCAAACCAATGGAAACCCCCTGTACACCTATATATAAGCATGCCCCCTCGAACGTACCAAAGCTAATTGCTGCGTTCGAAGGGTGGGCTTCTTCCTCCTACTGCGTCTTCGTCCTACTGCGTCCATCTTCCTCCTGCTGTGATTACAAGTGAAGAAGGCTTCTTCCACTTCTTCTTCTATCCTCTTCTTCCTGTTGACTGCAACGTGAAGGTGCGAGCATCTTCCTGTTCTTCATCCTGTTGGCAGATGTGAGAAGGGGGAACCTCCATCATCTTCTTCCTCCTACGATTGCTCTGTTTGAAACAGAGTACCGTAACACCATACAAAGTCTTCATCCTGTTTATCGTTCTGATCTTCCTAAAGGTAGGTCTTCTCAAGTTACGTAGCCCAAACAAAGTTAATTCATGATTGTAGGTTTTTTTCTCAAGTAACGAAGCCAATATGATAGATTAAAATCATATATACCATGCATATAGTTATCGTTGTGTTCTGTTGAAGTCCTGTAATTTTACAGAAAATAGCGACCCTTCCTAGGGCGCTATTTATTTTTGACGGCCCCATGCGCGGTCGTCAATTCCCATTTGATTTAATAATTACACATGTTAAAAATTTAATATCTATGTAACCAATTATCTGATTTAATGGATGATCATAGTTTTGAAATCCTGCTATTTTTCTTGACCTGTCCATATACTTGTTGTCGTAGAATTTTTATATTGATAAAAATGCTATTGTTCATAATCCAAATTTGATTAAAAGGAAAATGACGACTTTCACCCCGTCATTTATTTAAAAATGGCGACCCTGTCTAGGGCGCTATATGCATAGAAGGCGACGGTGACCAAGTCGCTATATAAAAAAAATCTTGAAAATCTGAATATATATTAATGTATATATCTAAACTGAAATTGACGACTCCGTACAAAGTCTTCAATTTATGAAATAGCGCCCCTGACCAGGGCGCTACTTACTGAATTGGTGACTTTGGCTAAGGCGCCAATTCCCTGTTTTCTGATTTTTCATGTTTTTCTGTAACCGTGGATTTATATATAAATATATCACAATATTTCAATCCGTGAGTATAGTCCCACGTTTTTCGGTGTTTTATCGATTACCCTTCAATTCTCGGTGACGTACAAGCCCTCCATTCGATATTCCGTTCCTTTGGACTGGCAAGTTAGTCATTGGGACCTCCGTAAGTCTCCTCGTAGCCTTGGATTCCCTCAAGGCCGACTGAGCTGGTTATACCTTAAGCACCTTGTACTTTTTTGATTGCCACGTCTTGTGGTAAGCCGGCCCTCTCATGGTGCCATCTTGGTCCATGAGGGAATAATCCTAGCCGGTGGAATGATGATATTCCACTAGGCGATGTCTTGGATTGAGTCCCTTATAGATGGGGTCAATCTCTCAGCTTGATTCATGTCCCTTGATTGGTGACGAGTTTAGTCATCCACTCAAGTTATCACGGCTACCTAGTTAAGGTACCGATTCTACCCAGGTTATCGACATGTTATGGTTCTCGTTGGTTTTATCATTACGCATCTAATGTTCTTCCTTGAATTCTGTGGAACCTATCCACGAATCTACCTTGACATCCTACATGAGTTTGTTCTTGGAATTCCATGGCTATCACTAAAGTGGTTGTCTAGATATTACATGTAACAATGTCTGCGCATATAGGGCCCGATCTGGTCCTGGGAGGAGCACCCGAAAGTACTTGTGCCCATGGGAGTTATATTGATCACGGTGTAGCATTGCACCGAAGTAATTGCTTGAATCTACGACACCCCACTATCTCTCTCTCTCTCTCGCGTGCTTGACTTGATTGACTTGACACGACTTGCGTGGCCCGAAATGGGCAAAGTACTTACTTGTTAATAGCCATTATCTCATGACATGAAAAACTTTATTGATATACTTGGTACTTGTTCAAATACTTGAAATCTTGAATACTTGAAATTCCCTATCTTGGATCGACAGTACACGTTATTTCCTCTCGTTATCATGTTCAATTCCATAGCGTTCTATTTTACATGATTGACATGCTAGACTTGCATTTTCATTTGGAAGAGGTAATTACTTAAACCAATTGCTAGTTCTTGAGATATAATTCCTACTGAGCATTCGCCCATCAAGTTCTTTTCCCCAAACTTTTCAGGTAATACGGGCCCTTACTCGGACTCAGATGGGCAGGAGCAAGAGTGACGAGCATAGAATCTGCAAGCGTCATGCTACTACGCCTTATCGTGTCGAGTCGTCCTTAGTTTATTCCTTGGAGTCTTGTCGTTAGATCTTTTGTTATTTTAAGAGTTGTAACATTTAAGGCTTGTGGGCCTGATTAATAATGTTAAGTTTTGGAGTTATGTGATTTTGTTTAATGGTTAAGTTGTTATCAATGGTATCAGTACTTGGTTATGTTTTTAAAAAAATTTTGTCTTATTGCGCACTCTGTTATGATGTCGAAATTCTACTTGCTCTGATTGACATGATTGATATAAACTCGTCACGTTTTTCCTGGGTTCCTTCCGCGCTCGAGGCATGACAAAGTGATTCATTTACTTTATAGGAGTGGTTTATGCTTTTGGTAGCTAAGAGTTTTTAAATAGGCCAAACTTCTTGATAGGATCTATTCAACCCCCCCTTCCAGATCCGATTGCACTACGTGGCACCCAACAGAAACATCTAACTGCTGGACCACAATGGTCTCAGTAGAGTGACTGAGAGGAAAGGACTGGGACGAAGCATGCGATGCAAGTGCATCGGCAAGAATGTTTTGAGATTGAGGAGTATGAATATAAATCAATTTGTGGAACTGCCTAGCCAAGAGAGTGACCAAATCTTGATAGGGTTTGAGCTTTGGATCACGGGTGCGATAGGTAGAAAGGACCTGGCGTAGCACCAGCTGAGAGTCTCTTATGATATACAAATATCGCTTGCCCAAGAGATAGGCGTGCTTCAATCTAGCGAGGAGAGCCTCATACTCGGCTATATTGTTGGTAGCATGAAAAGAGATATGATAAGCAAAAGGAATGGTCACTCCTTCCGGAGTGAGGAGGAGAGTGCCGATCCCTCGGCCCTGAGAATTAAGCCCACCATCAAAGTGCAGAGACCAGAAGGGATGATGAGTGAGAACGGCAAGGTGTTCATCAGGAAACTCATCCTGGATGGAATCCGTGCAAGGAACAAGCAAATGGGCAAGATGTTCAACGATGGCATAGCCCTTTACTGCCTTCTGGACGAGGAAGATGATATGGAATTGGGAAAGGAAGCTCTGCCAGCAAGCCAATCTACTAGAAAGGATAGGCTTTTCTAAGAGGTAGAGAATTGGGTCTATTCTAGAGATCAACTTGACCTCATGGGCAAGGAAATAATGTTTTAGTTTCTGAGCTACCTATACTAATGCGGCACAGGTCTTCTCCATGGCAGTATACTTAGCCTCTACAGGGTTGAACAACCTAGAGAGGTAATGAGCTGCCCTTTCTTTCCCTTCATCATCTACTTGAGCCAGGACAGCTCCTAGGGAGTCCTCAATGACATAAATGTATAAGATTAGGGGTTTCCCAGGGACAGGAGGTTGCAGAACCGAGGGATTAGATAGATAAACCTTCAGATCCTTATAATCCTTCTGACATTCTTCATTCCACTCAAATTTTGCCCCCGCCTTAAGCAGTTCATAAAATGGAGGACACCTTTGAGAATGCTGTGATATAAATCTTCGAATGAACTACAAACGTCCAATCAAACCTCGAAGTTCAGTAATGTTCTTTGGCGGGGGCATATCCATGACAGCCTTTGCCTTATTAGGATCGATCTGAATCCCCCTTTTGCTAACTATGAATCCTAGTAACTTATATGAGGACACTCCGAATACACATTTCTTAGGGTTCATTTTCAATTTGTACTCCCGAGCTCTTTGTGACACCTTGGCCAAAATAGCGGGGTGTTCTTCTTTTGACCTCAATTTCACCAGAATATTGTTCACGTAAGCTTCCATATACACATGCATCATGTCGTGGAATATTGCCATCATCGCCCTTTGATAAGTGGCACCTGCATTCTTCAGACCGAAAAGCATAACCACATAACAATAAGTGCCCCAGGGCGTGGTGAACGAGGTTTTCTCCTAGTCTTCTAGCGCTAGACGGATCTGGTTATATCCTGAATAACCATCCATGAATGAGAGGGCTTCATACCCGGTAGTATTGTCCACCAATACATCGATATGAGGTAGCGGAAAATCATCTTTAGGACATGCCTTATTTAAATCCCTGAAATCAATGCAAATTCACACTTTTTCTTTTTTTTTATGAAACCCTACCTAGGTGCAATAGGAGAGTGCACCCTCTATCAAGGATAGAGAGAAAGCCACTCCACCATCACAACACTAGGAGGCTAATTTTTATTAATGATCAAGGGAACCAAATTTACATCATCCGGATGCTAGGGAATCCGAGCTTATCCATTCGAACAATTCCCTTTATATGCTTAGGGAGTTGTTGAAGTGAGAAAAAATAGGAATTACATTTCAAGTTACAAGCATGATTGGCCAAAGAATCAGCTACATAATTTGCTTCTCGATAAATGTGGTTGATTGAGTCAAAAGTAGATAATAGCCTCCAAGTTTCTCTCACATAACTTGTGATCTTCCAAGGACAAGGGATTTTCCGGGTGATCACTTGCACAAGGGCTTGAGAATCACATTCTATTAGGGCTGGCTGAGTTGAGACTGCCTTTAAGATTTTAATTCCATCCATGAAAGCTCTGGCTTCAGCTATGATGCAATTACTCTGAGCATAGTAGTGAGAAAAGGCAATAATAGGAGAACCCGAAGCATCTCTAATAATGCCACCACCACCCGAGATACCTGCCTGTTTTGATGCTCCATCAGTGTTGAGTTTGAGATAAGGCCATGGAGGGCATAGCCATTTAACCAGTTTAATTGGCAATTTCTTTGTGTGCTGGGTTGTGATATCAAAGGCAGCCATGATCTGCTTCTTTTTAAGATCTGGTTCCTGCAAGTTAGCCAGCCTCATTTCTTGTTTAACCTAGGTTATGACTTTTGAAATCAGAGCATTCGGCTGAGGAAAAATATCTTCATGAATTACAGCATTCCTGGCAGACCAGATCTCCCATAATCCATGAGCAATAATCCCAACAGTAAATAGTCCAAAAGTAGTGTTACTATTAACAGCGTGAACAGATTGGGATATAAGATTCCTTGCAGTGTCACCTGAGATTGGAAGACCTTTGGCTCTGAAGAATGACCATAAATTGGATGCCAGATCACTCTCAACAAACAAGTGGTTTGTGTCCTCCTCCTGATTTTGCTTACAGCATCTACATTTAGAGCAAAGTGGCACACCCCTGCCTTTTATATTACAGTATGATGGTAGACAATTATGCATAACCTTTCAAGCAAAAACAGATAATCTGATGGGAATCCATTTAGACCAAATTTGTTTCCAACAGGATTGAGATTCTGACAATTGTGTGTTAAAATAACTATGGTAAATGGAGGATACAGTGCAGTTTCCACTTGAGGAGAGGCTCCATATAGCCTTGTCAGGGATATCAGTAAGCTCAATATAATGTAGAGCTCTTTTGATATCATTTGAGAGGATAGTATCAACAAGGTTAACCATATTCTGATTTGGCTGAGTAATGAATTCTTTGACTGAAACTTTGTAATTCTGAATGAGATGAGGAGAAACCATAGATTCTAAGTTACAATCCCCTATCCATGTATCTTTCCAGAAGTTGGTGTCTTGACCATTGCCAATAATGAATCTCTGATGTTGGATGAGGATGTTTCTGGCACGCAGCCAGCTATTTCTTGCAAACCCCTTCATCTCTTTGAATCCAATAGTGCTGATGTGGTTGCCTCTGATATATTTGGCTCTGAAAAAACTAGCCCATATGGAGTCAGAATACAAAACATGCCAGAGCATTTTAACCCGAAGAGCAGTCTCCATGTGCCTTAGGGACATAATTCCCAAACCCCCTTGGGATATTGGTTTGCATATCTTCTGCCAGGCCCTCCAATGTTTATGGTTACCATATGGGGATGAGCCCCAAAAGAAATTGGCAAGTGATTGATCCAAAATGTGATGAATTCCTTCATGAAGAGGAGAGGAAGTGAGAATGTAAATTGGAATTGAAGAGAGCACATGTTTGATAAGAACCAGACGTGCTCCTTGAGAGAGGAATTTAGTTTGCCATCCTTCAATCTTCTTTTGAACAGTAGCAATAATACCTCCATAATGAACTTTTTTAATTCTACCTAGAGCCAAAGGGTAACCCAAGTATTTGTGGGGGAAGTTCTGTCTTGTATACCCTGTAATTTGTTCAATTCTGTGAGAGACTGATTGACCTTGTTTTGGGTGAAGAAAGTAACCACTTTTTTCAACATTAATGAGTTGACCCGAGGCTTGTTCATATGACTTCAAAATAGTCATCAGATTATTGATAGAGCTAGCAGTAGCATTAGCAAAAATTAAGGTATCATCTGCAAATAGAAGATGGGAAATAATAGGACATCTTCTGAGGCCAGAAAACCATCTAATAGAACCATTCTCAAAGGCATTTTGAAGGTATCTGTTGAGAGAATCTTGAGCAATTATAAAGAGAAATGGTGCAATGGGATCACCTTGCCTCAGACCCCTTGTAGACTTAAAGAAACCAACAGATGCTCCATTTAAAAAAATTGAAAACCAGCAATTGTTAATCATGAGATTTATCATGTCAATGAATGTGCTATTGAATCCAAATTTCTTCATCACTGCTAGCAGGAAATCCCACTCGACCCTATCATATGCCTTAGCCATATCCAGTTTTAAAATAACATTACTCCCTTTGACTTTTCTCCCAAGTTCGTGAGTCATCTCTTGTGCCAAAGCAATATTATCAGTGATGTATCTACCTTTAATAAAGGCAGACTGTTCTTTGGAAATAATAGTGGGCAGAAGACTGCTCTGTCTGTTGCATAGCACCTTGGATATAATTTTGTGAGAGAAATTGCACAAGCTGATTGGTCTGTACTCAGAGATAGTAGAGGCATTATTGGTCTTAGGAATGAGGGCAACTAGAGTTGCTGTAACCTCTCTAGGGAGGGGCCTTCTTTTTACAAAGAATTCCTGAACTGCATTGACTACTTCCATATCAATAGTAGACCAAGTTTTTTGAAAAAAATACCCTGTGAATCCATCTGGACCAGGGGCACTATAAGGGGATATAGAGAAGACTGCCTCCTTGATTTCCTTGTAATCAGGAACATCACATAAAAATTGGTTGTCATCAGTCGATATCAGATGAGGAATGTAATTAAGTAAGTCCCTGTTAATAAAATGTTGTTGAGAGGTGAATGCTTTGTGAAAGTGGTCCACTGCAATGTCTTTAATTTCCTGACTGTTTGAAGTTGTAGTACCCAATTCTGTCCGAAGATGAGTAATTGAGTTCCGTCTTCTATTGGCCATAGTTGTCATATGGAAGAACCTGGTATTTCTATCACCTTCTTTTAACCATCAAATTCTGGATTTTTGTTTCCAAAAGATCTCTTGCTGTACAATGCAGTCAGTGAGCTTTGATTTTGCCTTATCTAACAATTCCAAGTTATTAGTACTTGGATTGGAATCAAAAGAATGTTCTGCCTGCAGCACCTCATCTTCAGCAATTGAGAGGTTGTTGTGAACATTTCCAAAAATCTGCTTATTCCAAATCCGTAGCATATTCCTTACAGCTCTGAGTTTGATACATAAAGTGGTAATGGCAGAAGTGGCAATGGGACTAGTCTTCCAACATTGAGTTATAGCTTGTGTGAATGCATCATGTGTAGTCCACATCTGTTGAAAATAAAATCTACTCTTGACTTTATTTGTGATGGCCAATCTAATGAGAAGAGGGGCATGATCTGATGCCTCTCTCGATAGATGCTCTATAGTTATTGGAAATTTATTTAACCAACATGGATTAATAAGTGCTCTGTCTAGTCTGCACCAGATTCCATTTGCACCCTGTTGGTTGTTGTGCCAGGTATATTTGGATCCCATATATCCTCCATCAATAAGACCACAGTCATTAATACAGTCCTTGAATTCAGACATAGATTTCAAGCAAGGAGTATTGCCTCCTACTTTTTCATCTATATTTAAAATACAATTGAAGTCACCCGCCACAATCCAGGGACCTTTGATTAGCGAATGAACATGGAGAAGAGAAGTCCACAGAGGTAATCACTCAAGACTGCTACATTTGGCATAAATGAATGAGGCATAAAAGAGAGGTAAAGCCGAATTATTTTGCTGTAGTGATATATGTTGTTCATCTTGATGAATTATAACAAAATCAAAGGGCTCTTTCTAAAAAATCCAAATATGAGCATTTTCCTCTTGATTAGCCAGACAGTTGTGCATTCCAAGCTTCTTGCAAGTATTTCTTAATAGGGAAGTTTTAACTTTGGGTTCTAATATGATGATACAGTCCACATTGTGTTCCTTGATTAAGAATTTTGCCCGACCAAGAGACAAATCATTTCCAATACCTCTAATGTTCCAAATAATGAGTGTCATTGGTCTTTTGATGCTAAATGAAGGTTACCTATGGAGCTAATCCTTTTCATGCCTCTGGTAATTACACCTGGCCGTTCCCTGTATAAAGAGGTTGTATTGCTGATCTCTGCCTGAAGAGCAATGTCTTTGCATTTTTCCTTAAGTCTTTCCTGCTGCAATGTTGGAGGTTCACCCACACTGAATTGACTTGATCCTTCCTTCATTACCACACTGTTGGATATATTTTGGTTTGAAGGGAGCTTAGAAATATCCTCAGCGGATTGCTTCAAGAACTTAGCAAAATCAATCTTCATAGTTTGATCAAGATTCACATCTGATAATATAGTCTGCTTGTTTCTTGGATAACCTGGAGTAGGAATTATTGTAGAATCACTGGGATTTAAGCTACTATTAACAACTTGTTGCAATGGGCATTGTGGAGGATGTTCTGAGTGTACTAATTTATCATCAGAACATAAAATCTGCTTGTCCTCATGTGGAATTGAATCATCCATTGAAGCCTGATTTTCTTCCACAGAGATTAGTGGCTCAGCTGTAGCCAAATTAGATCCTTCAGAGCAGTTGGTTAGCTTCTTGTCCTCAGAAGTGTGGTGGCAATCCAAGTTCAAATTATCATCAACCTGCTGTAGAATTGCAAATCTATTTACATTTGTAGTAATAGTTCGAACAGGAAGGGTGCCTGGTTGTCGGGGCCTGTAGGTTTGAATATTATGCTTTTGGACAAGGTCTGGAGCTAAGCGACGATGGCTTTCTTTATTAGCTTTCTTCTTACATTCAGCAGTAGAATGTCCCAGCTTATGACAGAATGAACATAGATTAGGTAAGCGATGGTAATTCACAGGTTGCTAGAAGCCATGTCCATCCAAATCAATCCAAATCCGTTCCTTACGAGGAGCTGAGATATCTAATTCAACACAGGCTAAAGCTTCAGAAGATTCAGTCATAGCCAAAGTATTTTCATGAATTCTTAATACCATACCAAAGTTACCAGCAATTGACCGCATACAGTCCTCATGGAACAAGTTAGCAGGAAGAGAGGGGAAACCTATCCATACCGGAGCAACTGCAGGATCTGCTTCAAATTTGAAATCCTGCATCCAATGGAAGAATCAGAATAGAAAGCCTTTGATGTACAAATTCTTTTGTATAAAGAGCTTTAGAAAATCCTTTTCATTATCTAGTATAAGAAGAAGGTGTCTCGGATTGAGACGGCTTATTACAAAGTCAGATTCTAGTGGAATCCTCTGCATCAAACAACTTTTAACCTTAGGGATAGCAGGCCTTCCGTAAGAACATTTAGCTATGATTGCGAATCTGAGCTTTTTCTGAGAAGCCTCAAGATCAGCCTTGGAAAAATGAACTATAGGTTCTTCAAGATCCGTAAATCCTGGAGCCTTCACCGGAATGGAAATATCCACCTTACGCTGAGATGCCAAAAGAATTTGGGCGTAGGAACGACGAGATCCATCCATGGCCGCAGGGGCCTTGAGAGAAGAAGAACTTGCTAGAGCGACGGCTGGGGGAGGCTCCCCCGACGCTTCAATCACCATGGAAAACTGCTCAATCTGCCATGAAATTCGTCGATCACCAAAGCTCGACTATATGGATAGAAGGGTGGCGGGAAGAAAAGAACTAAAAAACTGGAGCTTCTCACTCTTGAATTCTAGAGAGAGAAGGATTCGAGTATATCGCACTTTTTCATCTTTCTTCATAACAGGGACTATATTTGCCACCCACTAAGGATATAAGACAACCCGAATAAATCCGGCCTTATGTAATTTATCAACATCTTCCTTCATCTTCAAGGCCATGTGGGGTGAAATCTTCTCAACTTTTACTTTACGGGTCTTGCCCCCGACTTAAGCACTAATCGATGTTCCACCAAAGAGGGGTCAAGACCGGACATGTCCTCATAAGACCAGGCAAAGGAATCGCTATACTCCCTTAAAACCTTGATCAATTCTTCTTCAACCTAAGGAGGGAGATTAGCAGAAATGAGAATGATCTTGGGATCCTCTTCAGTCCCAAGATTTATTTCTTTCGTAGACTCATCCACTATTGACGACGGCTCATCGAACCTCTTCAAACCTTGCACGTACAAGTCGGCAATGTCATCTACACTGCTATCCTCAAAATCGACCGGGTCTTTCTCATCAATGATCTCGTAGACTCCTAGTCCATCATCGCTCCACACCCCTTCTTGCCCCTCATCATCCTCTAGGACGATGGCTGTTTCTACAAACTCCGGGCATTTAAGGAGGGCATGACAGCGTTGAGCTAAATCATGGAGGAATCTATCAGGAACCGACTTGGAGTGACACGTCATTGGGCGGGCCGCAAGCGTAGAAGGACTAGAAACCTCAGAACAAGAACCTACTTCGATAGACTCTACTACCCTAGGAGACTCGACAGACTCTAATCCTAGCCTGGAAGGGACATCATCAAGCAAACCTAATGGCAGAGGATCAGGGGCCTCGTGCCCCTGGGAGGAGGACAAATCGAAAATGGCATTGTTCTCAACTAAAATCTCCGTTTTAAAAATGGCATTTTTTTTGGAGACTGGTGGAGACCATGCAACAAGATGGATCAGAGGGGGAAGGAGGAGGAGGAAGTGCAAGAGGGTAGAGGGATGGAAAAAGGACATCGAAGAAGGGATCGGAGGAGGAGAACCACATGGTTGAAAGATCAACTGGTGGGCAGTGCCCACATGGACATGTCACAATCAAAAACCCAGTTGGAATTTCCACCAACAATGGATCAATCATGATTGGAGGTGAGCGGGGTATGAACTCTAGCTTTTGGAAAAGAGAAGTTAGGCAGGAAGGAGACCAAGAAAAGGTAACAAGTGAGCTCCCCTCTTCCCGCGGACTTTGGGCTAGCTTTCCTGGTGAGTATTTCACAATCTGCACCTCCGACTTTACTGAATAGCTCTCTTCATGAAACAACCTTTCAAAATTTTCACAAAAATCCTTCATATCATCAACCGGCCCCTTCGGTGGCGGGCCAGAAACAGTGCAGGTAGCATCTTTCTTTTCATCGGGATGGGGCGATGTCTTCAAGGTACTGGGCTGTAACGGTCCTTTCAAAAAATGTTGCCGAAAGCCCCATGTCAAGGGCCCCGAATCTCTCAAAACTGACATTGAAGATTCTCGGTATCCGAGGCCTCGCCTACTCATCTTTTTGCCCCTCGGGATGGGCTTAGTTCACCCCTACAGTTGAGCATCGAGACCTATGCCTGGCTTATAGCCTAATTTCTATATCATATTCCAGCCTTTAGGGTCTCTCATCTTGGGCTTCATCTTGATGTTGATCGGCGCGACAGTCGGCTTGCGGTGTGCATAGGCCCATGGAAAATTGAGGTCCATCACAGAAATGACAGGCTTTTTTACTGTGCCAGAGGGTTGGTAATATCTTATTAGAAATGCCCTTGACTGTCTGGACTGTGGATATGCTCTTAACTTTCACCACCGGCCCGTGGAATGGGAATTTAAGCCGGTGGTGGGTGGTAGATGGCACTGCATGGAGGTTGTCAATCCACGGATGACCCAGGATAGCTTTGAACATTGGGTCAATGTCCAGCACATAAAATTCTATGGGCATTGTCAGTGGCCCGAGCTCAGCTTGGATAGTTATCACCCCGTGACAGGCCCTCCTTGAGTTGTCATAAGCTACAATGGTAGTCGGAGTGGGCCTCAACACATCTTCAGAGATATTACATGCACGCAAGGTGCTAAGGGGACATACATTAATAGAGGCTCCTATGTCCACCAAAGCCACGTCAATAGCCACCTTATTCAAGGTGATAGAAATGCAGAGCGGCATCTGGCATGCCTCGGGAGGTGCCAATTCAGACTCAGATAAAGAAATGGCCGGCCCCTTAGTGACTGTGGCCAAGGCTGATGGTAGACTGTCTACTGCCATGCCTTCGTTCACCAGGACCTTCTGCAAGAAATCCCTTAAAGCATCTTGGTGTAACTTGGACCTCTTAATCAGTTCAAGCACTAAAATCTTGGCCGACATTCTATCCAGGTGATGTAACAAATTGTACTACGTGTCAGGCAAGGGGTCCACTTCTTCTTGATCAGCAGCCTGCTGTAGGAACTGGGGATTGGGTGCACCAGTGGTGGGGTAGTTCAGATGAAATAGGCACCCGCTTTGGAGGGCAAGGTTTTGTGCCGGCACGGCATCGGATGGACTCATGGAGGGTGATTTAATGGGCCCAACAGGGTGGACAAGGGGGGTAGAAGTTGAGGTTGCGAGCAAAATAGGGGTGATGACGGGAGAGGCAGGCTTAACGGGCGCCGCCAGGAAGATGATGGGTGAAGGGTTAGGTGAAGGGGTAGTGATGGAGGGTGTAATGGGTGCTGACGTGGAGATGGGTGAAATATTGGGCGATGCGGTCGGTAAAATGAGGGGTTTCAGAGGAATGGTGGGTGCGGCGGAGGTCACGGCAGTGGGTTGAAGGATAATGGGGGTAGAAGGCGAAGGGAACAGGCGATTGGTATGGTGGAGGGCCATAACTTGAGCATACGAATCATCATCATAAGACCACCTAGCGTTGGGAGCTGGGCAGTGAATAATATTGACCTGAGCCTGTGCCGGCGGTTGAGGTTGTGGAGCAGGTGGATGGTTGGGCATCGGATTCTGGTGAATCCCCAATTCCCGCGCAGGCTGTTGCTGCTACTATGGCTGCGGTTGCTGTTGTGGCTACGGTTGCTGTCTTCTTCTTTCTTTGATATCTGTGATAACTTTGTACATCGCAGCCCAGTCGATGCGCTGTCCTTCATGCAGGTCGTAATCGAGATCTCTAAACTAGAAGCATCTCTCGATCGTGTGCCCAGGCTGTCGGTGGAAAACACAATATTTGGATTGGTCAACAGCCGGATTCCAATTCGACCGTTTCATAGGAAGTTGCAGAGCCCCAGGAGACATGAGGGCGGTGAAGATATCTGAAAGAGTTTCAGGCAAAGGAGGGTACTGGGCTCTTTTAGGACCCGAACGCGAGGGTGCATAGCTGTTAGGTGGAGGGACGTTATGGTACTGGGGTGGCTGTTGTGGCTACTGAGGAGCAGGGAAGGATGGTTGAGCGTTTTGTGGAGTGGGGAACTGAGGGTTACGAGGAGGTTGCTAGAAACGAGGTGGAGCGGACTTGTTGGTGGGTTGGAAATTGACAACCTACACCTGTTCATTTGTTTGGACCCCCTCGGTGACTGGCCCCTCGGGATTTTTAGTGTAGTCGGACCTCTGGGGTTCAAAGAGGGTGTGGATAGGTGAATCCTTAAATTGGGTCTGGATGAACCTGGCCCTACTATACAACTGGTGCATGCTAGTAATGTCGTTCATGGCCAAAATGTTCCTGAAGGTAGGGGTAGCATTGGAAATCAGGAGCTTGACCTTCTCTTCCTCCGGAATATGGCCGGGCACACAGGCAGCCATCTGCCTCCATCTATCAGCATATGTGTGAAATCTTCATCAGCCTTCATCTTCTCGGCCACTAGATTAGTGAATGAATATTTCGGGCTGACCCGGTCCGGAAAAATTTGAATGAACTTTTCTTTCACGACCTTAAAGCTCTCTGCGTCCTTCAAGGGCAATGCATAGAACCACTCCAGGGTGACCCCGTCCAACGAGCGGCAGAATAAATACGCCATGAGGCAATCATCGTACTGGAACTGTGCTGACTCGTATAAAAAGTCCCTCACATGATGTACGGGTTACCATTCCTATCGTAGTTTCGGTACGTGGGGAGCTCTAACTGAGGAGGGAAACGAATATTGTGGAAGCTAGGAACGGGGACGTCAGCCAAGATTGTGGGCTGACCCGCTTCTGAAGGAGATCAATCTGTTGCTGCATGGTAGCCCACTTGTCGAGGTGTTCCCGCTCTCGGGATGGAGGAGGCAAAACAGAAGGAGTGGACCCGATGTGAGGGGCCAAAGGATAAGTGGGTGTAGAGGGAAGCCCATAAGAAGGATATTGGGTCAAGGAAGGACCCATACCTGAGTAAGTCAAGTGGGCGGCCCCAGTCTGAGGGCGTAAAAGATCAACCGGGCCGACAAGGGCCTGCGGCATTGGTGGAATGGACCCATAAGGGTCAACCTAAGAAGATGGAAGGAGCCTGGCCTTCCCTTTGTCCTAAATCTGATGGGCCAAGTTAGAGGACTGGCCCGCCTCTAAATTTGAGAAACGAAGAACCCTGGGTTGGACCGGGGTCAGGTCAATTGGAGCAGCAGAGGAAGCCCCGGGCCCATTAACCATGGACTGGGAGGCGGAGGTAGCAACAAGACCCTATGAAATAGAAGGAGGTGGGGCACTCGACCCCTGCAAAGTCTGATAAATGACCTGAAGCTGAGCTGGATCTAGCTGGGCGATCATTTGAAGGATCTGACCGGCAGAACCTTGAGTAGGAGGGTTTGAAATGGAGGGTTAACCACCCTCAATGACAGCAGATAATGGAGAGGCAGACCCCTGAACCATCACCCTGGGTGTGTCCTCTAAGAGGCCCTGAGGAAGGGAATCCTCACAGGGCTGAGAGAAGTCGTAAGCCGACATGGCGGAATCAAACAATGGGTTGAAGTAAGAAATGAAGGAAGGATTACCCCTAAGAGAAGAACCTGTAAAGGGAAAACAACTCCACATGCAACGTGGTACCTAACACAAAGATGACAACAACAAATAATAAGCACACCTAATGTGATGACTAACAAGATGCACAAACAAGAGAGAAGATAAGAGGCAATCAAGGTCAATCAAGTTACAATGATGCATGGAAAATTTTAATTTGTTTCCCCTTTTGGAACCTTAATGATTTGAAATAGATCAAAGTTCTCTCCAAAATAGGATTCCTAAATAGGGATGGATTTGGGGACTTGGTTGACTCTATGTGTACACTCTCTCTCACGGATGCAACCTAAACACGGGGTGGCAAACGTAGAACCTACCCGATGTTCATGTGGGAATCCACGGCTCACGGGAGCTTACGGAGGTCCCGGATAGGATCACCTAGTCGACTCCAAGGAATATGGAGGTGAGAGGATCTCCTACCAAGGTAGGTATGCAACTACTATGATAAAAATGGATGACCCTATGTGCACCGGAGTGCATGCAAATTCTAGCCTAAAACTAACAATCAATGATCAAACAATGCTACAAATATGGCAACAATAGTATAAACATGAATGATAACTAGGGGGAGATAAATAGCACCTAAAACAAGTAGCACAATGATGAAAAATAGAGCACAAGTATGAATCTCGGGGTGCACTGTAATAAAATAGCGGTTTGATGGGAGACCGCACACGGAGGGAAACAGTCCTGAGAAGACTGCAATATGTCAGGCAGTAGTAAAAAAAAGAGAAGACACAGAAGCTAAATCAAACAGTAATGGGAATCACCAACGTGTACCTGAGTGGAAGAAGCAGTCTGATGAATGACCGTCACCTACATAAAACGGCCCTGACAGGACCGCAACAAGTAACAGACACACAAAACGCAACCGACAGGAACTAAGGGGACGGACGTACCATGTAGCACCCCTAAAAATTTAAGGAATAAAAAAAACCTAAATAAATTAAACTTTTGAATAGAAATAATTCGTTATAATGAGCCCCGACACACATATTGTATTTAAACAACCAAAGAATAAAATTAGCCGCGATATTAAGCTAGCACATTAGCTAATTATAAAACCTTAGCCAATAGTTAAAAATACACAAACAAAAATATTCATCACAAAGACCTTTAAACAAACCCTATCTAAATGGTCCTTCAAATCAGAGCCCACACCTCCTTTGAAACCACGTGATATATGCCTCCTTAACCCATTTATAGATATGTGTTCAAAAGCCCAACCCAAAGCCATATCCATAACTCCTTTACCCGGATATATATGTATAACCCACGTGTGTGCTAATCGACCATGCATGGTGTGAGCGTTAGGGTTTTTGCCCTAAGTTTTGGTTAGCAGTTGTAAACGAGGAATGGCTTGGTAGCATTGGGAAGGTTTTAACCCCTGCCAACTTGTTTTTAAAAAAACCTTCCGAAATCGAGCGTAAGAACCCTCCAGAACCCGCACAACCTTATAAAACTACGTCTCCGTCGAATGAAGCAGACCCTTACTGCGTCGTTCTCTTCCTGCTGCTTTTGGTGTGCAACTGTTCGTCGTCCACTTCTTCCTCCTACTGGCGTCGTCTTCTTCCCCCGTTCTTCATCCTGCTGACCGCTGACCAAGAAGGAGTGCGTCCCCTTCTTCTTCCTCTTCTTGCTCTTCTTCCTGCTGACTGCAACGTGAAGGGGCGAGCATCTTCCTCTTCTTCATCCTGTTGGCGGACGTGAGAAGGGGGAGCCTCCATCATCTTCTTCCTCCTACGATTGCTCTGTTTGAAACAGAGTACCGTAAGAACATCAAGTCTTCAACCCGTTCGACATCCGATCTTCTCGGTCTTCTCCCCCAGACGAAAACCTTTAAACGCATGTTAGTTAAATAGTTAAATGACCATGTTATAAGTTTTCTGATGATTTACATGATTCATGTTAAATAGTTAAATAAAGACCATATGCTAACAATAATTTTTAACCATCTAATCACACATCAAAAATTCTGGATATATATATATTTGAAACCCATATAATTTTCCTTTAATTCTCGGTCTTTTTATCCTGATGCAATAAAATCGTGATATTTCAGGGTTAAGATTCTTAGATTTCTCTCGTATTTGTCACGTAATTAGTTTCTACAAAATCTTAAGAAATAAAAAGTGTCACTGTTCATCCATGAGATGAACAGTAATATTCACATTTGGTTAATAGCGTTCAACGCATTCACTGCTAATTGAATTAATATATATATATATATATTTCATAATTATGTCTTTGAAAAATCTATATCTATTAAACTACATAACATAAAATTATAAAAATATATATATTTGAAATTCTTGAATTTTTCTCCTAATTATCATATATTTTATTTTCAAAATTTTTTATTAAATAGTATGTGTTCCTTTAAAGGGATGTTCTTCTCTAAACGCATTAAAGTGAAATATTGTCTTTTAAAATAGACGTAAATTTTGTTCAATTAAAAACATGAGAAATTAACGTCCAAGTATATGGACGCCATATTTTGGAAAAAAAATTTTTAACAATTTTAGATAAAACGAATTAAACAAATGAGTGCCATCCTAGAAGGACGCCATTTGTATTAAATGAAAAATAAAAATGTAAATTACCCCTTTCATAGCAGACGCTATTTGATATAGCGCCTGCAAGGCAGGACGCTGTTTTCCTGATCGATGTTTTACAGTGTTTTACAACCCCCACCGTGGGGCACCGCTTGCCACTCTCATCCCACTTCCGTGGATGAGGTCCCTGTTTTGATTCTTTCGATTAGCCTAAACTCTCCGAGATGATTGAGCTCTCCGTTGGACATTCCGTTCCTTCGGACTAGCGATTTCATCTTATAGACCTCCGTCAGTCTCCGCTAGCCTTGGATTCCCTCAAGGCAGCCGCAGCAGGTTGTACCCTAAAAACCCTTACACCGTGTCACTGTCATGTCCCTCTGAAGAAACATGACGAACTAGCCCTCAATTAATGCTGTTTCTGGCATTTTTTTGAAAATGTCACTTTCTGGAATCTGCGTCCAGAAAAGTGAACACCAATTTCAAATAGCGCCCTGTGTGACAGACGCTATTAACTCGTGCCTGATTATCTTATTTCTAGAATTTGCGCCCATAACTATGGACGCCAATTCTTATCAGCGGCTCCCATAGAGGACGCCTTTTACCCAATTTTATGAATATGTCCTGGATTTCTAGTTAAGTCATGTCTACATGATTTCTGCCCTTGAATTTTAAATTCTGAAAATCTACCTTATCATCCTACAAATATCTTTTCTTTGGAATTCTATTGGCTACTAAACTATAGTCGATGTCAAAATACATGACCCAATGCCTGTGCATATAGGGCCCGATCTGGTCCTAGGAGGATCACCCGAAAGTACTTTTGCCCATGGGAGTTTTAATGATCACGGTGTGCATTGCACCGAAGTACTTGACTATCTTGATTACGACGTTCCACATTCTCTCGTGCTTGATATTACATGACTTGACGTGCTTGACTTGCGTGGCCCGGAAAGGGCAAGTACTTGAATAAATAAGTAGCCATTATCTCATGATATGACTTGATATTACATGATTGTTAACCTTGTTAATCTTGCTTGATACACTTGAAATCTTGCTAGTCATTCTTGATATCTCTCGTTATTCACTCTCGTCATTTACTTGCATTTCTCTCATGCATAAACATGCCATATTGCATAAATTGCTAATCACTTAAAGTAAATATGGGTCTAGAGATATAAATCCTACTGAGCATTCGTTCATCAAGTGTTTTTCAATATTTTTCAGGTAACTCGGACTCTGACTCGCAACCAGATGGGGATGACCAAGAGTGTTTAGTGTAGAGCTCCATGCGTCAGTCCAAGTCTCATCATGTCTGGAGATCAATATATTGCTATCAAAGACTTGCGGTGTCGCGTCTTCCCTTGAGTCATTGTCGTGTCTTTTCCTTTGGAGTGGTTGTCGTATCTTTATTTAATTTGAATCTTGGTGTAAGAGGCTTCTGTCCTGAAGATGATGGATATTATTCTTAGTAGTCTTCCGTTGTTAAATGACGTTATGGTTTAAATGGTATCAGTTTATTATTGTTCTATTATTTGTGCACTCCGTCGTTGTGTCGAAATTCTTAACGCTCTGATTGACATGAATGATATAAACTCGTCACGTCTCCGGGTTCCTTCCGCGCTCGGGGCGTGACAGTTTTTGTGGTATCAGAGCCTAGGATTTCAAATTCCTAGGTAACCTCAAGTCCAAGGATAGGTCAACTCTTAAACCCGTGAGATTGGGTTGAACTAAGGGGTTAAGTCATAATAGGATATCCTATCTGAAATACGGATATGTCCAACCTTATAAATATCGATATGAACTAATTAAGATTTAAATACCTTGTAGGACTATGGCTACGGAACGTGCCCAGTGACGTGAAATGCAGCGTACCGTTCAAAACTTTACCCAAGCGCTACAACAGATGGCGCAGGGCGGAGCACACCGTGGAGCAGGAGATCTCCACAGGAGTTTCAGGAACCTGAACCCTCCAAAGTTTACGGGTTCTTCCAACCCCGACGATGCTGAAAATTGGCTTAAGGAGATCGAAAGAATATTCCGTGTCATGCAATGCATGGATGATGAGAAGGTGTTGTTAGCTACGTTCCAATTGGAACGCGATGCTAGTTGCTGGTGGGAGTCAATCGAAGCAACATTGATGGACGATAATGTGGCCTGGGCCGACTTCGTTGGCCATTTCAATAACAAATACTTTTCTGACCGCGTCCAAGAGAAGAAGGCCGCAGAATTCGCAGCTCTGAAATAGAGAATCCTGACTGTGGCCAAGTATGAGGCCCAGTTCTCCAGGCTATCTAGGTACGCACCACACTTGGTGTGTACGGAGAAGATGAAAGCACGTCGTTTCTTGAACGGGCTCCGGCCCCAATTCATCACACAAATGGCCCCAATGGATATCCAAGTGTATCCAGAAATGGTCAGACGTGCCCAATTACTGGAGGATGCCACAGAGTTGTCTGATAAAATCCATGGTAAAGACAAGAAGGAGACCGTCACTAACAACTTCAAGCCCTCCTTCAACAAGAAGAGACCTTCTAATGGAGGTGAGTCCTCCAAAGATAAGAAGCCCAAGGGTAACAACAAGCCCTTCTCCATCACCAAAGAAAACTGCAAATATTGTGACAAGCCTGGCCACAAGGCCGATGAGTGCTGGAGAAAGCTGGGAGGGTGCCTTCGATGCGGGAGTCGGGAGCACATGATTCCTGATTGTCCCCTGTTGAATGAACAGACTGAAGCAACAACTAAGGAGGAGAAGCGCCCAGCCAAGAAACATGGACGTCTCCAAGCTTTGCAGGAGATAGAACCCATAGAAGGTGGACTGGTGGAAGGTACTTTATCTATTTGTTCCAAGTCTGCTCAAGTCCTGTTTGATATCGGCGTAACCCATTCTTTTGTTTCAAGGAAATTTGCGAATTCATTCTCTATGGAACCGGAATGGATGAACTTAGTGATTTCTACCCCGTTAGGGAATGAATCCGATGTCACAAACCATTACCCAAACTGCAAGGTCATGGTTAAAGGCCACAACCTACCTGTTGATCTGATATGCTTAGATCTACAGGGATATGATGTTATTCTAGGAGCTGATTAGCTTTCCACCCATCGGGCAACTGTAGACTACCAGAATGGAAAAATAACCTTTGTAGATTACCCAGAGCTGACTTACATTAGTCCACGGAATAGATCCCTAGTTATCTCGGCTCTTCGAGCCCATAAACTCATCAACAAAGGGTGCGAGGCATTCTTAGCCTTTGTGACTGCCACGGAAGCTAAAATGGCCAGATTAGAAGACATCCAAGTCGTTCGGGAGTTTCCCGACGTCTTCCTTGAAGACCTACCCGGTTTGCCACTGGAGAGAGAAGTTTCTTTCACTATAGATCTTGTTCCGGGTGCCGGACCTGTTTCCAAAGCACCCTACAGAATGTCCCCTGCAGAATTGAAGGAATTGAAGGAGCAGCTTATGGAGTTATTGAAGAAAGGATTTATCAGACCAAGTACTTCCCCTTGGGGAGCACCAGTGCTGTTTGTCAAGAAGAAAGATGGATCGATGAGGCTATGCATCGATTATCGGCAGTTGAACCACCTCACTATCAAGAACAAGTATCCACTGTCGAGGATTTATGAACTTTTCGATCAGATCTCAAGAGTAAAATATTTCTCGAAGATTGATCTTTGATCGGGTTATCACCAATTGAGGATCAAGGATGAGGATATTCACAAAACTATATTTTGAAGCAGGTACGGGTATTATGAATTTACTGTTATGCCATTTGGACTAACGAATGCCCCTACAGCTTTTATGCAGCTAATGAATAGCATCTTCAGACCACATCTGGATAAATTCATTGTGGTTTTTATTGATGATATCCTGATATATTCAAAAATTGAAGAAGAGCATGAAATGCATTTAAGGATAGCATTACATATATTGAGAGATAACCAATTATATGCTAAATTTAGCAAGTGCGAGTTCTGGCTGGAAGAAGTGGCTTTCTTAATCCATATAGTTTCGAAGAATGGAATTTCAGTGGATCCTGCGAAGGTCGAAGCTATGAAGAACTGGGAACGGCCAACCAATGCAACCGAAATACGAAGTTTTCTTGGTCTAGCTGGTTATTACCAGCGATTTATCAAGGACTTCTCAAAGATTGCAGTCCCACTCACTAGACTGACTCACAAGGAAGTTCAATATGAATGGAATGAAGAATGTGAAAGAAGTATTCAAGCCTTAAAGGACCACTTGACCACTGTTCGACACATTTTATTTTATCTAGTTTATTTATTTATTTATTTATTTATTTTATTATTTATTTATTGGCGTGCCAGTCACCGAAGTGACAATTTTATTGTGCGCTCGATCTGACTTCTAATCAGTCGATTGTGAGTGATCGTGTCTGGACCAGAAGTCCGTCATACCCTATACGCTATGACGTTAATTACGTCCTCCCTAAGGAAGACAACCCTTGATTAAACGCTAGAGGTAGGAGGAAGACAGCGGTAAAGCCGCATACTCAAAGGAGACAAAATTCATCTGTTTGCAAGACGTTAAATGTATTTGAAAAGAGCAGGGGTTTGTTAATTACGGGAGAAACCCGACAGCATATTCCCACCATCTTGGATGATGCCAAGTGGGGAATAGGAAACCGCCCATGCAGTGGCAGGGTGGGAACCATAAAGGATCGGGCACGATTGACCCGGAGTCCGAATAGGGACCGGCATGCCATGGCACGCCCCATATGGGTGCGGTAGCACGTTTATATCCCCCCTTAGAGGGGACCATCGGAGGACATACAAAGGCATGACTCCGTGGGCCGACGGGGTTGAGAGGTGGTATCACAGTGACCCGGCCAGGTATGTGTGAATTTCGGCAGCATATCTCCTTGACTTGGATTGTGCCAAAAGAAGATAGGTCATCACCCACGGAATGCCGGGATGACAACCGAATAAGGATGGGCACCGGGCCCGGGACATCGCTTGCCTTGTTTCATCGGTCAATATCCCCTTGAAACCTTTCGGAACTCATGTAACGACATGGCCCTTTTGGTTCATAAGGGTGGAATCCGGATCGGGAATGAGGACTGTAGGGGAGGGAGATCCTCCCCATTACTGTATCTTCTCAGGTCATTCACGACGGTCTTTGGACATCCCCGGGACGTATGTGTACAGGGATCAGAAAGCTGAGACATGGCAGTGAGGAGAGAGTCCCCTGACTGGGTTTCATTGGGCCAAGGAGAGGGGGCTCGACGTGGTTTACAGGTTGGCCGAAGGGGGTTCTCGGCGTGGTCATTTGGCTGGCCGAGAAGGGCTCTCGGCGTGGCTTCTTGGTCGGCCAAGGGGAGCTCTCGGCATGGCCCTTTCGGTGGCCAAATGGGGCTCTCGGCGTAGCCTTTTTGGTTGGCAAAGGGAGCTCTCAGCGTGGCTCTTTGGTTGGCCAAGGGGGCTCTCGGCATGGACATTTGGTGGATGAAAGGGGGGTTTCTCGGCCTGGGCATAAGTGGCAGAAGGAGGGGGGGTTCTCGGCCCGAGGCTTCCCGGCACGCTCCTGGGCGCGCCGGGAGCCTGGCGCCGGGAGCTTGGTGCCGGGAGGCTCATGTGGAAGGGTCTGAAATGGGTTTTCTGTCATTTAGCAGGAGAGGGAGGCCTCTCGGCTGAGGGGTTTTCGGCGGGCAAATGGCATGCCGAGAAGGCTGAATTGCTACGAGGTTTCAGGGTTTCCAGAGATGCTACGGTACTCTGTTTCTGGGATTTCTGGGTTTTATGGCTCAGATCGAGACCGAATCAAGGGTGCATGAGGAGGTTTCATGAGTGTCTCTGCTAGAAGGACGCCAAGGGAGCTGAGAGGCCGAATCATCAGGGGGAGGAGAGACCATCATCGGGGCTGAGTAGCCTTTATCTGTATACTGCCAGACGTCTGGGGGAGTCAAGAGATGGCTGTCTCTGATCCCCCGGACTAGCATGGTATCATCCGGGAAGCAGATCTGCAATGAGAGAACTCTTGATGCTGAGACCTCAGACCCTAATCATTCAACGATTGGAATGAGGATCCAGGGTAGCATTCAGCCTTTATCTGTATACTGCCAGACGTCTGGGGGAGTCAAGAGATGGTTGTCTCTGATCCCCCGGACTAGCATGGTATCATCCGGGAAGCAGATCTGCAATGAGAGAACCCTTGATGCTGAGACCTCAGACCCTAATCATTCAACGATTGGAATGAGGATCCAGGGTAGCATTCATCTACGGGTTCAAATGCATCATTTATAGCCGGCGGGCCAGGGAACCAAGAGATTGATGTCTCTGGTTCCCGGACAGCACAAGGGGCTTGAGGAACAGACTCAAATACATACGGAGGGCATGCTATTGAAGCGGGAAGAGGGAAGAGAATAGAACCCAGCAACCCATTGAACAAGGGTGGGGGTTCTACCTTCATCCCCGTTCGAAGAACAGACCTGACTCCGAAGCCTGAGTCATTTCGCCCATGGGGCATTCATACAAACAGTATGCATACATATGGAGACAAAAGAAGATAGTATTGCCTAAAATCCATCACGGCCATTGCATTTATTCATCTCACCTTCACTTACATCGACTTCATAACTGAAGCCAAGAAACATACAGGGGAGGAAAAGGGAGAGAATCGTATGAATGATCCAAACATCAAGACTTCGACTATTTCATACGGAGAATCAGTAATAAGAAACAGAAAAGAAAGAAAAAGAAGAAAACATCGAACATGGGGGGGGGGGGGGAAGGTGGAGTATTGACTCCTCTCCCTCCCCCTATCAGCCCACCTGGAGCCTCTCTTCCTTCCCTTCTTCTGCTTCCCCTTTCGACGGAGACTCTCTCCCTCTCTTTTCCTATCTCTTTTCTTTCTGGCTATCTGTTCGCTACTTTTTTTCTTTGCCTCTTTCTTCTCTTTTCTGGGCCCTTTTTATCTTCTTCGCCTCTCTCCCTGTTCGAAGGGGGGTGCTTTTATAGCCATTTCCCTCTTCTCGACAGACACCATCTCGGCGCGCCTCAAACGGGCTTCCCGGCGCGCCTGCCTTCAGGCTCTCGGCGCCCCCTTTGGGCTTCAGCAAGTGGCTCTCGGCACCACCTTTGTAAGCCCAATTAAGGCATTTTAGCCACTTTCATAGGCCCATTTGGGTCTTTCAAGGGCATCATCACCCGAAAGGGCTTTTTCATTGATGATATATCTCGTATCGAGATCATCTCGAGGTTCCATCAGTGAACAAACTGGGGTTTTATCAGTATTGCCATCTGAATGATGACGATAACACCGGACATTAGCCAGGCCTGAGATGGTCCTAGCCGGGCAATTGGTTGGTGGTGAGGATCCTCCCTCAATCCTGACTTTGCAGGCATCTTCCAGTCTTCGTTGCTGGTCTGGTCCCATCTTTATCTTTGTTCATATTTTAGCTGTCAACAACCACTTCTTTGGTCTTGACCCTACCTATTGAAGGAGAGAAGTACGAGGTATATACCGATGCTTCCGGTATTGGCCTCGGATGTGTGCTGATGCACCAAGAAAGAGTTATTGCATACTCTTCTAGGCAATTGAAGAAACATGAAGAAAACTACCCAGTGCATGACCTGGAACTAGCTGCGGTAGTGTTTGCCTTAAAGATTTGGAGACACTATCTCTACGGAGAACCATTTACCGTGTACTCCGACCATAAAAGTCTCAAGTACCTCTTTTCCCAAAAAGAACTTAATATGAGGCAGAGGCGTTGGCTAGAATACCTCAAGGATTTTGACTTTACTATTCAATACCACCCTGGCAAGGGTAATCCCGTCACTGATGCCTTAAGTCAAAAACCAGGAGCAATGCTAGCCAATCTTATGATTCAAGAATGGAAGATACTGGATAAATTTTCAGAACTTGATATAAGCATGAACAAGAGGGAAGGTGCATTACTCTAGCCCACATGAGTTTGCATCTAGACCTACTTTCTGAGATCAAGAGATTGCAAGATGAAGATCCTACACTTGTGGATATAAAGGCTAAGCTAGGCGAGAGACCTGATTTTAGGTTAGCAGATGATGACAGACTATTGTTCCATGAGAGGACATGTGTTCCAGACTGCCCTGAGCTAAAGAAGAAGGTTCTAGAAGAAGCTCACTGCTCTAGGTACACTATTCATCCTGGAGCGACCAAGATGTACAAGGACTTGAAAATGACATTTTGGTGGCCTAACATGAAAATGGAGGTAGCGGATTTTGTATCTCGCGGTCTCACGTGCCAACAAGTAAAGGCAAAACACCAAAAACCTGTTGGAAAATTACATCCCCTTGATATTCCCAAGTGGAAATGGGAAGATATTGGTATGGATTTCATTATGGGCTTGCCTAAGTCTCAAGGCGGACATGATGGTATCTGGGTTATAATCGATCGTCTCACCAAATCGGCTCACTTTCTACCCATCAAGAGCCGTTGGTCGATTAATGTCCTAGCTGCACTATACATCAAGGAGATTGTAAGGTTACATGGTGTACCTGTAACCATTGTGTCTAACCGAGACCCGCGATTCACTTCACACTTCTGGAAGGGTCTACAACACTCTTTGGGGACTAAACTCAACTTCAGTACTGCCTTCCAGCCCCAAACAGATGGTCAGACAGAGAGGACAAACCAAATAGTTGAAGATATGTTGAGAGCTTATGTTATTGACTTCGGTGGAAGTTGGCATGACCACTTGCCCTTGGCTGAGTTTGCTTACAACAACAGCTACCAGGCCAGCATTCAAATGGCTCCATTCGAAGCACTGTATGGCAGGAGTTGCCGATCTCCCATATGCTGGGATGAAGTTGGCGAAAGGCAAATACTAGGCCCAGATATGGTTAGAGATACCAATGAGAAGGTCAAACTCATTAGGGATAGACTAAAGATAGCTCAGTCCAGGCAGAGGTCCTATGCTGACAATAGAAGAAGAGACCTGGAGTTCCAAATTGGGGACCATGTTTTCCTCAAGGTTTCTCCTGGTCGTGGCATTCGAAGATTCGGTGTTAAGGGCAAGCTTACACCAAGATTTATAGGTCCATTTGAAGTGCTAGAAAGAGTTGGCGAGGTAGCTTATCGTATTGCTTTGTCTCCTCAACTATCGGAAGTGCACAACATATTCCACGTTTCTATGCTGAAGAAATATGTGCACGACCCTTTCCACGTCATTGATCATAATGACCTGGTGATTTACAAGGACCTTACATACGAACAGAAGCCGATGAAGATTCTTGATCGAGAGGTTCGGGTCTTAAGAAATAAGACCATTCCCATGGTGAAGGTACAGCGGAACAAATGCTTAGAGCAAGAGTCTACATGGGAAACTGAAGAATCTATGCAGAGGGGATATCCGGAACTGTTCTAGACTATAAGTACCCTATACCCTCCATGTCTCCAATCATGCAGTTGAATTTGGGGACCAAATTTTTTAAGTGGGAGAGGGTGTAGCACCCCTGAAAATTTAAGGAATAAAAAAAATTCCTAAATAAATTAAAATTTTGCATAGAAATAATTTGTTATAATGAGCCCCGACACACATATTGTATTTAAACAACCAAAGAATAAAATTAGCCGTGATATTAAGCTAGCACATTAGCTAATTATAAAACCTTAGCCAATAGCTAAAAATATACAAACAAAAATATCCATCACAAAGACCTTTAAACAACCCCTATCTAAATGGTCCTTCAAATTAGAGCCAACACCTCCTTTGAAACCACGTGATATATGCCTCCTTAACCCATTTATAGATATGTGTTCAAAAACCCAACCCAAAGCCATATCCATAACTCCTTTACTCGGATATATATGTATAACCCACGTGTGTCCTAATCGACCATGCAGGGTGTGAGCGTTAGGGTTTTTGCCCTAAGTTTTGGTTAGCGGCTGTAAACGAGGAATGACTTGGTAGCATTGGGAAGGTTTTAACCCCTGCCAACTTGTTTTTAAAAAAACCTTTCGAAACCGAGCGTAAGAACCCTCCAAAACCCGCACAACCTTATAAAACTACGTCTCCGTCGAATGAAGCAGACCCTTGCTGCGTCGTTCTCTTCCTGCTGCTTTTGGTGTGCAACTGTTCGTCGTCCACTTCTTCCTCCTGCTGGCGTCGTCTTCTTCCCCCGTTCTTCATCCTACTGACTGCTGAATAAGGAGTGCGTCCCCTTCTTCTTCCTCTTCTTCCTACTGACTGCAACGTGAAGGGGCGAGCATCTTCTTCTTCTTCATCCTGTTGGCGGACGTGAGAAGGGGGAGCCTTCATCATCTTCTTCCTCCTACGATTGCTCTGTTTGAAATAGAGTACCGTAACAGCATGAAGCCTTCAACCCGTTCGACATCCGATCTTCTTAAAGGTAGGTCTTCTCCCCTAGACGAAAACCTTTAAAAGCCTGTTAGTTAAATAGTTAAATGACCATGTTATAAGTTTTCTGATGATTTACATGATTCATGTTAAATAGTTAAATAAAGACCATATGCTAACAATAATTTTTAACCATCTAATCACACATCAAAAATTCTGGATATATATATATTTGAAACCCACATAATTTTTCCTTAATTTTCATGTATTTAGTTTCAGAAAAAGATTAGTCTATGAAACAGGTTACTGTTCATGTGGTTAACACCTGTACCATCTTTGTCAAATTTTTATCTTTTTATCATGATGCAATAAAATCGTGATATTTCAGGGTTAAGATCCTTAGATTTTTCTCGTATTTGTCACGTAATTAGTTTCTATAAAATCTTAAGAAATAAAAAGTGTCACTGTTCATCCATGAGATGAACAGTAACATTCACATTTGGTTAATAGCGTTCAACGCATTCACCGCTAATTGAATTAATATATATATATATATATATATATATATATATATATCTCATAATTATGTCTTTGAAAAATCTATATCTATTAAACTACATAACATAAAATTATAAAAAATATATATTTGAAATTCTTGAATTTTTCTCCTAATTATCATATATTTTATTTTCAAAATTTTTATTAAATAGTATGTGTTCCTTTAAAGGGATGTTCTTCTCTAAACGCATTAAAGTGAAATACTGTCTTTTAAAATAGATGTAAATTTTGTGCAATTAAAAACTTGAGAAATTAACGTCCAAGTATATGGACGCCATATTTTGGAATTTTTTTTAACAATTTTAGACAAAATGAATTGAACAAATGAGTGCCTTCCTAGAAGGACGCCATTTGTATTAAATGAAAAATAAAAATGTAAATTACCCCTTTCATAGCAAACGCTATTTGATATAGCGCCTGCCTGGCAGGACGCTGTTTTTCAGATCGATGTTTTACAGTGTTTTACAACCCCCACCGTGGGGCACCGCTTGCCACTCTCATCCCACTTCCGTGGATGAGGTCCCTGTTTTGATTCTATCGATTAGCCTCAACTCTCCGAGATGATTGAGCTCTCCGTTGGACATTCCGTTCCTTCGGACTAGCGATTTAATCTTATAGACCTCCGTCAGTCTCCGCTAGCCTTGGATTCCCTCAAGGCAGCCGCACAGGTTGTACCCTAAAAACCCTTACACCGTGTCACTGTCATGTCTCTCTGAAGAAACATGACGAACTAGCCCTCAATTAATGTTGTTTCTGGCATTTTTGAGAAAATGTCTCTTTCTGGAATCTGCGTCCAGAAAAGTGAACACCAATTTCAAATAGCACCCTGTGTGACAGACGCTATTTAATCGTGCCTGATTATCTTATTTCCAGAATTTGCGCCCATCACTATGGACGCCAATTCTTATCAGCGGCTCCCATAGAGGACGCCTTTTACCCAGTTTTATGAATATGTCCCAGATTTCTAGTTAAGTCATCTCTACATGATTTCTACCCTTGAATTCCAAATTCTGAAAATCTACCTTATCATCCTACAAATATCTTTTCTTTGGAATTCTATTGGCTACTAAACTATAGTGGATGTCAAAATACATGACCCAATGCCTGCGCATATAGGGCCCGATCTGGTCCTAGGAGGATCACCCTGAAAGTACTTGTGCCCATGGGAGTTTTAATGATCACGGTGTGACATTGCACCGAAGTACTTGACTATCTTGATTACGACGTTCCACATTCTCTCGTGCTTGATATTACATGACTTGATGTGCTTGACTTGCGTGGCCCGGAAAGGGCAAGTACTTGAATAAATAAGTAGCCATTATCTCGTGATATGACTTGATATTACATGATTGTTAACCTTGTTAATCTTGCTTGATACACTTGAAATCATGCTAGTCATTATTGATATCTCTCGTTATTTCACTCTCATCATTTACTTGCATTTCTCTCATGCATAAACATGCCATATTGCATAAATTGCTAATCACTTAAAGCAACTCTGGGTCTAGAGATATAATTCCTACTGAGCGTTCGCTCATCAAGTATTTTTCAATATTTTTCAGGTAACTCGGACTCTGACTCGTAACCAGATGGGGATGACCAAGAGTGTTGAGTGTAGAGCTCCAAGCGTCAGTCCAAGTCACATCATGTCTGGAGATCAATATATTGCTATCAAAGACTTGCGGCGTCACGTCTTCCCTTGAGTCATTGTCGTGTCTTTTCCTTTGGAGTCGTTGTCGTATCTTTATTTAATTTGAATCTTGGTGTAAGAGGCTTCTGTCCTCAAGATGATGGATATTATTCTTAGTAGTCTTCCGTTGTTAAATGATGTTATGGTTTAAATGGTATCTTTATTATTGTTCTATTATTTGCGCACTCCGTCGTTGTGTCAAAATTCTTAACGCTCTGATTGACATGAATGATATAAACTCGTCACGTCTCTGGGTTCCTTCTGCGCTCGGGGCGTGACATACCAGATGCATAACAAAGCGGTCTATCGACCGACCGCTGGATACCAGAAACGGCCCACAGAGGACAGCAACCAATCCAGAGAACAGAAAACGATAGGAAATGAAACAACAAATCTTGGAGACTAAAAATTGACTCAAACAAGCATAGAGGAGCAGGTCAGCAATGTCAGAAGCACGATGGGCATAAGGCGTCCCACCGTGATCGCCAAAAAAGGATGTAGATATCTTTTCTAATCTAAAGAAAGATGTGTGTGTGGGTGTGTGTGAGTGAATGGATATAGCTAATGTGGCACTAGATTGAACATGAAGAAAAATAAATAACACAATGAAATCAATCACCCACACACACTATCAGATCGTGATCGCCACCAAGGTGAATTGTGCTAAGAGAGGTGCACTACGTACCTTGAAAAAATGGAGATGAGGACACTCACCAAACTAAGACAGCGTTGGTGCGGGATGAAGACGGTCTTCTGATGACCGCTGAACAGTGAAAACGGCCGGACGATAGGCCGCCTGTAACGCCCGAGAATTTTCTAAGAATTTTTTTAGATTTAAAATATAATTATTTAGCATTTAATAGGCTATTAATTGAATTATAATGAATTAAATCTAATTATTTAGGCCTGGCATTTGATCCAAGAGGATTAGGCCCAAATAATAAATCCAAATAGGCCCAAAATGATTGTTTTGGACTTTAGCCCATGTTCTAGAACCTTAAAATAGGAGAAATCACAGAATTAATGAGATAATTACTCCTTGGTTTGTAAATAAAAGGATAATAATAGTGATAATATTGGAAGAGTATGAAATCTTTCAAATTCGACACCCAATGGGAAAAACGGTCTATCGCGAGACCGCTAGCTCCAGAAAATGGTCACTGAACGACCGCTAATTGCTGTCAGTTCCGTGAGAGGAAGAAAACATGAAAAGGTGCGGATTTTCATGTCCAAATCATCTCCTATCAACTCTATGAGCTAATTAGATAGGTCTAGAAGGATTGTATATCGAATAGAAAGTCTAATTAGGACTCTAGAATCGTTCTAATCCACAAACCCTAGCTAAATCCTATAAATAGGTCCCAGATTTGGCCTGTGCGACCCTTACTTTTGACACTCGTGGAATCCTGATAAGGAGGCCGATTCTGAGGTAAGTTTCTTCTAGGAACTTGTTTATTATAGTTAGAACTAACTACCCTCCAATTTTCATTCTAGGAGATCAAGCCTACAGAAAGTTAGAGACGTCCAAAGTAGCTGATTCCACAACAAGAACTCAGGAATTAGTGTGTCCGACCCAAGAAGATCAAGGAATTCGGAGCCCTAAATGAGGTAATTAGATAGAGGTTCTTTAGAACTATATGTTCCCCTTCATATCCTCTACTTACCCTCAAAATTTCACGTCCATAGGTCAAGGGAATCAAGAGTTAAAGGGACGTGAAGTTAATGATTTAGAGCAAGAAAGTGCAGAAATTAGGGCGTGATTTCAGTCAGAAATTCGAAGTTTAGAGGCATTATTAAAGGTATGTTATCTCATGAAAAGCTTAAATTTAATGTTAGGGATAAAAGTCCTCTTGCTTCATTCGTTTTCATGCATTATATTTTATGAATTTCATGGTTTACTTAGGACTATGCACATAATGTATTCCTCATGTATGAATTAGCCCTAATGAAGTAAAAATATGATTTTTCTTGTAATAACGTAAACCTAGGGATATTATTGGCCTTCAATTGTTCTATCATGATCGTGGAAGTTGAAATATGTTGATTTCCAGACATGATATGTCTTAGTTAGCATTTTTGTTTAGTTATCTTTTGAACTCGGATTAAAATAGGAAGAAACGATCTTCCTATGGACCGCTAGAGAACGGTCGCGGTCGTACGATAGACCGCTAACCACAAAGTGACGGTCGCCACTTGACCATTTTCAGTTTCTGATTCTTTTAATATTGGTAACCCGAATCATATTGCAGAAATTACCATAGTTATGATATAATAAGCCTAGTTAACTAAGTTTTAAGTCTGATTTAAGTGTTGATTTTATATACTTAGTTAATTTCATTTGATTATCATCATGGGTTTTATGTTTTCATGCATGATTGGTACTATTTTAAATTATGTTAATTTGTGACCAAAATGATATATTTTGAAATAACTATATGTTTAAATGATTGATGATTCATGGTTTTAACTTGATCACTATTTTATCTCGATTCTTTCTCTTCTAAGAGTCATTTTCTTAAGTATATGGCACATATTCCGGTATGTTGTCATTAGATACACTTTTACACAATAGGACCATAATCTTGGACATGATGACCTCTCCTTTGGATATTCCTTCCAACGGACTAGGAAATCTTGTTTCAAGGCCTTCGTAAGACTCCGTGAGCCTGGATTCCCTCTAGGACGCCGAGCTGGTTGTACCATTAAATCTCATTTTCTAGAAAGACACTTATACCGATGTTTTATATTTTCTGGAAATAGTGGCCTACTGATTGATCACCAAGGACTACTAGCGGCCCTACACTTGACCGCTAATGGATCCTATACAGTTCTACATTTGACCACTAAAGACTCTAGAAATGCTATTTTAAAATATCGGACTCTGTTCATTAATGGTCCTGTACTTGATCGCCAGGAGCAAGAGACTGTCCGGTAAATGGCCGCAAGCTATCTGAGTTTGATTAACCCAGGGTTTGACTCATGGGTTGATTTTCCTATGATCCTAGATGGTCCAATTGATTATCTAGAACTTCTCACACTATTCTAAAGAT
Organism: Amorphophallus konjac; assembly: GCA_022559845.1. NCBI lineage: Eukaryota > Viridiplantae > Streptophyta > Magnoliopsida > Alismatales > Araceae > Amorphophallus > Amorphophallus konjac. The sequence continues at coordinate 54,327,042 of CM040123.1, read as the reverse complement.
ACCTAAGTAATTTTAAAGTTAAAGAATGTACCGTTATGCTACCGATTTATTTTCATGGCATAACCTAGTTATTAAATGTGGAGAGGGAAAATCTCGTCGCCCATACGGAGAGGCCCAAAGAGGTCCAACCGGACCGAACGAGGCCAAACTTCTCGAAGTGGTAGCCCCCGTGCCCACTTAATATAAAGCCCAAAAACTCACTCGGTACAAGCGCTTCCTAGGCGGCCTTCGGGTTGGGAAGTCCGAGCATCAGTTCGATCGGGAAAGCTCCTCCGGAGCCCCTTATTCCTTGTCATGACCAAGCACTCATCGCTCGGGAGACCTCTCCTGGGCCAGTGCCTAACGCTCGGGCTCACTGATGGAAGCTTATTGATCCCGGCCGTTGCGGGTCCTTTAATGATAGGAAGCTCAGGAGGACAGGGGAAACCAGGAGTTCGCGTGCTATAAGGAGCCCCGCATGATGGACGTAACCCCCCCTGAGACTCCTCCACTTACAGGGATCAGTCGTACAAATAGGCCACTATTTAAACTGGAAAAGCCCTACTACAGGAGGTAAGCAAGGCAAGAGCCAAAAACCCTGAGCAGGAACCACTTCACCTTTCGGTGGAGAGGGATCTCGCGCTCCCATCTTCCTCCTAGCTCTTCCCTTTGCATCCGAGCTCTACTATTTTACTGACTTAGGCATCAGAGGGTCTTCCCGGGGTTCTATCCCTAGGCACCTCTGACTCATTTCCCTTCTTGCAGTTCACATTTCAAGGGTACGTGGACATCATCTCCCCCGCTCAGGAGCAGCGCGAGAAAACCCCTCTTCATCTGGCACCGTCTGTGGGAAACGAATACAGAGCCATCATGGTGCGAAGGAATTCTGGCAGGAGGACTGCCGGCGACATGGGGAAAGCCCTGGTGACGGAAGAAGGCACACCTTCTCTCCCCACGGAGAACTCCCCGCCGAGCAACCACGCCAATGAGATACCTCCATCGGTGGCCGGGGAACAGCTTCCCAGCGGGAGCACCGACGCCCTCCAAACCCTCAACGTAAAATTGGATGTCCTCGTGGATCTCATGAGGGCCCAGGCGGCCAGGGAGGAGAAGTCACAGCTCCCCTGGAAGAGCCCCCCACGTGGAGACGCCTCCCAGCAAACCGTTTGAGGCCGTTTTACCCTCTGGGGGCGGCGGCTCATTCGCAACTTGTCAGGAGGACCATCGCATGCCCCTCTCCCGGAGCAGGAAGCCTCCTCAACCCAAAGGAGAGAGAATATTGAGCACGCCGATCGTTTTCGGAAGCCGAAGCCCCCAAGGAGCATCGGGACAGCATGCAAGTGCGCCCCCCCAGCCCCTCTGGTCAGCGACAACCAGAACTGTCTCTCCGGCTGCGAGACTTTGAGAGGCGTTTCACGGAGCAAGAGCGCGCCCTCCGTGCCTTGCAGAAGACCTCTCCTGTGGAGGATGAGGAGCGATCCCCATTCTCTGACTATATTTTGAAGGCAGAGATATCCCCCAGAATCTCACTCCGGACCTTCAAGTCGTACGACGGCTAGGGAGACCCGGCCGACCACTACGACAGCTTCGACGCCCTAATGGCCTTGCATGGGGCATCCGACGTAATCAAGTGTTGAGCGTTCATGACCACTCTGGTCCAGGGCGCTCAGGCTTGGTTCAGGGCCCTTGCCCTCGGCAGCATCCACAACTTCAAACAATTCGGGCGAGCCTTCAAGGAAAGCTTCGTCGGCAACGTCCCACCCCGGTCAGTGACGGGACTATTGGCCCTCAAACAGGAACAGGGGGAGAAGTTACGGGCCTATATCAACTGATTCAAATCGGAAGCCCTGCGCATCCCCCGCCTGGATGTGGCCTCTGTCATTACCGCATTGACTGGGGGGGACCCGTGACGAGAACCTGCAGCGCGAGCTAGTGCTGCATCCTCCCACCTCCCTGGGCGAGCTAGTGACCTTGGCCTTGCGCCATGTAGAGTGCGAGGAAGTCCTCCACGCCTATCGAGGCACGACAGGCTCGGGTCGGGAGGGGGACAAGAAGCGACTGTCCGACCAAGGGACGGGCCAAGGAAAAAGGTGGAACCAGGATGGAGACCGAAAAGAGCCGTCCCGGAAGTACGAGCGGTATATCCCCCTTACCGCCCCCGTCTATGAAATCTATGAAGACATCAAAGGCTCGGGCCTCCTCAACCAACCCGAGCCTATGTAGACCAAGCACCGCAATCATCGCAAGCATTGCCTGTTCCACAGCGACCACGGGCATCACACCAGCGATTGCCATCAACTTCAAGATGAGATCGAGCGCCTCATCCACCAGGGACACCTATCCCGATATGTGTCCAGGTAGAAGGAAGACCAAGGCGCCCCTGAAGAGATCGACAATGCCCCCCGTGGAGTCCACATCAACGTCATCGCGGGTGGCGCGGCATCAGGCGGAGATAGTAACCGAAGAAGAAAGCGTCACGCCAAGCGGGCGAGCCGAGCCTCCATTGAGCACTCTATGGCCCCGTAGGCGAGCGAATCATAAGCCCTGGTATTCTCCGACCAGGACCTGGAAGGGTTAACCACCCCGCACGATGACGCTCTCGTTGTATCAGCTACAATAAACCATTGTAACGTAGACATGATCTTAATTGACAATGGTAGTGCCCCTGATGTATTATCCTATGAATGTTTCCTCAAGATGAGAGAGAATCCATATAAACTCCGCCCGATCCGAACACCCCTCTGTGGGTTCAATGGCCAGGCTACTTATCCCGAGGAAGCACTGAGCCTGTCGGTTACTATCAGCACCCCGCCCAAAACCATTACGGTTATGGTAGGCTTCATCGTGATTAAGGGGATGACGACATACAACGCCATCTTCGGTCGAGGCATTATCAGCCGAATGAATGCGGTGCCCTCTACCTTTCACGAAAGGATGAAGTTCCCAACCAAGTATGGCGTGGGAGAAGTCCGAGGTAATCAGGCATTGGCTAGATGGTGCTATATAATCTCGGTCGAAGCCACTAGGTCGGAAGGGAAAAAAGGAGTAAAGGGAGCCGAAGAGGAACTCGCAACATCTGAGCCTGGTGACGAGTTGCTAACGGTCTTCCTTAACGGTGACCCGACTCCAGGAGTAAAGATCGGAGTCGATCTACCACTTGAGGAACAGTAAAAATATAAGGATTTCCTTACCAGGTATATCCGAGTCTTTGCATGGTCTGATGAGCACCTTCCCGGGATCCTGGGAGATGTGGTGATGCACAAGCTCAACCTCGACCCAACGGTGAAGCCGGTCCAACAACGCAGAAGAAAGCATGCCCCAGAGAAGCAAGCGGTCATCAAAGAGCAGATCATCAAGGGGCAGAAGACTGGCCTTTTTCGTCTAGTCATGTACCCTACGTGGCTCGCCAATGCCATCCTCGTACCAAAGGCTTCTAGGAAATGGTGAATGTGCGTGGACTTACTGACCTCAACTAGGCTACCCCGAAGGATTGCTACCCGTTGCTGAGCATCGACCAACTGGTCGACTCAACCTCTGGCAACGAGCTACTCAGCTTCCTGGATGCCTATTCCAGCTACCATCAGATCAGGATGGACCTGGAGGACATCGACAAGACTGCATTCATCACTAACTTTGACGTACACTTCTACACCCGAATGCCGTTCGGGTTAAAGAACGCCGGAGCAACATATCAGAGACTGATCAACCACATATTCGAAGGACAGCTCGGTCAGAATGTCGAAGCCTACATTGATGACATGCTCGTCAAAATGCTGAAGGCTGAAGGCCACCTCGCCGACCTAGCCGAGACCTTCAACACCCTACTGAAGTGCAACATGAAGCTCAACCCTGCCAAATGTGCCTTCGGAGTCAGATTAGGGAAGTTCCTAGGCTTCCTAGTAACTCAGCGTGGAATTGAGGCCAACCCTGACAAGGTCCAGACCAACCCTGACAAGGTCCAGGCCATCCTGGACATGTGGCCGCCCACTTGCATCAAGGACATTCAATGCCTTACGTTCGCCTGGGACGAGGAATGTTAGAAGGCGTTCGCCGAACTCAAGGAATTCTTGGCCTCGCCCCCGGTACTGTCCAAGCCGGTCCAAGGCGAAGCTCTATACCTCTATCTCTCGGCGACCCCTTCTACAGTGAGCTCGGTCCTAGTCAGGAATGACGCAGGGATCGAGAGACCAGTTTACTATACCAGCAAGGTGCTTAATGAGGCCGAGAAAAGGTATCCCGCAACCGAGAAACTCCTGCTAGCATTGGTTACCTCGGCCAAGCGCCTTCGACCATACTTTCAAGGGCACTCCATCGTCGTATTGACCGGCGAACCTCTGAAGAAGATTCTCTTTCACCCTGAAGCATCGGGACGCCTCGTCAAATGGGCCATCATGCTCGGGGCCTATGATATCTCGTATCGCCCCCGCTCGACCATCAAAGGATAGGCTCTCGCAGACTTCATCACTGAAAGCACGGTCTCGATTGAAGCAGTACCTCCACCAGCACCCAGGCCCACTTGGGATCTATTCGTCGACGGGTCCTCCAACTCGGCCGGATGCGGCGTCGGTGTCCTCCTCAAGTCCCCCGAAGGAGCAGAGCTGCAGTACGCCCTGAGGTTCAACTTCCAAGCGTCCAACAATGCCTCCGAATACGAAGCCCTTATCTTAGGAGCCAGGATGGCTCGACGACTGGGAGCCGAGCGGGTCAGAATCCACACTGACTCCCAATTGGTCGCTAGCCAGGTCAACGGTGAATACGAAGCTCAAGAAGGACAAATGGTCAAATACCTCCAGGCGATCAAGAGGATGGCCCAACTCTTCGAGAGCTTTGAGGTAGTCTGGATAGCTCGGGAGGAAAACTCCTGAGCGGACGCCCTCTCTCGACTGGCCTCCTCGCTCGACCCCGCAGGTACATGATCGGTCTTCCTTGAAGAGCTCGTGTGACCGAGCATTGAGTCCGAGCTTATGACCATTGACCCGGCACCCCCGAGCGACTGGCGGACCCCCTACATATCCTGGCTCCAAGATTCTCAAGAGCCCACCGACCCTCTGGAGGCTCAGAAGCTAAAGTACCAAGCCCGGCGTTTCATCATGCTAGATGAGGCCTTGCACAATAGATCTTTCTCTGGCCCTCTCCTCAAGTGCATCAGCGTCGACGAAGCCAGCCAAGCTATTCAAGAAGTACACGAAGGCACCTGCAGAGCACACCAAAGAGGAAGATCGCTCGCCAGGATCTTGCTTCAGCAGGGTTACTGGTGGCCCACTCTCCTGCGCTACTGCACGACCTACGTACAGAAATGCGACCGATGTCAACGCTTCGACCACCTGATCCATCAGCCTGCTGCGGAGCTCATCACCCATGCCGAGCCATACCCTTTCGCTCGGTGGGGGATCGACATCTTGGGGCCATTCCCCACGGTCTAGGCTTAGAAGAAGTTCGTCATCATCGCCATCGACTATTTCACCATGTGGATCGAGGCCAAAGCCACCACTAGGATCACCGAGTCAGTCGTATGGAGTTTTGTTTGGAAATCGATCATCTGTTACTACGGTGTCCCCCGAGTGATCGTGAGCAATAACGGTCGATAGTTTGATTCTTATTACTTCAGAGACAGATGTGTCGACCTAAATATTCACAACCACTTCACTTCGGTAGCCCACCCTCAGGCTAACAGACTGGTCGAAAATGCCAATAAGACTATCTTAAAAGGCATCAAAACCTAGCTCGACAAGGCCAAGGGTAGCTGGCTCGAGGAATTACCGAGCGTACTATGGTCGCACCGAACTACTCCGAGGACGGCCACCGGTGAAACACCTTTTCAGCTGGTGTATGGCACGAAAGCCATAATTCCGTTGGAGGTCGGCAACCCCTCTCTCTGAGTCGTCCACTTCGAGCCCGAGATAAACGAGCAGAAACTGTGAGAGAACCTCGACCTAGCGGATGAAATCCGAGAGATTGCAAGGATCCGAGCAATGGAATACCAATGGCGCATCACTCGATACTACAACTCTAGAGTCCGAGATAGACACTTCCAGCCGGGAGACTTCGTCTTGAGAAAAGTCGAAGCATCTCGACCACCAGAGGCGGCGGGGAACCTGGCCCCTACCTGGGAAGGCCCCTACCGAGTGATCGAGACGCTCAGGAAAGGAGCATACCGATTGTCCACCATGGAAGAAACACTCGTCCCTCGGACATGGAACACAACAAATCTTTGCAAGTTCTACTTTTGATTATTTGGCAAGCATACACATGTAAGCAAAATAGAATAAACGACATTCTTCTCCTCTTATTAAACTTTGATGTACATCAAGTAGGCCGCAGCCAGTACAATATACATGTACAAAAAATTACACTCTCTGGCACTATTACGCGAGCAGAACGCTCAACCAACCCGATAGGTACTCCTACGTCCAGCCACTGACTCTGCCTCGTGCGAAAATTGGCTCGGACAAAGGATTGCCGGTGTTGTGCATCCCTTGGTTTTGATGATGACAATAGGATATGTTTGATTAATCAAGTTCTATCTTGTTTCATAACAAATACAAGTGGTTTGATTGTTCCTTCAAAGTAATGGACTCATGACTATTTGATGATGACAAACAATGTTTTTGATTAACTCAATATAAATCTGATAGTTCAAGTTACTTCTGATAAGTTAAGTAATTTCAGGTCCACTGAAATCCAAGTGGAATCAACAAATCAGAAGAAGTGTCAAAGGCCGCTTGTCGACCATGGAAGTGGTTATGGTCGACCAACGAACCCAGCCAGAAATACTTCAAGTCATCCGTCTTCTGGATGTGCCTTGGCTGTCGACCAAAGCCCCACTTCTGGTCGATCACAGAACAGACAGAGCATCAGACAGAACTGACGGCCATCTGGAATTTGCCCCTTGTCGACCAGCGACAAGGCTGTGGTCGACCACGGGGGACGCGAGTGTCAGCCAGAATGAAACCGCCATCAGGACACTGCTCATTGTCGACCAGGGACAGTGTCATGGTCGACCACGGGTGTTATAGCGTCCAGAACCGAACTCTAACCGAATTCTGTTTTGGTTCCTTAAAACCTGCAGATTGTTGTTGCAGGTTGTTGGGTAGTTCAAATGATGAGATTCCGCACGGGAATCAAGGAGAGAATCTTGCTTAGAAGCGGTCAAACTTATTGTAGTGATCGGATTTAACCGTCTCCCTGCTTTCTAGCAGATTGACGCTCGATCTGGAATTTGAGCGGGAAAAGCTTCAGGCTTGAAAAAGAATCTGCATAAAAAGTAGAAGGCAACTGATCGCGGATGCAAGCACACAGAGAGAGCATAGAACAGAAGCTAAGAAACACACCTACATTACAGGACGAAGTGGCTCTCCATCAATCAGAAATCTGCAGAAGACTAAAGGCATTCTCATTGCTGCAGAAGGAAGACTGGGCTTGAAGCTGTGCGACTTCCAGCAGCAAAGCAGCTGAAGGCATCCGATTGGAAGTTCTACAGGGAGTCTACTCTTGTTATTTATGTGATTAAGTCCCAGGCTGAATTCTTTACTTTGTTACAAAAGACTATATTCAGTCCTGTTGCATCATCCCACCTTCTCATCATTTCTATTCATCCTTACACCAAGTGTCAAGCTGTGAGGCAGCGGATTCAAGCTGTGTGTCAGCTGGTACAAGCTGTGTGTCAGCAGGAACAAGCTGTGTGACAGCGGTGTCTTGTGTTTTGATTGAGATCAGAGGTTCTCATAAGTGAAGCCTTGCTTGAGTTAAGCAAGGGGTGGATGTAAGTCTCGGGAAGAGACTGAACCACCTTAAAAATCCTATCTTGTGGTTTGCTTATGTGTGTGCGTGCTTCTCTATGTGTTTGTTTTCTTCATTGATATCAACATTAGTTCTGTAATTCGTCAATCACCTGCAACTCATTTAGTCAATAGATATTAAATCGAAAAAGGGGGAAAGATCTATTCACCCCCCCTCTAGATCTATTCAGTCCGTACTCAACACGTGGTATCAGAGCCAGACTCTCCAAAAATGTGGTCTAACAACCAGGAGAGGCCTGCCGGACTGAACTCTAGAAGTCTAATGGCTGAGGGACACTCAGTAACTAGACCACCATATTTCGATGGAAATGATTTCTCATACTGGAAAAATCGTATGCAGGTGTTCTTGAGAGCACAAGATCATGAGATGTGGAGAGTAGTAAGCCGAGGACCCTACGAGCTGCCCGAAGATGAGGATACCTGGACCAGAGAACAGGTCAGAAAATCAACCATCAACTGGGGAGCCATGAACGTAATGCAATGCGCATTACACCCCACGGAGTTCTCACGAGTTTCACAATGTGCAACGGCCAAGGAAATGTGGGATCGACTAGTAGTAATCTATGAAGGTACTTCAGAGGTAAGGGAGTCAAAAGCAAATATGCTAGTTTCAGAATATGAAATGTTTAGAATGAAAACTGACGAAAATATTTCTGAAATGTATGCTAGACTAGTGCAATTAACGAATAGTTTAAAGAGTCTAGGGAAAACCTACAAGGAACAGGAATTAGTGAGGAAGATCCTAAGATCCCTCACTCCTATGTGGCATACCAAGGCCACAGTAATTGAGGACTCAAAGAACCTCACCACTATGACTGTGGATGAACTAGTGGGATCCCTAATGGCCTATGAGGTCAATCTGAAAAGAAAAGAAGATGAGGGCAAGAAAAAGAACCAGCTCGCCCTAAAAACTAAAATAGGCACCTCTGAACTATCTGACACTGATAACTCATCTAGCACAGGTGAGGAAACTGGTGAGCTAGCCATGTTAACAAGAAAATTCAAAAGGTTTCTGCGGAAGGAAGGTAAGGGATTCAGGAATCCTAAGGGCATGGTAAGAAAGTCATCTCAGTTTAAGTTTGATAAAAATAAAACTTCATCTAACAAACTTGTCTGCTACAACTGCAGGAAACTAGGACACATAAAGGCTGAATGTCCAGAGACTCCTAAGAAATCAAGCTTCAAGTGGAAAGGCAAGCAACTAAAAGCAATGATATTGTGTTTGGGTCTACCGAAGCTTCTTTATGTACTGAATTTGCAAACTTAATGACCAATGAGTTTGAAATGAGTTTAATGGGTGATTTACAATTTTTTCTTGGATTGCAGATCGTACAATGTAGAGAAGGATACTTCATAAATCAATCCAAGTACATAAAGGAGATGTTGAAGAAGTTTGGCATGGAAAGCTGCAAACCAATCGAGTCACCCATGGGTACAAATGCAACATTGGAAGCTGATGTAAAAGGTAACATGGTAGATGCCAAAAAATACAGAGGTATGATCGGGTCCCTGCTATATTTAACTGCTTTAAGGCCAGATATTCAGTTTAGTGTATGCATGTGTGCTAGATATCAGTCTAGCCCTAGAGAATCACATTTAGGGGCTGTCAAGCGTATCCTTCGATACCTTGCCGGCACCCAAGAATTGGGTTTATGGTATCCTACATACTGCAAACTAGATTTGATTTCATATTCAGATGCTGATTATGCTGGTTGCAAAATTGATAGGAAGAGTACTAGTGGCTATTGTCAAATATTATGTGGATGTTTAATATCATGGGCTTCTAAAAAGCAGCATTCTGTGGCACTCTCCACTGCTGAGGCTGAGTATGTCGCAGTAGGGAGCTGTGGTACACAGGTTATGTGGATAAAACATCAACTCCAAGACTACAATGTAGATCTTGGATGTGCACCTATTTTCTGTGACAACACTAGTGCTATTAATTTGTCTAAAAACCCCATTCAACACTCTAGGACAAAACACATTGAGATCCGTCATCACTTTCTAAGAGATGAGGTCTCCAAAGGAAACTTCATGCTTCATTTTGTAGAAACTGAAAAATAACTGGCAGACATTTTCACAAAACCCCTTAACAATGACAGATTTTCAACTCTAAGAAGGGAGTTAGGAATTTGTAGAATTTCTCCTGAAAATTCTTGAAATAATCATATTCATGTGTTCACTGTATAGATTCTGTCATTTCTGTACTAAGTTATGTCAACTAGGTCTCTAGTACTGGTCAAGTTTTGAGTTTGGAGGTCTAGTGTCGGTTGCTACTTCAGCAAGTTCTGCAGAATCCTGGTTCTACTACGGATTATCTCTTGTGGTCGACCACAGACAAGGCGCTGGTCGACCAAGGCATCAGGACATGAAATAGTTGGTTCTGTGACTTCGCAGCTGTCGACCACAGGCGGTCCCATGGTCGACAACAGAATTGTCAGAAAGCAAACCACAGGTGACTACTCATCAGGCAGCTTCTGTGACAGCACAGAGGTCGACCAAAGGCAATTCTATGGTCGACAGAGGATCTGAACAAGGGAAAATGGATCTAAAAAGGCTGCTGGCTCTGCTAGGAAATCCTCTGAACTAAGTGAACTTTTGTGCTCAGATTCTTCACTCATTCATCCTTATCCATACTTCCCATCCCTTGTGTCTCTATATCTCTTCATGGCCAACATTTTTTTATCTTCAGCAAGGACTCACAAATTGAGGGGGAGAAAAAGTGTAAACTCATTCCTTGATAAAACATTGAAAAACCTAACCATATCTTTCAATAAAATCACCAAGGTAATCATTAAGAGTAGAGGTTGAGTGTAGTAATGAGAATTTGAACTGTACTACTGCAATAAATTCAAACCATAACTATGACTCTGTCACAAGATTTTGAGGACTTATGATTTTTAGTAATGAGACTATTTCTCTACCTGTGTCTGTGTTGGACAGTAAAAATAAACTCAAATATAACATGTATGTACATGGAATACGCCATAATTCTGCCTTCTTGGTAGAGCAATGGATTGAGTTCTGAGAAACTACTGTTCTCCATCTCAAAGCAAAAAAAAAAATTGGCTGAACAATAGATGGGAGACAAGTGTGTCATGAAGATCCAATCTAACTCTGCTGCTTTCAAAAATATTGATTGGGCATACTGAGTAACTGGGGATATTGGCGTCTGATAAACGTATATCCTCACGGATAAAAGGTGCGTCCCAGTTATTAGTGGAATGGTTAGGCATGCTAAGTAGCCGGGGTTTCTGGCGTGTAAAAAGCGTGTCTCCTCGTGTAGAAAAGCATGTGATAAACCTGACCACAGCTCTCAAATGATTCAAAAAGTTATCACAAAGGTAGAGAAAATGGTTGACCTAAAGCAGAGCATGCAAATAAAAGTACAAAACACTGTTCAGCTAGCATAGTTAGTCAAATTATCTCTTGAAATATATTATAAGTTCAAGGAGCCATGTGAAAGAAATTGGATATGGGGAGTCAATTTATTGGTGCAATACTTTCAAATTCATTGAACCACAATACCCACTCTATTTGGTCACAAGGTGGTCTTTGCATAAGGGTGGAAAGGTTCCATAAGTGTTCTATTAAAGAAAGGGAGTACACTTTAATATCTTCCAAAAATTTGAGTTATGCTGATTAAATCATGACCGCTCATTTTCTGCATCGTGATGGTTCACTATCCTATTTTTTTTAGACCCAACCCTACTGCCCTACCCTATAAATTGCCACGGCTGGGTCCCTAATTTTCTCTCATCCGCCGTCTTGTACCTCTTTCGCATTCTTCCTCTCCAGTTCTCTCTCGCCTCTCTCTCGCATCCCTCCACCATGTCTCCAAAGCACGCTCCGCGGTCTACCAAGAGAACAAGAGAGAAGGCCCCTGCCGATTCCTCGAAGCCGTCCAAGCGTTCCAAGCCGAGGGCCGCGCAGGGTCCGCCATCGGCCCCTCAAAAGTCGACCACGGCTGAGGCGGCTGACTCAGGCAGAAAGGTACCAGCTTCAGAAGAACCCATCGTCCATCCAGTTTCAGGAGTTCTCAAGCCACGGACCATTCTGCCACCAAGGATTGTTGATTTCTCTGATGAGAAGCTGATGGAGATGTTCCCAGAACTACTGCCAATTTTTGAAGCCCAAGAGTGGACAGCGTTTGTCTCGGCACATACTCAGTATTCGCCTCAGCTTGTGCAAGAATTCTACCACAACTTGCAAATAGTGGATGGTCAGGTCTACACCGTAGTTCAAGGCATCGTCGTCCGCCTCGACGTCAAACTGCTCCACAAAGCGTTGACGATTCCCAGACATGGCGCCGTCTTCCATCCTGAGGATTTTGACTTCCGAGCTGCATACACCGTCGTCACTAGCCAGCCAGCTCCTGAGGTTCTCCCTAAGTATCTGAATGCCAACACCTTCCCTCCTCTTCATAGATTGCTTCATCACATTCTTACCACCATTATCCAACCAAGAGGAGGCGCCAGAGATCAAGTAAGTCGCCTCCATCTATTTTTGCTCCATGGCCTCATCACTTGTCAACCCATTCGCCTCATAACGCTCATCCTAAACACCTTCCAAAACATCCTACATTATCCCCAGAATTCTCTTCCATTTGCTGCCCACATATCTGCCATTCTGGAAGCAGCAAAAATACCATTTCCTCACGCTCCGCGCACTGTAATTCCCAAATGGCACGTCTACAACTTTCACTTCGTGACCACATTTTTGGGGTTTAAGAAGGTAGGAGACCAAATTCAGCGCACTCTAGCATCCAAGGGCAAATCCAAGGCTCCATTGCCACCCTCTTCTCCACCACATACACCTATACAGGCTAGCCCTACTGTCACACCTCCACCTGTGGTGCCTCAAGCTACCCCTACTACCACCACTACTGCCCATCCTCCATCTTCCCTTTCTATAGTGCCCTGGCATCCAGGCACTGCTGCCACTCATGCTCAATCCACTTCTGTTCCACCTACCCAAGCTCCATCTCATTCTGTTCCACCTACCCAAGTTCCACCCACCTCCACTCCATCTACTTCTGCTCCACCACCATCCTTCACCTCCAACACTGAGTCTCACGGAGTGCTTCTCCAGATAGCATCTCAGTTGTCCTCTTTCACCACCCAATTCCAATCCTTTCAAGAGAATATGAATGCTGCCACAGGGCGCCTGGAGCAGAAAGTCCAAAGGCTGGAACAACAGATGGAGGCCAGGTTCATCAAGCAAAAGGAACACACTGACCATGCTAGTTCTCGGTTCAACAGACTAGTTGGCACCTTAGGTCAAGTGTCAGAAGAAATGGGAAACCGCATAGAGTTCACAACCAAGCAGAATGAAAAGTATCACAATGCTACTATCTCCGAGATCCAGAAGCTCAGGCTCTCTTATGCCCACATTGTTGACAAGCTGGATCGCATGGAAGAGAACGTGAAGCCAGAGACTTCCTCATCCTCCTCAGAGGGCTTGTTTAAATGATCCTCTTTTTGCTGTTGACAAAGGGGGAGATAGGACTTTATGTGTCATTGTGTGTCTAGTTGTGTGTCTAGATGTGTGTCTAGATGTCAAGTTTAATTTGTCTACGTGTCCTTAGTGTCTTTATCCTTTTTGAGTCACTCATGTAATTAGTGCTATAGTTTTTGAAAGGCACATCAAACGAATTGTCTGAATGAAATCTGTGCTATGATAGCCTTGAATGCAATATCAAATGAATTTTATAATCTGTTGTTTGTCACAATGACTCATGGTTGTCATCATCAAAAAGGGGGAGAATGTTGTGCATCCCTTGGTTTTGATGATGACAATATGATATGTTTGATTAATCAAGTTCTATCTTGTTTCATAACAAATACAAGTGGTTTGATTGTTCCTTCAAAGTAATGGACTCATGACTATTTGATGATGACAAACAATGTTTTTGATTGACTCAATATAAATCTGATAGTTCAAGTTACTTCTGATAAGTTAAGTAATTTCAGGTCCACTGAAATCCAAGTGGAATCAACAAATCAGAAGAAGTGTCAAAGGCCGCTTGTCGACCATGGAAGTGGTTATGGTCGACCAACGAACCCAGCCAGAAATACTTCAAGTCATCCGTCTTCTGGATGTGCCTTGGCTATCGACCAAAGCCCTACTTCTGGTCGACCACAGAACAGACAGAGCATCAGACAGAACTGACGGCCATCTGGAATTTGCCCCTTGTCGACCAGCGACAAGGCTGTGGTCGACCACGGGGGACGCGAGTGTCAGCCAGAATGAAACCGCCATCAGGACACTGCTCATTGTCGACCAGGGACAGTGTCATGGTCGACCACGGGTGTTATAGCGTCCAGAACCGAACTCTAACCGAATTCTGTTTTGGTTCCTTAAAACCTGCAGATTGTTGTTGCAGGTTGTTGGGTAGTTCAAATGATGAGATTCCGCACGGGAATCAAGGATAGAATCTTGCTTAGAAGCGGTCAAACTTATTGTAGTGATCGGATTTAACCGTCTCCCTGCTTTCTAGCAGATTGACGCTCGATCTGGAATTTGAGCGGGAAAAGCTTCAGGCTTGAAAAAGAATCTGCATAAAAAGTAGAAGGCAACTGATCGCGGATGCAAGCACACAGAGAGAGCATAGAACAGAAGCTAAGAAACACACCTACATTACAGGACGAAGTGGCTCTCCATCAATCAGAAATCTGCAGAAGACTAAAGGCATTCTCATTGCTGCAGAAGGAAGACTGGGCTTGAAGCTGTGCGACTTCCAGCAGCAAAGCAGCTGAAGGCATCCGATTGGAAGTTCTACAGGGAGTCTACTCTTGTTATTTATGTGATTAAGTCCCAGGCTGAATTCTTTACTTTGTTACAAAAGACTATATTCAGTCCTGTTGCATCATCCCACCTTCTCATCATTTCTATTCATCCTTACACCAAGTGTCAAGCTGTGAGGCAGCGGATTCAAGCTGTGTGTCAGCTGGTACAAGCTGTGTGTCAGCAGGAACAAGCTGTGTGACAGCGGTGTCTTGTGTTTTGATTGAGATCAGAGGTTCTCATAAGTGAAGCCTTGCTTGAGTTAAGCAAGGGGTGGATGTAAGTCTCAGGAAGAGACTGAACCACCTTAAAAATCCTATCTTGTGGTTTGCTTATGTGTGTGCGTGCTTCTCTATGTGTTTGTTTTCTTCATTGATATCAACATTAGTTCTGTAATTCGTCAATCACCTGCAACTCATTTAGTCAATAGATATTAAATAGAAAAAGGGGGAAAGATCTATTCACCCCCCTCTCTAGATCTATTCAGTCCGTACTCAACAGCCGGCCTCGTTGGTTTGAGAAAAGCTCGGAAGAAAGATGCCAAAGGGATTGGAAGGACAACAAAAAAGAAAAAAGAGAAGAGGTCGACCTGAGCAAAATGGAGAGGAAGCTTGAGAGAGCTCCCCTTCTTAGCAATGGGGTCGATGGTGGAAAAAGGGGCCGGGTGGACAGTGAAAGAATGAATCTTGACGAGCTTCATTCCCCCTCCCCTCGGGATGGCGTCGGCGGGTCAGGGACAGGAGGGCCACATGCTCCGGCATGACGAACCCTCTCCCAGAGTGACCCCCGACTGACGAACCCTCTTCCAGACCGAAATAGCGGGAGCTTCCCTCCTACCGCCATCTGCATCATCATCTTCTGAAGCGCCTTCCATGCCCGCCAAGACCGACAGCACAATGCCTCATGGAAGGGAAAGAAGGAGAAACCGCCAGGGATGGCCTTAAGCGATGAAAGGAAAAAGAGATGCCCCTCAGACCTTTTATAGGCCGAAGGAGGAGCTGATCGCCTTAAATGACTCTCCCCTTACAAAACATGCTAAAAGGGCTTTCCCTGAGATGGTTACCTCATTTCCCAAAACATCCCACCAGCGGGATGCGCGAAGCGGCAAGTCATTAAGGGCGGTATGGAAAAACGGAAAGGTGCCAGCGCCATGTCAGTTATTTGACAGATCGGCACGCACGATATCTATAGAGAAAATTGGCACCCTCTCCAATGACTACAAATCTGATAGTCAAATCACACGAGAAGCGGTAAGAAATAGTCAATTTAGCATTTAATACTATCGCTATTATATTTTCCAAAAAAGCCTTACCAGGCTACATAAGGGAAAGAAAAGAAAGAAAGGAAAGAAATAGCTATCACATCAGGCCTCAGGCCCATCTTCAGGCTTGGTAGGCGAGGCTTCCTCAGCACCAGACGATCTGCGCCCAGTATTCTCGGCGACGGTCGACCCGGGCATTGACCCCACCTGTGTGGGAACTGTCTCGATCGTGTGCTCTCCCGAAGATGCTGGAGTTGGCAATCGCTCGGACGAAGACTCCCAACCCTCCTCTTCGCTCGAAGTATAATGGGAAGAGTCAGTCGAACCCCACTCCAAGTCATAGCGTTGCCCAGAAGGAAAAATGACCTTAGACGCCTGGGCCTCTGCCTCTATGACGGCCCGATCGTAGCCCTTAGAGAAGCTCTTCCGAAGGCCCCGACGATAGGCTGACTCATAATAAGGGAAGGCAGCCTGGAGAAGAGCCGCGTGGTAAGCCTCTGAGCATTTATGTCGCTCGAGTGCCTCCACCCCGGCCGACTCCGTCTACCCCTCGAGCTCGGCTATCCTCCGCTCTGACTCAGACAACCTTCTCTCAGCCTCGGTCAATGCATCCTCGGCTCCCTGGACTCGGCCCTCGAGCATCTCCCGGACAACCTTCCACTGCTCGCCGCTCTCAACCTTAATCATACGCTCCGCCTCCAGGAGCTCATTCTTTCGGTCGACCATATGACGAGCCTGGGCTAGCTGCTCCGCCAACGAACGAGCCTCCGCTTGGCTTGACTGCATCTAGGTCCGAAGCGGGGACACCTCCCGACGGAGGTCACCAAGATCAAGGGTCAGACGCTCGACCTTCCAATCGAGTGCACCACGGGCCCACGAGAGAGCCTCCCGCTCCGACTCCACTCGAGCATATGCACCTACTACCTCAGCCCCGAGCTGGGCCAAGATCAGGCTGCCTTCCATAAGTTGCTCGAAAAGTGTGGAGGGGGGACTCCTCTGAAGTTTCGCTCGAACGACCCCTGAAGCTACAGAGTGGCACCTCTGATATAGGGAGGCCCAAACGTTGAAGGCACTGGTCAAGGGAAAGGGAGCCCTCTCCGGAGCGGCCGAAACTGGGGCACCCTCCCCGAGCAATCCTGCCTCAGGGGCCCCACCGGCTGACTCGGGATGAGCAGCCCCGCCATGCACCTCCCCAGTCTTGGTCAGATGCGATTGAGTGGCTACACCCTGTGACCCTCCAGCCTCGACCGGCTTGGGCCGGGCTCCCTCATCTGGTGGCCCCTCTGCTTTGCTCGCCCCCCTAGCATCAGCCGTGGTCCCTTCGTCATTTGCCCCCTCTTGCACCGCAGAAGGAGGAGGCAACATGGGAACCTCATCAACCGGGCGGATGGTCTCCGCCTTCCTCGCCCATTTCTTCTCAGCAGACTGAGCCTGCATCGAAGACCGCAACAACTTCGCAATGGGATCCTTCTGCTTGACCCCTCGGCGTTCCGAAGCATCGTCTCGAGCGACCCCCTTGCCCTTTTCCCGGGCGCGGGATGAGCCCTCCGAGGCTGGGAGATCGCTCAGAGCCGGTGTATCATCAACATTGATGACCTCCAGCTCGACCGACGGTGCCTCCTCCTCCTCCTACTCCTCAGCCGCTTGCCACAGATCTGCGCGAAGAAGAACAAATTGAGAAGAGGAAAGCACTCGCTTGAAAGAGGACAAGTTCTTGAGAACCTTACCCATCGGCAACAGCAGTCGAGAAAGATACTCCTCGATGTTAGAAGGAGTCACCAACTTAGCAGTCCCCAGGCGGTCCCACTGAAGGATAGCAGCATCCCTCTCCACTTTCGGAGAGACCTCTGTTTGCTTCGGAGGGATGTTTGGGTGAAAGTTGGGCACCGTCGGGAAATTCTAGACCATGCCGACCGTCGATGGACCCACCCAAAAATATTGGGTCTTCCACCCCTTGTGAGAGGAATCCTTCACAGAAAGGGACACACAATTCCTCCCCCGCCTTGCCTGAATGAAGAAAAAGCCCTTCCTAGCAAAAGGATTATTCTTCAGCTCAAAAAAATAGTGGAAGAGATCCAGTGAGGTGCGCACCCCTCTCTTGCCACAAAGGAAGATGAAGGAGAAGATGAGGGTGTAAGAGTTGGAGACCAACTGGACAGGAGCCAGCCGGTAAAACCGAAGCAACTCAGAAACAAAGGGATGGAGGGGCAGCCGAAAACCGCATTTCCAGGCCAGGAGGAAAGAACAAAAGAGATCAGACCGAGCGACCAGACTGGATTCATGAGGTTCAAGTGCGAGGAACTTGAATCGCCATGGCAGCCCATACCGATTCTCCAACTGCTTCACGTCCGCCTCACCCAGCTCACTGTGAAGAGGTTCTGATGGCACCAAAAAAGTCCTCGAGGCCCGTTCTCCCTCTCGACTCTCGGCCCCTAGATTTTGGTCCACCATGGAACAGACAGAAGAATTGGGAGAAGAAGGGGAAAGCTCTGAATCAGAGGACTCCGGAGGAGAAGGAAGCTGACGAATCGTCGCCTCAGGAATACTCTCCTAGCTCCGATGGCCGCAACGATTCTCCACTCTTCCGAGCTACTCTCAGCAACGCAGGAGCCCCCACAAATATAAAGAGAGGCAAAACCCTAAACCCCGGAGATAAAAGGACGCAAAACGCGCAATGCTTAAACCAGAGGCGGCGTGACGATCCGATCTCCCTGGGAGGGGCCTTCTCTTGTTCATCATAACGGGCATATTTTCAAGGTGAGCCGCGTCATGTGGTCCCTATCAAAAAGAGAGACATATACCCAACCAATGCCACAAAAAGTCCAGCCCAAAGGCTACTTGTCCGAGCCTAATTTTGGCTCGGGAGTAGGAAGGGGACAAGTGGAGAGGGGAAATCTCATCGCCCCTATGGAGAGGCCAAAAGAGGTCCAACCGGACCGAATGAGGCCAAACTCCTTGAAGTGGTATCCCACGGGCCCACTTAATATAAAGCCCAAAAACTCACTCGGTACAAGTGCTTCCTAGGCGGCCTTCGGGTTGGGAAGTCCGAGCATCAGTTCGATCGGGAGAGCTCCTTCGGAGCCCCTTATTCCCTATCCCGATCAAGTACTCATCGCTCGGGAGACCTCTCCAGGGCGAGTGCCTATCACTCGGGCTCACTGATGGAAGCTTATTGATCCCGGCCATTGCGGGTCCCTTAATGATAGAAAGCTCAAGAGGACAGTGGAAACCAGGAGTCCGCGTGCTATAAGGAGCCCCGCATGAAGGACGTAACCCCCCCTGAGACTCCTCCGCTTACAGGGATCAGTCGTACAAACAGGCCACTATTTAAACTGGAAAAGCCCTACTACAGGAGGTAAGCAAGGCAAGAGCCAAAAACCCTGAGCAGGAACCACTCCACCTTTCGGTGGAGAGGGATCTCGCGCTCCCATTTTCTTCTTAGCTCTTCCCTTTACATCCGAGCTCTATTATTTTGCTGACTTAGGCATCGGAGGGTCTTCCCCAGGGTTCTATCCCTATGCACCTCTGACTTGTTTCCCTTCTTGTAGTTCACATTTCAAGGGTACGTGGACATCATCTCCCCCGCTCAGGAGCAGCGCGAGATAACCCCTCTTCAAAATGTATTTATTGGAATCTCTTATTCTTAATTGAAGCATTCTTATTTTTGGTTACTTTATCGTGGAACTATATGTGAAATTGTACATTCTTGGCCATATTAACGTGGAAGTAGTTTGATTTATAATTGAAGATGCAGTTCGAGCACTGATTGTATTCAAGGGCTCTATGCTAGTCCCCTCGAATGATTGTCGGAAACATACTATATAAACCATGGGGTATGATGCTACTGGTGTCGCATTACGTTGGGTGTACTTTCTCTTTAAATAAGTGAAATATCCACGGGTGGTAATCTATATAAATTCACGAAGTACTTGCTACTAAGTGAAGAGTACATTCTTTCTTGTTACATGACTTTCTAGTACATTCTTGTTACATTCTTGAAAGACCAAATTGTTTACACTCTTGTTATATTCTTAATCAAATCATATTTGCATATCCCATTCTTGATCATATCTTGTTATCTTGGCTTGATTCCCATGTTTCATCGTATTTGCATGATTTATCTTATTTCTTTAGAGCTAAGACATTAATCACTTTAACATTGCCTTCATGTTGATACGAAGATACCTACTAGGCAAGTGTGCTCATTACCTACTTTATTAATGTTTTAGGATGTACGAGTGAATCGGATTCGGATTACTCAAGTAGCGGGTCCGAGAGCGATTAAAGGAAATATGGAATCGAGTGAAGATCTAGAATTATCGAAATATGTCTAGATTGAGTCGTTATATGTAATTTTTCTTTTTATTGAGTCTAGATTAAAAAGAGTCGAATATTCATGTATTTGGATTGCGATTATATGATATGAAATAAAGATGAGAATTTGATTTCATTATTATGCAATTACCTTGTGTGATTGTTCTTGCGCTCTGATTATATTGCTTCCTCGAGGCTTACCATGCCGGCTGTTCGCGTTCCCGAAATCGTCTTCCGCTGTAATAATAGCTCGGGGGGTGACAGTTAAGGTGGTATCAGAGCCTAAGTCTAAGGACTTAGGGAGAAAGACATGTCATTGGTTAAGTCCAAGGATTAAGGACCCATACCTATGAAACTAGGAAAGAAATTCCCAACCTATGAGAGGAATTGGGTAGAACTTGGGATGAGATAGTCATTAGAATTATTCCTAAGGTTAAGCCCACTCATTAGAATTAACAAAATTCATTGCTCTTCTCAGGTACCTCACTCTCGAAATGGCTCATCGCGTAGACTGGAACGGTATGCAAGAGACTGTTACGGGTCTAACTCAAGCACTACAAATGATGGCGCAAGCTGGCGCAGGAGCAAGGGCTGGAGATTTACATCGTAACTTACGGAGTTTAAATCCTTCGAGATTTTCTGGTTCTGCAAATCCAGACGAGGCTGAGAACTGGATTGATGAGATGAACCGCATCTTCGAAGTGATGCAATATACTGATCAGGAGAAGGTCCGTTTAGCAACATTCCAATTAAATAAAGACGCTTGTACATGGTGGAAGTCTGTTCCTGCACCACCAGCTGATGCACCTCATACATGGGAAGGTTTTCTCACGCTCTTCTGAGCCAAGTACTTTTCCGAGCATATTAAGGAACGGAAGGCTATGGAGTTTGCTTCTCTACGCTAGGGAGTGATGTCAGTAGCGGAATATGAACTTTAGTTTTCCCGACTAGCACCATATGCTCCTCATTTGATTAGCACCGACTTGTTGAAAGCTAATCGATTTATGGATGGATTGAGGCCCGGGTATATTCAACAATTGGGGACTCAGAATATCCGTACTTATGCGGAGATGGTCCAACGGGCACACCTATGCGAAAGGACCTTAGAGAAGGTCGAGAAATTAAAAGGAAAGGGAGAGGAGCCGAGCCAAAGGTCTGATCAACATGACAAAAAGAAGTTTAGCATCACGGAACCCTAAAAATCCCGTGATAGCAAGAAAAGATCCCGAAACGGGAGTGGTAGTGGTTCCCATAAAAACAAGAAAGTCAAGGAAGAAGACAAACAAGTGATCACGACTTGTTCCTTTTGCGAGAAATTCGATCATTCGGTCGAAGAATGTTGGAAGCGTCTTGGCGCTTGTTTACGTTGTAGCAGTAGGGAGCACCGCATGCCGAATTGCCCTTTTATGAAGGAACAACCGTCCGGTGGTGGACGTAAAAGATAGGCTCGTCTTAATGCTGTTTTAGAGGATAATGAAGCGCCCAAAGATGATGGGGTAATAGAAGGTACCATTCAGATTTATTCCCATCCTGCATTCGTATTATTTGATACTGGTGCTTCCCATTCCTTTATATTTACTTCCTTTGCAAAAATATTACCCATTTCATCAGTTCCTTTACCTTCGAACCTTGCTATTACTACACCTTTAGATCCCGGAACAAAACTTACAACTTATTACCCCGATAGTGAGGTAAGGGTAGAAGGTCACAATCTTCCTGCAAATCTCGTATGTCTAGACATGGAAGGCTACGATGCTATTTTAGGGGTGGATTGGCTTGTAGACCATGATACCTACATAAATTGCCGAAATAGGATTATCTCTTTTCAAAAACCTGATCTTCCAAGGTTTTCCTTTCTTGGTCTTAAATATAGGAAGCATCCTACTATCATTTCATCTCTACACGCTTGTAAATTAATTTCGCAAGGATGTGTAGCTTTTCTTGCTTCTGTAACCCTCACCGAATCCAAGAAGATCATCTTAGAAGATATCCCTATTGTCAATAAATTTCTAGATGTATTCCCATCGGATTTACCCAGTTTATCGCCCGAAAGAGAAGTAAACTTCTCCATTGAACTCATTCCCGGAGCAGCACCTATTTCAATAGCTCCCTATAGGATCTCCCCCACAGAACTCAAGGAATTGAATAAACAACTTCAAGAGTTACTAGACAAGGCTCATATTCGACCTAGCACATCCCCTTGAGGTGCGCCAGTCCTATTTGTCAAGAAGAAAGATGGATCTCTCAGAGTATGTATCGATTACCGGCGACTGAATCAGCTTACTATCAAAAACAAATATCCGTTGCCGCGTATCGATGAGCTCTTTGATCAGATTTCAGGAGCAGAATATTTTTTCAAGATAGACCTCAGGTCGGGATATCATCAACTCAAGATCAAAGACGAAGATATACACAAGACGGCTTTCCGGAGCCGGTATGGCCACTTTGAATTTGTTGTAATGCCGTTCAGGTTAACTAATGCCCTAGCAGCATTCATGCAACTTATGAACAACGTCTCCAGGCCTTATCTCGACCGATTTGTGGTCGTGTTCATTGATGACATTGTTATATACTCCAAAACAAAGGAGGAACATGAAGAGCACTTAAGGATGGCCTTGCAAATGCTAAGAGAGCACAAACTCTATGCGGAGCTTAGTAAGTGCGAGTTCTGGCTAAAGGAGGTTTCTTTCCTTGGCCATATTATTTCAAAGGAAGGTATCACTATTGATCCTTATAAAGTTGAGGCTGTTAAGAATTGGAGCCGACCGACGATTGTGTCTGAAGTCAGGAGTTTCCTAGGTTTTGCTGGTTATTAAAAGAGATTTATTAAAGATTTCTCCAAGATCGCTGTTCCTTTGACTAGACTCACAAGAAAGGAGAACCCTTTTATATGGTCGGAGGATTGCGATGAGAGTTTTCTAACTCTTAAGGATCACCTTACTATGGCCCCTATTATGACATTACCAACAGAATGTGGTGGTTTTGAAGTTTATACGGATGCATCTGGCATTGGCCTGGGATGTGTCCTTATGTAAACTTGAAAGGTGATTTGTTATTCCTCAAGACAGCTAAAGCGTCATGAAGAGAATTACCCTGTGCATGATCTGGAGTTACCTGCGGTTATTTTCACACTAAAGATTTGGCGACATTACCTTTATGGGGAGAAATTCACTATATTTTCATATCATAAAAGTATGAAATACCTTTTCACCTAGAAGGAATTGAATATGCAACAACGTAGCTGGTTGGAGTATCTCAAGACTTCGACTTCACAATTCAATATTGTCCAGGAAAGGCAAATGCCGTAGCAGACGCTCTTAGCAGAAGACCGATGGCAACACTAGCAAGCCTCAGGGAAGGTATGACTTGTCTTATCAAAGATTTCTCTTACTTAAATCTTGATATTGACAGGGAAGAAGATGGATGTATAATTGCTAATATAAGGTCTCAACCTACATTGATTAAGAAAATAGTCAAGTTGCAAGAAAATGATCCTACATTGATGGAAATCAATGATAACATTGATCAAAGACCGGAATTCTCTATTTCACATGATGGAAGATTGTTATTTAAGAATAGAATTTGTGTGCCGAATCATGATGATACTAAGAAATTGAACATGGAGGAATCGCATAAATCAAGATATGCTATTCACCCTGGTGCTACCAAGATGTATCAAGACTTGAAAAGAAATTTTTGGTGGCCCAATATGAAAAGAGAAGTGGCAGAATTCGCGTCTCGTTGCCTCACTTGTCAGTAGGTAAAGGCAAAACATCTAAAACCCGTTGGAAAATTACACCCCTTAAATATTCCCGAGTGGAAATGGGAAAGTATAGGGATGGAATTTTATCATGGGCTTACCTAAGACAAAAGGTGGACACGATGGTATATGGGTGATCATAGACCAATTGACTAAATCTACACATTTTCTACCGATTAAGAGTCGATGGTCTGTGGATGTACTAGCAGCATTATATATGAAAGAAATTGTCAAACATCATGGTGTCCCTATCACCATTATTTCTGACCGAGATCCTCAGTTTACATCACATTTCTGGAAGGGTCTTCAACATTCTTTAGGGACCCGACTGAGCTTTAGCACTGCATTCCATCTGCAAACTGATGGTCAAATAGAAAGGACAAATCAAGTGGTGGAAGATATACTCAGGGCTTGTGCTATTGACTTTGGAGGAAGTTGGCATGATCACTTGCCTTTAGTAGAATTTGCATACAATAATAGCTACCAAGCTAGCATACAAATGGCACCGTTTGAAACTTTATATAGAAGAAGCTGTCGTTCACCTATTTGTTGGAGTGAAGTAGAAGAAAGGCAATTTCTCGGTCCCGACATCATTAGGGATACTACCGAGAAGATTAAACTCATTCGAGAAAGACTTCATATGGCTCATGACAGATAAAAGTCATATGCTAATAATCGAAGGTGCGACCGAGAATTTCAAGTAGGAGACCATATATTTCATAAGTTTCTCCAGGTCGGGGCATTCGAAGATTTGGTATCAAAGGCAAGCTTACTCCAAGATTCATTGGCCCTTTTGAAATTCTTGAAAGGGTTGGTGAAGTTACATATCGTATTGCTTTGCCCCCTCAATTAGTAGAAGTCCATTATATATTTCACGTCTCAATACTCAAAAAGTATGTACCTGATCCTTTCCATGTCATCACTTACGACAATTTAGAGATCAAAAAGGACTTGACATACGAGCAAAAGCCAATAAGGATCGTTGAACAAGAGGTTCGTCAACTGCGGAATAAAACTATTCCTATGGTCAAAGTCCAATGGACCAAGTTGTGGCCACATGAAGGAACATGGGAAAACGAAGAAGTCATGCGCAAGAG
The DNA here is from genome assembly GCA_022559845.1 of Amorphophallus konjac. Classification (NCBI taxonomy): domain Eukaryota; kingdom Viridiplantae; phylum Streptophyta; class Magnoliopsida; order Alismatales; family Araceae; genus Amorphophallus; species Amorphophallus konjac. The sequence continues at coordinate 54,302,046 of CM040123.1, read as the reverse complement.
ATTTCCCGGACTATTTGAATGTAAGTACACTCTCCATAAATCCATGTATTGAATTTGGGGATAAATTCTTTTTAAGTGTGGGAGGGTGTAACGCCTGAGAATTTTTTAAGAATTTTTTTAGATTTAAAATATAATTATTTAGCATTTAATAGGCTATTAATTGAATTATAATGAATTAAATCTAATTATTTAGGCATTGCATTTGATCCAAGAGGATTATGCCCAAATAATAAACCCAAATAGGCCCAAAATGATTGTTTTGGACTTTAGCCCATGTTGTAGAACCTCAAAATAGGAGAAATCATGGAATTAAGGAGATAATTACTCCTTGGTTTGTAAATAAAAGGATAATAATAGGGATAATATCAGAAGAGTTTGAAATCCTTCAAATTCGACACCCAATGGGAAAAATGGTCTATCGCGAGACCGCTAACTCCAGAAAACGGTCGCTGAACGACCGCTAGTTGATGTCAGCTCCGTGAGAGGAAGAAAACGTGAAAAGGTGGGGATTTTCATGTCCAAATCATCTTGGATAAACTCTATCAGCTAATTAGATATGTCTAGAAGGATTGTAGATCGAATGAAAAGTCTAATTGGGACTCTAGAATCGTTCTAATCCTCAAACCCTAGCTAAATCCTATAAATAGGTCCTAGATTTGGCCTGTGCGACCCTTACTTTTAGCACACCTAAAATCCAGGTAAGGAGGCCGATTCTGAGGTATGTTTCTTCTAGGAACTTGTTTATTATAGTTAGAACTAACTACCCTCCAATTTTTGTTCTAGGAGATCAAGCCTACAAGAAGTTAGAGACGTCCAAAGTAGCTGATTCCACAACAAGAACTCAGGAATTAGTGCGTCCGACCCAAGAGGATCAAGGAATTCGGATCCCTAAACGAGGTAATTAGATAGAGGTTCTTTAGAACTTTATGTTCCCCTTCATATCCTCTACTTACCCTCAAAATTTCACGTCCATAGGTCAAGGGAATCAAGAGTTAAAAGGACGTGACGTTACTGATTTAGAGCAAGAAAGTGCAAAAATTAGAGCGTGATTTCAGTCAGAAATTCAAAGTTTAGAGGCATTATTAAAGGTAGGTTATCTCAAAAAAGGCTTAAATTTAAAGTCAGGGACAAAAGCCCTCTTGTTTCATTCATTTTCATGTATTATATTTTGTGAATTTCATGTTTTACTTAGGACTATGCACATAGTGTATTCCTCATGCATGAATTAGCCCTAATGAAGTAAAAATATGAGTTTTCTTGTAATCACATAAACCTAGGCATATTATTGGCTTTCAATTGTTCTATCATGATCGCGGAAGTTGAAATATGTTGATTTCCAGACATGATATGTCTTAGTTAGCATTTTTGTTTAGTTATCTTTTGAACTCGGATTAAAACAGGAAGAAACGGTCTTCCTATGGACCGCCAGAGAACTGTCGCGGTCGTACGATAGACCGCTAACCGCAAAGTGACGGTCACTACTTGACCGTTTGCGGTTTCTGATTTCTGTAATATTAGTAACCCGAACCATATTGTAGAATTTACCATAGTTATGATATAATAAGCCTAGTTAACTAAGTTATAAGCCTGATTTAAGTGTTGATTTTATATACTTAGTTGATTTCATTTGATTATCATCATGGATTTTATGTTTTCATGGATGATTGGTACTATTTTAACTTATGTTAATTTGTGACCAAAATGATATATTTTGAAATAACTATATGTTCAAATGATTGATGATTCATGGTTTTAACTTGATCATTATTTTATCTCGATTCTCTCTCTTCTAAGAGTCATTTTCTTAAGTATATGGCACATATTTCGGTATGTTGTCATTAGATACACTTTTGCACAATAGGAACATAATCTTGGACATGATGACCTCTCCTTTGGATATTCGTTCCAACGGACTAGGAAATCTTGTTTCAAGGCCTCCGTAAGACTCCGTGAGCCTAGGATTCCCTCTAGGACGCTGAGCTGGTTGTACCATTAAATCCCATTTTCTAGAAAGGCACTTATACCGATGTTTTATATTTTCTGGAAATTATGGCCTCCTGATTGATCGCCAAGGACTGCTAGCGGCCCTACACTTGACTGCTAATGGATCCTATACGGTTCTACATTTGACCTCTAAAGACTCCAGAAACACTATTTTAAAAATATCGGACTCTGTTCATTAACGGTCATGTACTTGACCGCTAGGAGCAAGAGACGGTCCGGTAAATGACCGCTAGCTATCTGAGTTTGATTAACCCAGGGTTTGACTCATGGGTTGATTTTCCTATGTTTCTAGATGGTCGAATTGATTATCTAGAACTTGTTACACTATTCCAAAGATACATAAGTAATTTTGAAGTTAAAGAATGTACCGTTATGCTGCCGATTTATTTTTATGGCATAACCTTGTTACTAAATGTATTTATTGGAATCTCTTATTCTTAATTGAAGTATTCTTATTTTTAGTTACTTTATCGTGGAACTATATTTGAAATTGTACATTCTTGGCCGTATTAACGTGGAAGTAGCTTGATTTATACTTGAAGATGCAGTTCGAGCACTGATTGTGTTCAAGGGCTCTATGCTAGTCCCTCGGCTGATTGTCGGAAACATACTATATAAACCATGGGGTATGATGCTACTGGCGTCGCATTGCGCTGGGAGTACTTTCTCTATAAATAAGTGAAATATCCACGGGTGGTAATCCACATAAATTCACGAAGTACTTGCTACCAAGTGAAGAGTACATTCTTGCTTGTTACATGACTTTCTAGTACATTCTTGTGACATTCTTGAAAGGCCAAATTGTTTACACTCTTGTTATATTCTTGATCAAATCATATTCTCATATCTCATTCTTGATCATATCTTATTATCTTGGCTTGATTCCCATGTTTCATCGTATTTGCATGATTTATCTTATTACTTTAGAGCTAAGACATTAATCACTTTAACATTGCCTTCATGTTGATACGAAGATACCTACTCGGCAAGTGTGCTCATTACCTACTTTCTTAATGTTTTAGGATGTACGAGTGAATCAGATTCGGATTACTCAAGTAGCGGGTCCGAGAGCGATTAAAGGAAATATGGAATCGAGTGAAAACCTAGAATTGTCGAAATATGTCTAGATTGAGTCGTTATATGTAATTTTTTTTTATTGAGTCTAGATTAAAAAGAGTCAAATATTCGTGTATTTGGATTGCGATTATATGATATGAAATAAAGATGAGAGTTTGATTTCATTATTGTGCAATTACCTTGTGTGATTGTTTTTGCGCTCTGATTATATTGCTTGCTCGAGACTTACCATGCCGACTGTTCGCGTTCCCGAAATCATCTTCCGCTGTAATAACAGCTCGGGGCGTGACAACCAGCACTGAAGCAGAACGCGGGAAGAAGGCCTGGGTGTAGAACATGGACGGTCTTCAATCGGCCGCAAGCAGAGGAAAGACGGTCTGAGAAATACCGCTATCTCTGGTAGACAGTCGGAGGTAGACCGCAAAGTCTTCCAGAACCCGAGTCGGGGAACTCGATCCTCCACCCCTTCCAGCCGGCCAGGAGGGATGGGCCTCGCGCTGAAACACCTGCTGACCTGCAAGACAACACAAATGACTGAAGAAAATGACCCAAATTAGTTTATGGAAGTGCGGTATCTATAAACGGGAATGATGAATGGAACACATAACTAAAAGGGAAAATACCTGGGGGTTTTGGATTTTTAACCCCTATGGGGCGTGGAAAACAATAGGAAGGTGAAAAGATGCTAGAATGCCAATGAAAAACGTAGAGAAAAATAAAGGAGAATGGTGATGAAATGAGTAAAAGACATGACCAAAATGACTTAAACTATGACTCAAAATGGGACGAAAGCCAACTACTCCCTGGACCAAAGGCTTAGAGGACATAGAAAGCCTTTCTCCCTGACTGGATTTCACTCTGGAAAGCGGTAGCACTTCTACGCGAACTTTGAAATTCCCCCCTTGTAGCCATGAGCCAAGGGTTCTATTTATAGACCCTTGAAACCCTAGCTCGAATGGAGGGCTTTTGGGCGGGAATTAGACTTGGATTATTTTAAATAAAATAGAGATAAAACTCCCAGCCACCAACAAGATCAAACGCCCAATTTGGCTGAGAATCTACGGAGAAATCCGTGGATCAAGTAACCATTTTGACCACGGATAGAGGGAGAAACCGCCCGTCGATGCAGGAATCTCGGTTGATAAAAATGGTCCATCGATAGACCGCCCAAGATGCTAAGCGGCCGATCGGCCGACCGATATTCTCTTGGCCGTTAGAAAAAATATATATATAATTATGCTCATTTATCCAAAGACCAGGTCAAACTGGGGTTCTCGCCAAGTAGAAACGGCTCTTGGCAGACCGCCACCTGTATGGGACGGTCTATTGTGAGACCGTTTACAAAAACCACAGGTCGACGTAGAAAAAACCAGGTCAACGCAGAAAAGAGATAGGTCAACGCATAAAAAGGACAGGTCAATGCAGGTCAAGAAAAATGGTCACCCAATAGACTGCCACCTTCATGGAATGGTCTATTGTGAGACCGTTATTAAGGTGGTTGTTTTGAAAAGAGAATAAGAGATAAATATGCATACTCAGCCCAAAGACTTAATCAAATCAAGTTCCATTAAGCCCAAACTTGAGAAAACACGAGAGCAAGTCCAACCAGGGAGAAAGATGCCCATAAAATAGGCCCAAAAACCATCAAAAATGGCCCGATAAATTACAAATAATTTAGGACATCATAAATGAAGGCAAGAAAAAGACCCAACTTGAAGGTATAAAACGGGTGTCAACAGATATTTCCTGGTTTTATGATTTTCAAGTGGATTTTAATTTTGAGGAATTGATGCCTTTTTTAGAGGGTGCTATTTAATGAACGGCTTTTTAAATGGACATCATTTCTTATTTAAATTTTGGAAAGTCCTTTATTTCCATATTTTGCTCAGGAATTAGCGTCCGCCTCTTGGACGCCCATTGAATTGACGACAGATGCACTGGTCGCCAATTCTTGTTTGTTTCCTATTCAACCGGAGCTTCCCTGCATGGCGTTTCTTGCTCCATTTGGGTCCATGTCCTTCCATGGAAGGAAGATCCACGATTGTAGGGAATTTTCCCTATTTTAAAAACCCATTGGAACAAGGATTTATTCCACTATATATACCCCATTTGAATCCCACGAGCGCTTCTTTAAGTTTCTTTACGAAAAACAAAGGGCAAGAAGGTGAACAAGAACATGAACAACAACAACAACATGAACACTTTGAAGCGTCATGTTCCCCTCTTCTTCCCTAGTTGGCTGCTGCTGCTGCTGCTGCATGGTTTTGGAGGACCACCTCCATTCTTTTCTCTGCCCACTCATCGTTTCTTTGCTTTTTGGTTATTTTGCATACACTACTACTTAGCATCCTCCCTCCTATCTAGCATACTTTGCTAGATCTTTCTATTATTTTGCATCGATCCATACTCCCCACCGTTTAATCCTTAAGGGGTTTTTAAGACTAAAACACACAAGGTGTGTTCATGCCTAATTTGCATAACCTCATTTTTATTGAGCATTGATACTATACACTGGTTTCTAATCCACCTCTTTTGTTTGCCTTTGCTTGTCTTCTTTTAAGGGTAATCAAAATAAAGACCCCCTTCATCGGCCGACCGATAGAAGGAGGAAGTTGGATCCAAATCACAACCCCCTTACAAGGTATTTGCGATCACTCTTTTCTTCTTTCGAGGTAAGCCCTGTGGTGATCACTCTCCATAGTAGCATCCCATGCTCCCTCCCCCATCTTTTATCATATTTAATCATCATTCTTATTAATTTTTCTCTTAAGTTAATATCCATGTTGTTTGTGTTTTCTCTCTTTTTAATGTCTATGTGATACGCTCACAAATTGGCGATCACGGTGGGACACTTATTATTTTTATTTTGATTACCCCCTCCTTCGGCACCCCCGTGTGCCCCTCCTCTCGGCACCCACATGTGCCCCCCCTCCTTTGTGCTCCACGTAGCACGTTATTCTCACTCTTTTGTGCACCACGTGCACATCTCCCACTTGACTGCCAGTTTTGGACTGTCCCATTACATTTAAAAGAAGAAAGGCACCTTTCATCTCTATTTGTGTTCGTTTCTTCTCGTTTCTGTTTGTGTGTGAGATATCAGTGTTTGCTCAGGCGGGTGCTATTTTTATAATCAGTGGCTTCTCATAGAGACGCCCATTCATTTGGTTTTACTGTTCATTACAATCAGCGCCTCTCCAGAGAGGCGCCATTTCTTGCATTAGCGTCTGACCCTAAGACGCAATTTTTTCTTAGTTTACTGTTCACTTGATTCATCACCTCTCCAGAGAGGCGTCATTTATAGAATCAACGTCTGCCCATTAGTCGCTATTTCCTGATTCAGCGACCACTGTGCTGGCCGCCATTTCTTTTTGATTTACAGAACATGTTCTCTACTGCTATTTTGCTATTGTTTGGCCTTGATTATTGCTTACATTTATCTTGTTGTTATTCCTATCAGCATTAGCTTGCATTCTAGGGCATTTGGTTGAGAGACCTCCTCTCTCTACACTCTTAGATCTCCTACATTCTCTTAGGAAAGGAAGGACCCTCCATTGAGCACTCTGTCTCATTGGATCAAAATCTCCTCTTCCAAGACCTTCATAAGTCCTCGCACCTGTGGATTCCCTCACGGAAGCTAGGCTAGTTGTACCTTTGAAGCACCCCGGAGTTTAGTTAACCCTCACGCTTGTGAAGAGAGAGAAAGAACCAGTTGACCCAGAGATTACATGCAAATTGAAACTAGGGTCTACATTGAGGAGAGAACCAACACTTTCATTAAAATCCATCTTGGTCTAACACCAAAGGAACATTAAAACATTACGTAATCATCATAACTTGTTTGACAACTTGCTTGAGTGCTTCCTTGATAGCCATATTTGTGTGTTTGATTTAAAAAGTTCTCTATTATAATCATGATTCTCCACTCAGGTAGAATTGTCAACATGGCCAACTATGAGTACTCATATGATGGTTGTGAGGATGGTCAATTTGACCAATCCTACGAGGTCTCTCAAGGTCACATCCAGTACGAGGGGAATTATTCTCCCTCTCAATATCCTCCTCCCCAAGTCTACGTTGTAGACACTACCCAGGCGGTTGATTCCTCACCTCAAGTTCAACCCGCATCTGGGAAAGCTTCCCCATCTTTTAATTTGGATGATCTCATCAATGTTTTGTCCCAATTGGACTAAACTCAACGCCAAGCGGTCCAAGCCATTCTCAAGGGGAAATATGTCCCCTCTTCCTCTTCCAATCCTCCCCAGGTCACGGGTGGCCATTAAACCAACACCTCTATTGACGAGGTGGTCCTGCAAAAGATTCCATCCCGTCATCCTTCACGTCCACAAACCCCGGTTATTCCTTCTGCATCGGTTCAACTGGTAAGTCATTCCGTTGTTAGGCCACAACACCCACCTCCGCCCCAATTTTTGAGAAGGCCTATTCAACACCAATTCCATGCTAATCCAGCCTCGACTGTGTCAGTCACTAATACCCTCCTCCAAAAGATTGCTAATATGGAGGAGCAACTCAAAAGGGTCTCTGCCTCTAAGGACACTCCGGAAGTCACTCTTCCTACTTTGCTGGTCTTTCACTTGTCTCCGTCCGAGATGCCAAACTTCCGACGTTATAATGGAACGGGCAACCTGTTCATCCACTTGAAGGACTTTATGTATGAAGCTTCATTCTGGCAAAACAATAAAGCATCTCTAGCTTATTTGTTTAGAAGGTCTCTTGATGGTCCGACACTTGAATGGTTTTATTCTTTGGAACCGACCGAGGCTAGTGACTTTGATGTTGTCCAAAGAAAATTTTTGCAAAAATATAGAGACCGTGTGGGTCCTTCCCTATGTGTTACTGATTTGGTGGCCGAGAAAATGAAGCCCGAGGAGGACTTCGTACAATTTACCGATCGATGGAGGGCAATGGTCGAGAAATTAAGAGATACTCTTTCGGAACCGGAGCAAGTTAAGATGATAGTATCAAATGCTACTCTGCAGTTCTAACACTTTTTGGCTATGAATAAGCTCAGTACGATGGAAGAGCTTTATGAACGGGCATGTTACATTCAAACTCAGATGAAAGATTCACCCATCATGGGCATGTTTGAACAGAAGTCTAGAATGGTGAGGGAAAGCAACAATGTGAATAGTAATGGTGGAACGGCCGAGAGTATGGTCACTAATGAGCAAGTGGGCATGGTTGGCAATCCCGCACCTTTCCACAACCCTTCCAACCCGAGACCCCCATAACAACCACAACAACAACCCTCCTTTCTCAACCAAGTCCCCCACCAAGCAAATAACCCTCCTCAGCCATTCCGGCCCTTTCCACTAAATCAAGCTATCTCGTAAAATCCACTAGTCCCCCAGCAATATCACCAAGTGCCACCTCCCGCCAACTACGGCCCTCTAGGCCCCAAAAGAGCCCAATATCCTCCACTGCCCCAGAGCCTCCGTGATATCTTCAACGCACTTATGGCCACCAATGCGCTCACATTGCCAAAAGAAAGGCCAGCTTGGCCTCAAAATGTTGATACCTCTTGGTATGGTGTCTTCCATCGGCAGCCCGGGCACAGTATAGATCATTGTTTTCACTTCAAGGATTATATTTATGATATGAATGATCAGGACGATATTGATTGGGATGAGATGAGATGGTTCATTGCAACTTTAAAAGCACGAAGACCTCCTCGACAGCAGCAGGCTCAGCAGCCACCCCAACAAGTTCAACAACCTCCAAGCAGCAACGAGCTCCCGCGCCACAACCGGACATGGGGATTGTCCATAATCCACTGTCTTAGCACCCGACGCCTGATCAACAACTCAACCCTATCACCTCCTTCCATGAAGTGAAGAGGGGACAAGGGTGGCATGAAGAAAACGCCTCCGTCGGGGCTATAAACCAAAACTCAAACCAACCCCCCCATTTATTGAGAACAACCTCCCAACCTTCACCCTTCCCTTAACCTTCACGTCCCCTCTTACGCCCCACCAACCAAATTCCCTCCAACTCCACCAACCCTCCGTCATCTAGGCCACTTCTTATTCACCTTCCACCTTCTCACGCGCCACCACAAATCCCTCCTACTTCTACAAACCCCTTGCCAGCTAGGCCGCTCCTTATCCGTCCTTCCCCTACACCCCCTTTTCCTTCTACTTTCACCAACCCTTTGTCTTGTAGGCCACATTTACTCCGATCATCCCCAACACCTCCCGTACCTCCAGTTCCTATTTCCACCAACCCGTTGCCTCAAAGGCCTCTCCTCGTTCGCACCTTAACCACTCTTCCCTCACCATTACCAAACACCCAAGAACTAACCAACCCCCCTCCCAATGGACCTCCATTACCACCCACACCTACCATTACCAATCAGCAACCAGCAAGGCCCCTCATAAAAGTTCCCCCTCCAATTGCTTCCCCTCAAGTTCTGCCACCTATTAACCCTGACATTCCTTCTTCTTCCCCCAACCCTCCACCTATCACTAACCTGACGGAGGCTCAAAGTTCTCAAACAATGGTGCTCCACAGTGGACGGATATTCCACAGTGTGTTTCCGCAACGACAGGAGCAAGAGCCCACACATGGGTAGGAAGAGCAAGGACACGAACAAGAATCCATAACGGGCACCCAATATGATTTGTTGAAACATCTGGACAAGACCCCAACAAGAATTTCAATTCTGGAAATGATAAAGAGATCAAAGACGGATCCACCAGGAAGCTCTGATGCAATATCTACGAAAAGTGATGGTCAATGAAGACATTCTTGTTGAGCAGATTACTTCAGTTTTAACTCCACGGGTGATCAGCTGGCCATTATTTTTTATGAGCATGAGCTAGCACCAAAGCCGGCTAGGAAATATGCTTTATGCGTTACTGTCAGCATTAATAAAGTAGATGTCTGTCGATGCTTGGTAGATACCGACGTATCCATCAATGTGTTACCACCAAGCACTTTGAAGATGTGTGGCATACCCAAGAGTGAAATTTTGCCTTCCACTATCACAGTTACGGCCTATGATAATACAAAGAAGCCACCTATGGGGATGATTACTTTGAAGGTAGGGTTGGGTCCCGTGTCAGTCACTGTTGATTTTCACATTCTGGACATGGACCCCACATTTAATGGCATTTTGGGACAACCGTATATCCAAGCACTTGATCCCGTTCCCTCCACAAATCATCAATGTTTGAAGTTCCCTCATAAGGGGCGGGTCATCAAGGTTACAAGTATACCCATTTTGCCGACGGTAGATATTCTTTCAGCCACATCAGTGCCCTCCATTTGGTCGGCTAACAGGCCTTTGTTGTCAGTGTTGGACCTTGCCGACCTGCGGCATGATTTGCTAAGGCCACAAGCTTTAGCTTCTGCATCGACACCGGCACCACCCTTACCTCAAAAGGGGAAGAAGAAAAGGCATATGATGAATACCCCTGGCTGGAATATCATGATGAGAATGGGGTATAAAACCGGCAAGGGCTTAGAAGCCAAGCTCCAAGGCAGATTAAAGCATGTTCGAGATCATAAGCTCATTCCCTGAGGTGGCCTTGGATATAAAGGGCCGGGCAAAGCTAAAACTACAAAAGATGGAGAAGAGCTGTGGGCCGCTATGACGTCTACACTCAAGACTGACAGGTAGCCGCTCACATGGTCCCCCTACACTCACTTCGTGAAAGGGCCCACTGAACAGGCCGAAGAGCGGACCACAATCATTACTTCACTGCTAGATCATCAAGATGTGCATTCACGTCAGTTCACTCGCCACTTAGCACCACTGGTCACCTACAAGGCCTTGGAGTCTTTAAGTCCGTTGAAAAGAAGAAAGATGGATGACCCCAAATGTGAGTGGTATAGATGGTTTGATATGAATGATATTACCATAGCTTTGAGTCGGATATTCATGCCAACTGACCCAAAATGGTCGCCTCTTATTCATGATGTGCTGGAAAAGCCGATGGTGATCGCTGATAGAAGGCAACTGCTCAGTAATTACACCGACACTGGAGAGCCGGATGTGCCCTTTGAAGATGGCTTTACTATAGACAGGCTGTGGGATGGCCTTTTCCTTGTTGATTCCATCCATCCATCTTTGATAATATTTTTTTGCCCCAAATGCTTCATTGCCAACATACCCCGACCACCCGCGACTTGATTTCCTTGTCTCCCGATTTTTTTCAAGCTTTTTCAATTCCTCCTCAGCTCATTGAGCAATTTTCTCAACTTTCTATTGTTCCTTCTCACAAGCAATCTCTTGATCAACAATTTTCCCATCACTCCATCTCAACTTCATCTTCTATTCCTCCCTCCCATTGTTTCACTATTCTTAAAAATGAAAAAAATGCCGATTTTCAAACTTCCCAATCCCCCAATCTCATTTCTATTAAAGAGACCTCCTATTTTGTTCATGAGTGCACCCCGACCCAAGGGCCACTCATTCAAGGTCTGTTAGCAGACTTCCTTTACTCCTCTAATGAGGGGTCTTCTTCTGTACCTTTTTCCTCTGTACCCCGTTCTCCTCCCTCTTCTTTAGGATCTAGTGATCAGACTAGTTGTTCTTCAAGCTCTTCTAGTGATAAGAGTCTTGGGGTAGTCGCCAGTAAGAAAGCCAAGGGTAAGCAGATTCTCCGTAGGTTCTTGATAGAGCTAGCCAGGAGATGCTGGGTGTGTCTAGCCATTCCCCAATTTTTAGAGGATCCGATTCTTCTGCCCGACTTAGAAAGTGAGGAAGCTTGTTCTTTAGATGAAGGGTTTGGGGTTTATGAGATTATGAATGATGAAGACCCTATCGAAAAAGGGGATGAAGAGTATGATGAGTATGAGGATGAGGCTGACGCATTTGCAAGTGGAATGAGGAGATTTGACGAACCGTCATCCTCAGTAGAAGAATCTACCAAAGAAATTAATTTGGTAACCGAGGAAAACCCTAGGATTGTCCTCATAAGTAAAAATTTGCCGCCATCTGACGAAGAGGCACTTATTCAGGTTCTCCAAGAGTATAAGGATATGTTTGCATGCAGTTATGAAGATATGTCAGGTTTAGACCCTGCCCTAGTTGAACACCACTTAGCACTTAAGCTAGGGTCTGTCCCGGTGAAACAAAGGTTAAGGCATTTCCACCCGCACATGGCATTAAAGATGAAAGAAGAGGTCGATAAGCTCCATAAGGCTAGATTCGTTAGAGTCGTCCTCTACCCCAATTGGGTGGCTAACATTGTCCCAGTTATGAAGAAAGATGGAAGAGTAAGGATTTGCATAGACTTCCAGAACCTTAACCGTGCATGTCCAAAAGATGACTTCCCCCTTCCTTACATAGATGTTCTAATTGATAATATGACAGGGTATGATACTCTCTCCTTTATGGATGACTTCTCCGGTTATAATCAGATTTGCTTGGCTGAAGAGGATCAAGGGAAGACTTCTTTCAATACACCTTGGGGTACGTATTGCTATGTGGTCATGTAGTTCGGACTTAAGAACGCCAGAGCCACCTACCAAAGGGCCATGATGACTATTTTTCATGATATGATCCACATTTATATCTAGGTGTATGTTGATGACTTGGTAGTGAAATCAAGGACAAGGATTGAGCATCCTAGGGTCCTAGCCAATGTCTTGCAAAGAGCGCGTAAATATCAATTGAAAATGAATCCCAAGAAGTGCATGTTTGGTGTTTCGTCAGGGAAATTGCTCTGATTCATTGTTAGCAAAAGGGGTATCGAGATTGATCGCAACAAGGTGAGGGCAATAAGAGATATGCCCTTTCCCAGGAATTTGAAGGAAGTTTGAGGATTAATTGGGAGGTTGCAATTTATTCGCTGATTTGTCTCCTAGCACTCACAAAGGTGTAGGCCATTCTACGGGCTCACCAAGCTGGGAGTCAAGTTTTATTGGGATGACAAGTGTCAGGTGGCTTTTGACGCAGTGAAGGACTATCTGGCTAATCCTCCTATCTTGAGGTTGCCGGTTCTAGGCAAACCACTGGTTCTTTATATTTCTATCCTGGATGACTCAGTAGGTGCTGTCCTTGCGCAAGTTGATGAAGAAGGTAAGGAGAGGGTAGCCTACTACTTGTCTAAGCTCCTCAACCCCTGTGAGTAGAAGTATACGGCTATGGAGAAAACGTGTACTGCTCTTGTCTGGGTGGTGCAGGAATTGAAGTAGTACTTCTTAGGTCATGAAGTCCATCTCATTGCTCGCATGAATCCCATCAAATTCTTTCTCAAAAAATCTATTCTCACTGATAGATTGGCACGATGTCAAAGTTTCCTTTCTCAGTTCGATATCATCTACATTCAGCAAAAAGTGATTAAAGGCTATGCCATAGCAGAACATCTTGCTCATCACCCTCTTCCTTGATTTGATCTTGTTCGCTCAGAGTTTCCAGATGAGGAACTAATGTTCGTTAATCAACCCTCCGATCCCATGTGGACATTACATTTTGATGGAGCTCTGAATTCTGATGGTAAAGGGATCGACATTGTTCTTCTATCACTTGAGGGAGTCACCATTCCACAAGCCTTTCAGTTGGCATTTCCTGTCACTAACAATATAACTGAATTCGAGGCTCTTCTGGCCGGACTTGAGGCCGCTCATCTCTATGGTGTCACCCAATTGCGGATTGTAGGTGATAGTCAGCTTATTCTGCGCCAAGTGCTTACCAAGTGCCGCACGCTTGATACTAAGTGTAAACCCTACCAAGAACTCACATCAGTTTACACCAAGCTCTTCTCTAAACTGATCTTTGTCCATGTTCCTCGCAACCAAAACATCTTAGTTGATGCTCTTCCTTTGCTAGCTTCCTCCTTGTCTTTTCCTCTTGGGAGAAATTTCCGTTCTATCATCATCCATATGCATCTCACTCTTGCTATTAAGGATCTCAGTTCCGTTAGGGTTAAGGAGGAGTTGCTCAAGAAGGTTAAGGAAGGAGAGATTATTGAGAATAAAGAGATGATACTATTAGACTTAGAAGAAGAGTTGGCAGATGAGGAAAATCCATGGTACTACGAGATTGTAAAATATTGTCAAGACCAGTCATATCCTGAAGAGGCCACCGTAGAATAAAAGAAAGCTATAAGGAGAATCGCTCAAAGATACTCCCTGGTTGGAGGCGTGCTATATAGAAGGGCTATTACCGGTGTTCTTCTTAGATGCCTCGACGATGATGAATCATGGAAGGTCATTGAAGAGGTGCATTCTGGAGTTTGTGGGGGGAAGAAGATCCTTAGGCTGGGTTTTTATTGGCCCACCCTAGAAAAGGACTTCTCTATTTATGTTCAAAGATATGTCAAGTGCCAACTGCACGCCGATAAGATTCATTCTCCTACTTCTTCACTCCATCCTCTGTCCTCCCTATGGCCTTTCTCCATGTAGAGTTTCAATATCATCGGACCTCTTGGTGATGTGAATCTCCTCACTAAACCAAAATCATTTATACTTACGGCCCCGGAGTACTTCACCAAGTGGGCGGAAGCGGAAGCTTATGTGGAAATCAAAGCGTCAACAGTTTACAAATTTGTAATGAAGAACGTCATCGATAGGTTCGGCATACCAAGTTCCATCGTCACTGACAATGGACCACAATTTATCTCTCAATAGCTTCAGGACCTCTACAACAGGTATAACATTACATTGCATCATTCATCTCCTTCTTATCCATAGGGCAATGGCCAAGCAGAGGCAACCAACAAAACTTTAATTAAAATCATCAAGAAAACATGTGAGGATAACAAATTTGCAGACTAGCCAGAGAGGTTTGTTGAAGCTTTATGGGCCTACCGTACCTCTATCCGTACACCCACCGAGCAAACCCCATTCGCCCTTACTTATGGGATGGAGGCAGCAGTTCCCTATGAGATCCTTATACCTTCTCTTAGGGTACAATTGGACAAGGAGCTCTCTATTGATGAGCGCCGTGAATCCCTCCTTGCACAGTTGGAACTCTTAGATGAGAGGCGTCTGGCCGCCGCCAAACATGCAAGAATCTATCAAAATAGGCTCTCACGATTTTATCAAAAGAAAGTAATTGAGAGAAAATTCAAAGATGGTGACATGGTAATTAAAAGAATTTTGTAAAACCTGGTGGACCTCGTTCAAAACTGCAACCAAACTAGGAAGGACCTTTTGTAATACGCGAAGTTTATCCTGACAACGCTTATAAACCGGTTAATGCTGAAGGGGAAGAAATGGCTCACCCATGGAATGGGCTTTATCTGAAAAAGTACAACCCTTAAGTCTCAAAAAAAAGAAGAAAATGAAGAAGAAAAGCGTAGGCTGGCATGGTACGTAGGCCATGAAACTTGAAAAAAATCAAAATATCTAATTAATTCTCCACTCTTGGTAATTTAACTCGGGGTCAACTCCCACACATAACACGCTTATCTCTTAAACTCAAGCGGTGCAAAATCCAAGGAAAGTCAAAGTCAAACTAAGAGTGTAAGACTTTACCCGTTCTCTTCTCTTCGGTTCATGAGGGGGAGTTAGGCTTTCGGTTAGACCATCAAACATACCCGTTGCCCTAGTAGGTGGAAGTCAAGGTCCGAAAGGGAACAATATATCAAAAGCCCAAGTACAATTAGGTCTTTATCTCAAAAAGAAAAGTGAAAAATCAAATCAACAAATAAAAAAGAAAGCATGTTGATGCGGGACGGACATAGGGACCGATTCTATATGATGCGGACCTCGGACTCTAGGTAGAGACGCGACCAGCGACATGCAAATAGGAGAGACACTTTGGCTCAACACTAAGAGTTTCTATGGGCTATATGTCGCTAACATAAACGCAAGCTCACTCGTCGTCCCAAGCGAGGGAAAGCGCGGATCCGCACGGTTGAGAAACCGGTAGAGTCAAGGGTGGTCGACTCACTTCCGTGCTCGGATCGAGCCACGGGACGGGTCACTCTCTCGCTCACAGAGGTGACATGGACTCACGAGCTAGGTTCCTATCGCACTCAGCAGCAGCCTAAGATAACATACTAAACTAGCAAATGAACGCCAAGAAGTAAGACCGTTACCTCCACGCTCCCGGTGTGGTGAAGACAACCCCGGCCAAGTCCGTACTCCCGGTTAACAAATATTACAGCGGTACAAATGTTTTGACCCACTCTACGCAGGGAGGTAATAGGTCACATGTGGGGCCCGGGAGTATCGAGAATTAGGTTGACGGGGAGCATCTTGATGTCGCTCCGACGGTGCCGAAATCTGCGTTCTAGTGCTGTCCGGACGGCGCGATCTGCAGTTCGTGGGGCCCACGTGCTGCTTAGTCCTCCGGACCTGGCGGGGTGGGTCCCGCTGTGATGGTGACACCTGGTGGTGTGCTTCCCTGGACGACGGTCGGACTGGAACACCGGTCGGACGTCGGGCGGCTCCGACCTCCACTTGTCGAAAGTACTGGCCACGGATCTGCAACCTCTGTTTTACAGCGCGCGACCCGGCGATATTTGTTGCTGCGATCAGCACCAATTTCGGATCAGCACGAAACCAGCGCCGTTGGAACGCTGACTCAAAATCCTTCGACCCCCTTTCACTCCAGAAAATTCATTGTGACTGTGCTTCTGATGGGGAATTTTAGAACCAGACTGATCTCTATTTTAGATCTGGCCGGATAGAAATGAACTTTCCTGAGTGTTGGCATTGACCGTGAGGTAGACCTCCGAATCAGAAGATGAGATCCTCATGAAAGTTCTATAGGAGAGAGAGAGAAAAGTGGGGATAATTTTTATGAAGGGTTTGGTGGAGGTTTGGATGGGGAAAGTTATTTTATACTACTGGGTGGTCGGATCTGGACAGTGGCAGGTAGAACTGAGCTGGGATCTGAAGTGAATTTTTAGAAAATATGAACGAGATTATAAATTCTCAAGAAAATTTGTGGATGAGTTATTAGGTGGACAGAACCTCCAATAAAAATATCAAGTCATTTGGGTCACGAGAAGGTGGGTTCATGAATGACCTATTAGGGTTCCGGAAATCTGGGCAGACTGCTGGCAGATCTGAGAGGAGGTGGAGAACGAAAATGGAAAAATAGAAAATAAAAACTAGAAGCTCCACCGATTTTTCTAAGACGTGGTGATGACCCCTGAAACTCACCCTGAAAGTTTGGGCTCCAGATGAACTCGTGGCTGAGAGAAAGAAATCCGAGATCAAGGGGCTATCCTGAGTGGACAGAACTCCGGCGACGGTGGCGGTGGTGCGACGGTGGCTCGATGGCGGCGGCGGCGGCGACGACGAACTCCACACCAGATAGATGAGGCTTCCCATCTCAGAACATAGTCTTCCCAGCTGCAAGAAGAAGAGAGGAGAGAGAGAGGGGGGCGGCCCTTGCTTGGCTCCAAAAAAAATCAATTTTTCTTATACATTAATTCTACTCAAAATGAAAATACAAGGTTTTTATAGAAAATACAAAAAGACTAGTTCTATCCCTAGATCTAGGATTGGTGGGGGGTAAAAGAGGGAGTCCACAATTTATTTCTCCCATGTGGTTTGGAACAAATAAAATAAGATTTCAATCCTAATAAACTATATTATACATGGGGCACCCCATTGACTTATGTGTTCCAAATTTTGAATTTTGTTACCCTTTGTCCCCCCTTGGTCCAACCCTTCTAGAAGCCCACCTTGGAGGGTTGACTGGCCCCACATGGGCCCAAGAGCTGAGGCGGATCAATGGGAGAAGGGATGGGGGGCTCGCGGGACCCAGGTGGTCCCAAATTATATATAAACCCCTTTTACAATCTGAATTACAATCTGAATAAAGCCAAATAAACACACATTACATACAAATAAAATCCCAGTAAATATGATAAATACTAAGACTCAAGGGTGAGTCTCTAGACTATCTCCGAGCCAGATGGAAGCCGATGTAGCTCGAGTGGTGCTCCGCGTACGGTACCGATGGCTCGCCGGTTCGTACTTCTCGATCGCTCTGGTGTTCGCACCAATTCTCCCCAGGCAGGAGAAACTCGACCCTGTCGAGTAAGGGTCTGCATCACTCTGGTAGCGCTCCAGTAGATCCGGATCTAGCCTCTGTAACTCTCAACAGGTGATCCAAGTATCCTCGGTGGCGGGTCGCCCTCTCCATCGCACTAGGTAGCGCGGGTAGGATCCACTCCTTGTAACAATCACCTGCTCATCCAGTATATGACCTATATGCTCTCGCTGCCGTGGAAATGGGGCTGGTGGTGGACACTCAGGTGTGGGATCACTCTCAATGGGAGGAGATGGCTCGAAAGGCTCACTAGGGATCACCGCTGGGTCCCTATATGCAACTAGATCCGACACATTAAAAGTTGAGCTTATACCATATTCCTCTGGTAGGTCCACAACATACGCATTGGATCCAACGTGTTTCAACACTCTAAATGGATCGGCTCTACGAGCTTGTAATTTCTTTACGGTTCCAGAGGGAAACTGTTCAGGTCTTACCCTGATCATGACATATTCACCCTCTTGGAACTCACGGTGGTGTCTATGGGCATCGGCTAGCTCCTTATACAGTGCATTGCTGGCCTCAATGTGACGACAGACGTCGTCATGCAGACTCCTAACATGCTTAGCACAAAGAAAAACACACGGATGCACACACGACCCTAAACAACCCTACGGTTTGTCCGACCCAATCATATGCAAGGTGGTCCAGGACATCCGAATGTGTGCCATGCATACCCTAGGTGTGACTGAATGTCGGTACAATCATAAGACGGTCCTTTAGATTTGGGAGGTTTGGGTGGGCCAGGAGGGTTGGGTGTCTCTCGCCCGTGAACGGACTCGGTGGGTGTCGATGGCCCGACCCGTGGGGAAGGGGTATAATGGTGGACTCCCCTAAAGAGGTGGAATGGAGATTGTGGACCAAGGGGCCCACTAAGAAAGGGATCGAAGGGATCAAAGAATGTGTGACCCCTCTATATGGATTCCCTCATCTCAAGGTCCCATGTGTGGAAGTCTAGAAGGTGTTGTTGATCTCCTTCATCCATGAAGGGTGATGGGACGGTGTATAGGATATATGATTCCTCCCTTGGGACAAATGGAGTAAAGTGAGGCTCGGGCGGTAGGGGAAGGAACAAAAGAACCTCCGTGGTGATATGGCCCACGGTGTACACAGAGGTAATGGACCCCAAAGCGGAATGGGTGATGCTACGACCTGTGGGTCGGTCGAAGCCTGGGGCCAACATATGCGTCAACTTCCATTGGCAGTCTAATCCCCGGAAAAGGTCTTCCAAGGTATCTATGTAGTGACTAGACCGAAACGTTGTGTGGAGTTGACGGGCACTACTTATAGTGCGGGGTCCATGGATGGGTAGTAAGATGGGGCAGGGACCAAACCTGTCCTAAGCCAGCTAAAGAGTGGCTCGGCTATGAGTAGTTTTCCCGTTAGAAACACGGGTAGCTCCGGCTGAGATGACTCCGAATGAAGATCGGTAGGTGAAGCTTCTCCAACCCTTTTGTCCCCTAGGGCTAGAGATGTCCGAGTGGGACACTGTCCGGCGAAGTGGCCGAACCCCTGGCAGCGATAACACTACTGTCGTGACCCACTACGCTCCCTGATAAGTGGGTCCTTACCCTTATCCTCCTGATGGACATGGGGTGTAGGCAATGGGGCTCTCGTGGGTGGGGGAAGAGGATCCACCATGATGGGGAGAGGACCTTGGGATGGCACCATAGATGGCACCGGGTTGGGACTACCGGCTGCTACCTCCTTAGGCTCGTGCTTGGTTCCATCCCATCTAGGAGGTAGGAAAGGGGGAACTAGGGACTCGATATAAGCACACCTCCTATCCACTCTATCCGAAATGATTTGGAAGAGTTCGGCAATGGTGGGATTTGGAGTAGGAGTGATGTGATGGACTCTCCCATATGAACTCGGCTTAGTCGTGGACCTAGGCTCTTTTACATGCGCGGTGCTTTGCCTCCGATTATGGCCCACTTGGGTGGATGTGATTGGGTGGGGTCGGTTGGATGTGACCGGGCCGGGTAGGTAGACCTTCCTAAGTTCGCCCTTCATCTCATGCCATGACTCGATGGGCCGAGGGGTTACCTCAAAAATAAAAGGATGATTGCATGTACCTTGTGAAGAAGCGGGTGAGGTTGTGATTCCTTTCTTCCTCCTTCTACCGACCGACCGATGAAGGGGGTTCTTACCTTGATTACCCTTGTGAGACAAGCAAAGACGAGCAAATAATATGGATTAGCCAAAGTGTAGTATCAATGCTCTAAAGAAATAAAACTATGCAACATAAACATGAACACACGTGGTGTGTTTTGTTTTAACCCCTAAGAGGAGTAAAGGATGGGAGATATGCTATGGATGCAAAGACAAATAGTATATGATATACAGAGAAGTATATAATGATATATGATGAACGTTTCTCTAACAAGATAACTAGAGTGTGTGTGAGATGAGCAGTAAAGAAAACTAAAGAGAAAAGGGTGCCCTTTCTACTGTTGCTGCAGCAGTAAAGGAAGAAAACAGAGAGAGAGCTCGGCCGCAGTAGGAAGAACGCAAGAGGAAGACCACCGTAGGAACAACAAGAAACCCCTGCAAGGAAGTTGTTAGTGAAACCAAAACCTGATCTCTCTACTCTTGCTAACATGAACCTCTTTTCTCAACTGGAATCTCTCTTCTTTGTTAGATCTTTCTCTCTCCCGCGGGTGGCCTTCAAGGAAGAGTATTTATAGAACTTGAGACCTAGTTCAAATGGGATTAAAACCAGGAATAAACTTCTAGAATATAGATTTACTTCCATGGAAAGGATCGAGATCAAAAGATAGAAGGACTGCCTTGCGAGGAAGCAGCATCAGAGATGGACACGGAAGCCAAATGACGCCATTAGGGTGGTCGCTAATTAAAATGACGCCCGCGCACGCAGTCACTAATTCCTGGATTAATTTATAGAAATAAATGACTTTCCATATTTGTTTCCGGGTGGCTTTGTGGACAAGCCTCTCTTGGGCAAAACTGACTTGCATGGCATCGGACATGGTGTAACATTCAAAATATTTGTCCATGGCGGCCTCCCACTTGAGGTAGTCGCCCGGGTCATTAGAGCCATAAAACTCTGAGGCTTCGGGCCTACGGAAGTGGAGAGGGTGGTTGCCAAGCCCATGGGTGGACCAATGGCTATATTGCCCGGGTGATGGGGATTCATGGGAAATTGGGGGGGGGACTACATGCTAGACATGCCGACACTTGGACAAGACACTATACCGGCTATGCAAGGTTGGAATACACTAACTAATGCACACTAAGGACCCTAGACTTAAACCAAGACTCGGTATGTGGCGGAGTTAATCGATCCGAAGATCACTCACACAAGACTGCTACCTTCCCGATAGGCATAACCTAACGTTCGGGCAACGCCTTTTGATATACCGAGTAAAGGTATGTAAATGAGACACTTAGACCGACTTAGACTTAGTCTCCTAGACTTAATCGACACCTTTTTTTTATGTTTTTGTTAAGCAATGGCTAATGACTACCCTAGACTCAACTGGCTCTCTGATACCAAATTGATGCGGGACGGACATAGGGACCGATTCTATGTGATGCGGACCTCGGACTCTAGGTAGAGACGTGACCAGTGACATGCAAATAGGAGAGACACTTTGGCTCGACACTAAGAGTTCCTATGGGCTATACGTCGCTAACAGAAACGCAAGCTCACTCGTCGTCCCAAGCGAGGGAAAGCGCAGATCCGCATGGTTGAGAAACCGACAGAGTCAAGGGTGGTCGACTCACTTCCGTGCTCGGATCGAGCCACGGGACGGGTCACTCTCTCGCTCACAGCGGTGACATGGAATCACGAGCTAGGTTCCTATCGCACTCAGCAGCGGCCTAAGATCATATACTAAACCTAGCAAATGAACGCCAAGAATTAAGATCGCTACCTCCACGTTCCCAGCGTGGGGAAGACAACCCCGGCCAAGTCCGTACTCCCGGTTAACAAATATTACAGCGGTACAAATGTTTTGACCCACTCCACGCAGGGAGGTAATAGGTCACATGTGGGGCCCGGGAGTATCAAGAATTGGGTTGACGGGCAGCATCTTGATGTCGCTCCGACGGTGCCGAAATCCGCATTCTAGTGCTGTCCGGATGGCGCGATCTGCGGTTCGTGGGGCCCACGTGCTGCTTAGTCCTCTGGACCTGGCGGGGTGGGTGCCGTTGTGATGGTGACACCTGGTGGTGCGCTTCCCTGGATAGCGGTCGGACTAGAACACCGGTCGGAGGTCGGGTGGCTCTGATCTCCACTTGTCGGAAGTGCTGCACGGATCTGCAACCTCTGTTTTTCAACGTGCGACCCGGCGAGATTTGTTGCTGCGATCAGCACCGATGTCGGATCGGCACGAAACCAGCGCCGTTGGAACGCTGACTCAAAATCCTTCGACCCTATGTCACACCATAAAATTCGTTGTGACTGTGCTTCTGATCGGGAATTTTAGAACCGGACTGATCTCTGTTTTAGATCTGGCCAGATAGAAATGAACTTTCTTGAGTATTGGCGTTGACCGCGAGGTAGACCTCCCAATCAGAAGATGAGCTCCTCATGAAAGTTGTATAGGGGAGAGAGAGGAAAACGAGGATAATTTTCATGAAGGGTTTGGTGGAGGTTTGGTTGGGGAAAGGTATTTTTTACTGATGGGTGGTCGGATCTGGACAGTGGCAGGCAGAACTGAGCTGGGATCTAAAGTGAATTTTTAGAAAATATGAACGAGATTATAAATTCACAACAAAATTTTTGGACGAGGAATTAGGTGGACAGAACCTCCAATAAAAATATCAAGTCATTTTGGTCACGAGAAGGTGGGTTCCTGAATGACCTATTAGGGTTCTGGAAATCTGGGCAGACTGTTGCCAGATCTGAGAGAAGGTAGAGAACGAAAATGGAAAAATGGAAAATAAAAACTAGAAGCTCCACCGATTTTTCTAGGATGTTGTGATAACCCCTGGAACTCACCCTAAAAGTTTGGGCTCCAGATGAACTCGTGGCGGAGAGAAAGAAATCTGTGATCAAGGGGCTATCCTGAGTGGACAGAACTCCGGTGACGGTGGCGGTGGTGCGACGGCGGCTCGATGGCGGCGGCGGCGGCAGCGACGAACTCTACAACAGATAGATGAGGCTTCCCACCTCAGAACACAGCCTTCCCAGCTGCAAGAAGAAGAGAGGAGAGAGAGAGAGGGGTGGCCCTTGTTTGCCTCCAACAAAAATCAGTTTTTCTTATGCATTAATTCTACTCAAAATGAAAATACAAGGTTTTTATAGAAAATACAAAAAGACTAGTTCTATCCCTAGATCTAGGATTGGTGGGGGGTAAAAGAGGGAGTCCACAATTTATTTCTCCCATGTGGTTTGGAACAAATAAAATAAGATTTCAATCCTAAGAAACTATATTATACATGAGGCACCCCCTTGACTTATGTGTTCCAAATTTTGAATTTTGTTACCCTTTGTCCCCCCTTGGTCCAACCCTTCTAGAAGCCCACCTTGGAGGGTTGACTGACCCCACATGGGCCCAAGAGCTGAGGTGGATCAATGGGAGAAGGGATGGGGGGCCCACGGGACCCAGGTGGTCCCAAATTACAAATAAACCCCTTTTACAATCTGAATTATATTCCGAATAAAGCCAAATAAACGCACATTACACACAAATAAAATCCCAGTAAATATGATAAATACTAAGACTTAAGGGGGAGTCTATAGATTGTCTCCGAGCCAGATGGAAGCCGATGTAGCTCGAGTGGTGCTCCGCGTACGGTACCGACGGCTCGCCGGTCCGTGCTTCTCAATCGCTTTGGTGTCCGCACCACATGTCAAGAGGGCAAAGTCCTCGCAGGGCAAACCTGGTCATAAGCGTGCATCTCAAAGGGAAAAGGGCAACAAAGAAATTTTCCTAAGTCAAAGACTGAACCCCAACATGCAATAGGGTAGGAGAGGGAAGTCTCCCGGTCTTTCGAAACCCCTCGTAAACTTCCCCCGTCATCGTCTTCTCTTCTCCCTCTGTGGTATGTCATAAGCTTGAAGGATGGCAAAGACATACTTAGGAGGATGCACCGCGCAAGATTGTGAGTAAAAGCACAAACCTCAAGCACGTTGACCCTTTGTTAAATCATTTAAGAATGGTTACTAAATTTAAGGTAGTGAATGAGTAAGGTTTTATGACCAATGTCATGCCATGTCTAAAAAAAAAGAAGAAGAAAAAACAAAAAAAGAGTTGTTCTTTTTTTCTTTTATTTTTTTCTTTTCTGTCTTATATATATATAACAAAAAAAAACAAAAAAAACACAAAAAACATCTGTCTACTAGCAATATGCGTGATCATCTTTCAATTTCAGTTTGCATCTACTTGCTTGAATGTTGCATTTTTCTGCGTCATTTCTTTTGCCTTAGTTGATTAAAGGCTAGGCCCCTTGACCCTCTATCAAGGTCAGAATGACATCCCCTTGCTTATTGAGCAAGGGGCTAAGTCGAATAGATTAACTAACCTATTTGCTAAAGATATGACACACACGGACCAGAGAGACGAAGACACAAATCACACAAAGGGAACAACTCATGTAACATCAAAATAATGATCTTTTCATTCCATTCTCATACATATGTATGTGTACAAAATGTCTAGGAGGTGGTGTACAATAACAAATTCTCTCTAGCTTTCACCATGACCCTCCTCTCTCCTACTCTCTGCCTCTCCTCTCTCATCCCTGTCTTGGGCCGGAACTAGTGGAGGTCCCATTGACCCTTGCATGGCGGCCAACCTCGCGACCCGTGCTCACGCCTCCACCTCGTTCCTCTGCTGTGTAGTGGAACCCGCCAGGTAGCCAGTGCTAGAGTAGGCGTTGGGTCGTCCCTCGTGCTTTACTCGCTCCCGACCTCTCCGGTAGCGCTCCTCGGTAGCTCGCGCGTGCTCCTCGAGGGCACCCAGTCAGATCCTCATCTCCGACAACTCCCGCTCTCACTCGAGCCGCTCCTCTCTCTCCCGTAGCCGCTCCTCTCTCTCTATCGAGTGTCCTCCCTCCTCTCCACCTCGAGGAGGATCTGCGACTCCATCACCTCTCGAGGAAGCACCTCTGCCTCCCGGCGCTTCCTCTCCTCCTCCAACTCCGCGACTCGTGCGTCACGGAATACGAGCTCGGTGCCCGCTAGCGTGGCCCGAGTGAGCACCTCCTGTAATTCTTTAGCCTGCATCATTCAGCATGTTTCATAAGCGTAATGATATATCTTTGCAAAGAAATAATGTGCAATGCATGAATATCATTTTAAACTCACCCGGGCTGTCAAGTCGCACTGCACTGCCTCGACGCGCGCAATCGCCCCTACGAGTCGCTCCTATAAGGAGGTGATCTCGGCGGTCGGCTCTCTCGAACTGGAAGAAGCACCTCCTGCCCCTCCTACTGTCGCTCCTCGCTGGGCATGCTGCACCAATTGAGACTGTCAGTAGATAATCACCAAGAATTTAGGGATAACTGATAGCATATAGGGAGTGCATACTCACCAGGGTCTCCAGATCCACCCGCGTGGTCGGCCTCGAGGCTGTGGAGCTGGACCTGCCTGTCCACCACCACTGCATCACGTGCATCCTGCATTTATCACATGTTAGTTGCATATTTATATAAGCATATAACATTAATGATAAAAAAACAACCATGCATTCATACGTTCCCCTCTGGGCCTCATCTGAGGCCAGCCAATGTAAGTCTCCCAGTAGCGCTGTAGGTAAGCTGCACTGCCCTATGCCTGAGAGACGACTGGGGTCCCGCCTCTCTGCCAATCAGCAAATTGCTCAGGAAATCGCAGCCGCCAGTCTGTTGTAACTATCCACCCTCGGGTCTTCCGCCCGATCCCGTGAGGCTCGACCACGTCAACCAACTCCTGGTGAGGCCCAACATCCTCATCGCCAACCTTAGCCGCAATGGCTCAATCTCATTTAGGCAATGAAGCCAAATCTCATGCCCAAAATGAGGTCAACCCGCTGCAACCCAAGGTTGGCCCTCATCAATCATCCCCAGGTATGGCCTCACACAACCTACATGCAGATGTGTCATCTTGTCATCACAACATAATAAGCAAGAAATAAAGCAGAATGCATCATAATTACACACATACCAGGGAGGTGGGATAGTCCCGGAACTCTCTCCTAAGCACTCTCAGCTCATAGGCATGAGGCACCCCGGTCATCCGTGATAGCCAACGACGTGCCAGGGGGTACGCGTCTGCATGCCGGCTGCCGACTCGGTCCATCGGCATGTATAGGTGGCTCCACACCTGTATTCACAAGCATTAGCATTCATAATCACATTCATAAGCATACATTTAAATCATAAGCATGGAAAATAAAAAAAATGAATACCTGAAGGAAAGATGAAAAGCGACTCATGGTCGTCTCCCGACCTATCCCTGTGGACAGGTCGGCAATCAAATGTGCTAGCAGGGCGGCACCCCAGGCGTACTGCCCTACTCGATCCAAGTCCTCTAGGATCCCTAGGAATCTGCAGTTCAGGTCATCCCCTTTCATCCCCAGCAGCAGCCTCCCTAGCATCACAAACAAGAACCTCCTCAAATCCCTATCTACCCTCCCCCTCTGGGTCGGGTCCTGGCAGTAAACGGCCCGAGCCCTCTTAGTCATCCTCTCTGCAAACTCCTCTAAAGACTCGCTCGTCCCCTGCCGAGCCTCTCCGAGCCCGAGGACGCTCATCAGCTCTGTCCTGTAGATCATCCTGCAATCCCTAGGGCCAGATGCCACCGTCTCTAAGCCTAGCAGTCTTCGGGATAGGTCTCTGTAGTCAGAAAGGGTCACCCCGCTCACCGCCTCTCCATCAACTCTCAGCCTTGTAATTCTTGTCACATCCTCTAAACTTGGCACCATGTGCCCGAAGGGCATCAAGAATGCCCAGCTCTCTCTATCCTATCTCTCCCTCAGCACCTGAATCAGGATCAGGTCTGGTCGTATCGGCTCAATGCTATGGAAGGGGCCAAACCCCATCGCCTATAATCTCTCCCTCTGGAAGTTGGGCAACCCCCGATAGGCTGCCAGCACCTGTAGCCAGGAGAAGTGGGTCCGTATCACCTCCTGTAAAAAAAGGTCAATAATTAGGATGACAATAAGCACATATTTGAAAAAAAAACTCCTTTCTCTTCAAAAAAAAACTCACTGTTGAATTGGCGCCAGGGTAGTAGGCGCCAATTAGTTCAATGGGCGACACCTGCCTCGGCCGCTGATCCCCCCCAAAAAAGAAAGACCCGTTGAATTTTTTTTTGAATTGACACCAGGAGGATCTGACGCCGATTCTTTAACACTTTTTTAGGGTTTTTGTTTATTTTTTTAAAAAAATCTTTTCTATTTTGAGAAGAAAAAAATTCTTTTCTATTTTGAAAAAAAAACTTTTTGCGTCATTTTTTTAAAAGAAAAAAAAATAAATTTTGCTTGTCAAAAAAAAATTGTGTCAGTCACACGGTCGCCATTTCTTTATTTATTCATTTTTGAATAAATAAATGAATCTGCGCCCACACCTTTGACGCCAAATAATACTGAAGGAATTGGTGCCACCTGCCGTGGCCGCCAATTCCGACAGCATCTCCGTCTTCTCCCCCGTTCAACCGCCATGGTTTTTGTTTTGAAAAAAAAATCGCAGGATCAGGGTGTTGGGGCCTACCTTACTGGGCTCTGGGTCCATGAGCGCCCCTCGCAGGGGCCGACGGGGAGGCCTCCTCGGTTGCTCCTCTTCTAGCTTCTTCTTCCTCTTCTCCGCCATTGTCATCGTCATCGCCATCTTCTTCTTTGTCTTCTTCACTTTCATCCTCATCTTCGTCTTCTCCTTTGTCTTCATTGTCTCCTTCTTCTTCTTCCTCCTTTGGTTGCTCGCCGTGCCCCGCACAGCCTGAGCATCCACCACCGCTGCGGGAGCCACTCCGCTGGCTTCTTCTTCTTCCTCCCCGTCGATGTGGATGACGGCCGAGGCCACCACCCCCTGCCTCTTCCCAGCACCGGCGCCGCTGGTAGAGGCCATGAGTGGAGAGAGAGGGAAATTGGGGAGAGTGGGGGTGTGTGTGAGGTGATCGCCGCGATTGTCGTCGGTGGTCGGGAGTTGCAGAAAACCAAAGTGAACAGGAAAACGAGCAGAGAATAGAGAATGAAATGGGAAGGAGAGAGAAAAGAAAGAAAGGTTTAACAGAGGCATTTAAGGCCGTGTTTTTGAAAAGAATTGGCGACCAAGCTTCTGACGTCATTTTGGAATGAGCAACCATTTAGACAGACGTCCATTTTGGAATTTAATCTTTTTCAGAAAATAATTAATGAATCAACGCCCGTTTGAAAGGACGCCATTTTAGGAATGAACGATTGCTTAAAAGGATGCTATTTATTGGCATTTTGGAATTCGTGATCTGTTAGAAAATAATAAAGGAATTAACACCATTTTGGGAGTTTCGTGATTTGTTAGAAAATATCAAAGAATAAATGTCCAAGATACTGACGTCAATTTGATGATTTTTAGGAAAATTAAGGAATCAACGTTTGTTTAGAAGAGCGCCATTTTATGAATCACCGGCTGTGTAGAAAGGCGCCAATTGTATAATTTTTTTTTGTCAAGAAATGATAATGGAATTGGCGGTGAGGGCAGCAGATGCCATTCAATGAATTAGCACCCACTGTGGTGGACACCCATTCTTCCAGAGCCCTCGTTTTTAGACAAAATCATAAGTTTTTGGGAGAAACAATCACTCTTGGACACATTTTCATGGCTCAATAGGAAAAGATTTTTTTATTCATTGGAAGAAATGATCAAGTACATGACTAATGAGCCACTTTGGGCCTTAAGTTCCTAAGAGCTATTACATATGATTTCCATTGGTCCCGATCTTCTTCAATTCGCTCCATGCGTTGGTGAAGCTTGCTGACCCGCCACAATGCCTTGATTGTCTTTGTCTACTCTTCATCGCCACTTGAGCCCAAGTCTCTCTTCTTGATTGGTGGGAGATGAGACGCTTCCTCGAAGATGTGGTGGGAAAGGCCGAGTTGTGAGAGGCACCGGTGGGAGTTGTAGAGCACAAACTCGGTGGCACCGATGAGTCGGAGCTCCACCCCGGAAGAAAGCCATGCACGAAGGTCTTGAGATTTGAGGATCCCCGGCACGCTTGTGAACATGTTTTGGGCCATGGTTTTGAGGTGCTCCCTCCACTCCACTCGCTTCTTTAGCTTGGGCACACGATTAATCACTCTCTCACTTAGCCCAAGTGCGCCCATCATGTAGTGGAGTGGGCTCTTTAGAAACATTCTAGAGGCACTTTGGGTCTCGCCGCATGGATCAAATTTGACATGAAGGTCCATCCAACTAGTGAACAAGAGCATTGACCCGTGTAGGGGCCTTCCCATAGACGCCGAGGTGAGCCCACTATAGAGATAGGCTAGGATGGCCGACCCAATCCTCTTTCCCTCCCAAATATCACATATCCCACTCAATTGCTCCTCTTCAAGGAAATCCTCGTCCGAAGGGAAAAGTAGTGCTCCTGCGAGGCAAATTACAAATGCTTTCATGATTTTCTCCATGTCTTCCTCTTTGGCTTGCCCCAACGCCTTGTAGACCCACACCGCAAGCTTCATTAGATTGACTCCTTTTGTGGCATGTATTTGGCCAATCTTCTTTTGGCTTGATATGAGGCTTACCCACACCTCTTGTGCGCTTGTTCCCCTTGGCTTGACCACCATCTTCTCTTCCTCACCTTGCTTCAACCTCTTCAATCCCAATAGCATCTCCGCCTCTTCTAGGAGTATGGTGGCCTTGAAGGTGCGAAATAGGAAGGTGTGGGTGTGTGGATGCCAAGTTTCTATGAGGGCTCCCATGGCGGCCCAATCAAGGTGTATGTCATTGTAATGCTTAGCATGGGTTACAAGGCTTAGGAGGTGCCATCTTGAGAGTGTAGATCTCATATCTAGTGTGCTTTTGGAGAGAAGAAGAGGGAGCCATTAGATTTTTGTATATCTCCTTGCGCCCGGAATGTTGGGGTAATCCTGAAATTGGAAATAAAAGAGAAAGAGAAGAAGAGAAAAGAGAGAGAGCACCATTAGAACTTGGGTATAACTAAGAGAGAGATAGAAGAACTAAGGCTTATTCTTGAAACTTACTTGATTTACTGCAATTCTCCCGCTTATGTGTCATCAATCTCCATAATCCTTGCAAATCAAAGCTTTGATCTCTTTAAAGGCCACTACACCAAGTTCTCCATGTCAATCTCTCTATTTTGCTGCAACTTCCCAGTTTTCTCTTGATTTCTCTCTCAAATCCTTGATCTAGGACCTCTTTGGAGCCTTTGGACCTCTTATTTGATGCAAGGAGGGGCCTTGGAGGTGCTATTTATAGAGAGGAGACTCCAACTCGCCGGAGTAGCTCGAATTCAAGCAAGATTGGGGCTGAAAGTTCATCTTCCGAGCAGGAAACAGGTTGCTGGAATCGCAGGAAATTGGCGACCATTTCAGAAGTTGCTAATTCTTTAAAAGGCGACCGGGTGATGGACGCTAATTCATAATTTGGCGCCTTTTCCGACGGTCGCCAATTCTTGCAAAAGTGCCATTTTTGAATTTCATATGAATTACAATGATTCAATTTTACTCTATATAAAACTGCCATCTGATAAGCTCGCACTCTTCATGTTTTGGCAGAATTTGATTCATAATCTTCATATCTTGTTGCATTTCTTCGACTAATGATCTTTGAGCGCAGGAAAGATAAGGTCTCATGCAGGTTGCCAAGGCGCTCCGGATACTCCTTTGGTGACACATCTCTTTCCCCAGTACCTCCTCCTATATGCATTTTTACTATATGTTATCTACATTATTAGAGCATATCAAGGACCTTGTGGTCTTGATAAACTTGGAATTTGAGTTCCCCTTCATAAAAAAAAATAGTGATTATTCTAGGGGAGTCTTGATCGCACGGATAGGCTATTGAGTCATCTAAGGCTTGGAACGACAGTTCCACTTTCTGAGTTGATGCGATGATAAACAGGCTTCGGCTTAGTGTTGTGAATGTGTCACATAGACATTTTTAAAAAGAAAGAAAAATAAAAAATGTAAATATGAAGAATCATGAAGATGATAATAATAGTAAAAGGGGAAGGGAGCATGTGATGCTACTTTGGAGTGTGATCGCTAGAGGAATTACCTCAAAAGAAGAAGTGTGATTGCGAAGAATGCCTTGTAAGCAGGTGTAGACGTGGATCCAACTTCCTCCTCCAGCCGGCCGACCGATGAAGGGGGTTTTTACTCTTGATTACCCTTAAAAGAAAACAATTAAAGTAAGAAATTTGGATCGGCCAATAGAAGTGTAGTATCTATACTCAATAGAATGATGACATGCAATATGGGCATGAACACACCTTGTGGTTTTGTTTTAAAACCCCTAAGAGGAGTAAAGGTGGGAGAAGTATGTATGCAAACAAGCTAACAAGTAATATGCCAAGATGACCCTAGACGACGTACTGAAAATGATGATGTGCAACTAGTAAATAAATAAACATAAGGTGTAAGGGGTTGGTCCCTTCTGCGCCTGCAAGCAGAAGAGAGGAAACTGCAACTGTAGGAACCCAAAGATGACAGTGGCAGGAAGAAGGCACCACGGGGAAAGGAAGAACAACATGCTATGTTAAGATCAAATCCTCCCTTTCTTGGTAGCTATAATGCTCTATATACCTCAAAAGCGATGACTGCCGAAGGAACCCCCGCAAGATTGAACAGAAGGGTATTTATAGGGATGAAAACCTCATTCCAATAGGATAAGATCAAAGAAAGATTCAACAATCATGGATCCCCTTCCTTCGATTGATCGTGGAGTTTAAAACAAGGAAGGATACCTTCTGGGAAGGTTGCAGATGACACGGAAACAAAAATTGAAATGGCGACCTAGAAACGGTCGCTGTTCTAAACAGCGCCCCTGGGTCTGCCGCTATTTCACCGGAATTTTGGACTTTCCATATTTTAAAATTCACAATCCGCGACCACGCACAGAGGCGTTCATTAATGAGCACCCGTCGGGAAGGCGTCATTTCAAGGAATTTAATACCGATTGAGATTTTGAAAAGAATAGAAACAGCACCCACACGCACGGTCGCTTATTTAAGTAGATCCAACAGGAAATAGTGACATCTCATAGGGCGTTATTTAAATAGCGACCATATGGACGGTCGTTATATTCAAAGAAAATTTAAAGGAATGGGAAAAACAACTTATTAAGCCAGTAATGAAGTCCACTTTGGGGCATTACATCGTGACATGAAATTTACTCAATCATAGCATCGATTTTGGCGTGTCTACAGCTGTCTCGCCTTGTCGTCTACTTTGCAGGGGAGTGAGACAAAATGAAGCGTAATGGAGTGAAAGTGGAAATGAAGCGGAATGAGGGTGAAATGAACTGAAAAGTAGATGCCAAGGTGTGATGTGACACACCTCTGACACTAAGCATTGGAAATCTTTCCATGGCTCTGAATGAAACAACTTCGGATGATCACGAGAAAGCAACGATTGCCTGGATGAAAATCTAAGCTAACAAAATGTGCGCGAGGGCACGAAAGGGGAGATAACATTGGAGAGCGATTACCAACCAATGTGGACGTGCTGCAGCCAAGGTGGATTTACAAGAAAATAAAGTGAAGTGAGGTAGGAACCCAGGTAAAGGATGCTTTCAAGGAACCAGCCTGAGCGGCTTTAAGGAGAGCATAGTACTTGATTTTGAGTGGAATATTTCATGTCAACTCAAATCGAGAATGAGTGACCCTCATTACTAACTTAATATGAGGATTTTTCTGACGTTGAAACTCAGAGTCCTACATGATGCATGTTGGGCTAAAAGAAAAGGTTAAGACAAACTAAAATAGAAAATAATCAAGGATAATATTGTCAAGTCATCCAGACCCGGTCAAGAATCCAGATCTTTAAGTTGATACTAAGCCAAAGCCCGTTTATCCACGCATCAACTTAGAAATTGAAACCATAGTTCCAAGCCTTAGGCGACTCAATGGCCTATCCGTGCGATCAAGACCCCCTGGAATTATCACCATTTTTTATGAAGGGGAACTCAAATTCTAGGTTCATCAGAACCACAAGGTCCTTGATATGCTATAATAGTGTATGTAACCTACAGTAGAAATGCATACATGAGAAAATACAGGGAAAGGAAACATCTCAAACATTTCGGCAATTTGTGTGGCTTACTCTTCCTGCGCTCAAAGATTGATTAGTACCACGAGAAATAACATAATTATCAAGATATTCAAAATAATTCCAGCATATATAAAGCCCATTATCATAATCCACATGAAATTCAAAAATAGCACTATTCACAAAAAAATGGCGACCCTGCACGAGGGCACTTGAAATAAAATCTACGGGATTTAAGCACATCACTGTTCTCTAAAACGACGACCGTACAAACCGGCGCTCCATAATTGAAACGCGACTCTCCCTAAGTCGCTCTTTAAACCACGGAACGACGGTAGTCGCTATTTCCCTGTGTTCTGAAAAACCATGTCCTAACAGAAAATCGAGCATTCGATCCTTTTCAGCTTCGAACACAAAATAGATCATTGCTCTCCCTATAAAAAGAGCTCCAGAGCTCTTCGATTCAACATGCATTCTAGTAGATCAATAGGAACCGTGAACTCTCCTACCCAGCAGGCTTCGACAGAGAACACGTTACTTTCATCAGAGCTTTTACTAATGGAGAAATTGCTACAACGACCCTTGAAGAGGACCAAAGCTGGATTTGCAAGAATCAATGAGATTGATGGACATGTCAGTGGAAGAATTGCACTGAACCAAGTAAGTGTTCAAAAAGCCTTAGCTCTATCCATCCTCTATCTTCAAATCCTCTCTCAGATTCTAATAGAATTCTATCTTCTTTTCCTTCTTTTCCAATTTTTAGGAATATCCACTCATCGTAGGGGCTAGGAGATTCACTAAGATCCAATGGCTTCCCCTCCTCCTCTCCAAAATTACTCTTGACATGAGATCCCATCTCTCCAAGTGGCATCTCTTAGGCTTAGTGACCCAGGCAAAACACAATAATGACATTCACTTTGATTGGGCTGCCATAGGAGCTCTCATAGAAATATGGCACCCACACACCCATACCTTCTTGTTCCCCACCTTTGAAGCCACCATCCTATTGGAAGAAATGGAGATGCTTCTAGGATTGAAGGGCCTAAAGCAAGGGGATGAAGAAAAGAAGGCAATCATGCAAGAACCCATAAGTGCCATGGAGATGCTAGCAAGCCTAATCCCAAGCGAAAAAATGATATAGCAAATAATAGTATCCAAGGGGATCAATTTGATGAAGCTCACGGCATGGGTATACAAGGCTTTAGGTAAAGAGAATAAAGAAGAGGAGATGGAATTAATCATGAAGACTATGGTGATTTGCCTTGCGGGAGCTTTGCTATTCCCCTCGGTGGATGATTTCTTAGAAGAAGATCAATTAAGTGCCATATGCAGCATTTGGGAGGGAAAGTGATGAGGGCATCTCACGACACTCCCTCTAGCTTTGGTCGTCTACACACTCTTGATATGGATTGATCATGGTCTCCACTTGTTATCTTCATTTTCCCAAGTTCATTTTATGTATTTTCCTTTTATTGAGTCCTATCTTATGTATTTTCCTTTATTGAGTCATGTGGTTCTAGTCCATTTCCCTTATTTTGCTTAATTGGGCCTTATTTCCTTAGTTATGGGCCCATAGAATTGAGTCTAGGTTATGCTTGGTCTTTTGTCCTATTTTCAGGGACATTTTGGTCATGTAAAGAGTGGTTGCCTATATATAGGCCCCATCTCTCCACTTGTACTCACTTTTGATGAATATTGAAAAACCACTTCCTTTTACCTCTTAAATCTCTCTCTCTCTTACTCTCTTTCCCTCACTCTCTCTCTCACTCTCTCTCTCTCCCAAGGGGAGTTCGAACCTCCCTCTCTCTCCTCCTTCCCCCTCACTTACTCCAACCCCCAACCACCTCCACTACCTCACCCACTTCCATTAAGGCCCTCCTCATCCCCATACCCCCTCATTTACTCCCCCTCCTTGTCCCAAAGCAACTCTTCCATCTCCCAACACAATCCCCCCACTTCCCCACACAAATCCCACCCCTCCCAAGGCCAAATTTCGAATTTGAACCTTCCCTCCACTACCTAGGCCGCCCCATACCCCTTCCCCTCAAGCCAAGTTCGCCCCCACCTTCTCCCTCCCACACCCTCTCTCTTGTGCACACCCACCTCTCCACCTCCACCTCCAGCAGCTTCAGCCCCCTCTCCATCCATCCCTTCCCCACTAGGACCCCTTGGGAGCCCTAACCACATCCCTCCCCCTCCCCAAACCCTCAGCCAACACCCCTAGCTGTGCTACTCCCCTTACCCCTCTCCTTGTTCTTGCAAAGATTGAAGCTTCAAGTAGCAGGTCGCAGGCAGCAGAAGGAGGCTCTGAAGTCGCATCTTCCCCGGCCTCTCCCTGCTCCTCCTGGTGTCAAGGCCTATATCTATGGAAAGGTCTTCCAGAGAGCTTTCAAGGTGAGGTGGTTTCGTCGGCATCCGAGCTCGGTGCTGTCCGCAATCACCATTCTTCTCCGACTGTGCAGAACTTCTTAGACCAGAAGCCAGAGCGGCAGAGAAGGCTCTCCCACGACGAACCTTGAAGGAGTCAGCCTTCAGGGTCTTCTACAAAGTTCTTCCTCCCCCTGTCAGCGTCCAGGAACAGAAGGCGGAATCCCGTTCGGCATCCGACAACCAGAGATACCAATTTTCTACCACAACCACACTGGTCTGCCTCCTCACAGTCTGCCCCGACCACCGTCCACTTCTCTGGACACCCAGCTCATCTCCGACATTAGAAGACTTCCCCGTTTGTTTTGATGCAAAGTAGACTCGTATACGATTCCAACGAGTCCAGCAGTGTCAGATTTGGAGCTCAGGAGCGACCGTGCCCGCTTCTGCAACCTGCTGTTTCAGACTGAGCTCGGCCAGAGACCAGAGCTGCATCCATTTTCCAGTCGCCGGAGCAGTCAGCCCTAAGATCAGAACGTCGTCCAAAAATTCAAGCCGTACTCCTCTCCGGTTAGCAATCTTTTGGCGCAAGTCTCATCAGATTCTGAGCTCGGTGGATTTATTGGCTGCATCAACATCGACTCCCTGCCCAGAATTACAGAAGCTAGACAGAATCGGCGAAGCTCGGAAACTCGGTTTCCTTTGCATCTCTCCCCACCCCGCTTGGCCGGCTGAAGGGCCCTCCCTGCGTGGAGGTAGTTTTGAATGTATTAAGCATAACCCCCACCCCAAGATCACCCCTCCTGCGTGAGGAGTAGTGCTGTACCGTTTGCAATTTCAGGTCAAGCTACATCGCCGCGGCGATCGGGTGCATACCCTCGCCTCCCGGCGCGCCCTCGTCTCCGATCGGGATCGGTGTCTTCACACCGATCAGGTGAGCTTCTGATACTATCCTTAGTAGCCTTATTCCTACTAGTTTAGTATTGCTTTGATTGCTCGTCGGCGGTGAGAAGAGGGCTCGAACTTGCATGCTAGTTTGTTAGTGTCCACCGCGGACCGTGAGTGAGTGCCACCAAGCCCCCGCCTTGCGGGCCAGCCGCCCACAAAGTTGGGTATCCTAGACTCATTTGGGGTCAGCCCTAGCATTGTAAGTCCATTAGAACAATTGGGTCCCGCCCCGGACCTTCATCATTATCTCCCGGACCCACCGGGTAAACGTGTGAATCGGGTGAGCAAAAATCGTCATTGTGAGAATCATTGAGCGCTTGTATGCTTGCGGGTCTAAGTCCTAGGGTCATCTCATCATATTTAGTGGTCTTTGGGCTGTGCCACATCAAGTGGTATCAGAGCGGTCATAGGCTTGTCCTTACAAGTCTAGTCTTGGGTCACACTAAGTCTTTCTTAGGTGCATTCGCACACCCTTGCATAGCCCACCCAACCTTGCATGACCACCCGTAGTGGAACTCATTATCAAGGCAATCCATCTTCTTCCAATAACACCATGAATCCCAATCCCCAAGGAAATCCCCCTCACAATGAGCATGAGCTTCCCGACCAAATGAGGTTTCTTGTGGACTACATGACCGAAATTATGGGAAGGCTTGACGGTATTACGGCCCGGCTTGAACAACTTGAAGAAAATAGACCTATTCCAAGGGAAGGAGATAGGAGAGATCCCTCTCCACATGTGGAGCCAGCCATAGGAGGACTCAACCTTGACCCCCTCCCGAACCGGAAAGGGACCCACCCCCTAGAAGGAATGAGAGGCCTCCCCGGGACAACCCGGATGACCAACTAATGAGACTTGTGAAAGTCGATGCTCCCACTTTTGATGGATCTCATC
This sequence comes from Amorphophallus konjac, assembly GCA_022559845.1. Classification (NCBI taxonomy): domain Eukaryota; kingdom Viridiplantae; phylum Streptophyta; class Magnoliopsida; order Alismatales; family Araceae; genus Amorphophallus; species Amorphophallus konjac. The sequence goes on along the minus strand of CM040123.1, from coordinate 54,264,620 downwards.
ATCCGAGCATCTACTTAGATTGGGAGGCAGCCATGGATCAATATTTTGATTGGTACCCAATGACCGAGGATAGGAAAGTCTAACTTGCAAAGATGCAATTAACCAAACTTGCCAAGACTCATTGGATGAATGTTGAAGCCTTAAGTATAGTTAGGAGGGAAGTTCCAATCACCACATGGGGGGCCATGAAAGACCAACTCAAACTCAAGTATGTCCCACCCTCCTACCATCAAAACCTCCTAGATGAATGGCAAGCCTTGACTCAAGAAGGAAAGACCGTTATGGAATACATTGAAAAGTTTGACTACTACCTCCTCAAGTGTGGAGTCCAAGAGGACCCCTCCGTCACACTCTCCCGCTTTAGGAATGGGCTTCAATTCCATATCAAAAAGGAACTATTCATGCGTCAAGTAACAACTTTAGAGCAAGCCTACCAAGTAGCTCGGGATGCCGAGAAATTCTCTCGGTACACGCGAATGGTTCCCCCTCGGGGAATGGACCCTAGAGCCATGGCACCTCGGGCCAACCCCCCCCCCACCCCAAAGAGGTCTCCTTCCTACACCCATGGGAACTCCTCCCACACGGGTCACCCCTCCTAATGCCAATCCACCATTCCGCCCCGCAAGTGGGCCCCTAAACACAACTCCCAATAGGCCCAATTCGACACCCACTCTCCCTCACACTAAGGTGACCCCAAACCATCAAAGTGGGCAGCAATGCTTTAGGTGTTATGGGTATGGACACTTTGCCAATCAATGCCCCACCAAGGGAGCATCAAACTTACTCATAGAGGAGACCAACCCCCAACCCCAAGCTGAATTTGAAGGAGAGATTGAGGTATATGAACCCTCTCTTGAATGGGAGGAGGAGTATGAGAACCACTACATGGAGAGCAACCAAGAACAACCTCCTCCACCCACCGACTCCCACCTAGGAGTGGTTAGATGCACCCTCACCCAAAACCAAGAGCATGATTGGAGGAGAAACACCATATTCCATACCTACATAAGGATGGGGAGCCATGTTAGGAAGGTCATCTTGGATAATGGAAGTAGTGTGAATGTGGTGTCACCCGACACCGTCAAACTTTTGGGCCTTACCACCTCCCCACATCCCCACCCATATAGGGTAGCATGGATTGATACCACCTCCATACCCGTTAGTGCCCGTTGCCTTGTCCCAATTACATTCCAATCCTATCAAGGCCAAGTGTGGTGTGATATCCTTCCAATGGAAGTTGGGAGTATCCTTTTAGGACGGCCTTGGATCTACGATGTAGATGCCACCTTCTTAGGAAGAACCAACGCTTGCATCTTCATTCATGAGGGGAAGAAGATCCAACTCAACCCATCTCCACCCCGCACTCTACCTAAGAAGGCCTCTCCCTCCCTTGAGGGACCCACTACCCTTCCCCCCATCCCAACACCAACAAACCCCACCCCATCAAGTCCTAGTCCTAGTAACATCAAAGAGCCTCCTAGGAGCCTACACCTTGTCACTAGGAAAGAGTTTGAGGAAGAAGTCAACCAAGGGGATCAAGTATGTGCCATTGTCATTTGTCTAGGGGAATCCACCCCAACCGATCCACACCCCCTAGAAATTCATCAACTCTTTAAGGACTTCCATGATGTATTTCCCGAGGAGCTTCCGGACAAACTACCACCTATGAGAGATGTGCAACATGCCATCGACCTCGTGACCGGGGCTACCTTGCCCAACCTCCCACACTACCGACTCAACCCCACCCATGCCGAGCTTCGGAGGCAGATTGAAGAACTCATCAAGAAGGGCTTCCTCCGAATTAGCAAAAGCCCTTGTGCCGTCCCGGCTCTTATTACACCCAAAAAGGATGGGACTTGGCGCATGTGTGTAGATAGCCGAGCCGTCAACAAGATAACGGTCAAATATAGGTTCCCCATCCCTCGGCTTGATGACATGCTAGACATGCTAGCGGGAGCCACCATCTTCTCCAAAATTGATCTCAAAAGTGGCTACCACCAAGTCCGCATTAGGCCCGGGGACGAGTGGAAAACCGCCTTTAAAACTAAAGACGGTCTCTATGAATGGCTTGTTATGCCTTTCGGCCTTTCTAATGCACCAAGTACCTTCATGCGTCTCATGACCGAGGTCCTCCGGCCCTTCATTGGCATCTTTCTAGTTGTCTACTTTGATGACATCCTCATATATAGCCAATCCAAGGAAGCCCACCTCAATCACCTCAAACAAGTGTGCACCATCCTTAGGAAAGAGAGTCTCTTTGCCAATCCCGGGAAGTGTCATTTCTTGACCAATCAACTAGCCTTCCTAGGATTTATTGTCTCATCCCAAGGAGTATCCATGGACCCCGAAAAGGTCCAAGCTATTCTTGAGTGGCCCGAGCCCAAAACCATTCATGACGCCCGAAGCTTCCATGGGCTAGCCACCTTCTATAGGAGATTCATCCGGGGGTTTAGCACTATCACCACTCCTATCACGGATTGCCTCAAGAAAGGCACATTTGTTTGGACTAGGGCAGCCTCCAAAGCCTTCCTAGAGCTTAAAGAGAAAATGACCCAAGCCCCGGTCCTTTGCCTACCCGACTTTTCAAAGGTCTTTGAGGTCACATGTGATGCTTCCGGGGTAGGGATTGGAGGTATCCTTAGCCAAGAGGGTCACCCGGTAGCCTACTTTAGTGAAAAACTTTGTGAGGCTAGGACGAGATACTCCACATATGACAAAGAGCTTTATGCCGTGGTTCAATCCCTCCGGCATTGGAGGCACTATCTCCTACCCAAAGAATTTGTGATCTTCTCGGACCATGAGGCTTTGAAATATCTCAACACTCAACAAAAACCCAATGCCCGCCATGCCCGATGGGTAGAATACATTCAAGCCTACACCTTTGTCCTCAAGTATAAGATGGGTAGTGAGAACCGCGCCGCCGATGCACTAAGTAGGCAGATAGCCTTACTCTCCACCGTCCAAGTGGAGGTAACCGAATTTGAGAGAATCAAAGGGGAATACCCACATTGCCCCGACTTTGGGACTCACTACAACACCCTTTCCACCCAGCCACTCAAGGAGTATAAGGGGTTCATACTTCAAGATGGATATCTGTTCAAAGGGGATAGGCTTTGCATACCTAGGACTTCACTTAGGGACTTCCTAGTTTGGGAGTTACATAGTGGTGGCCTAGCTGGTCACTTTGGGGTCCACAAAACCATAGAGTTGGTTGAGAGGCAATTCCACTGGCCCAGTCTCAAGAAGGATGCGGCCCACATTGTGGGACAATGCCGCATATGTGCATCCGCCAAGCAAGTAAGACAAAACACCGGGCTTTACACACCTCTACCCATACCCGACCAACCGTGGGAGGATTTGAGCATGGATTTCATTCTTGGCCTACCAAAGACCTTGCGCAAACATGATTCCATCTTTGTAGTGGTTGACAGGTTCTCAAAGATGGCCCACTTTATCCCCTGCTCCAAGACCTCTGATGCCTCTAGGATCGCCCGGTTATTCTTTGATGAGGTAGTCCGACTCCATGGGTTACCTAAGACTATTGTGTCCGATAGAGATGTGAAGTTCACGAGTTATTTTTGGAAGACTCTATGGCACTTGATGGGGACCCTCCTCAAATTCTCCACTGCCTATCATCCTCAAACCGATGGCCAAACTGAGGTCGTCAACCGAAGCCTTGGGAACTTGCTCTGATGCCTTGTAGGGGATCACCCTGGGAATTGGGATCTCCTCTTATCTCAAGCCGAGTTTGCCTACAATGATTCTGTCAATAGGTCCATAGGCAAGAGTCCATTTGAGGTAGTACATGGTTTTAGGCCTAGAAAGCCCTCGGATCTCATTCCCCTTCCCCCACATGCTAGAGTGTCAGTCTCAGCTGAGTCCTTTGCACAGCATATCAAAGAGTTGCATGATGACATCCGCAAGCATATAGGTAAAAGCAATGAGGCTTACAAAAGACGGGCCGATGCTCACCGACGCCACTGTGAATTCCAAGTGGGGGACCCGGTGATGGTGAGGACGGAGCGGCTCCTTCCCGGACCTGCCTCCAAGTTGAGGGCACGAGGGTCGGGACCCTTTCGAGTTCTACGACGACTTGGCAGCAATGCTTATGAGCTTGACCTACCAGAGAGCTATGGGGTACACCCTACCTTCAACGTGGCGGACCTGGTACCCTACAAAGGCCCCGCGGTGGAACCCAGTGAGGAGCTTGAGCCTTTACCCCCCCCTACGAGAGACACCCCTGGAGGGACTCCACTCTCAAGCTTAAGGGACCGACAAGAGCAGGTAGAGGCAATACTGGATGAGCAGAGTATCATTACAAGGCACAAGGTGTATCAGCGCTATCTGGTTAGGTGGAAGAACCGTCCCCCGATCGAGGATGCATGGGTGAGTCGGGAGGATTTGATGCGCCTGGACCCCGACATGATGGAGCAGTACGACAGTCAGGCAGACCCATACTCGACAGGGTCGAGTTCTCCCCACCCCGGGGATTTGATGAGGGCATCTCACGACACTCCCTCTAGCTTTGGTCGTCTACACACTCTTGATATGGATTGATCATGGTCTCCACTTGTTATCTTCATTTTCCCAAGTTCATTTTATGTATTTTCCTTTTATTGAGTCCTATCTTATGTATTTTCCTTTATTGAGTCATGTGGTTCTAGTCCATTTCCCTTATTTTGCTTAATTGGGCCTTATTTCCTTAGTTATGGGCCCATAGGATTGAGTCTAGGTTATGCTTGGTCTTTTGTCCTATTGTCAGGGACATTTTGGTCATGTAAAGAGTGGTTGCCTATATATAGGCCCCATCTCTCCACTTGTACTCACTTTTGATGAATATTGAAAAACCACTTCCTTTTACCTCTTAAATCTCTCTCTCTTACTCTCTTTCCCTCACTCTCTCTCTCTCACTCTCTCTCTCTCCCAAGGGGAGTTCGAACCTCCATCTCTCTCCTCCTTCCCCCTCACTTACTCCAACCCCCAACCACCTCCACTACCTCACCCACTTCCATTAAGGCCCTCCTCTTCCCCATACCCCCTCATTTACTCCCCCTCCTTGTCCCAAAGCAACTCTTCCACCTCCCAACACAATCCCCCCACTTCCCCACACAAATCCCACCCCTCCCAAGGCCAAATTTCGAATTTGAACCTTCCCTCCACTACCTAGGCCGCCCCATACCCCTCCCCCTCAAGCCAAGTTCGCCCCCACCTTCTCCCTCCCACACCCTCTCTCTTGTGCACACCCACCTCTCCACCTCCACCTCCAGCAGCTTCAGCGCCCTCTCCATCCATCCCTTCCCCACTAGGACCCCTTGGGAGCCCTAACCACATCCCTCCCCCTCCCCAAACCCTCAGCCAACACCCCTAGCTGTGCTACTCCCCTTACCCCTCTCCTTGTTCTTGCAAAGATTGAAGCTTCAAGTAGCAGGTCGCAGGCAGCAGAAGGAGGCTCTGAAGTCGCATCTTCCCCGGCCTCTCCCTGCTCCTCCTGGTGTCAAGGCCTAGATCTCTGGAAAGGTCTTCCAGAGAGATTTCAAGGCGAGGTGGTTTTGTCGGCATCCGAGCTCGGTGCTGTCCGCAATCACCATTCTTCTCCGACTGTGCAGAACTTCTCAGACCAGAAGCCAGAGCGGCAGAGAAGGCTCTCCCACGACGAACCTTGAAGGAGTCAGCCTTCAGGGTCTTCTACAAAGTTCTTCCTCCCCCTGTCAGCGTCCAGGAACAGAAGGCGGAATCCCGTTCGGCATCCGACAACCAGAGATACCAATTTTCTACCACAACCACGCTGGTCTGCCTCCTCACAGCCTGCCCCGACCACCGTCCACTTCTCTGGACACGCAGCTCATATCGACATCAGAAGACTTCCCCGTTTGTTTTGCTGCAAAGTAGACTCGTATACGATTCCAACGAGTCCAGCAGTGCCAGATTTGGAGCTCAGGAGCGACCGTGCCCGCTTCTGCAACCTGCTGTTTCAGACTGAGCTCGGCCAGAGACCAGAGCTGCATCCATCTTCCAGTCGCCGGAGCAGTCAGCCCCCAGATCAGAACGTCGTCCAAAAATTCAAGCCGCACCCCTCTCCGGTTAGCAATCTTTTGGCGCAAGTCTCATCAGATTCTGAGCTCGGTGGATTTATTGGCTGCATCAACATCGACTCCCTGCCCAGAATTACAGAAGCTAGACAGAATCGGCGAAGCTCGGAAACTCGGTTTCCTTTGCATCTCTCCCCACCCCGCTTGGCCGGCTGAAGGCCCCTCCCTGCGTGGAGGTAGTTTTGAATGTATTAAGCATAACCCCCACCCCAAGATCACCCCTCCTGCGTGAGGAGTAGTGCTGTACCGTTTGCAATTTCAGGTCAAGCTACATCGCCGCGGCGATCGGGTGCATACCCTCGCCTCCCGGCGCGCCCTCGTCTCCGATCGGGATCGGTGTCTTCACACCGATCAGGTGAGCTTCTGATACTATCCTTAGTAGCCTTATTCCTGCTAGTTTAGTATTGCTTTGATTGCTCGTCGGCGGTGAGAAGAGGGCTCGAACTTGCATGCTAGTTTGTTAGTGTCCACCGCGGACCGTGAGTGAGTGCCACCAAGCCCCCGCCTTGCGGGCCAGCCGCCCACAAAGTTGGGTATCATAGACTCATTTGGGGTCAGCCCTAGCATTGTAAGTCCATTAGAACAATTGGGTCCCGCCCCGGACCTTCATCATTATCTCCCAGACCCACCGGGTAAACGTGTGAATCGGGTGAGCAAAAATCGTCATTGTGAGAATCATTGAGCGCTTGTATGCTTGCGGGTCTAAGTCCTAGGGTCATCTCATCATATTTAGTAGTCTTTGGGCTGTCCCACATCAGAAAGAGAATCGGCGGGCCGGCGGTCTTGGCTTACCTCTATAGTGGGCTCACCTCGGCTTCTATAGGGAGGCCCCTATGTGGGTCTATGCTTTTGATCACAAGTTGGGTGGACCTCCACTTCAAGTTTGATCCATGTGAGGAAACCAAACAAGCTTCTAGAATCTATTCCAAGAGCCCACTCCACTATATGACGGGCACACTTGGGTTATGTGAAAGAGTGGTCAATCGAGTACCCAAACTCAAGAAACGAGTGGATTGGCGAGGCCACTTCAAGACAATGCCATAAAACGGCTTCACATGTGCACCGGGGTTCCTCAAGACCCAAGATCTTCATGCAAGGCTCTCCCCCGGAGTAGAGCTAAGGCTAATTGGCCCCACTGAGTTCATGCTTTACAACTTTCACCGGTGCCTCTCCCAAGTCGGCCTTCCTCGCCATCTATTTGAGGAAGCTTCTCATCTACCACCAATCAAAGAGAGAGAATTGGGCTCAAATGGTGATAAAGAGGAGACCAAGACCATTCAAGCTTTATGGCGGGTCAGCAAGCTTCACCGGCCCATGGAACGTATGGAAGAAGACAAAGAGCAATGGAAATCATGTGTAATAGCTCTTAAAAACTTGAGACCCAAAGTGGCTCATTAATTATGTAATGATCATTTCTTTTCAATGAATAAAGAAATCTTTCCTTGATTGAGCTAATGACCACGTTTAACAATGATCAAATCTTCTAAACCCCTAGATTCGGTTCAAAAACACACACTCTGTAAGAAATAGCGACTGCCACAAAGTGCTGGATTTCGCTGATCCGCGCCTTCCTCTTTGTCGCTAATTCCTCCAACTTCAGCACGAAATAAGAATAATCAATATACTCCTGTAATGACGCCTCCATGAGAGGTCGATGTTCCTAAATACAGCGCCCTTCACACTGTCGCTATTCCACAATGACTGTTGAATGACACTCTCATAATTACCTGACAGCTGCACTTTCCCCAATACACTCAAAGAAATAGCGCCCGCCTGAAAGATCACTCCTTTATTATATAACGCCTGCATACCAGTCGCCAATACCCAGCATTTTCCAAAAATGATAAATTCCATCAAATAGCGCCCTCATGAGCAGGCGTTTAATATAAGAATAACAACCTGGTAGTAGGCGCTATTTCTTTCAAAACCGTAAGCACTAAAACCCTTTTATTAAACCTCCGTCTGTCTATCTTCTTTCTCATTTCCTACTTCTGCAACCCTTCCTCTGTCCTCTACAACTCCCACCGGCAGTAACCCTCTCATCTCTCTCTAATCTCCCTCTCTCATTCTCAAACCTTCCCACATGGCATTCGTGAGTGGAGGCAGTTCTGGGAAACGGCAGAGGGTCATGGCCCCTGCCGTGGTTGACTTGGATGAGGACGACGGTGTCAGTGAGGAGGCGCTTCCTCCTGTGGCGGCCGAAGAAGAGACGGATGAAGGAAACGAAGGAGAAGAAGAGGATGAAGACGATGACGATGATGATGGAGAAGAAGAAAATGACGGTGGTGACGCCGGTGCTGGCAAAGATGAGGGATGAGAAGGAGAAGGTGGAGATGACCACGGCGATGACCATGGCGCCGGCGAGGACGACGGCAACGACCACGGCGGTGACGAGCACGGCGGTGAAGGCGACGAGCACCCTCCTCCTCCCCGCCGGCCACGACAGGGAGGGCTCATGGACCCTACACCCAGCAAGGTGAGTGCAATAGTTTTTTTATTTATATTTTTTATTTATATTTATTTATATATTTTTTTATTAAAATTAGCATGAACACCATGGACCGTACGGTAGTAGGAAATAATAGAGAAATGGCAACCTAGAAGAGGGCGCCTCTTCATGAAACAGCGACCCGTATGGGGGTCGCGAAACAAAACCATTTTTTTAATTTTAGAATAACGACAGCATGCTAGGTGTAATTTTGAATTTTTTTTTTAAAATTATTCTATGCATTTTTATTTTTTTTATTTTATATAAACCACTGATTCCCTAGAATAACCTGAAGGAATTGGCGCCCTGACCCTGGGCGTCTTTTCAATAGAGTGACCACGCTTAAGTCGCTAATTCATAAAATAGAGACCATAACCCAGTCGCCATTTAAAATTAGTGAAAGATTTGACAAATTGATATATAAGCCAACCATTTGTTCATCTATCTATCCTTTATACTGCAGGGATTGATACAGACCCGCATCTCTTGGGTCCAGGTGATTGCTGCCTACCATGGACTGCTCGACTTCTAGAGGGCGAGGGTAGAGGTGATGGGCTTCGGCCCCTTCCTTAGCATAGAGCCAGTGGGCCCGGATCTAGTCTTGATTCAGGTTTTGAGGGAGAGATGGGATAGGGCTAGCCGGGCCTTCTTGATGCCCTGGGGGCACATGGTGCCGAGCTTAGAGGATGTCACTAGGATCACCAGACTAAGAGTAGACGGCGAGGCAGTGAGTGGGATGACCATCCCAGACTATGGAGATTTAGCGGTGAGACTCTTAGGCATAGACACACTGTACAACCCCCCGTGCAGGATGATCAGTCACACGGACTTGACGAGGGCTATGGGACTAGGAGACTCCCGGTAGAGGTCGGGAGAGTCTTTGGGAGAGTACGCAGAGCGGCTGATTGGGAGAGCCTGAGCCGTGTACTGCCAGGACCCGGCTTAGAGAGAGAGAGCAGACAGAGATTTGAGGAGGTTCCTATTCCTGATGCTCGAGAGATTGTTGCTGGGGACGAAAGGGGACGACATCAACTACAGATTTCTGAGCGTCCTCGAGGACTTGGAGGGAGTGGGGCGGTATGCCTGGGGAGTCGCCCTGCTGGCGCACTTGATAGCCGACCTATCCACAGGGACAGGTCGAGAGACGACTATCAGCGGCTTCTCACCATTCCTTCAGGTATGTACTTTCTTTTTGTTATTATAATGATTATGATTATGATTATGCATGTGGCTAATAAATGCTAATGAATGCAGGTATGGAGTCATCTCTACATGCAGATGGACCGGCTCAGCCCCCGACCTGGAGATGAGGCTACTTCCCCTTAGCTCGGCGGTGGCTGCCGCTCATGACTGGAGCACCTCACGCCTACGATCTGAGGGTCCTACGACGGGAGCTCCGAGACTACCCCCCTTCACTGGTACATGTGTAAATATGATGCATTTTTTTATTTCCTGCTTTATATATATATAAATGTGATAACATGATGTGCATGGAGGTGGTCTGGAGGCCATATGAGGGGATGACAGATGAGGGCCAGCCGTGGGTCGTAGTGGGCCGACCTCGCTTTGGGCATGACCTTTGGGTCCATTGCCTGAACGAGATCGAGCCGCTACGGCTTAGGCTGGTGATGAGGACACTCGGCCTGCACCAGGAGTGGGTCGAGGCAGCTGAGCCACGTGGGATCGGGCGGAAGACCCGAGGACGTATGAGAGCGACCGACTAGAGGCTACGATTCCTAGAGTAGTTCGCTGACTGGCTGCGAGGCGGGATCCCAGTTATCTCCCACGCTCCAGACAGCTCGGCGTACCTCTAGCGTTTCTAGGAGACGTACGCAGACCGGCCTCAGATGAGGCCAAGAGGGGTATGTATAAATGCTTTTTAAATTAAATTATATGCTTATGGGATATGCAACTAATGAATGATTTATGCAGGATGCGCGGAATGCAACAGCGGTGGACCTACATGCCCACCTCCACAGCTTGGAGGCCCAGTTGGCAGCCACGCGGGCAGACTTAGAGACTCTGGTGAGTACCCTATCTATATGCTATTGATTATTTCTGAAATTATGATGTTTAGACACTAACGATCTCAATGAATGCAGCGTGCCCAGCAGGGAGCAGCAGTTGGAGGAGCAGGAGGAGCATCCAGCACGAGAGAGCCGAGCGCAGAGGTCACCGCCCTGGAGGAGGGACTCACGGGACCTGTTGCACGGGCCGAGGCAGCGGAGCGCAACCTAGCTGAGCGGGTAAGCACTTAAACAAGAAAATTTTATTTCAAATGTTTATGGAATTGAAATATGAAACAGATAATTGGCTGAATGGTGCAAGTTGTAGAGCTGTAGGATGCGCTCACTCGGGCCACCCTAGCCGACACCGAGCTCGCGATCCGCGAGCAGCGGGTCGCAGAGCTAGAAGAGGTGCTAAGGTGGCGAGAGGAGCTGCCCAGCGGCATGACGGAGCTGAGGATCCTCCTCGAGGTGGAGAGGGGGGAGCGCACCCGCAAGCGGGAGGAGCGGACCTGTTAGAGGGAGGAGCGCACGGAGCACGAGCTTGCGGCTTCGAGGGCGTAGCTGGCCGTTGTTCAGGAGCGGCTACGGGCTACAGAGGAGCACCTTCAGAGGGGCCGAGAGCGGGCGTGAGCTACGGGCCACTCCAGTGCTTTCACCAGCACCACCTACTTAGTAGGTTCCTCGACTTGACAGAGGAACGAGGCAGAGGAGCAGGCTCAAGCTGGTGGTTCAGTTGCTTCCAGGGGGTCCATGCTCCCTCCACGGTCCCGTCGCCAGGATGAGGGTGAGGCGGAGAGTAGGAGAGAGGAGGGTGGAGGTGAGAGTTAGAGAGAGAGAGAGAGAGAGAGAGCATATGTACCACTTACTCACTTTTGTACACAGATATTTATGCATATATATATGAGATTTTTTGATGTTACCCGAGTTTGTCATTTTGAGCACTTGTATACCTTTGTCTTCTCCTTCTTCTTATCCCTGCAAGCCACACTTAAACAAATAGATTAATTAATTTGTCTAGCTTGGCCCCTTGCTCAATAAGCAAGGGGACTGTGCTTTTTGATCTTGACAGAGGGTCAAGGGGCCAAGTCTTTAATCAACTAAGGCAAATAGTGAAAAATAGAAGATAATGCCACACACAAGCAAATGAATGCAAACTGGAATTAAAAGATGCCCACACAAGAATTCAAACAAGCAAATGGTATGGCAATAAGAAGAAGCGAGCTCTCTGTGGGAATTAGCGACCAGACAATTGCCACCAATTAAGTGAACGGCGACTGCTGAGTGGTCGTAATTTAAAATTTTCTTTTTTTTGTTTTGTTTTGAAAAATGACGACTATGAAGAAGTCGCATGTTAATAAAATAACGACCCTATGCGTAGGCGTCAATTCAAAACTTCTTTTTTTTATTTTGTTTTGAAAAATGACGACTATGACTACGTTGCTAATTAATAAAATAACGACCCTTTGACAGGGCACTGATTGAAAACATTTTTTCTCTCTTTTTTATTTTTTATTTTTTTTTATTTTTGTGTTCTATTTTTTGTTTGTTTTATTTTTTATTTTTTAAAAAAATGAAGTAGCATAGTACATAGGCTCTAAAATCTTACACATTCACTATCTTAAATTCACTAACCATTCTCAAATAATTTAACGAGGGGTCAAAGTGCTTCGGGCTTTCCTTCCATTCCTGACCTTTTACGGTGCATTCTCCTAAGTTCGCCTATACCATTCTTCAAGCTTATGACATACCGCGGATGGGGGAAAGGAAGAAAATATTGGGGAAGTCCATGAGGGGTTTTGGAAGACTGAGGAAGACTTCCCTCCCCTACCCTATTGCTTGTTGGGGTTCGGTCTTTGGCTTAGAAAATTTTTGTTATCTTTTGCCCCTTTATTCATGCATGCTTACGACTAGGATTTTCCCTGTGGAGACTTTGCCCTCTTGTCATGCTATTCTTTTGTATTTGACATTTTTTCCTCTCTCTTTTTTCTTTTCAAAAATAAACAACCTAATTGTACTTGGGCTTTTGCGACATATTGTTCCCTTTTGGGCCATGACTTTCACCTACTAGGGCGGCGGGTAGGTTCGGGTGGTTTGCCCAGGGTCTAACTCCCCCCATTATGGATCGAAGAGAAGAGAACGGGTAAAGTCTTTACACTCTCAGTTTAGCTTCAACTTCCCTCAGACTTTGCACCGCTAAAGTTCATGAACTGAGCGTGTTGTGTGTGTATTGACCTAGAGTTAGATCATCAAGACTGAATAATGAATTAGAGATTTTGATCTTTCGGATCTCGCGGCCTATGCACCATGCCAACCTACAACTTTTCATCATTTTTTTTCTTTCGAGACTTAAGGGTAGTACTTCTTAAGGTATAGTCTGTTCTAAGGGTGAGCCAATTCTTCCCCTTCAGTATTAACCAGTTTGTAAGCGTTGCTAGGATAGACTTCTTTTATTACATATGGCCCCTCCCAATTTGGTTGGAGTTTTGAACGGGGTCCGCCAGGTTTTACAAAGATTTTTTTAATTATCATTTCACTGATTTTGAATTTTCTCTCAATTACTTCCTTTTGGTAGAAATGTGAAAGCCTATTTTGATAAATCATTGCATGTTCGACGGTGCCCAGTCGTCTTTCATCTAAGAGTTCCAATTGTGCAAGGAGAGATTCACGATGTTCATCGATAGAGAGCTCCTTGTCCAATTGTACTCTAAGAGAAGAAATAAGGATCTCATAAGGAACTACTCCTCAATCCCATAGGTAAGGGCGAATGGCGTTTGCCTAGTAGGTGTACGAATGAAAGTACGGTAGGCCCATAGAGCTTCTACGAGCTTTTCTGGTCAATCTGTAAATTCATTAGCTTCACACGTTTTCTTGATGATTTTAATCAAAGTTTTATTTGTTGCCTCTGCTTGACCATTGCCCTGTGGATAATAAAGAGACGAATGATGTAATGCAATGTTATACCTGTTGTAGAGGTCTGAAGCTCCTGAGAGATAAATTGAGGCCCATTATCGGTGACGATGGTACTCGGGATGCCGAATCTTGCAATGATGTTCTTCATTATAAATTTGCAGATGGTTGACGCTTTAGTCTCCACATAAGCTTCTGCTTCCGCACACTTGGTGAAGTATTCCGTGGCCGTGAGTATAAATGATTTTGATCTTGTGAGGAGGTTTGAATCACCAAGAGGTCCAATGATATCAAAAGCCCACATAGAAAAAGGCCATGGGGAGGACATAGGATGGAGTGAAGAAGCAGGAGAATTGATTTTGTCGGTGTTGAGTTGGCACTTGACACACCTTCGAACATAGATTGAGCAGTCCTCTTCTAGAGTGGGCCAATAGAAACCTAGCCTAAAGATTTTATTAGCTAGCATCTGGCTATTGACATGACCCCCACAAACTCCAGAATGTGCCTCTTCCACAACCTTCCATGATTCATCATCGTCGAGGCACCTGAGAAGAACACCGGTAAGACCCCTTCTGTAAAGCTCACCTCCAACCAGGGTGTATCACTGAGCAACTCTTCTAATAGCCTTCCTCTCTTCTGCCATGGCTTCTTCGGGATATGATTGATCGTGACAGTACTTAGCTATCTCGTAGTACCACGGTTTCTCTTCATCAGCCATCTCCTCTTCTAAATCCAATAGCATAACCTCCTTATTCTCAATGATTTCACCACCCTTAACTTTCTTGAGCACCTCCTCCTTAACACTAAGGAATGCAGGATCCTTAACAGTGGGAGTGAGTCGCTTCTGAACAATGATAGAATGGAAGTCCCGCTCGGGGAGGAAAACCAAGGAGGAAGCAAGCGAAGCAAGAGCGTCGGCTAAAATATTCTGACTGCGAGGAACATGAACAAATATTAATTTAGGTAAGAGCTTAGCATAAGTAGAAGCAAGTTCCTGGTAGGGTTTGAGTTTGGGATTGAGTGTGCGACATTTGGTGAGCACTTTGCGAAGGATAAGCTGACTATCACCAACGATCTTAAGCTGGGTAACACCAAATCGATGTGCGGCCTCTAGTCCGGCCAGAAGAGCCTCGTACTCAGCTATGTTGTTAGTAACAGGGAATGCAAGCTGAGAGGCGAGCGGAATGGTGATACCCTCGGGTGTTAAAAGAACTATGCCAATCCCCCTACCATGAGAATTCAGAGCCCCATCAAAATGTAACGTCCACATCAGATCTGAGAGTTGGTTAATGTACATTAATTCCTCATCTGGAAGCTCTGAGCGGATAGGGTCGAACCGTGGAAGAGGGTGATGAGCGAGATGTTCTGCGATGGCATAACCTTTAATCACTTTTTGCTGAACGTAAATGATGTCGAACTGAGAAAGGAAGCTTTGCCATCATGCTAATCGGTCAGTGAGGACAGATTTTTCAAGAAGGAACTTGATGGGATTCATGCGAGCAATGAGATGAACCTCGTGAGCTAAGAAATAATGCTTTAATTTCTGAACTACTCAGACTAAGGCTACGCAGGTCTTCTCCATAGCTGTATACTTCTGCTCACAGGGATTTAGAAGCTTGGACAAGTAGTAGGCTGCCCTCTCCTTACCTTCTTCATCAACTTGCGCTAGGACAGCACCTACTGAGTCATCTAGGATAGAAACATAAAGAACAAGCGGTTTGCCTGGAATTAGTGGCCTCAGGATAGGTGGATTTGATAGATAGTCCTTTAGTCCGTCAAAAGCCACCTGGCACTTGTCGTCCCAATGAAATTTGACTCCCGGCTTGGTAAGCTCGTAGAATGGCCTACACCTTTACGAGTGCTGGGAGACGAATCGACGAATAAACTGCAACCTCCCGATTAATCCTCGAACCTCCTTCAAATTCTTGGGAGGAGGCATATCTCTTATAGCTTGCGCCTTATTAGGATCAATCTCAATACCCCTTTTACTAACGATGAACCCAAGCAACTTCCCTGATGAAACACCAAACACACATTTCTTGGGGTTCATTTTTAACTGGTATTCCTTGACTCTTTGCAATATGATAAATGCTATATTTTACATCATAATTTACATCACATTCATCATCTTTGAGCATTATTTGAGTATATTTGTGCAATATGAGCATTAATTATATTCTCACACATTATTTGAGTCTTCATGCATTTTATCATCTTTTTGAGCTTAAAAGACCATGTGAGAAATATTTAAATATTTGCACAATTATTTTGAATTAAATAGATTGATATTTTAATTTTCAAGAAAAAGTGACCTAGATCAAGGCGCTATTTAAATAACGACAGATTCAAGAGCGCGTCTTCAGCAAGAAGCGACAGCTCCAAGGGCGTCAATTCAGTTGATAAAAGAAAGTGGAAAAAGAAGAAAAAAAAGAAGAAAAAGAATTAGCGCCCGAGATGAGGTCGCTAATCATTGAAAGGACGCCCATGGTGGAGGTCGTCAAATTCCTATTTTACGAAAAATGTGGAAATAGCAAAATATGGAAATAAGAAATTGATGCCTAAGAAAGAGGCGTTACTTTAGAAAAAGACGTCCCAATATAAGTCGCTATTCAAAGTTGAACCAGAAAAGGAACTGCAGTTCCCGATCGAGCTAATCTTCCTTATTTTGATTTATCTACGAAGACACAGTGGAAAGGAGGACTCTATTATGAGTAAGGACTCTATTGGGGTAATGATCCATTGCTAGAAATAAGGATATGCATCAAGATTAGAGTCCACGGTCGAAGGAAACTGCCGAATGCCATTAAAAGGATGCCATGGTCGCAGGGTTACGGGGAGGAGAGTTTGGAGATCTGCCTTAGGGATTAATTTCAAAGCCTTTCCTTTCGTCTTTTGCAGTTGAGTTCTTCATCAAAGTTCTTTTTTTCCAATCTTCTACAAATTCTTCTTCTTGCTCATCTTCTAATTCTTGCACGTTTTTATGCTATAATTAGTTTTTCAAAGTTCTATCTACAGTTTTTACTGTTCACCCGATTTTCATACTTTATGTTCTTCATCATTTTTCTCCCCCTTCTGGTTCGTATCTCTCTCTGTGTTCTTCATGAAAGTTGTGCGTTTTTGAAAGCTCTTCAACTTCTTAGTTTACCACTTCATCCAAATCTTCACCGCTTTCAAGCTACAGTCAATTTTCTAAAGTTCAGATTTTTAGAGTTCTGCACTGTTCATCCGCGACCACCTCCTGTTCATCCTCTATTTTCTCCACCTTCCTCTCATTTTTAAACTCTGAAGTCTTCACCAATCTTCTTCCCCTTCTCATCTTCTACAACTTTCATGTTTATCATTTTTCCTAACTCTTCTTATTTTAAAGTTATTTTTCCTCCAATCTCCCTCTATTTTTACCAAAATTTTGTTTACTGCACGTTTCCATCTTTTCCCACGAACCTCCTTTCTTCTCTCTGTTTACAGCACACTCTCACACACATCATACGTGGTTTTTAAACTTTTTCTTCCACCTTCCTCTCTTCATCTCCCATATTTCATCCATATATCCCTCTGGCGGATTTTCATCTCTTGATCCTCTCACGACGTCGGCATCCTAGGCGGGGCGGCATCCAAGGCTTGGCAAGGAGGCGACGTTGCTCTTCATCCATTGGCTCTCAAGCCCTTTTCTTTTTCATGTTCTAAGTTGTACTTTTTCTATTTACATTGTACTTGCCACCTCCTAAGGTAATAAAACTCATTTTTCGCATATTGTGGTTGTCTTAATTTTCTCTCTCTATCTCCTCCAATTTCTCTTCTTAAACCCTCTCAACTTCTTTAATTAAGTTTTCCTTGTAGTTTATTTTTTTTAGTCTTAATCACACTCAAAACTCAGTTTTCAAAAGCACAAAGTGATTTTTCTAACTTGTTCAATAAGGATTATTTCTCCTCGTGGGATCGACTCCGCTTACCACTATAGTCTTAATTTTCTACCTTTTAAAGTGAGTGAGTGTGAATATTTTGAAATTGTGGCACGGCTTTCTTAACGACACTAGTCGGTGCGCATCAATTTTTGGCGCCGTTGCCGGGGAGGAAATTAATTTTTATGTTGGGAAATTCCTTGTGTTTGATTTGTATATAGTTTTACTTATTTTTCTATTTTACTTTGCAGGAAAAAGCAAAAAATCAGAAAATCAGAAAATTCAAAGAAATTCGGACCTGAAAATCCAAGGAAAAAAATCTGTCACAGGAAGCGTCGCTAAAGCCCAGATCTGTCACAGAAAGCAGAAATTCAGAAAAATCTGAGAAAATCAAGCGTCGCTGAAAGGTCAGAAACGTTGGTAAAGCTCATGTTTTGCTAATTTCTGAAAAATTTCAAAAAAATCAGAAAAATTTTTAAAAATTTCAAAAAAGTTAAAAATCCAGAAAACACAAAAAACATGCTTTTAGATTTTATTTTGCAGTAGTTTTGCATATTGTGTGATATTTTTAGTTTATAGACTATTTCATTCATATCTCTATTTGAAAATTGAAAAAAAATCTAAAAATTCTCTAAAAATAAAATAAAAATCAGAAAACATAAACAAAAAAAATTCATCATGCTAGCATATCTCCATCTTAGTTGCATTACTTTCATGCATTTGTGCCTTTAGTTGCTCTTTTTGTTTTTCATTCTTTATTCATAACATCTTTTGAAAAAAAATTCTCTTCTCATCTATATCCCCTCCTTAAGGGCATTAGGATCTTTACACCCCTCTTGGATTTGGAAGGAGACTCCATTGAGCATTCTGTCTCTTTGGACTTGAAATTCCATTTCTAAGACCTCCATAAGTCCCCGTACCCGTGGATTCCCTCACGGACGCCGGACAGGTTGTACCACGAAGCACCTTGAAGTTAGAGTGCCCTTAGAAGGTTTTCCATAAAAAAATTAAAAAAAATCATCATCATTCTTACATTCATATATTTAATCCTTGCATTTGCATAACCCATTCATATAGGGATTCATTGCATTTCGAAAAAAGAAAAAAAATCATCATTACCTTTTGGGCCCTTTGCATTGCATGCAAGGTAGGAGATCCCTCCACCCTCATTTGATAGGACCCATTAGTGAAGTTGAAAGGTTAGTGCATTCTAAGTCCCAACCCCAACCTAACCTCATGGAGAATCAAAATCAAAACCAACAAGTTCCTAAGCAAATGAAGGACTACTTCATTCCTAATCAATATCAACCGTCTTTCTATATTCAAGCACCACAGAACCAGGCGGTTCATTATGAAATTAAATCCAGCACCATTCAGATGTTGCCATCCTTCTATGGCAATACTAATGAAGATCCATATAAACATCTTGATGAGTTTCTCCAGATATGTTCAACTGTCAAAATTCAAAACTTCTCAGATGATGCCCTTAAGCTTACTCTCTTCCCATTCTCTCTTAAGGACAAAGCTAAATATTGGTTGGGAGCCTTGGGTAGAACAATTGACACATGGGGAGAGATGCAAAAAGAGTTCTTGAAGAAATTCTACCCCATTGGTAGGACTAATACCATGAGAAGGGCCATCACTAGATTTACACAAAATTCTGGGGAACAAATTCATGAGGCTTGGGACAGGTTGAAAGATCTATTGAGAAAATGTCCCCATCATGGCCTATCTAGATGGCAAATTGTGCAAGTATTTTATGAGGGATTAACAGAAAACTATAGACAAATGGTAGATGCCTCATGTGGGGGTGCTTTCATGAGTAAAAGTGATGATGAAGCTTATGATTTATTTGAGATGTTAAGTGAAAATTCTATTAGTCATGCTTCACTTTCCTCCTATGAAAGGATGATTGGACCTGCTAAGCAGGGTGGGCTATATGAAGTCAAAAGTCAAGGAGAGTTGGAGAATAGGATGGATATTAATGCGCTTGCTCAAAAGTTGAATAAAGTGGACTTGTTGGCACAAAGGATGGAGAAGGTAGATTTGGAAGCACAAAAACTTGATCAATTATTATCCATGAATAAACAAGAACCTTCTTTTCCTTCTATCCAACAAAATCAATCTTTCTCAGATTTCAACCTTCAAGAACTTTGTGCTCTATGTTCTAGCCCAAATCATGCTGTCATTGATTGCCCCACGGCGGCCCAACTGCCCCCATTTATCCAAGAACAAGTCTTTGCTGCTCAAGGTGTCTCTAAGCCCACCTATGATCCATATTCCAATACCTATAACCCGGGCTGGAGAAATCATCCAAATTTTTCTTGGAAATCACAACAAGGTCCATCTACTCAAGTCAATCCCTCAATTCCAAAACAATCTTTTCAAGTTCCGAACCAGTGTCACCAACATCTTCAAAATCCTTTTCAACATAATCAACAACAACAACCTCCATTTCAGCAATCATCATTCCATCATGCTCAGGCCCCATATCAACAAGCTTCATCATTCCAGGGCCAATATAATCAATTTCCATCACATCGTTATCAACCTCAAGCTCCATTTCAAGCTCCTTATCAACCGCCTCCTCAACCCCCTCAGCCTCATTTTGAGGATAAATTTGACCAACTTCAGCAACTTATTCTCTCTCAGCAA
Source organism: Amorphophallus konjac (assembly GCA_022559845.1). NCBI lineage: Eukaryota > Viridiplantae > Streptophyta > Magnoliopsida > Alismatales > Araceae > Amorphophallus > Amorphophallus konjac. The sequence continues at coordinate 54,244,573 of CM040123.1, read as the reverse complement.
CAATCAATTGCTAAGTTAGAAGGTCAAATAGGTCAGTTGGCGGCTAGTAATATGAGGAGAGATGTTGGGCAGCTACCTAGTCAACCCATAGCTAATCCCCGCAATCAACAACCTCCGGGTTTTCAGCAAAGAGCTCCTATTCTTCTCCCTCAAAATCAGCCCAATCAACCTCACACTACAAGAAAAAGTGGCTATAGCGACCGAATTAGCGACCGATTTAATCGGTCGCTAGTCGGTCCCAAATAGAGACCAATTCGGAGACCGAAATAATCGGTCGCATAACCGAGACCGTTTCAGCGACCGCATGTATATCGGTCGCTAATCGGTCGCTATTATTGCGACCGAATTAACTTCGGTCTCCAGTCGGTCGCTGATGCCGTTATACTTCCTACTACGACCCCCGCCCGCCCGAGCCCTCCCGCCCGAGCCCCCCCCTCCCGCCCGAGCCCCCCCTCCCGAGCCCCCTTCCCCTGCGGCCCCCTCTCCGCCCTAGCCCCCCTCCCCGCTCCCGCCCGAGCCCCCTCCGCCGGAGCCCCCCCTCCGCCCGAGCCCTCCCGCCCGAGCCCCCCTCCTCCACCGGAGCCCCCCTCCCCGTGCTGCCTCCCGCCCGAGCCCCCCTCCGCCGGAGCCCGTCGCCGCGCCGCTCGCGTCGAGTCGCCGTCGCCGCTCGCCCTGCCGTCGTCGCCCTCCGCAGGTACCTCTCTCTCTCTCTCTCTCTCTCTCTCTCTCTCTCTCTCTCCCTTCCCCCTCCGTCACCGGCCTGCTCCCCTCCCCCGCCGGCCTACTCCCCTCCCCCCTGCGGCCCCGTCGCCGGCTTGCTCCCCTCCCCTCCCCCCTGCGGCCTGCGCCCCCGTCCCCCTCAGATCTCCTTCCCATCCCCATGCCCCTCCCCCTCCGGCCTGACCCCTCTGATCCCCCTCCCCTTCCCGTCCCACTCCGCCTCCCCCTCTGCCTCCGACGGTCTCCTCCCTTCCTCCCCTTCCCGTGTCCCCCTCTGCCTCCCCCTCCCCTTCCCGTCCCCCTCCACCTCTGGAAACCCCCCACCAACTCCCCTTTGTGCTGCACCACCGGAATCGTCTCACCCTCCCAATGCCATCGGAAGCCCCCTCCCCATCCCCCCAGTACTGCGGGCCAATGCAACCCCCCATCTCCTTGTCGAGTGAAAACCCCCCTCCCAATCCCCATGTGCTGCTGGGTGTTAGACCCCCCTCCCCCTTGTAGGTTGCAGGAATCCCCTCCCCCTCCCTCTGCAGTGCTGGAACCCCTCCCCCTGCAGACCATCGCAGCTCCTCCTCCAGTTACTATCGGTCGTCTGAGCCGAGGGAGAGTGCAATAATTTTGTCTAACATGATTATTTAAATTGATATGTTTTTAAGAATTCTAACTCCTGCAAGTTTATGCCTCTATTTAGTGACTTTGTATTTGCAAAACAGTCCAGTTTGTGAAGCAATGGCAATCAAGAGGCAAACACTTGCATATTTCTAATATTATAAAAGAGATTATTGTACTACCATTCTTCTAAAAAACACTTATTTATGTACTTTGATCACACGAGAATAACTACGGATTTACCTGTTAATTAAGTTAGACCAGTTCTAAGGCAGTCCTTAACCTAGAAACGACATTAAGGAGACAAAAAATAACGAGGAACCCAAATTTTCATTTAGAATAATAATTAAAATTAAGTTACTGGTGATTAAAAATTAGCAAGATGTTGCATTTATGATAAAGTCGGATTTAAAACTAGCGAGATTGGACATATACTGTCGGGTCACTCCACGAGCTCACCGTCCATCTCGTAGAGGATTGATTTGAGGGGGATCGTGCGGTCGAATTTACGTCGGAGCTCCTCTACCGGTCTCCACCCTCACCGCCGCGGCCTCCCACTCAGCCAACGTCCCCCCTCTATCGCCACCTCTGTCACAATCAGTCTCATATCGGAGGCCTGTTGACCCGAGTTTGTTGTTCTAGGTACGGTATATGATTCGCACCGGAACACTGTGAGTCGAAAGATCCCAGACTTCTAGGTTAAGGAGACATGCAAATTTGACAGAACTACAAAGAGTGGCTCGTCTTTCGGAGTGACGTGGGTTAAGAGATATGAAACATATCACGGCATCGAGTGACATTGGCATGTGATAACGACGCTTTGGCTTCTCATAACTTAATGGTTTGGTCTGAATTTGGCGGAATGGAGGTCATGTGGTTGACATCAGTGCAACATCCATATCCCCATGCGCTTCGAACCATAGGCATTGATATGCAAGGCGGTGGCGGAGATTCTCGAGGGATAAGTGAATGACAGGACTTCTGCTTTCAATGTGATAACTCATAACCTTCCAAAGGAGATTTGACTGTGCAGACTAGATTCCCCCATCTTGTGGCCTTCACCGTAACTGCCTTGCTAGTTCTGCATCATCTGGTATGGCGCCTGAGCTAATACCTCCATGTTGGGGTTGTGGCAGCCCGAGTTTGGAAACCATCTCTTAGACTATGCCGAGCTATGAGACCGGTGATCGAGCTAGGACTCTTCGATTACTTGCCGCGACCCTTTATATTTACCTGCTTAGAGTTTTTATTTTTACCTCATTTTCCTTGGAAAACACCATTTTTTGTTCATTTCCAATTATATTTCATCTCTTACTCTCTGCTAACTCATGTTATTAGTTTCCAGAATTCATTTTTTTTTTTATTTCCATTGTCCTCCATTTAAAGCCCTACCCAATTTCTAGTTTTTCTTGATCGTCTACCCAATTTCTATTAATTCTGTTTCTATTATAATGAATCAGAAACCCTATTCCATCCCTTTACATTCCCTTAGCAACCGAAGATTTCTATTCTTTTATGTGACTGAAGTCTGATAACCTCTCTCCCATTTACCATATGTCACGATCTTTGTTAACAAGCTCACATCAGACATAGTTGCTAGAGGTCAGGTATCTCGAAGTAATGAAGAGGAGTGCTGCTGTGTTGAAAGTGGACTGTGAAAGACAGGGCAGCTGGGATTATTGTTGGTGCATGATGCTTCTTGGTCTAGGTGCATAAAGTCAAGAAAACTGAGGGAGGCTGAGGTAAAAGTGTTGACGAGAAGTGATAGAAAAGATAAACAATTTTTTATCTTTACCTCAATAATTAAATTTAATTCATTTATACCTCTTAAAGTAACAATGACATCAACAGCAGCATTAACAGCAGCAACTGCAATAGTAGCTACAACAACAACAACAAGAATAATGTTATAAGAATCAGCAATATGATTTAGCCTTGCATGAACTCTGTTATGGGACTTCTTAACTGGTCCAATGATGCAACTCTTTTAAAAGATGTGCAACTGGGGTTCAAAGTGCATGTGCCATGCACCTCCTCACGTGTATATGTAGTCATGATATATTGGCATAAAAGGAAAAACAAGGTAGTTGGGAGTTTGAGCAAAACGTTGTTGTATCCCTATGTTATCAGAAATGCTTCTTTCATTTGATATACAGTTCTTAGTTTTGCTTTTGCTCCAGATCTCTTTCAAGATACCAATGCATTGAAGTTTTTTTCCCATAAAATATAAAGATTTATTAAAGAATGAAAAGGATTCAACACAGAGGGGGACATGCCACCTTACCTCCAGAGAGGACAAAGAAAATAAATAGACTGCCCACCCTAGAGAGTGTCCAAAGAGAAACCTAGATAAATATCATTACCGATATTGTTGCGGCTTCCCAACCCTGAAACCTCGAGTCTAATTCCTGTACATTTGAGGTAAGCATATTTTTCTTCTGATTTCATCCTTTTCCTACCAGTGTCAACACTGACAAGTTGATGAATAGATACCATTGAGACATCCTCCGACCAGTCGTCTTCAATTTCGGAGTTAAGATGTTGATCGAGTGACCCACGCCGTAGGTTTGTGTGGTACAGCTCCTCTTCCTCTTCTTCAGTTTGGGTTTGATCCATAGAACCCAATGACGTAGAACACGTCAAGATGCCTCGTTTGGGAATATGACTACCTCCATGGGCCCGTGGAGCTATGCCAACAAGGGCCTGATGACGAAGTAAGTCTTCAGCAATTAAATCTTCGAGCTCATCACAATTGACCTGACCATGGCCCACAAACTAACTTGAATAGTTGAATCTGCACCTTATCATATTGACCTAAATCAGCAGCCCATATGCACATTCATTTATTCTCCCTGGAACTCTCCATCAACACTCATAGTATGTGCATAGCTTCTATCTTTGATCTCCATGGCATAATGCCCAATTTATTTCTTTTGCTGCTGTGTGATCACTTATCCTTCTGTCAAATAATCTTTTCCACAACTGAATACGACCGGGGAGATGAAAGTGACTTGTCAGAACTGACGGAATCCAAATCGGATGCCCGGTTTGAGCTCGGCGCTCAAACTTCATTTTTAAAATACACTTAGTTCAAATGAACTGTTAGGACGGGGCATTTGGTTCTAAAATCTGAAATACCGGTCGGATGGCCGTGCCGATCATTCCAATACGACCGGGGAGATGAAAGTGACTTGTCAGAATTGACGGAATCCAAATCGGATGCCCGGTTTGAGCTCGGCGCTCAAACTTCATTTTTAAAATACACTTAGTTCAAATGAACTGTTAGGACGGGTCCGGGGGTCTAAAATTCGAAATACCGGTCGGATGGCCGTGCCGATCATTCCAATACGATCGGGGAGATGAAAGTGACTTGTCAGAACTGACGGAATCCAAATCGGATGCCCGGTTTGAGCTCGGCGCTCAAACTTCATTTTTAAAATACAAGATGAAATTTGAACTTATATTGTGTGTGTGTATTTATATATATGAAAATGAGCTGGCTTAAACTATTGGCATACTCTTGTTAATGCTTGATTTCTTTATTAAGTCTTGTTAATGCTTGATTTCTTTATTAAGGATTTGATTATAATTTTTTTAAATGATATACAGGATCATCCGTCGCGAGATGTTGGACGAGACGACGACCAGGATGATGTTGGACGAGACGACGACCAGGATGAGACATATGTGGAGGATTTGTGATTTTATTTTAGTTGTGTATGTTGTCATTTTATTATTATGGATGTATGATTAATTTGTGATTTTATTTTAATTGTGTGTAATTTGAGGTTCGTGGAGATTGTGATCCGTGTAGTTGATTTATTATTGTTTTATGAAATTGTTATTTATCAGGTGTTTGTATGTGATGAATTTGAGATTTGTCGATATTGTTGTCTGTGTAGTTGATTTTATATTTATGTTATGAATTTGTTATTTATCAGGTAATTTATTTATCAGTTTAAATAAATTTTTAAAAAAAAATAATGCAAAATTAGCGACCGCATGGAGACTGAATTGCGACCGAATAGCGACTATACGTTATATTTCTTTTATTAAATAATTATACTTGGCGACCGACTGGCGACCGACTAGCCACCGAATCAATCCGATAGGTTAATTTTATTTTTAAAAATACAACAAATTTAGCGACCGACTGGCGACCGAATTGAGACCGAATAAATCCGATAGGTTAATTTTATTTTTAAAAATACAACATAATTCGAGACCGAATAGCGACCGAATTGAGACCGACTTAATCCGATAGGTTAATTTTATTTTTTAAAATACAACAAATGTAGCGACCGAATAGAGACTGAATGGCGACCGAATTATTAGCGACCGGTCAGGCGACCGATTATAATCGGTCTCTGGTAACGACTGATACTGCGACCGAATTATGTCGGTCGCTATATAGCGACTATTATATAGCGACCGACATATTCGGTCGCTAGATAGTATCTGTTCGGTCGCAATTCATATTTGCGACCGATCTACGACTGAATAGCGACCGCTAGGTCGGTCGCTATCCGCGATTTTTCTTGTAGTGTCAGCCACCCCCTCCTATCGTTCCTTAATTCAAGAATGCCAAAGCTATCTCTACCCTTAGGAGCGGGAAAGTTCTTAATGATCCATATCAGGCTAAGGATGTGGGTAGTAGTTCGGGCCAAGATGCCCGAGAGGAAAGTGATAATGAGGAAGAAGAGCCGATAATTGTTCAAGAGAAAAAGAAGCCGGATGGGGGAGAGAAGATAATGGACAAAGGAAAGGTCAAGGTTGATGAAGGTTTGCAAGGATATGTTCCTAAGATCCCTTTTCCGGATGCATTAAAGCCAAAAGCTCAAAAGAAGCCGGTCCAACAAGAAGAGATGTTGGAATTATTTAAACAAGTCAATATTAATATTCCACTCTTAGATGCTATTAAACATGTGCCGGCGTATGCTAAGTTTTTGAAAGAGCTTTGTACACCAAGAAGGGAGTCGAAGGCAGCAACACAGAAGATCCGTCTATCTGAAGATGTTAGTGCTGTTTTAATGAATTCTTTACCAAAGAAGTTGAAGGACCCTGGTGCTCCATTAATTTCATGTGATATAGGTGGGGTGACATTTGATAAAGCTTTGCTAGATCTTGGAGCAAGTGTTAATTTGTTACCCACCTGCATTTATGAGCAATTTGATTTAGGGGAATTAAAGCCCACTTCTATTATCCTTCAACTAGCGGATCGGTCTGTTAAAACACCAAAGGGTTTGTTGGAGGATGTAATAGTGAAAATTCATGAATGCTATTTCCTAGTGGACTTTTTAATCTTGGATATGGCCTCATCCCAAGAGTTAAAACATACACCAATCATTTTGGGACGCCCGTTTTTGGCTACGGCGAAGGCCAATATTAATTGTGCCACATGGATGATGGATATTACCTTTGGAGGAGAGAAGGTCTCACTGAATGTTTTTAAAGCTTCACAATACCCGGATCATGAGGGAGAATGTAATGTCATTGATATTTTTGATGAAATAGGTGAAGAAAATACGGATATGAATGAGGATGTGATTGAAGAAGATAGTTTGCTTCAAGATTCACCTCTTTCTTATGCACCCTATTCTAGAGTTGAACCACTCCCTCCACTTCAAGCTGAACCTATTCTTCCATCTCTTTATCAGCCGCCTATTTTGGAACTTAAGCCTCTACCGGATTCATTGAAATATGCTTATCTAGGCCCAGATCATACCTTGCCTATTATCATTGCTTCTAATCTTACCTCTGCTCAGGAATCTAAACTCTTAGAAGTTCTTAAGGAGCATAGGGGGGCGATAGGATGGTCTGTGGCAGATTTGAATGGTATAAGTCCAGATGTTTGTATGCATCATATCTATTTGGAGGACAATGCCAAGCCAAGTAGAGAGATGCAACGTCGGCTGAATCCAAATATGAAAGAGGTGGTGAAGAAGGAAGTTGTTAAGTGGTTAGATGCTGGGATAATTTATCCTATTTCTGATAGCAAATGGGTTAGCCCGACACAAGTGGTTCCTAAGAAGTCGGGGCTGACAGTGGTTACAAATGAAAAAGGAGAAGAGGTGCCCATGCGATTACAGACGGGATGGAGGGTATGTATTGATTACAAGAAATTAAATTCAGTAACAAAGAAAGATCATTTTCCACTCCCGTTTGTTGATCAAATTCTGGAAAGGCTGGCTGGACAAAAATATTTTTGTTTCTTGGATGGTTATTCCGGATATAATCAAGTTGCTATCTATCCGGAGGATCAAGAAAAAACCACTTTTACGTGCCCATATGGCACATTTGCTTTTAGAAGGATGCCTTTCGGGCTTTGCAATGCTCCCGCCACTTTTCAAAGGTGTATGATGTCGATATTTTCTGACATGGTGGGGGAGACTTTGGAAGTTTTCATGGATGATTTTTTGGTGTTTGGCGATTCTTTTGAGGGGTGCTTAGAAAATTTGACTCAGGTTTTGAAGAGGTGCATTGATGCTAATCTTGTGTTAAGTTGGGAGAAGAGCCACTTTATGGTGAGGGAAGGCATAGTTTTAGGTCATGTGATTTCGGAAAGGGGAATAGAGGTTGATAAAGCCAAAGTAGATTTGATTTCCAATCTCTCTCCCCCTACATCTGTCAAGCAAATCAGATCCTTTCTTGGCCATGCGGGATTCTACCGCAGATTTATTCAGAACTTCTCCACCATTACTCGTCCCCTCACACAGTTGCTTGCTAAAGATACTCCATTCCATTTTGATGATTCTTGTCTCAAGGCCTTTAATTCTTTGAAAGCGACCCTTACTCAAGCTCCGATTCTTCAATCTCCAGATTGGTCGCTTCCTTTCGAGATTATGTGTGATGCCTCGGACTATGCTGTTGTAGCTGTCTTAGGTCAGAAGATAGAGCAAAAGCCCGTGGTAATATATTATGCAAGTCGCACCCTTGCTGATGCTCGGATGAATTACACCACCACGGAGAAGGAGCTTCTAGCTGTTGTTTTTGCCCTAGAAAAATTTCGATCATATCTTTTAGGGGCTAAGGCTATTGTTTACTCCGATCATTCTGCCTTAAAATACTTACTTTCCAAGAAGGATGCTAAGCCCCGTCTCATTAGATGGATTCTATTATTACAAGAGTTTGATTTAGAAATTAGAGACAAGAAGGGGTTGGCCAATGTAGTTGCTGATCATTTATCCAGGATAGTGATCCCTGAAAGTACTCCAATGTCCGATTCTTTTCCCGATGAACAGATTCTTTCCCTCTCTCATTCTTCAACTCCTTGGTATGCTAACATTGTTAACTACCTGGCGGTAGGTCAGATCCCGGGAGGGTGGACTAAGCAGGAGAAGGATTATTTCTTTTCTAAAGTAAAACACTATTACTGGGAGGACCCTGAGCTGTTTCATATGGGTCCCGATCAGATCATTAGAAGATGTGTCCCTGAAGAAGAACAGCAATCAGTATTGAATTTTTGTCATAACTTAGCTTGTGGGGGACACTTCTCTGGAAAGAAGACAGTGGCAAAAGTGCTACAAAGTGGATTCTATTGGCCCACGTTATTTAAGGATGCTTATGAATTTTCTAAATCATGTTTGAGATGCCAAGCTGTGGGCAATAATTCGAAGAGAGATATGATGCCTCTAAATCCCATTCTGGTGGTTGAAATTTTTGATGTTTGGGGAGTAGATTTCATGGGACCGTTTCCATCTTCATTTGGTAATGAATATATCTTGGTGGCGGTCGATTATGTTTCCAAATGGATTGAAGCCATTGCTACTAGGACAAATGACCATAAGGTGGTTATGAAATTTGTGAAGAAGAATATCTTTTCTAGGTTTGGTTGTCCTAGAGCTCTGATTAGTGATGGGGGTTCTCATTTCACTCATTTTCAATTCCGAGCTTTGCTTCGTAAGTATGGTATCACTCACAAGCTTGCTACCCCCTATCATCCCCAAACTAGTGGCCAGGTTGAAGTGTCAAACCAGGAGATTAAAAATATTCTGCATAAAACTGTTAGGCCGGATAGAAAAGACTGGTCCGAGAGACTAGATGATGCATTGTGGGCCTATAGAACTGCATACAAAACTCCCATTGGCATGTCCCCTTACCGTCTCATCTTTGGTAAAGCCTGCCACTTGCCCGTAGAATTGGAACACAGAGCTTATTGGGCCATTAAGCAAGTTAATTTTGATCTTAATCAAGCTGGTGCCCAAAGAGCTCTACAAATTAATGAACTGGAGGAATTAAGGAACAAAGCCTATGAAAATGCGAAGATTTACAAAGCTAAAACTAAAGCATTTCATGATCAGCACATTCACAGAAAGAGTTTTCAAGAAAATCAAAAGGTTTGGCTATTTAATTCAAGGCTGAGTTTGTTCCCCGGTAAGCTAAAGTCAAGATGGGATGGACCCTTCATTATTGTTAAAGTTTTTGACCATGGTGCTGTTAAGATTTTGGATCCTAAAAATGGTCACATTTTCGCTGTCAATGGCCAAAGGTTAAAACCTTACTTGGAGAATGAACAGTTAACTGCAAAAGAATCAATTACTTTGTGTGATTTGGAGTAATTATTTGTGAGCCTTCATGCGTCTGGCTGAAGACGGAAAACTTAGCGCTTTTGGGAGGCAACCCAAGGTTTTTGTTATTTGATGCTTTTTGTTTCAGTGTGTTTTAGTTGTTAGATTCAAGCCAAGGAGAAGAAGTTGATACCGTCTATTGATGGAGTTCTGCCCGCACACCAGGTTGTCTCTTTCCTACTCAGCAAACTTCATTGTTACATTGTTCTTGCATTTCAACTGTACATGCCATTGAGGACAATGTCATTCAAGTTGGGGGGAGAGGGCAGAAAATTTTCATTGCATATAGTACAATCTGGTAGGGATTTGGCATGAATTCTTGCATAAACAAAATTTGTATGAAAGTGAAAAGATGAAATTCCCGACTGAGTTTTATTGTTTCATGCTTGAATTGAAAGTAATTCTGAATTAGAAAAGGCTAGGGAGAAGGTTGAAGGAAAATTAAGTTCGATCTAGCCATGGAAAACTTATATAAGAATCTCTTTAAAGTTCATGCGCACTATTAGAAAAAATATTAACTATGCACTCTGATGAAGCAAAATAAGATAAGCCTTCTGTTATTTTGGGAACTGTAACTGATACTCTGCATTTCTTGAGGATGAGATCTATTTCAAGAAAAAGCTTTCTGCCAAGTTCTATAGAAAAAAAAAGAAGAAGAAAATGCAAAGGCATATTGTTGAAGAAGAAAGAAATGATGAAATAGAAAGATCACGCCATAAAAAATGTCCCTGATCTGAGTAACCGGGCCTACTTCACCTAAGACGTGTTGAGGTTCGCGCAAAAAGGTGAAGGGTAGTGCAGCATTATGGTTATGCAAATGAGAAAAAAGTTCCAAAGGAACAAAAGAAAAAGGTAGATAAAAGCTAGTATGCTTAAATGCTCTGATCTGAGAGGTGTAGGGTTGAAAGGTACTTACTTGGAATAGTAAATGGGGGACGCAATTGTCTTAACTACAGATTTGGAATTACACATGCACAAGTGCTATTGAACTTTGATTTGTATTCTTAAGTCATGTGCTTTAAATTTCCAATCTAAAGCTAGTATGAGCATTAATGATTCTGGATTCCTAATCTTTAGTTAATTCTATGAAGGGAGAGCTGGATATAAGAGTATGATCTTTGTGAACTCTTGTTGGTCCTTAACTTTGATTTAATTGCATTGCTAAGGGTCTAGCAATGAGTAAGTTGGGGGGTGTGATAAATGCTATATTTTACATCATAATTTACATCACATTCATCATCTTTGAGCATTATTTGAGTATATTTGTGCAATATGAGCATTAATTATATTCTCACACATTATTTGAGTCTTCATGCATTTTATCATCTTTTGAGCTTAAAAGACCATGTGAGAAATATTTAAATATTTGCACAATTATTTTAGAATTAAATAGATTGATATTTTAATTTTCAGGAAAAAGCGACCTAGATCAAGGCGCTATTTAAATAACGACAGATTCAAGAGCGCGTCTTCAGCAAGAAGCGACAGCTCCAAGGGCGTCAATTCAGTTGATAAAAGAAAGTGGAAAAAGAAGAAAAAAAATAAGAAAAAGAATTAGCGCCCGAGATGAGGTCGCTAATCATTGAAAGGATGCCCATGGTGGAGGTCGTCAAATTCCTATTTTACGAAAAATGTGGAAATAGCAAAATATTGAAATAAGAAATTGACGCCTAGGAAAGAGGCGTTACTTTAGAAAAAGACGTCCCAATATAAGTCGCTATTCAAAGTTGAACCAGAAAAGGCAACTGCAGTTCCCGATCGAGCTAATCTTCGTTATTTTGATTTATCTACGAAGACACAGTGGAAAGGAGGACTCTATTATGAGTAAGGACTCTATTGGGGTAATGATCCATTGCTGGAAATAAGGATATGCATCAAGATTGGAGTCCACGGTCGAAGGAAACTGCCGAATGCCATTAAAAGGATGCCATGGTCGCAGGGTTACGGGGAGGAGAGTTTGGAGATCTGCCTTAGGGATTAATTTCGAAGCCTTTCCTTTCATCTTTTGCAGTTGAGTTCTTCATCAAAGTTCTTCATTTTCCAGTCTTCTACAAATTCTTCTTCTTGCTCATCTTCTACTTCTTGCACGTTTTTATGCTATAATTAGTTTTTTAAAGTTCTATCTACGATTTTTACTGTTCACCCGATTTTCATACTTTCTGTTCTTCATCGTTTTTCTCCCCCTTCTAGTCCGTATCTCTCTCTGTGTTCTTCATGAAAGTTGTGCGTTTTTGGAAGTTATTCAACTTTTTAGTTTACAACTTCGTCCAAATCTTCACCGTTTTCAAGCTACAGTCAATTTTCTAAAGTTCAGATTTTTAGAGTTCTGCACTGTTCATCCGCGACCACCTCCTGTTCATCCTCTATTTTCTCCACCCTCTCTTTTTTAAACTCTGAAGTCTTCACCAATCTTCTTCCCCTTCTCATCTTATACAACTTTCATGTTTATCATTTTTCCTAATTCCTTCTTATTTTAAAGTTATTCTTCCTCCAATCTCCCTCTATTTTTACCAAAATTTTGTTTACTGCACGTTTCCATCTTTTCCCACGAACCTCCTTTCTTCTCTCTGTTTACAGCACACTCTCACACACATCATACGTTTTTTTAAACTTTTTCTTCCACCTTCCTCTCTTCCTCTCCCATATTTCATCCATATATCCCTCTGGCGGATTTTCATCTCTTGATCCTCTCACGACGTCGGCATCCTAGGCGGGGCGGCATCCAAGGCTTGGCAAGGAGGCGGCGTTGCTCTTCATCCATTGGCTCTCAAGCTCTTTTCTTTTTCATGTTCTAAGTTGTACTTTTTTTTTACATTGTACTTGTCACCTCCTAAGGTAATAAAACTCATTTTTCGCATATTGTGGTTGTCTTAATTTTCTCTCTCTATCTCCTCCAATTTCTCTTCTTAAACCCTCTCAACTTCTTTAATTAAGTTTTCCTTGTAGTTTATTTTTTTTAGTCTTAATCACACTCAAAACTCAGTTTTCAAAAGCACAAAGTGATTTTTCCAACTTGTTCAATAAGGATTATTTCTCCTCGTGGGATCGACTCCGCTTACCACTATAGTCTTAATTTTCTACCTTTTAAAGTGAGTGAGTGTGAATATTTTGAAATTATGGCACGGCTTTCTTAACGACACTAGTCGGTGCGCATCATAATACTTTGGTTAGAACCCCAGGATGCTCAATCCTTGTCATTGACTTCACTACCAGGTCATCAACATACACCTCGATATAAATGTGGATCATATCATGAAAGATAGCCATCATGGCCCTTTGATAGGTGGCTTCGGCATTCTTGAGTCCAAATGGCATGACCACATAACAGTAAGTGCCCCAAGGTGTAGTGAATGAGGTCTTCTTTTGATCTTCCTCGACCAGGCGGATCTGATTATATCTTGAGAAACCATCCATGAAAGAGAGGGTCTCATACCCTGCTATATTATCAATCAGCACATCAATGTGAGGGAGGGGGAAATCATCTTTAGGACACGTGCGGTTAAGGTCCCAGAAATCTATGCAAATTCTGACTCTTCTATCATTTTCAATAACTGGGACAATGTTAGCCACCCAATTGGGGTAGAGGACAACTCTAATGAATCTAGCCTTATGGAGCTTATCGACCTCTTCTTTCATCTTTAATGCCATGTGAGGGTGAAAACGTCTTAACCGCTGCTTGACCGGGACGGATCCTGGCTTAAGTGTTAAATGGTGTTCGACAAGCGCAAGATCCAGCCCTGGCATATCTTCATAACTTCATGCAAACGCGTCCTTATACTCTTGAAGAACTTGAATAAGCGCCTCTTCCTTGGAAGGAGGCAAATTTTTGCTTATGAGGACAATCCTAGGGTTTTTCTTTGTACCCAGATTGATTTCTTTGGTAGGCTCTTCTACTGAGGCTGATGGTTCGTCGAATCTCCTCATGCCGCTAGCAAAAGCGTCAGCCTCGTCCTCATATTCTTCATATTCTTCATCCCCCTCTTCAACAGGGTCCTCATCATTCATAATCTCATAAACCCAGAACCCTTCATATAAGGAGCACACGTCCTTGCATTAAGAATCCGGTAGGAATATCGGCTCCTCTATGAACTCGAGAAGGGCCAGACAAGCCCGACATCTTCTAGCCAAATCCAACAAGAACCTACGAGGAATCTGCCTACCCTTGGCTTTCCTAGAGGGAACTACCCCAAGACTCTTAATACTAGAAGAAGAAGATGAACTAGCCTGATCATTAGATCCTAGAGAGCAGGGGGAAGAAGAAGTGGATACAGAAGAAGGTACAAAAGAATCCCCCTCGTCAGAGGAGAAAAGGAAACCCGTTAACGGACCTTGAATGAGTGGCCCTTGGATCGGGGGCACACTCATTAGCAAAATAGGAGGTCTCCTCAACAGAGATAGAGGATTGAAAAGTTGAAATTTTGGCTTTTTTTTTCTTTTTCAATAATGAAATAGTGGGAAGAAGGAGTAGAAGGTGATGTGGAAATCGAAAGCTTGGAGAAAGATTGAATGAGGGAATGCCCATGCACGGGCATGATAGAAAGCTGAGAGAATTGCTCGAGGAGCAAAGAGGAATTGATGGACTTTGAAGCAGATCTGGGGAAAAAGATATCAAGACCGCGGGTGGTCTGGGAATGTTGGAGGTAAATAGCTTATCAAGCGAACAGATAATAAGTGATGGATGAATGGACTTAAGGAAAAAGAGGCCGGCCCACAGCCTGTCTATAGTGAAACCATCTTCAAACGGCACGTCAGGCTCTCCCGTATCGGTGTAATTGCTGAGCAACTGCCTCTTGTTAGTGATTACAACTGGCTTTTCTATCAAGTCATGAATTAGTGGCGGCCATTCCAGATCAGTAGGCATAAATAGTCGGCTCAAAGAAATAGTAATACCATTCATATCAAACCACCTATACCATTCACATTCTGGGTCACCCATCTTCCTTCTGTTGAATGGTCTTAATGATTCTAAGGCTTTATAGGTGACCAGTGGTGCTAAGTGACGAGCAAATTGGCGTGCATGCACATCTTGATAATCCAAGAATGAAGTAATCACAGTAGTTCGCTCGTCATCTTGTTGAATGGGCCCCTTCACAAAGTGAGTGTATAAAGACCATGTGAGTGGTTGCCTATCTGTTTTTAAACTAGAAGTCATGGTGGTCCACGGCTCTTCATCATCTTTATCACATTTTTCTTTGCCCAGCCCTTTGTATCCTAGCCCACCTTAGGGAATTAACTTGCAACTCTTGATGGGCTTTACTCTGCCCTGGAGGTTAACACCCAGACCTTTGACGGATCTGTACCACATTCTCATCAAAATGTTCCACCCCGGGGTATTCATCATATTCTTATTTTTCTTCCCCTTGGAGGGTAGAGGTAACATTAAAGCTAATGCAGGGGTTGAGGGCAGGGGCCTTAACAAATCATGTTGCGGATCGACAAAATCTAATACTGATAACAGAGGCCTATTAGCTGGCCATATGGAGGGTACTAACGTTGATGAGTGTATATCATCTGACGGCAGAATGGGCATGCTAGTGACTTTGATGATCCGCCCTTTTTGAGGGAACTTTATGTATTGGTGATTTGTGGAGGGAACGGCATCAAGCTCCTGAATATATGGGCGGCCCAAAATACCATTGAAAGTTGGATCCATGTCTAGAATGTGGAAATCTACTGTAATCAACATAGGACCCAGCCCAACTTTTAAGGTAATCATGCCCAGTGGAGGCTTCTTTGTATTATCATAGGCGGTAACTGTAATAGTAGATGACCGAATCTGACTATCCGGAATGCCACACATTTTTAAAGTGCTGGGAGGCAGCACGTTGATAGATGCTCTTGTATCCACCAAACACTGCTTAATATGTACTTCATTAATATCAACTGTGATACACAAGGCATAGTTCTTGGCTGGCTTCAGAGCTAATTCATGCTCATGAAAAGCAATGGCCGGTTGGTCACTTGCCGGAGTCAGGACTGAAGTAATTTGTTCAGCGGGGAGGTCCTCATTGACCATTACCTTCTGTAGATATTCCTTTAAGGCTTGTTGATGAACGGTGGATCTTTTATCAGCTCCAAAATAGAAATCCTAGCCGGGGTTTTGTCCAAATGTTTTAGCAAGTCATACTGAGTGCCCGGTATGGATTCATACTCTTGCTCTTGTTCCTCATTCCCTTGTGCAGGCTCTGGCTCCCATTGTGGAAACACACGGTGGAAAATTTGTCCACTACGGAGCACCATAGTTTGTGACGTTTGTGCCTCTATCGGGTTTTGTGGAGGATTGGTGGATGTGGAAGGGATATCGGGGTTAACAGATGGTGGAGGTGGTACGACCGAGTTGGGAATCCATATGAGGGGCCGCATTGGCTGAAGGCTTGTGGGTGTTAAGAGGGTAGATATGGGAGCGGGACTAGCAGGAGTAGGTAATGTCTGGGTGATTGGAAGTGGTGTAGGCCGGGTCAGGAGGGGCCTAAGCGGAGGCGGAGGATTTGCGGTAGTCATGGTGGGTGCTGGCGTAGGTTGGAATGCGGGAGTCCTCGCAGGCGGATGATTAGTGGTGGTGGGTCGAGGAATGGATGCCGATGCGGGGTGAATGAGGAGTGGCTTGGATGGTAAAAGATTGGTGGAAGGAGAAGGGGTTTGTTATGGAGCAAGAGGTAGTGGAGTACGGATAAGGAGAGGCCTAGGCGGCAAGGGGTTGGTAGTGCTTGTAGGGTTGGTGGTGCACAAGAAGGGATGATAAGGTTGAGGAAAAGGTGTTGGTTGTGGGGTTGTTCTTAATAGGCGTGGCAGTTGGTTTGGAGTTTGATTTATGGCCCCGACAGAGGCATTTTCTTCGTGCCACCCTTGCCCTCTCTCTACTTCATAGAAGGAGGTGACAGGGTTCACTTGTGGATTAGGTGGGTGCTCCGGTGGCAGATTATTGACAATCCCCATGTTCGGTTACGGCTCGGGAGCCGGCTGCATCGGGGGGGTGGTTGAACTTGTTGCTGGAGAGGCTGCTGAGCCTGTTGCTGCCGCAGAGGTCTTCGTGCTTTCATTGTCGTAACAAATTTTCTCATCTCATCCCAGTCAATACCGCCTTAGTCATTCAAATCATATATATAATCCTTAAAATGGAAGCAATGATCTATGTTGTGACTAGGCTACCGATGGAAGACATAGTACCGAGAGGTATCCACACTAGGAGGCCAGGCCGTTCTTTCCTTTGGCAAAGTGAGCAGGTTGGCGACCATGAGGGCGTTAAATATATCGGGGAGGCTCTTGGATAGGGGAGGATATTGGGCTCTCCTGGGGCCTACAGGTCTTCTCGGCTGTTGGGGATCATAATTGGTCGGTGGAGGCACATTGTGGTATTGCTGGTGAACTAGAGGATTTTGTGGTAGATTCTGGTTCTGTGGAGGCAGTGGAGGCCAAAAAGGTTGAGGAGGATTTTTTGGTTGGTGGGGAACCTGGTTAAGGAATGAGGGTTGTGGCTGAGATTGTTGTTGTTGCGGGGGTCTTAGGTTGGAAGAATTGCGAAAAGGTCCAAGGTTGCCAACCGCGCCCACCTGCTCATTGGTAACAGTACCGTCGGTTGTGCCACCATTAGTATTGACATTATTACTCTTCCTTATTATCCTCGGCCTTGGCTCAAACATGGCCATGATGGGCGAATCTGTCATTTGGGTTTGGATATACCAAGCTCTTTCATATAGTTCCTCCATAGTGTTGAGCTTGTTCATGGCCAATATGTGTCGGAACTGTGGAGTTGCATTAGAGATTATCATCTTTACCTGCTCGGATTCTGACAAAGTATCTTTTAATTTCTCAGCCATTGACCTCCATCTATCAGTAAATTGCACAAAGTCCTCATCAGACTTCATCTTTTCAGCAACATGATCAGTAACAGACAAGGAAGGACCCACTCGGTCTTTGTACTTTTGCAGGAACTTACGTTGAAAAACGTCAAAATCTCCGGCTTCGACCGGCTCTAGAGAGTAAAACCATTCAAGGGCCGGGCCATCAAGAGACCTTCTAAAGTGATAAGCCAAAGAGGTCTTATTATTCTGCCAGAAGGATGCCTCATACATGAAATCTTTCAAATGGATGAACGGATTGCCCGTTCCATTGTAGCGCCTGAAGTTAGGCATCTCCGACGGAGGCAAGTGGAAGACCGAGAGAGTAGGGAGAGTGACCTTTGGAGCATTCTTGGGGGCCGTGACTTTCTTAAGTTGTTCCTTCATATTAGCAATCTTTTGGAGGAGTATAGTGTTGGTACTCGGTCGGTGCCGGGTGAATAGGGAAGGAGTTTGGCATAGGCCTCCTTAAGAGTTGCGGAGGTAGAGGTTGTGGTGGCCTAGCTACGAATGGCTCGCCAGTTGGGCCGGCGTAACCATAATAGGGGTTCGTGGACGGGAAGGAATTCTCTGAGAGACCACCTGGTCATTAGCGGTGTTGACTTGAAGGCCACCCGCGGCCTGAGGGGGATTGGAAGAAGAAGAAGGGACTGATTTCCCTTTAAGAGTGGCCTGGACTGCTTGGCGTTGGACATCATCCAATTGGGATAGAGCATTGATAAGATCATTGAGATTGAAAGACGGGGAGGTCTCCCCGGGAGTGGATTGAGTGACGGGTTGAGTTTGAGAAGAGGGCTCAACCCCTTGAGTGGTGGTGTCCACCACATAGACTTGAGGGTAGGAGGGAACATAGTTTCCCTCATGCTGAACAAAGCTTTAAGGAAGGGCCTCATATATTGAGTGAGTCCCTGAGGAGGGACCTCATAAGATTGGTCATATTGACCATCCTCATAATCATATGAATACTCTTGATTGGCCATGTTGATGATTCTACCTGAACGAAGCTTCATGATTATAATAAGGAATTATTTCAAGCAAACAAGATCAACAATTAAATAAATTGTCCAATAAGTTGCCAAACAAGTTATGATGCTTAGGGATAATTATAACGTTCTTTGAGTTTAATCAAGGATGAATTTTCAATGGAGTAGTTAGCCCTCTCTTCAATGTAAATCCTAGTTTCAATTTGGATGTATTCTCCGGGTTAACTAGGTTCTTTCTCTCTCTTCACCAACGCATAGGTCAACTAAACTCTGGGGTTCTTCAAAGGTACAACCAGCCTAGCGTCCGTGAGGGAATCCACGGGTGCAGGGACTTATGGAGACCTTGGTCAAGGAATTTCCAATCCAAAGAGATGGAATGCTCAATGGAGGGTCCTTCCTTTCCCAAGAAAGTGTGGGCGATCATAAAAGTATAGAGAGAGGAGGTCTCTCAACCAAATACCCTAGAATGTAAGCTAATGCAAACATGATCAACAATAATGTAAAGAAAATCAATAACCCAATCAAAACAAGTCAAAACAATAGCAGATATGGCAATTTTGTGAACGCACAGGGAAATAGCGACCAGGCAGCGGTCGCTATCTCAGTGAATAGCGACTGTGTGACAGTCGCTAATATAATAAATGACGCCTTTGTGAAGGGGCGCTAATAGCCGAAATAGTAAACTACTGTGGACAGTAGTCAATAGTGACCCAGGAATTGGCGCCTTGGAGGTAGGCGCTGAAACTATGAATAACGCCTCTGTGAAGGGGCGCAGATCATAAAAATAGTTAATAATATGAAAAATGATCTGATGAGCGCCTCTGCGAGAGGTCGCTGGTTCATAAAATAGCGACTTCTGAGCGGTCGCTGATCAGTTTGAGAGAACAGAGAGTAATGTAAACTGCTAGAAAATCAAATTTTCTCTTTAAAAATGCTATGGACAGTGCAAAAATTGGCTAATCAAGTGGGGGGTGTGCACATGGTGCACAAAGAGAGTGTGCTATGTGGAGCACAAAGGAGGGGCACACGTGGTGCCAAAAGGAGGGGCACACAAGGGTGCCAAGGGGAGGGGCACACGTGGGTGTCAAAGGAGGGGTAATCAAAATAAAAACAGCAAGGGTCCCACCGTGATCGCCAATTTGTGAATGTGCCACATATACATTTTTAAAAAGAAAGAAAAATCAAAAATGTAAATTTGAAGAATCATGAAGATGATAATAATAGTAAAAGGGGAAGGGAGCATGTGATGCTACTTTGGAGTGTGATCGCCAGAGGAATTACCTCAAAAGAAGAAGTGTGATCGCGAAGAATACCTTGTAAGTGGGTGTAGACGTGGATCCAACTTCCTCCTCCAACCGGCCGGCTGTTGAAGGGGGTTTTTACTCTTGATTAGCCTTAAAAGAAAACAATTAAAGCAAAAAACTTGGATTGGAAACAAGCTAAAGAGGAGTAAAGGTGGGAGAAGTATGTATGCAAACAAGCTAACAAGTAATATGCCAAGATGACCCTAGACGACGTACTAAAAATGATGATGTGCAACTAGTAAATAAATAAACAAAAGGTGTAAGGGGTTGGTCCCTTCTGCGCCTGCAAGCAGAAGAGAGGAAATTGTAACTGCAGGAACCCGGAGATGACAGCGGCAAGAAGAAGGCACCACGGGGAACGGAAGAACAACAGGCTATGTTCAGATCAAATCTTCCCTTTCTTGGTAGCTATAGTGCTTTGTATACCTCAAAAGCGATGACTGCCGAAGGAACCCCCGCAGGATTGAATAGAAGGGTATTTTTAGGGATGAAAACCTCATTCCAATAGGATAAGATCAAAGAAAGATTCATCAATCATGGATCCCCTTCCTTCGATTGATCGTGGAGTTTAAAACAAGAAAGGATACCTTCTGGGAAGGTTGCAGACGACACGGAAATAAAAACTGAAATGGTGACCTAGAAACGGTCGATGTTCTAAATAGCGCCCCTGGGTCTGCCGCTATTTCATCAGAATTTTGGACTTTCCATATTTTAAAATTCACAATCCGCGACCGTGCACAGAGGCATTCATTAATGAGCGCCCGCCTGGAAGGCGTCATTTCAAGGAATTTAATCCCGATTGAGATTTTGAAAGGAATAGAAACAATGCCCACGCACACGGTCGCTTATTTAAGTAGATCCAACAGGAAATAGCGACAGCTCATAGAGTGTTATTTAAATAGTGACCATATGGACGGTCGTTATATTCAAAGAAAATCTAAAGGAATGGGAAAACCAACTTATTAAGCCAATAATGAAGTCCACTTTGGGGCATTACATCGTGACATGAAATTTACTCAATCATAGCATCGATTTTGGCATGTCTACAAGTGCCAGCTTGGAAAATTGGATTCCTGACCTAGTCTGAAGAGCTTAACAATATTATCCTTGATTATTTTCTATTTTAGGTTGTTTTAATTTATCTTTTAGCCCAGCATGCATCATGTAGGAATTTGAGCTTTAGTGTTGAAAAATCCTCATGTTAAGTCAGTAATGAGGGCCACTTGCTCTTGATTTGAGTTGACATGAGATATTTCATTCCAAATTGAGTACTATGTTCTCCCTAAAGCCGCTAAGGCTGGTTCCTTGAAGCACCTTCGATTGGATTCTTATCTCTTTCCTTTTATTTTCATATCCACCTTAGCTGCAACACGTCCACATTGGCTGGTAACCGCTCTCCAATGGTGTGATCTTCCTTTCGTGCCCACGCGCACATTTTTAGCTCAGTCTTCATCCAAACAGTCATTACATTTTTGTAATCATCCGAGGTTGTTTCATTCAGAACCATGGAAAGATTTCAAACACTTAAGGTCGAAGGCGTGTCACATCACACCTTGACATCTACTTTTCAGTCCGTTCCTACTTCATTCCACTTCGTTACATCTTCTTTCCATTCTCATTTCCACTACACTTCATTCCGTCTCACTCCCCTGCAAAACAGACGCCAAGACGGGGTAGCTGTAGACACACCAAAATTGATCCTAAGTTGAGTAAATTTATGTCATAATGTAATGCCCCATAGTGGACTTCATTACTGGCTCAATAGGAAGGTTTTTCTATTTTTTTGGATTTCTTTGGAATTAACGTCTATTTCGATGGCCGCCATTTTAATAGACGCCCTTTTGGAGTGATGCCATTTCTTTCTGTCCCAGGTCGACCTATGCTTTGGTTGTGTCGACTCATAGGAATTGGCATCCGTTTATACGGACGCTATTTCCTGGTTTTCCGATTTTCAAGTGGATTTTAATTTTGAGGAATTGACGCCTTTTTTAGATGGTGCTATTTAATGAACACCTTTTTAAATGGACGTCATTTCTTATTTAAATTTAGAAAGTCCTTTATTTCTGTATTTTTCTTAGGAATTAGCGTCCACCTCTTGGACGCCCATTGAATTGATGACAGCTACATTGATCGCCAATTTTTATTTGTTTCTGTTCGACCGGAGCTTCCCTACATGGCGTTTCTTGCTCCATTTGGGTCCATGTCCTTCCATGGAAGGAAGATCCACGATTGTAGGGAATTTTCCTTATTTTAAAAACCCATTGGAACAAGGATTTCTTCCACTATATATGCCCCCTTTGAATCCCACGGGCGCTTCTTTAAGTTTCTTTACAAAGAACAAAGGGCAAGAAGGTGAACAAGAACGTGAACAACAGCAACAACGTGAACACTTTGAAGCATCTGGTTCCCCTCTTCTTCCCTAGTTGGCTGCTGCTGCTGCATGGTTTTGGAGGACCACCTCCATTCTTTTCTCTGCCCACTCATCGTTTCTTTGCCTTTTGGTTATTTTGCATACACTGCTACTTAGCATCCTCCCTCCTATCTAGCATACTTTGCTAGATCTTTCTATTATTTTGCATCCATCCATACTCCCCACCCTTTAATCCTTAAGGGGTTTTTAAGACTAAAACACACAAGGTGTGTTCATGCCTAATTTGCATAACCTCGTTTTTATTGAGCATTGATACTATACACTGGTTTCTAATCCACCTCTTTTGTTTATCTTTGCTTGTCTTCTTTTAAGGGTAATCAAAATAAAGACCCCCTTCATCGGCCGGCCGATAGAAGGAGGAAGTTGGATCCACATGACACCCCGCTTACAAGGTATTTACGATCACTCTTTTCTTCTTTTGAGGTAAACACTCTAGCGATCACTCTCCATAGTAGCATCCTATGCTCCCTCCCCCATTTTTTATCATCTTTAATCATCATTCTTATTAATTTTTCTCTTAAGTTAATATCCATGTTGTTTGTGTTTTCTCTCTTTTTAATGTCTATGTGACACGTTCACACTTCTCAAGGGTTCTTTAACAAAGATGTGCCCTATACACCATTTTCGAATAAGTTTAGATGTTTTGTGGACCTAACTACTTGACAAATACTGGCCTAACCCATCCATGAATCGATTGGCCTTTAGTAGCTCGTGCTGACGAGGTGTGGGGCATACGGTGCTAGCCATGAAAACTATAGTTCATACTTGGCTACGGTCATCATCCTTTGCCTTAGTGTGGCAAATTCTGCTACTTTCCTCTCATGGTCATGCTCTGCGAAATACTTCTCACAAAAGAGCTCAAGGAACTCTTCCCAGTTGAGTTGTGGATTCGATAGATGGGCCGATGTGGCTTTCCTCCATGTGCGAGCATCCTTGTTAAGTTGAAAGTTGCAAGCATGACCTTATCCTGATACGTGCACTGCATAACCTAGAAGATCTGATCCATTTAATCCATCCAGTTCTTGGCCTCATCTGGTTTAGGCGATCCAGAGAAACGAGGAGAGTCCATGCTCCTGAAGTTGCGGTGTAAATCTCCAGCGCCAGCTCGCGCGCCTGCTTGTGCCATCATTTGTAGGGCTTGAGTGAGACCCTCGAATATTTGTTGCATCATGTCTCAGTTAGCTCTATGTCCAGCCATTGGCAAAATAAGGTTTCTGAGAAATCAAACAATTTGTCATTTTCCTCAGAATTCATGAGGTTTAATTTTTTCTTACGTTTAGAGATTAATTCTTAGAGAACTATCTTATACCGGCTCTACCTAATCTTACATGGGTTGGGAAATTTTCCATAAGCTAGTTCATAGGTTGGGAATCCTTAGAACCTTGGACTTAAACCCTGTAACTTGACATTTTCCTAGGACTTAATAAGCCTAGGCTCTGAAACCACCTTAATTGTCACGCCCCGAGATTTCAGCGGAAACAAGTCGGGAGCATGAACAACGGGCAAAGTAAGCCTCTAGATAGCAAGACAATCATAGTGCCACATTCACTCATACAACAGGCATAAATAATGTACGCAACATCATAAGACCAAAAACCTTCAACTTTATTGAATAATAGTAACCAGAGTTTACAACTGATCATTGACTCACTAGACAACATGACTCACTAGACTCAAGAAAATACAAAATTACATAGACATGATCAACTTCACCACCTATTGCAGCAAATGATCCTGAATAAAAACAATATACTCAAGTAGACAGACTATCTAAGGTTCTTCTTGATCTCCACTCGCTCTCAGAACCACCACTTGCATGATCCGACTCCGATCCACTAGAGCTTCCTGAAATGTTAGAGAAAGTAGGGAGTGCGCGCACTCTCCCAGTAGGTATCTTCATGTCATCATATCAGCATAGTTTACATGCTTAATGTTTTAGCTCTAGAAGGTGTAATAATGACAGAAAGTGCGATAAATCATGCGGTAAAAATAATTGTAACAAGTAGAAAGACAAACTATAAAGAGTGATATTGTGTTTCAAAAGTATACGAGCATGATCTAGTGTATGTTGGGTCCCGTAGTGCAAGAATACGGATCTAGAGGGGGGTGAATAGATCCTTCTACTAAAAACTATGTCCAATTAAAAACACAAACTAGCACACAACGGAATTTACAAGATTGATCATATTGAAGAATTTAATCTAAACAGGTTTAAACTTAATTCACTCAATCTCACCGAGCTCACACGATTGCATAACATAAAGGATACTGAAACACATAATAACAAGGAACAAACCACAAGACACGGGGATTTTTGAGGTGGTTCGGGACCACGACGGGCTCCCTACGTCCACCCCTCACCAAACCGGTGAGGCTTCACTACACGCTACAAAATGTAGCAACACAGGGACGAACCCCAACACCACACACGCTGCTTCCGCAGCAATCCACACACGAGGCCTTGCCACAAATTGCTGCCACAGCAGCACACACACACACACACACACACACACCGCTGGGGAACACACCCCGCACTAAATACCTCACACGGAGACACAACTCTGTCCACACACACGTAGGACAATGCCTACACAACCACACGGGAGAAAACTCCCAACCACATACGCGGATATACTCCGCACAAATCGACACACATATGACAATACACACACTCGGAGACCCCTTTCTCCGAACACCCACACAAAGTATTCTCTCAAATGTATATGAATCAAAGACAAATATATGCTATGACCCCCCAAACAAATTCTATAGATGAAAACTAGAAAGATGCATCAAGTAAAAGGCTCCCCCTTCTTCAACAAAATCTGATTCTCCTTGGCTCGTTGACGGATGATCATGGTTTAGACATCATCTTCTTCCTCTCCTTGAGCCGATCCTCTTTTCCTTCAAATCCTAGATCCAATCAAACCTTCATACATTAGAAAAATGATTAGGCTCATAAACTCCTCTCTCTCAACCTTGTGGCCGCACTCCTCCTCCTTCTTCTGCAAGAGAATGGAAAGCATTAGCTCATCTTGTTGCTTAGGATGAAAAACGCAGCACTAATAAGAGGGCAGTAAATAGATGGACAAAAGAACATGTATATCTATATTGCACCTCTTAGGTAATCATTCAAAACCTTCTGCAATCTCAAACAAAAGACACAGAAGTGAAAGATCAAGATAACTCCCTCAGATTTTCAATGAAATGCTTCTGCAGGATGAGAAACCGTTCTTGAAGAAAGATGATCGATTCTTGAATGGACGATGCTTGTATCTTGATTTTCCACGTAGCTTCCAGTAGATGGTCGTTTGGTGACTTGAAACCTCCTTCTTCCCTTCACATACAAGCTCAGAACAACGTGGAAGAAGCCCTTGGAGCAACTGCTGCGACCCTGCACACACAAGAGTTAGAACCACAGAAAATATTTCAGATTTCAACACTTGATTAGGGTTTGCGACCCAAGAGATGGTTTTATATATTTAGAACGGTCAAGGAACACTCCAGGGACCAGATCCATGAATTTGGGAGAGATTTAGGGCAGTTGGAACGGATTGGTTGGACTTTCGAAGCAAGGACATGAAAGTCATCTTTCACACAAAAACCCAAAACAGAAGATTTGGACACTAGGTGTCGACACCAGGTGTCGACACCTGGTGTTCTGGCTTGCTGCCAGAACCAGGTTCAGGTAGGTGTCGACACCTGCTGCCGACACCTCCTGGGCTTAGCTTCTGAAAATGAGTTCTGGATGCAGGTGTCGACTCTTGGTGTCGACACCTGGTGTCTACACTTGCACCCACAAAAAGCCCAGAGACCCATTAAGCTAAAAATGAAAGCTCCAACTTCACCGTGAGTTTTGGGATGATGAAAGAAGGTTATGAGGAGTTCTTCCAACCTGCAAAACATAAAGAAAAAATTAATTTTGCTTCAATGTTAATCTCACAAACCAACCCATTTCATTTCACCTTCTCTGATAGAACCATAAGTACTTGTGAAAGAGTTCCAAGCATTAGTCACCATTGCATGATGCAACTAATTTGGAGTTAGGTAACAATCCACTCAAACCAATTTTTAGTCACATTGCAAGCAAGCCACACATGTGTTGAATGCTTTGTTCAAGAATATGAAATCCAGTCCTTTTAAACAAGATTTAGCCAGGTTAAGTAACATGGTTAGAAGTCACTTCTAAAACACCATGATAGATTTGTTTGGCCATCTAAAGCACTTGAGAACCCATTTACCCAACTCAAGATTAGAAGAGTATCACCATGGATTCAAATATAAATTCTTACCTTGGAGTAATATTAACCTGCACTTTCTGGGAATGAACTCATAAGCAAGTTAATATTAAACCAATGAATCTGAAGATCCCAACTTCAACCCAATTCACCCACAAACCATTTCACAGCATTGAAGCCATATGATCAGAATGACAAGGAACCATCATTTATACATTAATGATAAGCAAGAACCAGAGGAAGTATTCAACTCCTCATGGGAATGAATTTGCTATGCATTTACACAACACAAAGCCATGCAATCAATTTCAAATCCATAAGGACTTAACCATTCCACTGTAGTGCTTCTCAATTTAGTTGAGCAACCTGCAAGGTAAGATTGCAATATGTGAGTACAAGAAGCAGCATCAAATGAACACAATATATTGTAATCATCAAAACCATGATCAAAGATAGAGAGGGAGTGCACGAGCCAAATAATCTCCCCCATTTTGATGATGACAATATATTATGACCATCCAGGCCATCCAACTTTCTCTCCCCCTTTGACATTATCAAAAATGGGGGACTAGAGAAACAACCAAGTATGCAAATGCTCACAAGTTGCATCAATTGGAAATGGTGTATGGCATGAACAAGAATGAGCAAGCAAACAAGCACTCAAACACCCATAGTAAGGTATTGACTCACGCAAGTCCCTAGGACTTAAGCAGATAAGATCACATGCAAAGCTCCCCCTTTGACATTGATGCAATAGATGATTGGCTTTGATTTTCAAATTTTTAGATTTTTAGTTTTCTTGTGAAATGCATGAACCAAGATGTATGAAAATGATGACACATGAAATACATACAATGTAATCAAGCAGATATCTATAGATACATGCAACATAACTCCCCCATTTTATTTACAGTGAGGGGATAGGTGTAGGAAAAGTGCAAGTGAGTCATTAAGATCAGAGTTCTCATGAGTACACCTACAGGAGTGTGCAGATAGATAGGAGAAGACGTACAACAGGTCATGCAGTTAATCAAAATTTTAAAATACATATCAAATCAAATTACCATGTGCAAGTGAGTAACATGAGTATGAAGTTTAACCATATGGATAACCAGATTTTCAATTAAACACAATAGTAACTGCACAGACTACATTTCAATCTAGAGAACAGCTTATTGGAGGCTTCGCTCTGCCTCATCAAATTTATCATCAAAAATTTTCACACTGACAATCTGAATTTTTCTAAGGATGATCAGGTTCAAATAATTCCTTTTTACGCGAGGAGACACATGGAGCTCATGCCAAAATCTTCAGTTACTCAGAATACTGAACCATTTCACCTCATTTTGAACAGAGATACTTTAGTCAATACTTTTCAGAAATGAACCACATCACATCTCAGGTGACATATGCCCAATTTACTCAGTGAAACAAAGTATTACTCTGCCTTTCATTTCAACTATTTTTTTATGTGGAGGCAGGCAGCTTTTTCCTCAACTGTCTCTTATCATCCATGCAGCAAGTTGAATTACTTTAGAGTGTTGAAATGAAACTCTTATATCCTTATGAATAACACTCAATTTCACATTATAGTGCATGAAGTGTGCGAATTTGATTTAACATGTATGGAGAAAATTTAACTCAAAATAAGATAGTGCAACTCCCCCTATGTAAATGCAATAAGCATGAAATGCTCCCCCTGAGAGTTTGACATGAAGCACACTTGTTAAGACTCAGATGCAACAATATTTATCAATGGAGTATTTGGTCTTAGAAGTTTCAAAGGAAGGGGTTTTAACATATATTAACATGCAAGCATACAATGGAGATATGCATATATGCAGTGCAGAATGCAAAGATGTGCAATTTCAGTGCTGGAATTATTGGCCCCAAAGGTATGATACCATTGTTGGGAGTATCTATTTTGGCATTTATGCAACATGAAATGTCTAAAATGATGCATTTTAAAATATGCACTATATGCATGCTGAAAATGTCAACTATGCAACAAGACACGCGATGAGCTTCATCTTCCAAGAGTACTGTGTGAATGATATGTAGAGAATGATATGTAAATATGTAATGTGATGCAAGATTTCAGATTTCACATGACACTCTATATGCACCTAATGCAACTGATGCATGACATGTATTTTTTTTTGTTAAAATGTGAGGACACAATTTTACTTTGAAAAGAGAATTCAAGAAATTCATTCAAAGCATCAAAATCATCACATGTGAACTTTTTATTGAAAACACTTTTACTTTTATCAAAAGGATGAGTAGCACATTGGTACAGACCATGGAATATTGATCAAATTTAGTCCTCAAAAAGTTCAGCCACAGAATAACATCATCATGCTGAGAGAATGGAAAAACATCAATCTCAAAATTTTCAGCTTGCAAGACTCCCCCATAATTAAAGCATGATTTCAAAAAATTCATTTAAGTTTGATGCCATATGCATAGATGATTCATGATACCGGGCGGAGACACATTCTCACACATGGTGATAGCTTTCAGACAGGCATGACCTTCCCTTCCACATGTCACCATTTTATATACCATGTAATCATTTAAATGATGATCAGAAAAATACAATGTAATACCATATGACATCGGGGGTTTAGCAAACACATGGGCATTGAATAACAATTTTAAATTCACTGTCTGTCAAGAGATGGCACTGGCATCAAGCCCATAGAGCTTTAGCCAAATAGATGATTTTCTCACCTTTGCATTGAGTTACCTTTATTAACATCCTCAAATTCTTCACTTTATTCCGCTTGCTGTAATCTTCATCAACAAGCTCCAAATCTCAATGGAAGTAGATCAAATCTGACATTGAAGTCCTCTTGAGCTCCTTTCTTTCTCTCCTGCAAGAAATATAATCATATTAAGCAAAGGAGTTCCATTGAGACCCCAAATTTGCATCTTATAGATAGCAACATGTAAGGATATGAAAATACCAAGAACCCCATGCCAAAACCCTTTCAAAACTCCTCTAGGATAAGAAGAGAAACCCTAAGGGTAATGGGGTAAAAGCTCAAACCAATCGAACCTCAAGATGGGCATTACAAAACCCAAAGCATAGACCTGTTCCGGATCTGTCAGACCAGGTGTCAACACCAACTGAGGAAACATGCAAAACTACCTAAGATAGTTAATCTAAGCCCAGAAATGATATACATGAATTAACCTCAATCTAGGCACATGCAGATGCATTCAAACATTGAATTCTTACCATGATTTCAAGGGTTGATGGTCATAATCAAACCTGCACTGTAAAGAGCTCAATTCATGTCAATATTAAGCCAATGCATATTGAAGAAACTAACTTCAAGGCTTTTCATCACATATGACTCTCTCTCTCAACCTGCAGTATCAGAAACTCAATTTCATATCAATCTCAGTTCAGTACAAATGAGAAGGCCAATTTCAATGCTTTTCTTCCACAAGATAAAGTCCTATGAGCTGCAAGTATGTATGATGAGTTGTAACTTTCAATACAAGTGATTCACTGAAGCTGACATGAGTTCAAAGTTCAGTTCAGAAATTTCAAGTTTAGCCCAATAGTGTAAAGAGTCAAGTCTATGCATATAAAGCACAAGACTAAACACATGATGAACCCAGGTCTGTCCATGTGTAGCACAGGTCAATGCACATGAAGGACCAAGTCAAACCACATGTGCAGACAAGGTTGATGCACATAAAACACACAAGACTGCCTCTTCAAAACTGCATATTAGAGACTTAATTTCCAGCAGTATGAACTGAGAATTCACACAATCAATGTGCACAAAGCATGAACAACCAACTTACAAATCAGTATCAACTCAAGGACAAGCCCATGTTTACCAAGGCATCACACCAGAGCTGGCCAAGTCGACTTTAAGCCTTCCTCTTGGCCTCAAGGTAATCCTACAACAAGAGTTCTCATTCAATAGTTTTGTGTACCCAAACCTTCTTGGGTCTCGGATGGTTAGTTGCACCTCTAGTGGGTGCCTTCCACAGTCTTTGGGCAAGCATATCATCAAAATTCATTAAGGAGTAATCATGCATGGTATGCCCAAACTCACCACAATAATGACAACAACCAAAAGACTTCAGATTTTTCTTGTAAGAATGAGCATGGAATTTCTGTGGGTTTGTAGAGATGTTATCATTTTTCAAACTAAAGTAATTGTTCATCCTGTGACCGAACCTTCCACAATGAAAACAGTTCAATAGAGCAAATCTTTCAAATGGTCTTCTTGCATGAACATAAGAGTTATCAAAAGTTTATTTTATGTTCAAAAACTTTCTTGGCTTTGTGAAGCCATTCATTTTCTTGCATACTTCTAGATCTTCAGATTTCATCAAAAGGCAATCATGCATCATATGACCAAGTTCACCACAATAAAAATATGAGATTTTCTTTGTCGATGCATGTGTGTGTGCAACATGATTTTTCTTGGCATTCATCGTGACACCAACAACATTTTTAGCCTTTTGATGCAGGTTTTATTTCTTTTTCAGATTTTCATTTGATCTCTTTGTTGTTTGAGGAGCAGATTGATTTGGAGACCCATTTGATGTGCTGGCTATGTTTGAACTATAGACATATGATGTATGGAGTTTATTTTCAAAATTCTTTTTATTCACAGGATTATAGCTCAGCCCCTCTCTTTGGAAATTCACCTTAGTCCCCAATATCTTGTTCAAATTTTCTTTCCCATTTACAAACTTAGACAATGATGCATTCAAGTCAACAATTTCATATTCAAGGGATGCAATGTGCAATTCATAGTTAGCTATTTCTTGTTCAAGCACATGCATTTTATCAGATTCATCAACAATCACAGATTTCCTTTTCCAAGATTTTCAAGATTTTTCAATCTTCTTTCAAGCAGAGAGATCTGAATTAGCATCGCACTATTCTCCTTTTTAAGTTCTTCATTTTCATTTGTAAGTTTATCATTCATAATCAATCATTGCAAATATCCTGATCAATAGAGTTTGATTCTATTTTGTTTCTTAGATCTTTTTCAGTTTTCTCTAATTGATCGATTTTATTCTTGAGGGCAATATTTTCATTTCTCAACCAAGCAATGGTTTCTTTGTGACATTCAACATCATGCTCTAAACGTTCATTGAAGTTATCAAGCTCAGAACATTTATCACAAGATCTATTTTCATGGAGCATGTTTTCAGATTTCTTTTTCAATTTTTTATTTTCCGACTTGACTTTCTTATATTATTTTTCCAACTCATCATAAGCATCAACAAGATCATCAAGAGTAAATTCTTCAGAATCAGAATTTACCTCTTCTGCATTTTCGTCACTTTGTTGATCAGCATCATCCGCCATGAGACATTTTAACCTTTCCTTTTCTTGAGCTTTGATCAACCGGTCCATAAGCTCCTTCGCCGTCCTACAAAAAGATACAAATAGATACTTGTTAGTACACACAGAAGCTTTCAATAAACTAAAAGCAGTAACATTATCATGGTGCATCATCTTATCCTGATTGGACCACTTGGTCTCATCAAGAGGTAATATGTGTGGACCATGACAAATCAATTTTCAGAGACAAGGATTAATAGAATTGATCACCACACACAATTTGCCTAGCCATGAATTAAAGTCCGAACCAGTAAAGATTGGCAAACAATTTATTGAGATATGTCCAGCAGAAAAATTCATGATTGTAGAATGCACTGGGATCGCTCTATAGATCGCAAGATCTAAGGACAACAGAGCCTCGCTCTGATACCAATTGTTGGGTCCCGTAGTGCAAGAATACGGATCTAGAGGGGGGGTGAATAGATCATTCTACTAAAAACTATGTCCAATTAAAAACACAAACTAGCACACAAAAAAATTTACAAGATTGATCATATTGAGGAATTTAATCTAAATAGGTTTAAACTTAATTCACTCAATCTCACCAAGCTCACACGATTACATAACAGAAAGGATACTGAAACACACAATCACAAGGAACAAACCACAAGACACGGGGATTTTTAAGGTGGTTCGGGATCACGACGGGCTCCCTACGTCCACCCCTCACCAAACCGGTGAGGCTTCACTACACGCTACAAAATGTAGCAACACGGGGATGAACCCCAACACCACACACGCTGCTTCAATAGCAATCCACACATGAGGCCTTTCCTCAAATTGCTGCCATAGCAGCACGCACACACACACACACACACACACACACACACACACACACACACACCGCTGGAGAACACACCCCGCACTAAATACCTCACACGGAGACACAACTCCGTCCACACACACGTAGGACAATGCCTACACAACCACACGGGAGAAAACTCCCAACCACACACAAGGATATACTCTGCACAAATCGACACACATATGATAACACACACACTCAGAGGCCCCTTTCTCCGAACACCCACACAAAGTATTCTCTCAAATGTATATGAATCAAAGATAAATATATGCTATGACCCCACAAACAAATTCTATAGATGAAAACTAGAAAGATGCATCAAGTAAAAGGCTCCCCCTTCTTCAACAAAATCTGATTTTCCTTGGCTCGTTGATGGATGATCATGATTTAGACATCATCTTCTTCCTCTCCTTGAGCCGATCCTCTTTTCCTTCAAATCTTAGCTCCAATCAAACCTTCATACATCAGAAAAATGATTAGGCTCATAAACCCCTCTCCTCTCAACCTTGTGGCCACAATCCTCCTTCTTCTTGTGCAAGAGAATGGAAAGCATTCACTCATCTTGTTGCTTAGGATGAAAAACGCAGCACTAATAAGAGGGCAGTAAATAGATGGACAAAAGAACATGTATATATATATTGCACCTCTTAGGTAATCATTCAAAACCTTCTGCAATCTCAAACAAAAGACACAGAAGTGAAAGATAAAGATAACTCCCTCAGATTTTCAATGAAATGCTTCTGCGGGATGAGAAACCGTTCTTGAAGAAAGATGATCGATTCTTGAATGGACGATGCTTGTATCTTGATTTTCCACGTAGCTTCCAGTAGATGGTCGTTTGGTGACTTGAAACCTCCTTCTTCCCTTCACATACAAGCTCAGAACAACGTGGAAGAAGCCCTTGGAGCAACTGTTGCGACCCTGCACACACAAGAGTTAGAACCACAAAAAATATTTCAGATTTCAACACTTGATTAGGGGTTGCGACCTAAGAGAGGGTTTTATATATTTAGAACGGTCAAGGAACACTCCAGGGACCAGATCCATGAGTTAGGGAGAGATTTAGGGCAGTTGGAATGGATTGGTTGGACTTTCGAAGCAAGGACATGAAAGTCATCTTTCACGGCTCTGCATAGTTGTCGACACCTGGTGTAGACACCTTGTGCATTCTAGTACACAAAAACACAAAACAGAAGATCTGGACACTAGGTGTCGACACCAGGTGTCGACACCTGGTGTTCTGGCTTGCTGCCATAACCAGGTTCAGGTAGGTGTCGACACCTAGTGTCGACACCTCCTGGGCTTAGCTTCTGAAAATGAGTTCTGGATGCAGGTGTCGACTCTTGGTGTCGAGACCGGGTGTCGACACCTGGTGTCGACACCTACACCCACAAAAAGCCCAGAGACCCATTAAGCTAAAAATGAAAGCTCCAACTTCACCATGAGTTTTGGGATGATGAAAGAAGGTTGTGAGGACTTCTTCCAACCTGCAAAACATAAAGAGAAAATTAGTTTTGCTTCAATGTTAATCTCACAAACCAACCCATTTCATTTCACCTTCTCTGATAGAACCATAAGTACTTGTGAAAGAGTTCCAAGCATCAGTCACCATTGCATGATGCAACTAATTTGGAGTTAGGTAACAATCCACTCAAACCAATTTTTAGTCACATTGCAAGCAAGCCACACATGTGTTGAATGCTTTGTTCAAGAATATGAAATCCAGTCCTTTTAAACAAGATTTAGCCAGGGTAAGTAACATGGTTAGAAGTCACTTCTAAAACACCATGATAGATTTGTTTGGCCATCTAAAGCACTTGAGAACCCATTTACCCAACTCAAGATTAGAAGAGTATCACCATGGATTCCAATATAAATTCTTACCTTGGAGTAATATTAACCTGCACTTTCTGGGAATGAACTCATAAGCAAGTTAATATTAAACCAACGAATCTGAAGATCCCAACTTCAACCCAATTCACCCACAAACCATTTCACAGTATTGAAGCCATATGATCAGAATGACAAGGAACCATCATTTATACATTTATGATATGCAAGAACCAGAGGAAGTCTTCAACTCCTCATGGGAATGAATTTGCTATGCATTTACACAACACAAAGCCATGCAATCAATTTCAAATCCATAAGGACTTAACCATTCCACTGTAGTGCTTCTAAATTTAGATGACCAACCTGCAAGGTAAGATTGCAATATGTGAGTACAAGAAGTAGCATCAAACGAACACAATATATTGTAATTATCAAAACCATGATCAAAGATAGAGAGGGAGTGTACGAGCCAAATAGTGTAGTACACCAAAATTTATATAAATAATTTCTGAATTTATTTAATAATTTTCTAGAATTTATAAAGGCTCAAATAAATTAATAAACGGGTTCTTGGATTAATAAGTCATTATAAGGCCTAATTGTGTTAAAATAATTAACCTAGCCTATCTAAACATGATCCAAAATGTTTAAGGACCATGCCCATCAAGATTGGCCCATATTCTTGAAGATTATTGAGCTTATTCACGGATTTTTAAGGATAGATACCACTTAATAAGATAATTATGTGGATAAACAATTAAAAGAGTTTTATTAAATTGAAACTCTGCACACGTTGAATGTAACGGTCTATTGGGCGACCGCTACAGCCATGTAACGCACCTATACACGACCGCTACACCCTGCTGATTCCGTAAAGTAAAGAACTTATAAAAAGATTGGATCTTTGGGATCCTATCCGTAAGAGACCTAATTGAGAGAACAAATAAGGTTACTAAGGACTCTTAGAAGTAGATGTAAGCCTTAACAAGGACTCTAGAATCGATCTAATCTTCAACCCTAGCCAAAACCCTATAAATGGGACCTAGTTCTGAACTAAGCGACCCTTACTTTTGGCTCGTGAAGAATTAAGGTAAGGAGTCATAATTTCGGGTAAGTTCTTTAGAAGATTTTGTTTAGTATACTTTAGACTAATAGTTCTCCAAATTTCGTGCAAGGAGATCAACCAACCAGGGAGATTGAAGCGTCCAAAGTTGCTGGAAACTCACTAGAAAAGGAGAACTAGGGCACGCCTTTCAGACTGAAATTAGAAGTTTAAATCACATTTAAAAGGTAGATCATCTCATGATTGGCAAAAACATCTTGTTAAGGATAAAAGCCCTCTGATTTGACTTGATTTTATGCATTATAGATCATGGATTTCATGTTTCATTAGAATCATGCATACATATGTATTCTTAGCCCTAACCAAGTTAAAAGGAACTTTCTTGTCAAATTCACAGAAAGCCCATGCATGCTATTAGTTAGCCTTCATTTTATCATAATGGAAGTTTATATATGATTTTCAGACATGATGTAAGTTGAAACCTTAGATTTTTTATCTATTGTTGTCAGCAGAAGCTCTGACGGATTAAGGTAGGACCGTCACATGACTGTAACGGCCTTATGATAAACCGTCACGCTCTTTGTTGTGTTAAACTGTTCTATTGTCTCTGACGAACCATAACAGGAGCGTTACACTACTGTAACGGCCCCTCGATAAACCGTCACAAGTACTGTGACGCACACTTGTTAGACCGTCAGACCCTTGTGTTCTGTCAGCCCGAGATAGAATGGTAACCAGTTAAGTTTACTTATAACTAAACTTAG
Organism: Amorphophallus konjac; assembly: GCA_022559845.1. NCBI lineage: Eukaryota > Viridiplantae > Streptophyta > Magnoliopsida > Alismatales > Araceae > Amorphophallus > Amorphophallus konjac. Next base: position 54,208,032 of record CM040123.1, on the reverse strand, counting down.
ATAGCTAAGTTTGGATCTATTATCATGATTTTAAGTTTACTTACTGATTCATAATTGAAATTCCATGATTAAGGCATCTTAAGTTATTTTAAGTTATGTTAATTTCATGCGCCAAAATTCTATAGTTTTGTATTTAAATCATGATTTTTCCAATGATGTATTGATGGAGTATTATCTTGGTTTCACGCTATTACACATTCACTCTTTATCAATAGAGTCAATTCTTTAAGTACATAGCACATATTCCGATATGTTGTCCATTAGTTCACACTTTACACTATAGGAACATATTCTTGAACTTGAGGACTTCTCTATTGGATATTCCTTCCGATGGACTAGGAAATCTTGTTTCAAGACCTCTATAATTCTCCGCGAGCCTGGGATTCCCACTAGGACACCGAGTTGGTTGTACCATTAAAGCTCATTGTTAGATTGCACTATCGATGGTTTCTGATTTTAGCAGTGTAACGGATCTAGATTGGACCGTCAGGGTCATCTAACAGCCCAGTAAATGACCATCACATTGTACTGAGCCTGTTCTACTCTTCTGGGTTCCAACCAATGTAACGGCCCAATACTAGAGCGTCACATTGATGAAACGGCCCAGTCTTTGACCGTCACAACACTTGAGTATTTTAACCTGAGGTTGACCCTAGGGGTGATTTTCCAAGGTTCTAGATGGATTAATGATGGTCTAGAACTTACCAAATTGATTCAAGATAATTAATTTAATTGATGAAAGGTGAGAAAGTTATCGTTATGCTGCCAATTTTTTTCCATAAGCATAACATAGTATAAGTCATTCTTGGTCTCATATTCTTAAATTAAAGCGTTCATGCATTGGTTATTATTATCATGTGTTTATTGAACTTATTACATCCTTTTCCATACTTTATTGTTACATGCATGGAAATAACTTGATTTATACTTGAAGATGTGATCGAGCACTGATTGTGTTCAAGGGCTCTATGCTAATCCCCTCGGCTGATTGTCGAAAACATACTATTATAAACCACAGGATATGATGCTACTGGCGTCGCATTACGCTGGGAGTACTTTCTTTATAAATAAGTGAAGATCCACGACACGGCACGACATGACATTCTTGTACATGACTTTCTTGCTTGATATTCCATAGAAATTCACAAAGTATTTGCTCATAAGCAAAAGATACTAGAGTGATGATTATGTGGCTTGCTAGTACATTCTCGATACTTTCTTTTTCATGAAAGGCCAATATCATGTTCTTGTTACGTTCTTGCTAGTTCATTCTTACTTTCATTCTATCCTACATGAATATCTTGTTACTTTGATTTAATCGCGTGATTGGTCGTATTCGCATGATTTTTACCTTATTCTCTAGAGCAAAAATGTTAATTACTTTAATAGTGCCTCCATGTTGATGCGAAGATACCTACTGGGCAAGTGTGCTCATTACCTATTTCCAATCTTTTTCAAGAGATGGAAGTGATTCGAATTCGGATTCGGGTAATACAAGTAGCGGGTCCGAGAGCGAATGAAAGTGTTGTCAAGATGAGAGTGAAGACTTAGAAAGTCTACATTGTTTAGATTGAGTCTATGTAATTTTCTATTTTCTTAAGTCTAGTATGATGGAAGTTGAAGTTGAATACATATTGTGCAAATTGCATTCTTATGTGTGTGATTGTCTTGCGCTCTGATCGTTCTTGCTTGCAAGAGGCTTACCATGCTGGCTGTTCGCGCTCCCCGAGTTAGTCTTCCGCTGTAATAAAGGCTCGGGGCGTGACAGTTAAGTTGGTATCAAAGCCTAAGTCTCAGGACTTAGGGAAAAGTGCCATGTCATAGGATAAGTCCAAGGTTTTAAGACCCCTACCCATGAACGGAGGAAGGAATTCCACACCCATGTGAGAATTGGGTAGAGCCGCGATAAGATAGTTAATTAGCTTTAAGATTATTTCCTCCCAATTGCATGAGAAATAACAAGTTGTTATATTTCTCTCAGGTACCTTATTTCACAAATGGCTCATCGTGTAGATTGGAATGGCATACAACAAACAGTTGCCGACCTTACTCAGGCATTACAAACCATGGCGCAAGGTGGTGCAAGGGCAAGGGCTGGTGACCTACATCGTAATTTCCGGAGTTTAAACCCTCCGCATTTCTATGGTTCTTCTAATCCAGAAGAAGTAGAGAACTGGATTGACGAGATGAATCGCATATTTGACGTCATCCAATGCACTGATCAAGAGAAGGTGCATCTTGCAACCTTCCAACTCAACAAGGATGCCCGTACATGGTGGAAGTCGGTTCCAGCACCTCCGGTCGATGCACAGCATACGTGGGATGGTTTTCTCACTTTGTTCCGTGCTAAGTATTTTTCTGAGCATGTAAAAGAAAGAAAGGCTATGGAGTTTGCCTCTCTTCGACAAGGAATGATGACAGTGGCAGAATACGAATTACAATTCTCAAGGCTAGTACCTTATGCACCACATCTAATCAGTATCGATCTATTGAAGGGAAATCGGTTCATGGACGGGTTATGACTTGGCTTCATTCAGCAGCTCGGGACCCAAAACATCCGTACCTATGCGGAGATGGTTCAGCGGGCATACTTACGTGAAAGGACTTTAGAAAAGGTCGAGAAATTGAAAGGGAAAGGAGAAGAGTCCAGCCGACGATCTAATCGGCGTTACAAGAAAGAGAAGTTCACCTCACAAATGCCGTGATAGTAAGAAGAGATCCAGCAATGGGAACGGTGGAGGTTCCCAGAAGAATAAAAGGATTAAGGAGGAAGAACAAGTCGCCACGGCTTGCACTTTTTGTGAAAAGTTTGGCCATTCGGCTGAAGAATGCTGGAAGCATCTTGGCACTTGTTTACACTGTGGAAGCAGGGAGCATCGCATGCTGGATTGCCCCCTTATGAAGACCAGTCATCTGGTAATGGACGCAGGAGGCAGGCTCGCCTCAATGCCGTTCTTGAAGAAGAGGAAGCGCCCAAGGATGGTGGGCTTATGGAAGGTACTCTCCAAATTTGTTCTCGTCCTACATTTGTGCTATTTGATACTGGTGCCTCTCATTCTTTTATCTCCACTACCTTTACATAAATATTACCAATCGCATCAGTTCCCTTACCTTCAGATCTTGCTATTAGCACACCCTTAGGTCCTGGAACAAAGCTTACCGACTATTATCCTGATAGCAAAGTGATTGTAGAAGGTCATAATCTCCCCGCAAACTTAATATGCCTTGACATGAAAGGTTATGATGCCATTTTAGGGGTAGATTAGCTTGTAGATCGTGATGCTTATATCAATTGCAGAAACAGGATTATATCGTTTCGAAAACCCGATCTTCCAAAATTCTCTTTCCTTGGCATTAAATACCAGAAACACCCCACTATCATATCCTCACTTCACGCTTGCAAGCTTATCTCACAAGGATGTGAAGCTTTTCTTGCTTCTGTCATTATTACCGAGTCCAAGGAAATCATCATAGCAGACATTCCTATTGTAAATAAATTCCCAGATGTGTTTCCACTGGACTTATCAAATTTACCACCCGAACGGGAAGTAAACTTCACCATCGAACTCATTCCGAGAGCAGCACCTGTTTCTATAGCCCATTATAGGATGTCCCCTATGGAACTTAAGGAACTAAAGAGACAATTGCAAGAATTGCTAGATAAGGGCTTCATCAGACCGAGCACATCCCCCTGGGGTGCACCGATTTTATTTGTCAAGAAGAAGAATGGTTCTCTCAGGCTATGCATCAATTACCAGCGACTGAATCAACTTACAATCAAAAATAAGTATCCGTTGCCGCGTATTGATGAGCTCTTCGATCAGCTTTCGGGAGCGGAATATTTCTCCAAGATTGACCTCAGGTCAGGGTATCATCAGCTTGGAATTAAATAAGAAGACATTTCTAAATAGGCTTTTCGAAGTTGTTATGGCCACTATGAATTCGTGGTAATGCTGTTTGGGTTAACAAATGCCCCAGCAGCATTTATACAACTCATGAACAAAGTTTTACAGCCATACCTGGACCAGTTTTTTGTCGTCTTCATTGATGATATCTTGATATATTCCAAGACAAAAGAGGAACATGAAGAACATTTGAGGATAGCTTTACAGACACTTAGAGAACACAAGCTCTATGCCAAGCTTAACAAATGTGAATTCTGGCTCAAGGAAGTCTCATTCCTAGGCCACATTATTTCAAAAGAAGGTATCGTTGTGGATCCTTCTAAAGTAGAAGCTATCAAGAATTGGAGCCGGCTAACGACTGTATCAGAAGTAAGAAGCTTTCTGGGTCTAGCTGGTTATTATAGGAGATTCATTAAGGACTTCTCAAAAATTACAGTTCCTCTAACTAGACTTACTAGAAAAGAAAATCATTTTATCTGGTCAAAGGAATGTGAAAAGAGCTTTCAAAATCTTAAGAATCATCTTATTATAGCTCTTGTTCTATCACTACCAGTGGAGGGTGGTGGATTCGAAGTATACACGGATGCATCTGGTATTGGCTTAGGATGTGTCCTCATGCAGAATGGAAAGGTAATCTGTTATTCTTCAAGACAATTGAAACGGCACGAGGAAAATTATCCTGTACATGATTTAGAATTGGCAACCGTTATTTTCACTTAATATGAGACAGAGGAGATGGTTAGAATATCTCAAGGACTTCGATTTTGCTATTCAATATCATCCTAGCAAGGCTAATACTTTAGCAGATGCCCTCAGTAGAAAACCAATGGGTATGCTATCCAGTCTTATGATTAGTGTGACTAACCTTATTCATCAGTTTGCGCAGTTGAACTTAAATATTGACATAAAGGAAGAGGATTGTTTCATAGCTAATATCCAAGCTCAACCTACCTTAATAGAGGATCTGGTCAAGTTACAAAATAATGATCCGGTATTACTGGAAATTAAGGCCAATATTGAACAAAGGCCGGATTTTTCTATTTCTAATGACGGAAAATTGTTATTCAAGGGCCGAATATGTGTACCAGATCATGAGGATACGAAGAAACTGATCCTAGAAGAAGCACATAATTCCATGTACACCATCCATCCAGGAGGTACAAAGATGTATCAAGATCTTAAAAGGAACTTCTGGTGGCCCAATATGAAGAGAGAAATAGCAGATTTCGTGTCCCGTTGTCTCACCTGCCAACAAGTAAAAGTCGAACATTTTAGACCCGCAGGTAAACTACATCCCTTGAATATTCCCGAATGGAAATGGGAGAGTATATGGATGGACTTAATTATGGGTTTACCCAAGACCAGAGGAGGACATGATGGAATATGGGTAATCATAGACCGATTGACTAAATCCGCACACTTCCTACCAATAAAGAGTCGATGGTCTGTGGATATTTTAGTAGCATTATACATAAAAGAAGTTGTCAAATTACATGGTATCCATGTCTCTATTATATCTGATAGAGATCCTCGATTCACATCACAGTTCTGGAAGGGTCTACAACATTCACTAGGGACTAGATTTAATTTCAGCACAGCTTTTCATCCATAAACTGATGGTCAGACGGAGAGAACAAATCAAGTAGTAGAAGATATGCTCAGGGCTTGTGCTATCGACTTTGGAGGAAGTTGGCATGATCACTTACCTCTAGTAGAATTTGCATATAACAATAGTTATCAGGCTAGCATACGAATGGCACCTTTTGAAGCCTTATATGGAAAAAACTGTCGATCACCTATATGTTGAAATGAAATAGGGGAAAAGTAATTTCTAGGCCCTGATCTTATCATGATTTCTATAGAGAAGATCAAGCTCATTCAAGAAAGAATGAAAATGGCGCAAGATAGGCAAAAGTCCTATGCCGATAATCTAAGACGTGACTTGGAATTTCAGGTAGGAGATCATGTATATTTGAAGGTTTCTCCAGATCGTGGTATTCAAAGATTTGGCATTAAAGGAAAGCTAACTCGAAGATTCATAGGCCCATTTAAAATTCTCGAAAGGGTTGGTGAAGTGGCTTATAGACTGGCTTTACCTCCACAATTAGCAGGAGTTCATGACGTATTTCACATCTCCATGCTGAAGAAGTATATATATGATCCCGACCATGTTATCACTTATGGTAATTTGGAGATCCAAAAAGACCTGACATACGAGCAGAAACCGGTCAGTATTCGAGAACAAGAAGTGCGTCAACTCAGAAATAAAACTATTCCTATGGTCCAAGTCCAATGGACGTAGCAATGGCCACACGAAGCAACATGGGAAACGGAAGAATCTATGCGTAGGAGATTTCTAGAATTATTTAATTGTAAGTACACTCTCCATAATCCATATAATGAATTTGGGGATAAAATTCTTCTAAGTGGGGGAGGGTGTAGTACCCCAAAATTTATATAAATAATTTTTGAATTTATTTAATAATTTTCTAGAATTTATAAAGGCTCAAATAAATTAATAAATGGGTTCTTGGATTAATAAGTCATTATAAGGCCTAATTGTGTTAAAATAATTAACCTAGCCTATCTAAACATGATCCAAAAGGTTTAAGGACCAAGCCCATCAAGATTGGCCCATATTCTAGAAGATGATTGAGCTTACTCGTGGATTTTTAATGATAAATACCACTTAATAAGATAATTATGTGGATAAACAATTAAAAGAGTTTTATTAAATTGAAACTCTGCACACGTTGAATGTAACGGTCTATCGGGTGACCTCTACCGCCATGTAACGCACCAATACACGACTGTTACACCCTGCTGATTCCGTAAAGTAAAGAACTTACAAAAAGATTGGATCTTTGGATCCTATCCGCAAGAGACCTAATTGGGAGAACGAATAAGGTTACTAAGGACTCTTAGAAGTCGATCTAAGCTTTAACAAGGACTCTAGAATCGATCTAATCTTCAACCCTAGCCAAAACCCTATAAATAGGACATAATTCTGAACTAAGCGACCCTTACTTTTGGCTCGTGAAGAATCAAGGTAAGGAGTCATAATTTTGGGTAAGTTCTTTAGAAGATTTTGTTTAGTATACTTTAGACTAATAGTTCTCCAAATTTCGTGCTAGGAGATCAACCAACCAAGGAGATTGAAGCGTCCAAAGTTGCTGGAAACTCACTGGAAAAGGAGAACTAGGGCACGCCTTTCAGACTGAAATTAGAAGTTTAAAGCCCATTTAAAAGGTAGGTCATCTCATGATTGGCAAAAATATCTTGTTAGGGATAAAAGCCCTCTGATTTGACTTGATTTCATGCACTATAGATCATGGATTTCATGTTTTATTAGAATCATGCATACATATGTATTCTTAGCCCTAACCAAGTTAAAAGAAACTTTCTTGTCAAATTCACAGAAAGCCCATGCATGCTATTAGTTAGCCTTCATTTTATCATAATTGAAGTTTATATATGATTTTCAGACATGATGTAAGTTGAAACCTTAGATTTTTTATCTATTGTTGTCAGCAGAAGCTCTGACGGATTAAGGTAGGACCGTCACATGACTGTAACGGCCTTATGATAAACCGTCACGCTCTCTGTTGTGCTAAACTGTTCTGTTGTCTCGGACGCACCATAACAGGAGCGTTACACTACTATAACGGCCCCTCGATAAACCGTCACAAGTACTGTGACGCGCACTTGTTAGACCGTCAGACCCCTGTGTTCTGTCAGCCCGAGATAGAATGGTAACCAGTTATGTTTACTTATAACTAAACTTAGACAGCTAAGTTTGTATATGTTATCATGATTTTAAGTTTACTTACTGATTCATAATTGAAATTGCATGATTAAGGCATCTTAAGTTATTTTAAGTTATGTTAATTACATGTGCCAAAATTCTATAGTTTTGTATTTAAATCATGATTTTTCCAATGATGTATTGACTGAGTATTATCTTGGTTTCACGTTGTTACACATTCACACTTTATCAATAGAGTCAATTCTTTAAGTACATGGCACATATTCCGGTATATTGTCCATTAGTTCACACTTTGCACTATAGGAACATATTCTTGAACTTGAGGACCTCTCTATTGGATATTCCTTCCAATGGACTAGGAAATCTTGTTTTAAGGCCTCCATAATTCTCCGTGAGCCTGGGATTCCCACTAGGACGCCGAGTTGGTTGTACCATTAAAGCCCATTGTTAGATTGCACTATCGATGGTTTCTGATTTTAGCAATGTAACGGATCTAGATTGGACCGTCAGGGTCATCTAACGGCCCAGTAAATGACCATCACATTATACTGAGTCTGTTCTACTCTTCTCGGTTCCAACCAATGTAACGGCCCAATACTAGAGCGTCACATTGGTGAAACGGCCCAGTCGTTGACCATCACAACACTTGAGTATTTTAACCTGAGGTTGACCCTAGGGGTGATTTTCCAAGGTTCTAGATGGATTAATGATGGTCTAGAACTTACCAAATTGATTCAAGATAATTAATTTAATTGATGAAAGGTAAGAAAGGTATCGTTATGCTGCCGATTTATTTCCATAAGCATAACATAGTATAAGTCATTCTTGGTCTCATATTCTTAAATTGAAGCGTTCATGCATTGGTTTTTATTATCATGAGTTTATTGAAGTTATTACATCATTGTCCATACTTTATTGTTACATGCGTGGAAGTAACTTGATTTATACTTGAAGATGCGATCGAGCACTGATTGTGTTCAAGGGCTCTATGCTAATCCCCTCGGCTGATTGTCGAAAACATACTATTATAAACCACAGGATATGATGCTACTGGCGTCGCATTACGCTGGGAGTACTTTCTTTATAAATAAGTGAAGATCCACGACACGGCACGACATGACATTCTTGTACATGACTTTCTGCTTGATATTCCACAGAAATTCATGAAGTACTTGCTCATAAGCAAAAGATACTAGAGTGATGATTATGTGGCTTGCTAGTACATTCTTGATACATTCTTTTTCATGAAAGGCCAATATCATGTTCTTGTTACGTTCTTGCTAGTTCATTCTTGCTTTAATAGTGCCTCCATGTTGTTTTTTACTTATTCTCTAGAGTAAAAATGTTAATTACTTTAATAGTGCCTCCATGTTGATGCGAAGATACCTACTGGACAAGTGTGCTCATTACCTATTTCCAATCTTTTTCAGGAGATGGAAGTGATTCGAATTCAGATTCGGGTAATACAAGTAGCGGGTCCGAGAGCGAATGAAAGTGTTGTCAAGATGAGAGTGAAGACTTAGGAAAGTCTACATTGTTTAGATTGAGTCTATGTAATTTTCTATTTTCTTGAGTCTAGTATGATGGAAGTTGAAGTTGAATACATATTGTGCAAATTGCATACTTATGTGTGTGATTGTCTTGCGCTCTGATCGTTCTTGCTTGCAAGAGACTTACCATGCCGGCTGTTTGTGCTCCCCGAGTTAGTCTTCCGCTGTAATAAAGGCTCGGGGCGTGACATCTAGCAAGAATGTAAATTGGCCTTTCAATCAAGAATGTAATATCAATCACAAGAATGTACTATTTCATAACCTTAATAAGGCTATGCACGAGAATGTACTGTCATGTAACAAGCATGTAACGAGAATGTACTTTTCAAGCAAGCATATATAACTTCATGAATTGCCTCGTGGATTTGGCTAGTTTATAAAGAATGTACTCCTAACGTAATGCGACACCAGTAATCATTATACCCGATGGTTTTTAGTATTTTTCCGGCCCTCTGCCTTGGGGGCTAGACTAGAGCCCTTGGACACCATCCATGCCCACACTTGCATCTTCAAGTTATAAATCTAGTTACTCCACGAGAATGTCAATAAGTTCGGCCAAGAATGTCAAATTCAATAATTGCCTTTAAGGCGATTGTAAACAAGGCAAGAACGGACTGGATTCTTTGAAAAGATATCAAGAATGAATTAAAGGGACGTTGTGCTATGGAAGAATTTCCACAGCATAACGGCATCTTTCTTAAATTCATAGTTTATTAATGACTTGGTAGGTACTGTTTCGGATTTTAGACAATCAGAAGGTCGTCTGAGACTGCAAACAGAACACAATCAACCTTTCGGTCAGACCTTCGGATTGGACAAACTTTGATAGAACGTGGTTGCAGGGAGACCACCATCTTGAGGACGTGGTTGGATGGAGGTCCTCGTTCAGGTCAAGAAATCTGTCGACAAAGGAAAATTCAGTCCCCTAAAATAGAAGTCTGTCGACTGAAAATTGGAATTGGTCGAGCGGAATAGAGTATCGGTCGACTGCAAATAGCCAACACACTGGATGAACGTGGTCGTTGGCCAACCAAGGTCCACATAACGTGGTTACTCGACAGGCCGTGTTAAGGAGAGACCAGAAAAATCATGAAGTGCTCATCTAGCTTTTGGGTTTTTAGGGTACAACTGGCTCGACGTCCTAGTGGGAATCCTCGGCTTGTGGGGAGTTACGGAGGCCTTGAAACAAGAATTCCTAGTCTGGTAGAAAGAATATCCGATGGAGAGGCATTCAAGTCCAAGAGAATGTTCCTAACAAGTGCAAGTGACTAATAGCGATCGTACCGGGGTACGGGCTATGTACAAGTAACGATGAAGGAAAGAAAGTGATAGTGAAACATAGACCGATGTGTAAGAAGTTCCATCATAAGAATGAAAGCCCCTTCAGTACAAAACCATAAAGTTTTAATGTGAAATTAGCATATGATGAAATTAATCTTCTAAAACATGATTTGGCAATAAAACATAACCCTTTTTAAATCATGCTATGCATAAAACATAAACATAATGAAATAACGTGTAGATATTACTATACAATCAGGAAATCATGAAGCTTTATCTAGTTACTGTTTGGGGTGAACATTGTCTAGATCGCAGTTCCACCCCTGTCGCCTTCTAGAGGCCGCAGTTGGTCAGCGACCGCTACTCAGGTCGCAGCTCCTGTTAGACCGCTATTCATCTATCATCAGATAGAGGCAAAATCCCAGCCTTGCAGGGCCTTTTCAATGGCAAATAAAGATGCAATTAGTAGAAAATTGAAAAGGGAATCATGCTAGCACGTAAATAATGCATGAAAAGGGCATGTGATCAATAAAAGTTATTATATTTTCCATTAATGATGCATGGATAGCATGAACTAGAATCCTATTGCGTGATCATGGAAAAACTTGAAATACATCTTGCATGCAACATGAAAACGAGAAGCAATAGAGGGCTTTTAGTCATAACATCAAGTTTAAGCCGATGATGTGACAACCTACCTCTTGGGTTACTCCTAGACATCAAATTGATCGTCGGAAGGGAGCCCTTGTTCCTGCGCGTCCTACGTGGGACCAGCTTCTTCCGCGCGCTCTATCTCCTTGGCTGATCATCCTCCTAATAGGAAAATTGGAGGGACGTTAGAAGATATGAAGGAAAACAATAAGTTCTAAAGAAAGAACTTGAGAAGACGATGTTTTACCTTCGTTCTGTGCGATCCAAAACCTAGGGTTCGCGCCAGATGATCTGGGTCCTATTTATAGGGAATGGCTTAGGGTTAGGCTTTTAGTTAGAACTAGGATCCTTATTTGGTGACAAATCGATCTCCTAAGAGTCCTGAGTAGGTTTCCTCTATAGATCACATCGAAACATGGCTAAATCATGGATAGAAATATGTGTTTTCCATGATTTATCAACTTCGTTTTCAGAACCAGATCGCGGTTGAGACACGACCGCTATCTTCAAAACACAGTTGCGCGATAGACCGCGACCTGCCTGACTTTTTCGAAATTAGATTTTTATCTTAACTCCACTTCTATTTTCCCTATTTTGACTAGGGAACTTTACCCTATTACATTTCTAGGGTTTGGGCTTGGGCCAGAAGGCTTAGATTTAGGTTTTAAGGCCCCTTTTTAGTGGGCTTCATCATCTAATTAATAGCTGGGCCTTTTTATCAAAGGCTTTAACTTATTAACCCACTATATAACCCATTTAAGTCTTTAAGCTTATTAAAATGCTTAAATAAATCCATTTAAAATTTTGAAAAATCTAGAAAATTGCCAGGGGTGCTATAGAGTAAGGGAAGTTGCCAATCCATATCACACCAAGGCCGCCAGTAAGTCACGTGAGGGACACCAGTTCAAATAGTTAAAAAACATGACAACAACAATAAGAAAGAAAGGAAACAGAGTGCCCACAGACATTGCTGTTACATCATTCCTAGAAGGAAGGAAGAAGTGGCATAATACGAGATGTCTGAGGGTCTTAGCAATCAGCTCACAAGATCGAAGCTCAGAGTCATATCCATGGTACTGGATAAACCCCGAGGCCGAACCCCTCCTAAACACGCCCATCTCCCTCCCCCGAGTTGGCGGCTATATATCAATCCCACACCCCTAAAGAACATCCACAGTGAAGAAAATAGGTAACACATAAAGCAACAATAGGGGGAGGATCAGACATTGCAACTGTAGATGCATTCACGAGAACCCCTTCTTTCCATTCATTCATCGCAACCAAAAGAAACAAATGGACTAACATACATTCATTAAAAGGGAAGATAATGAAAAGAAAAAAAAACATAGAAGAGGGGAAGAAACAGAGGATTGTCTCAGTCCCCCCCTTCCCTCACCTCTCTTCTCTCTTTCTCACTCTCTTCTTCTTCTTCTTTCTTTCTTCTTCTGTTCTGCTATTCTTCTGCTCCAGTGGGGAAGCCCCTGCACCAACTGAGAGAGAGATTGCTTTTCTTTTTTGGGGTCTCCTAGCTGCTCTCTTCGTTCTTTGAGGAAGCGTCCTCTCTTTTCTGTCTCTTCTTTTTTTTTTCTCCTCTCTTCTGTGTGTTTCTCCACTACAACCCTTTCCCTTTATATAGGGGTGAGGGAGCCACGGGTGTGGGGCCTTCATTGTGCCGTCAGGAGAACCCTCCCGTTGCTATCAGACGGGGCTTCATGCTACTAGGTGAGGCAATTAGCTGCCAGATAGGGCGTATGTTGCCGAACGGGGGGGTTGTTGCTGCTACCGGTACAGTTAGGCAGCTACTGCTAGTTTGCTACAGTTGCAAGCGCTGCCGGTTGGAGCTTGTCGAAGCTGCCAATTGAAGCTCAATAGATCTGTTGGATGAAGCTCAAAAGAGTTGCCAGATGGAGCCAACTCCTACTACCGGATGGGGCAAGAGGAAAGCCATCGAAGCTGCCGGATGAGCGCTCCATAGCGCTACCAGATGGGCTCCAAAGGGCGCTGTCGGTTTGGCCTGGAGAGTGTAGCCGGATGAAAAGGGGACTTGCTACAGGTTCAGCGTATGTGCTGCCAGTTATGCGCCTGATGCGCCTGCCGTTTAAAGGCCTAGGAGGGATATCGCTTAAAATCTTGACGCACTGTCGTTTAAATCCCCGGGCGGGCTATCGTTTGAGGGATGGGTGCTGTCGTTTATGGCTGGGGCTAGGGCTTCTGTTTAATACTCGGGAAGCTGCCGTTTAAGGCATCTAGGGGCTGTCGGATGGGGGCTTTAGCCCATCAAATGGGCCTGTGTTTTATACGCGTCGGCAACCGCGATGAGAGGGGGTATTAAAAATGACAAACAAAAAAGGAAGATTTTATGTTATGTCGGAGGCATTTTCCTTTGTAGCCATATGTTTCTTGTGACAGTACCGTACACTCACCTTTTACGGAAGGTCGAGATGGGTTGATTTGGCACGAGGGGTTTTCGGGGGTTTTGACGGGGGTAAGTAAAGGATAATATATGCATGTGAAACTAGACCAGGGTCATTCGATAGAATGTGGACGTGCTAGTCGTTTTCTCGACGATCCCCTATGGAACCAAATTTGTCAGGGGAAGTGCCGCCAGGGTGCAGCAAGTGGGCAAGAGGGGTATCAGGCAGCACATGGAGAGAAGGGGGATCCACATGTACGAGTATGCAGTCGATTGTGGGGGTTCGTGTATAGGACGTCTTTCCCCACTGATCGTAAGCAGCCGATGTTTGTTTTACATCAGACTGAATCCGAACACCTTTGTTCTGTGCTGAAGGAGGGCCGAGATGTTCCTGAAGCCATGGGTAGAGGACTAGATGTACACTGCAGCTATTGGATGACCATCATACTCGACTGGTGGAGTTAGTTGACCGGAATCTGGGAGATTGGTCACACACTGGCTGGTGTGAGGGTGAGACAAGATCCCAAGTATGGGTATGCATAGACAACTAGTTACTTTCTTTATAGATGCCATGCAGGCTTTACAAGTGGGCCTTAAAGGCCAAAATACAATTGGTGCAAGCCTGGGACAATTCTGACGAAAGGGTCAGTCCCCGGGTCAGTACAGGATAGAGCGGATGATCGTGTATTTTTACAGAGGCTCTCCACGAGGAGCTAAAGGCATGCCAGAGTTGCCGAGGGAGGGCTAGACTAGATGGCAGGGGTGGACACTGGCTAGCGCCTGAGGGAGGCTGGACGTGGCTCGAGGTGAGCAGTTAGGTACGGATCCCGGAATGCGAGTGTCTTCATGCTGGAGAGTTAAAGCCAGTCCCTGGAATATTACTTCTGGACCAGGGACCGGCTAACTTGGGTCAGCGGTCGGGACCGTCGGTGGCTTGCTCAGGTCTAGTGGCGGGTACATGGTCCCATTGTAGGGGCAAATCCGGCATTATGGCGTCTGTGTTGTTATCATAACGAGCCATATGCGGGCGGACCCAATGTGTGGGTGTGATCACTGTTATCATAACACCTCATATGCGAGAGAATGGACTTGAGTGAAGCGGCTAGACGCCATGTAAGGGGAGTACATTTGACATACCCTCGACATGTAAAAAGCCGATCAACAATCCACCCAAAGCGCCTTGCTCCTCGTGTCCTTGCTGGAAGCCTTAATGCTTGAGTTCTCCTGTAAGTTAGTATCCTTACATGCGTGTCCTTCTGCCCCTTGAGCTTCTAAGAGGATTTTATAGGTGAAGTTGAAGGGTTGAGGGGGTTTATGCCGACTTGAATTGAGGGGGTGAGCTGGTCCGCGTAAACCCCCTTCAATAATAATAAAAAGAAATCCTTTTTTATTCTATGAGAGTGGGAGGGGGTTTACGCGGACTGGCCTAGGGGGTGGGCAGGTCCGCGTAAACCCCCCTCTATGGGTGTTAATGAGGGCCTGGCAATTTTTTTTCTTAAAAAAACATTCTTTTTATTGAATGAGGGGTTTACGCGGACCTGCTGGGGGGGCGAGTAGGTCCGCGTAAACCCCCCCTAGGGGGGGTTAACGGGGGACTAGCTTCTTCTTCTTCTTCTTCTTTCTTTAAACAAGTTTTTCTAAGTGAAAAGGGGGGGTTTATGCGGACCTGCTCGGGGGGGGGGGTTAGGTCCACGTAAACCCCCCAGGGGGGTTAATGCGGACTTGGCTGGGGTTTTTTGCCTGGGGTCCATAAAATCCCCCATCTTTAACTCTTTGGCCCACTTTTGACCCGATGTGAACACAAGACAAAGGATACGGAGGATTGGGTTTGCTGGCTGGCTGTGCGTAGAACGAGGAGGCTGACCCGTTTGATCCGAAGACTTCGTCTTCGCGAGCACCTCCAAGTTGGTACGTGGATCGATCTTGAGTACGATTGGGATCAGGATGGGCTTGCACTAGGACTAGCAGGCCTGGGTGGAGGGTCCCCCAGGGGGAGTTCGCCCCCACTTGGGCGGGGCCGTGCCTGGGGTGAACTCCTCCTCAGGCGAGCCGTTGTCATGGGGGGTGGCCCCGGGGGTCTTCCGCTATCATTTGGCGCTGTCCTTTGAAGGACTCGAGCCTCCGAGATGTTGGGATTGGCCCGTGGGGATCGATGGTTTGTCGTCGTTGCTGTAGATCACAAAGTGTTGGGGGAAATTCCTGATACACTCTGGGTTGTCAAACGGCTCGGGTAGCTGGCCAGTGGGCCTTAGATTTGGCCCCGAGACGAGGGTGATAGCCCGTAGGAATTGAGGGAAGGCGTCTTGGGCGTGTGGGCTCACCTTGGTGAAGTATGCCGCATTGCATGGCGGGTTGACGGGCAGCCCCGGGTTGACCTGGGCACTGAAAGTGAATGGCTCATCGCCGTGTGTCTAAGGGTCGGGGGTGGCCCCAACTTGCTAGAGGGTTGCCGTATGATACAGCTAGTGCATCCAAGCCATGGGTTGGCCCCGGCTTGTTGTAGAATGGCTGGAATATACACGCCTTTGAGGGGCTCGGGGAAATTCCTGATATGCAATCTCGGGCCGTATGGACGTCCTAAGGGCTTTCAAAGCCCGTGGTTGACTGGGAAAAGTACTCCTTTGGCTTTGGAATGCTGAAGGGAGGCATTATGGGGGTGAATCCCAGCCTCGTTGCGGGGTGCCACGTGCCATGGCTTGTTGTCAGGGCGCCCCCGGGTCGGCCCAAGTAGCTTAGTTGAAGGCGAGTGATCCCGCGTGCTGGGTGACCGGGGATGGCCCCCATCACTTGTAGGGGTTGCCGTGAGTCACGGTGCCCGGCTGGGGCCCTCGGTTAGGCCCGGCATGTCATAGAAGAGGTCGGATAGACAACGCCTTAAAGGTGTTCGGAGAAATTCTCGAGCCCTTATTTCTCATTATTTTCTGTAGGAAAATGTCTAGGTATAACAAATGCCCCACGCGGGGCGTGCGTCAAAGGCGGAGATGAGGGCGGACGGCCCGTGAGCTCCTCATTTTACTATGTTGTAGTCACGTTGGAATTTCATATGCACTTTATATACTAATATTCTTTTTCCGTGCTAGTGCTTCGTATATTGCTAACATTATGTTACACAATTGTCTTGCAGCTATGGCAAGATTTGGCAGAGATGATCGGGCTCAGAGGTGCACTCTCGGTGAGGAGGACCACTGGGTGAGGCAGACCGGGTGGCCGATGCCTCCTTTGGGCCCGCCAGTCATCACTGCGGCCAATGTTGGCCAACTAGACTTGGGGCGCTCCTTGGTGGCTGAGCGTCTCGTTGGAGACGGGATAGGTGAAGCTGGAGCTGTGGACTTGGCGAGGATTTCTGAGATTGGCGGCATATACACATATGACCGCTCTAGAGGCTACCCGAGAAAGTTCCCTCTGGACTGGCACTTGTTCGAATTCATGAGGAGCTTCGTCCTGATAAGCGCCTATTTGTTTATACTTATTTATATCACACATCATTGTTTAGACTTTAACGAAGGTAATTATACAATTTTTACGTGATAATCTCGGTCTCACATAAAATAAAATTTTTTTATTATAATTAATGATACTTGGCAAATGGTTAAATAAATAAAAACATTGTATAAATAAATCTTGATAAAATTGTTGTGTGATGATTATTTTTGAAGGGGCTAGATATAAACTTATTTGTTATATTTTTGAGGGGCCTAAGTATAATTTTTGCATGTGAATAGGAGGCTACAGTGGAAGGAATTATATCACCGATAACACTTTCAGTGTGATAATGACAAGAGCATGGGCATGGGAATGGAGGTGGACCAAAATTAATGGAAGGAATTATGGAAGGAGAATGATAATTGAGGCTAGCCCATCCCTTCACCCCTATAAAACCACACCCTCTTCACCCCTCTTGAAGGCATCTCTCTTCTTTTCTCTCTAAAAAACATACACACGTAGTTTTTTTAGGCTCTCTCTCTCCTCAACTCTCTTAGCGCCCACACACACTCTCTCTCTAATCCTCTTCTTTCTCCTCTTCTCACCCTCACCCGTCGGATCCTCCTCTCTCCCCCTCTCTTCTCTTTCTCACTCATTCTCTCTCTCTCTCTTCTCTTCTCTCACCCCCGTCTCCTCTCCCAGCTAACCACCATCGCGGCCTCTCCCTCTCTCTTTCTCTCTCTAACCACCGGCCGTGACCCCCTCTCTCCTCTGCCCTACACACACACACATAACACCTTTCCCTCTCTCCCTTTACTGCTCCGCCAACACCACCCTTCTCTCATCTCACCACCTCCTCTTCCCTCTCTCTGATGTCCCTCTTCACACCCACACCTCATGCACCACAGCCACCTTCGCACACAGCTTTAACCCATACACACTCCACACACGCGGTGCCCACCATTCTTCACGCGAGAACCTCCCACACAGTCTCTCTTCATCTCCCTCTGCCGTAGCACCGGCCGCAGCCACCATCAGCGGTACCCACTCTTGTAGCTCCCATCGCACCCTCTCTCACCGCAACCACATAGTCCGGCCTCGTCTGTCGTTCACGGCAGCCCTACGACCACCGCTGCCTCATCTCCACATTCGCCGCCATCTCCTCCAACCATGTGGCCATTGTCATCCCCTCTCTCTACACCCATCGCGGTAGCCCACGAACGGCGTCTCACACTGTCTCCCATCTTCCCCCCCCACACACTAGCATGCACTCATCTCTCTCTTTCTCTCTCTTTCACACCGACACACTACCGGCACCGGAGCCCCTCTTCTCCCTGTGGCTCTCTCCTCCCTCACCCTCTCTATGCTCCCAACACCGCCAGCTGAAGGCCTGCTCCTCCCTCTCTCCCCCCCACTGCGTCGACCTCTAGCCTCCGGCCGCACCTGCACGCACGGTTGCTGTCACCGCATCTCTCCCTCACGCGTCCCTCCTCTCTTTCACACCTACGATGGTCGTTCACTTCTCCCTCTCCTAGCCACTCACTACCCTCCGTCGGATCTCTCTCTCTCCCTTTGCTTATCATCGTGAGCCTCCCTTCCCTCCGTCAGCCTCTCCCTCTCACTTTCTCTCTCTAACCTATCCTCGTCACCACCGCGTGCCATGCATATCCTCACCACATGCACAACCACCACCGCGGCCTCTGGCCCTGCTCCCTTCTCTTCTATCTCTTCCTCCTTCTCTCTCTAAGCCGCTCACCACACTAGCTAGCCCATGCACACAACCACCCTCGAGAGCGCTCTCCCTCCCTTCACACACCTCTCCCTACTAACCGCCATCGTCGATGTCTCTCTCTCTCTCTTCCCACCGGCTCTCCCTTCTCTTCCTATCGTGAACACTGGTGGATCTCTCCCTCTCTTGCTGTTCTCCTCTCCCTCTTCTTCTCTCTTCTCAGCACATAGTCCGCTGGGCTACTCCTGTCGTGTCCCACTCACCACGGTCTCCTCTCTCCTCCTATTCCTCCTCCATCCGACATCCCACGTCTCCCCTCCCTGGATAGGCCGCAGCCACCGGCCGCAACTCTCTCTTGCCGTTCTCTCTCTCCTTTCCACCGGTCGCCCGCGACCTCCCTTCTCCAACGGCCACACCACCTTCTGCCACCTGCCGCGCTCCACCGTCGCCTTCCTCGCTGCACATAGCTTCGCAGCCCTCACCCACCACCCTCTCTTCCTCTCTAGCCTACACCCACCTCATGTAGCCTCCCTCAATCTCCCGTCGCACACCCATCTCCTCTCCCTCTTCTCTCCTGTCACACACCTCCCACAGATCCCCTTTCTCTCTCCCTTTCTCCCTACACACACTGCATCTCCCTCCACTGTGGCCAACCTCCTCCGTCGGCGTCTCTCACCGCCTGCACTCCACCCTCAGTCCCTCCTTCATACCTGCGCCACCCCCGTCTCTGCATGCCCACCGCCGCGACCCCCCCTTTAACTCCCATCGTCTCCCTCTCTCCTCACTACGCACTCGTACTGCAATTCTCCGCCTCACTTCTCCCTGCCGTCGACCTCTTTCTCTCTTCACTACACGCACGTGGCGTCGACGCCCTGCGCCCCCCTCTCTTTCTCTTCTCACGGTCCCTCTCTCTCCCTCTCCCTTTCTCTCTCTAAACACTCCCCCTCCGTCACCCTCTTCTCACACACGGTATTTTTAACTTAATTCCTTTTTTTATTTCTTCGTATCTTTTTATCAACCCTCTCGCCACCTCTATTTCTTTCTCTTTCATACATCTCTTCACATGTCTCTCTCTCTAAAAATCTCTCCCTAAAGCTCTCCCACGGCGGCATCCACACCGGGTTGGGCAGTTCTCCAAGGCTCAAAGGATTGTGGGACAGCTTCTTCATCCGCGTCACGGCTACCCCTTCACCTTATTTCCTTATTTTTAATTTAGCTATATTTTATTTGAGATTGTAATTGTTAATTTTTCTTATCATCTTGTAAACATTTTATTTTTGAGCAATAAATTAGATTGGTATTATTTTCTCTCTCTAGCATTTTTTATTTCTCCCCTCTTTAGTTCTTCTTCCTTTCTCTCTATATTTCTCTCTCTAAATCTTCTAAATTTCTTTAGGTAGATTTACGCTTATACAATTTTAAATTTTAACAAACAAAAATCATTCTATAATTTTTCTCTTCCCAAAATACAAAGTTTTCAACTTTAAAATCCTAACCTCCTTGTGGGATCTACTCGTATTCACTACTACGCTCAAATTTTAATTTTATTGTGTATGAGTGCAGATTTTTGAAATTGTATGCGCGGTGTTTTTAACTTCGGGCATCCACTCGTATCAATTTTTGGCGCCGTTGTCGGGGAGGCGTATGAATTTTGAGTTGAAAATTTTGTATTTCTTGTATATATATTCACACTAGCTGTCTTTTCTTGTGTTTTATAGGAAATAGATGAAAAAAATTAAAAAAATGGACTTGAAAAAAATAAAAAAAATCCAAAAAGTGCTAAGAAAATTGAAAAAAAAAGTTCTTCTGGTGTCAGGTAAGCATTATTATTTTTCCCTTCTTTCCTATATTCTATACTTTTTCTTGAACGAGGGATTACGCCTTAAGGTACATATCTCACCCTTACTTTTCTTAATTATTTTTTATATGATTTCAAACTTTAGCTGATTGTTGAAAACACACACACACACACAAAAATTGTTGGTTAGTTAGGCACACTAATAAAAAAAATTCACTTGAATTTCAATAAAAATCTTCATCTCAAGGTTAGCAACCACACTTTCGTGTCTTAGGTCATGCATCATTTAGAATATAATTTCTCTTGTTGTTTAATTTTTATTAATTACATTATTGAAGATTGCGGGGACAAGGTGAGATCTTTTAAGTAGCCTACTCATGCATTTTCATGATTGCATAGAACACCTTGTTTGAACTTTGATTGTTGCATTTTACTTCAAAATATTCTAAGGGCAAGACCCCCTAATCAAGATAAGGGAGGGATTTCATCACCCTTCCTTAGCCAAAAACAACAATTCCATACATCTTTTGCATCTTCTAAACCTAATAAAAATCAGTAGACGTGGGCCTTAGGATCACACTGAGATAGGTGAAGTTTAAGTTTATAATCATCTTCGTAAACTGGTGTCGAATGTTGGAGGTCAATGGTAAACGCCATAAGCGGGCAAGTGGTTTTTAATTAGGTCGTTGTGAAAGTAAGGGGAGCCTCCCACTTCCCCACCTCTTACCTAGCCAGTCAGACTTGAGAATAGACTCAGGCTATATTTATATCACTTTGTGAAACCAAACATTTAGGTCTAGATCACACCTAGGTCGTTAGGTTAATTTGTGTGTTATTTTATTTGTCATTGCCTAGAAGAAAAAAAATAAAAAATAAAAAATAAAAAATCTCTCTCTTCTCTTCTTTTCGTCCTAGTGTATGCAAGGTAGAAGATCTCTACATCCTAAGTTGCTTTTGGTACTGAAATTGAAAGGGTCTTACACCAAAGAAATCAACATCAACATTCAATGGCCGACAACCAAGACCCACCTAAGCAAATGAAGTATTATTTCACTCCCAATCAGTATCAACCTTCATATAGCATTCAGCTCCCCCAGAACCAGGTCATTCAGTATGAAATCAAATCCAGTACCATTCAAATGTTACCATCATTCTATGGAAACACAAATGAGGACCCTTACAGGCACCTGGATGAGTTCCTACAAATTTGCTCCACTGTCAAAATTCAACATTTTTCTAATGATGCCCTCAAATTGACTCTTTTCCCATTCTCTTTAAAAGACAAAGCTAAATATTGGTTGGGAACCTTGGGGAGACCTATTGAAACGTGGGCTGATATGCAAAAGAAATTTCTTAAGAAATTTTACCCCATAGGTTGCACCAATACAATGAGAAGGGCTATCGCAGGGTTCACTCAAAACTCAGGGGAGCAAATCCATGAATCTTGGGATAGACTAAAGGAATTGCTTAGAAAATGTCCCCATCATAGTTTGTCTTGGTGGCAAATCGTTCAAGCTTTTTATGAGGGATTGTCTGATCAATATTGGCAAATGGTGGATGCATCATGTAGGGGGGCTTTCATGAGCATAAGTGAGGATGAAGCCTATAAATTGTTTGAAATGCTTAGTGAAAATTCCATCAATCATGCCTCTTTGTCATCCTATGAAAGATCAATTGGGCCCTAGAAACGGGCTGGGCTTTATGAGATAAAGAATCGTGGGGAGCCCGAGGCTAGGATGGACATGAATTTCATCACCCAAATATTGGATAAGATGGATATCATGGCCCAGAAAATTGAGAAGGTAGAGTCAATGGCCCATAAGTTAGACCAACTCCTGGCTCTTAACAAGCAAGAGCCCACCTTCCAATCCATAGCAAATCCATACTCGGATCCCACACCCAATGAGGTGTGTGTTCTATGTGCTAGCCCAGACCACCATGTGTCCGATTGTCCAAACGCAGCCCAACTCCCACCTTTCATCCAAGAACAAGTTCAGGCTGCTCAGGGGTTCTCCAAACCCAATTATGATCCTTACTCTAACACTTACAACCCGGGCTGGAGAAATCACCCCAATTTTTCTTAGAAAAATCAACTAGTTCCACCTTAACCAACAGATCCCTCCACTTCTCAGGCCCCAAAATAATTCATCTAAAATCAATTCCAAAATCAATAGAATTTTCAAGGAAATGCCTATGCTCGAGGGTCACAGGCCCAATATAGTACTCCAAACCAGGCCTAGTATCCTCAGTCCCAATATCCTCCTTTCGTTCTTAATCATGCCCAAATTCCATACCAACAACCTCCTCAGCCCAATTTTGATGAAACATTTAATCAACTCCAACAATTGATATTAACTCAACAACAGTCCATTACAAAGTTGGAAAGCCAACTCGGGCAACTTGTAGAAACTAATATAAGGAGAGAAGCCGGTCAATTGCCCAGCCAGCCTGTGGCTAACCCGAGAAATCAGCCTCCAGATTTTACTCCACGAGTGGGTCTCCTACCTCAACCTGGCCCGCCACCACCTCCACCTAAAGGTCCACAATTTGAAAATGCTAAAGCCATTTCAACCCTTAGGAGTGGTAAGTCCTTAGAAGATCCCTACAAAACTCAGGAGGAAGGAGAAACTTCAGCCCAGGAGACTCAACAAGATGACAAGGAGATCGGAGAAGAACCTATGTTGGAGGCTGATCTTAAAAGAAAGAAAAAAATAGGAGAGGAGCCCAGCACTTACCAACCTAAGGTACCATTCCCAGATGTGCTAAAATCAAATTCCAATAAGAAGCCACTGACCCAAAATGAGGAGTTAATGGAACTATTCAAACAAGTGCATATCAACATTCCACTCCTTGATGCCATCAAACATGTCTCGGCCTATGCCAAATTCTTAAAGGAACTTTGCACTCCAAGAAGGGAACCAAGAACGGATTCTAATAAAGTTATGTTGTCTAAGGATGTAAGCGCGGTGGTGATGAACCACCTCCCAAAGAAATTGAAGGACCCCGGAGCTCCACTAATTTCTTGTAACATAGGTGGTGTGACATTTGAGCGAGCACTCCTTGATTTAGGGGCCAGTATCAATCTTTTACCCACCTTTGTCTATGAACAATTTGATTTAGGGGAGCTTAAACCTACCTCCATCATCCTTCAACTTGCTGATAGGTCTGTCAAGACTCCACGGGGACTCATAGAAGATGTCATTATTAAGGTTAATGAGTGATACTTCCTTGTGGATTTCTTGATTCTTGACATGGCCGCGTCCCAAGAACTTAGTCACACTCCTATCATTCTGGGACGTCCTTTCTTGGCCACGGCTAAGGCCAATATCAACTGTGCCACAGGGATGATGGACATCTCCTTTGGAGGCCAAAAAGTCTCGTTAAATGTGTTTAAAGCTTCTCAATACCCAGGCCAGGATGAAGAATGCCACTCTATTAACATTATTGAGGAATTAGTGGAAGATGGTCCAAGTTTTGTCCATGACCCTTTAGAGGAAGCAAATGCTTTACATGATTCTTCGACTCTTCCAATGACATGGTCCATGGTTGAACCACTGCCTACTTTGCAAACTGCACCTGCTCTTCCTTCGCTTGAAAATCCTCCGCAGCTTGAGCTTAAATATCTCCCATATTCCCTCATATACGCCTTTTTAGGTCCCGATCAAACTTTGCCAGTCATCATTGCCTCTGATCTCAACCCTACTCAAGAAACTCAATTGCTAAATGTGCTTAAGACTCATAAGGGTGCCATAGGTTGGACGGTGGCCGATTTTAAGGGAATTAGACCTTTGACTTGCATGCACCACATTTATTTAGAGGAAAATGCTAAGCAAAGTCGAGAGATGCAAAGGAGGTTAAATCCAAACATGAAGGAGGTGGTAAAGAAGGAAGTGGTTAAGTGGTTGGATGCATGGATCATCTATCCCATTTCAGATAGCAAGTGGGTGAGCCCAACTCAAGTTGTACCTAAGAAATCTGGGTTGACAGTGGTAAAGAATGAACAAGGGGAAGAGGTGCCCACTCGGCTCACTACAGGATGGAGAGTGTGCATAGATTACAGGAAGCTTAATGCCATTACTAAGAAAGATCACTTTTCACTCCCATTTATTGACCAAATCTTGGAAAAGTTGGCAGGTCAAAAATACTTATGTTTCCTCGATGGGTATTCCGGGTATAATCAGGTGGCAATTTACCCGGAAGATCAAGAAAAGACCACATTCATGTGCCCCTATGGCACGTTTGCTTTTAGGAGAATGCCATTTGGCCTCTGTAATGCACCTGCTACTTTCCAAAGGTGTATGATGGCAATTTTTTCGGATTTGGTGGGAGAAGTCCTCGAAATTTTCATGGATGATTTTTCAATATTTGGGGACTCTTTAGAAAATTACCTTGCAAATTTGAGGAAGGTACTGGAAAGGTGCATTGAAACAAATTTTGTGCTAAGCTAGGAGAAGAACCATTTTATGGTCAAAGAGGGCATAGTGTTAGGCCACATTGTGTCTGAACGAGGTATAGAGGTAGAAAAGGCAAAAATTGATCTAATCTCTAATCTTCCTCCCCCTACCTTCATAAGGCAAGTGCGCTCTTTCTTAAGTCATGCCGATTTCTATCGCCGGTTCATTCAGAACTTCTCCACAATTGCTCGACTTTTAACTCGTCTCTTATCAAAAGATGTCCCATTCCACTTTGACAAGTCATGTCTAGAGGGTTTTAATTCCTTAAAGGCGGCCCTCACTAAAGCTCCAATTCTACAAACTCCAGATTGGTCACTGCCTTTTGAAATTATGTGCGATGCCTCAGATTTTGCAATGGGAGCTATTTTGGGACAAAGGTTTGATAAGCGTCCCGTAGTGATCTATTATGCAAGTCGCACACTTGCCGATGCTCAAATAAACTACACCATTACGGAGAAAGAGTTGCTGGCCATAGTTTTTGCCCTGGAAAAATTTAGATCTTATCTTTTAGGAGCAAAAGTCATCATTTACTCTGATCACTCAGCCTTGAAGTATTTGTTGTCTAAGAAAGAAGCCAAACCCCGACTCATTAGATGGATTCTACTACTTCAAGAATTTGATTTAGAAATTCGAGATAAGAAGGGGTCAGAGAATGTTGTTGCATATCATCTTTCCTGGATAGTTATACCAGAAAGTGCACCAATGCAAGACTCCTTCCCCGATGAGCATCTTTTGGCTATCTCTCACACCTCACCACCATGGTATGCTCACATTGTCAATTATCTTACGGTGGGCAAAATTCCCGAGGGATGGTCTAAGCAGGAGAGGGATCACTTTTTCTCTAAAGCCAAACACTATTTTTGGGAGGACCAGGAACTATTTCACATGGGTCCAAATCATATCATCAGGAGATGTGTCCCCGAGGAAGAGCATCAAAGTATTCTAAATTTCTGTCACACTCTAGCTTGTGGGGGATATTTTTCAGGAAAAAAACTGCTGCTAAGGTCTTGCAAAGTGGGTTCTTCTGGCCTACTCTTTTTAAGGATGCCTATGAATTTAGCAAGACCTGTCTAAAGTGTCAAGCTGTGGGGAACAATTCTAGGAGAGATATGATGCCACTCAGTCCCATTTTGGTTGTTGAAATTTTTGATGTTTGGGGAATTGACTTCATGGGACCATTTCCACCATCATTTGGAAACAAATACATTCTTGTGGCGGTAGATTATGTGTCTAAATGGATAGAAGCAATAGCCACACGGACCAATGATCACAAAGTTGTGATGAAATTTATTCGTAAGAATATCTTCTCTAGATTTGGGTGTCCTAGGGCTATCATCAGTGATGGGGGCTCACATTTCATTCATTCCCAATTCTGAGCTTTGCTCAAGAAATATGGGATCACTCACAAAATTGCTACCCCCTATCATCCATAGACAAGTGGCCAAGTAGAAGTCTCGAATAGGGAAATCAAGAACATTTTGCAAAAGTCTGTTAGGGCAGATAGAAAAGATTGGTCTGAGAGATTGGATGATGTTTTGTGGGCCTATCGGACTACATACAAAGCTCCCATTGGTATGCCTCCCTACAGGCTGATTTTTGGAAAAGCTTGTCACCTACGAGTTGAGTTAGAACATAGGGTGTACTGGGCCATCAAACAATTGAATCTGGATTTGGCCCAAGCTGGTTCCCATAGAGCTCTTCAACTCAATGAGCTGGAGGAATTGTGCAATGAAGCCTATGAAAATTCAAAGATCTACAAAGCCAAGACTAAAGCCTTTCATGACAAGCATATTTTAAGAAAATCTTTTTAACTTGATCAAAAAGTCTAGCTTTTTAATTCTAGGTTGCATTTGTTTCCTGGGAAATTGAAGTCTAGGTGGGACGGTCCATTCATTGTTATCAAAGCTTTTGACCATGGTGCCGTCAAAATTTTAAATCCTTAAAATGGTCACAGTTTTACTGTTAATGGTAAACGTCTCAAGCCCTATTTCGAAAATGCTCAACTCATGTTAAAAGACTCAATTGTATTGAGTGACCCAGAGTAAGTCATGTGAGCTAATTGTATGCGTCTTGTTGAAGACATAAAATTTAGCGCTTCTTGGGAGGTAACCCAAAGTTTTAGTAATATTCGTGTGATAATAAATGGCTTCTTGGGAAGCAACCCACGTCTTTATTGTGGTTTTACTTTTATTTTGTAGGTGTGAATAAATGATAAGTTAGAGGGGAGGGAGAATTGATGGCTTGCACCTCTGCCAAAGCCTTCAAAAGCCAAGCACCACTTTCTATTCACACGAGGATGCCCGTCGAAGTTCACCTTTATCAGGTCATCCCGTTCTTTCCCAAAAATATCGTGTTTATATTGTTCAATTATTCCATTATTTCATGCTATTCATGCGGACAATGTCATTTAAGTTTGGGGGGGAGAGAAAATTTTCATGATACATATAGTACAACCTGATAGGAGTACTTCCATAATGTCCTGCATATCATTCTATCTTGCAATCTGCATGAAAGTGGAAAGATGAAATCTCCGACTAAATTTTCTTAATTCATGCTCTCATTGAAAGTAATTCTGGAATAGAAAAGACTAGGGAGAAGGATGATGAAAAAATTTATTCAACTTAGCCATGGAAAATTGATTTAAGAATCTCTTTAAAGTTCATTAGCACTTAAAAAATAATAATCACTTTGCACGCTAATGAAACAAGCAAGACAAGTCTTCTGTTTTTTTGGAGTGGTGTCTGATACGCTACATTTCTTGGGGATGAGATCTTTTTAATAGAGCTATCTGCCAAAGTTATCCATCAAATAAGTGTAAAAGCACATTGTTTAAAAAAAATATCTGCCAAAGTTATCGGGCCTGCTTCTCCTAAGGCAAGAGTTGAGATTCGCATCAAACAGTGAAGGGTTGTGCAGCATCATGTGTGTATTGAAAAAAAAAAGACGGCAGACAAAAGTTATTGTACTTAATGCTCTGATTTAGGAGGTGCATGAGTTGAAGGATACCTAGCTAGAATGACAAATGAGGAATGTAATTATCTATGCTGTGGATTTAGTATTACAGTTACACAAGTGCTACTAAACTTTGAGTTGTATTCTTAATCATGTATCTAAATTTCCAATCTAAGGCTATTATGCATTAATGATTCTAGATTCTTGATCTTTAATTGATTCTAAGAAGGAAAAGTTGGATATGCGGGTATGACCTTTGCAAACTCTTGTTGGTCCTTAATTTTAATTTAATTGCATTGCTAAGGGACTAGCAATGAGTAAGTTGGGGGGTGTGATAAGCACCTATTTTTTTATACTTATTTATATCACACATTATTGTTTAGACTTTAACGAAGGTAATTATATAATTTTTACGTGATAATCTCGGTCTCACATAAAATGAAAATTTTTATTGTAATTAATGAGGCTTGAGAAATAGTTAAATAAATAAAAAATTGTATAAATAAATCTTGATAAAATTATTGTGTGATGATTATTTTTGAAGGGGTTAGATATAAACTTATTTGTTATATTTTTGAGGGGCCTAAGAATAATTTTTGTATGTGAATAGGAGGCTACAGTGGAAGGAATTATATCACCGACGACACTTTCGGTGTGATAATGACAAGAGCATGGGCATGGGAATGGAGGTGGACCAAAATTAATGGAAGGAATTATGGAAGGAGAATGATAATTGAGGCTAGCCCATCCCTTCACCCCTATAAAACCACACCCTCTTCCCCCCTCTTGAAGGCATCTCTCTTCTTTTCTCTCTAAAAAACATACACACGTAATTTTTTTTAGCCTCTCTCTCTCCTCAACTCTTAGCGCCCACACACTCTCTCTCTCTAATCCTCTTCTTTCTCCACTTCTCACCCTCACCCTCACCCGTCAGATCCTCCTCTCTCCCCCTCTCTTCTCTTTCTCACTCATTCTCTCTCTCTCTTCTCTTCTCTCACCCTCGTCTCCTCTCCCAACTAACCACCATTGTGGCCTCTCCCTCTCTCTTCCTCTCTCTAACCACCGTCCGCGACCCCCTCTCTTCTCTACCCTGCACACACGCATACCTCCTCTCCCTCTCTCCCTTCACTGCTCCACCAGCACCACCCTTCTCTCATCTCACCACCTCCTCTTCCCTCTCTCTGCTGTCCCTCTTCACACCCACACCTCATGCACCACAGCCACCTTCGCACACTGCTTTAACCCATACACGCTCCACACACGCTGCACCCACCATTCTTCACGCGAGAACCTCCCACACCGTCTCCCTTCATCTCCCTCCGCCGCAGCACCAGCCGCAGCCACCGTCGGTGGTCCCCTCTCACTACAAGAAAAATGGGAAATACCGACGTAATTTTTTGACGACAATATATCCGTCGGAAAGACGTCGGAACTATTATAACTTTCTAACGAAAAATTTTCTGTCGCAAATCCGTCGATAAATACGGACTGATTTCTGACCTATTATTTCCAGCGGAAATCTGTCTCTAAAAAGAGACAACTTTGATACAACTTAAATTTCATCGGACTTACGTTGGTAATTACGCACTAATTTTTGACAAGAAAGTTTCCGTCACTAATATTTACATATATTTATGTAATAATTATCATAAATGAACATAAATATGTGCGTAAAATCTGACTTATTTTTGACTGAATAAGATTCTATCGGAAACTCCTAGAATAGCTTATGTTTAATCGTAATACATATATGTAATAAATAACAAAAATAAATATAAATATATCAATAGTTTAGCTGGATAATACTCGAATTCGAATCTGTATTAATTAGCGGATAATATTCTAAATCATATTTATTATTTCAGATATAGATAATATTAGAATTTGAATCTGACCGGATATGGATATTATAATATTCGTTTCATAAAATATCCGTTCGTAATAATATATATCATATAATATATGATTATGTAAATAATATATTATAAAATATATAATATATAATATAAAACATAAAACATAAAAAATATGATAAGGTGGAAGATTGTTACACTTCCTAAAATTATAATAACTACCATATTTTAACTATTTGACTTCTAAAATTAAAACCAGCCGTAGCGAGACCCTTCGTTTTTAAAAACCTCAACTCATGAGTAGTTGGCATAAGTTGGGAGAGACCCTTCGTCTTCCACCGACTTTAGTAAACAAATACGAATACTTTACTAGCAACAGGAGTGTAGGACAGTAGGACTGTAGGAGGGAGAGACGTGTGCCAGGAGTCACCATTTTTTCTGTTTGTTAATACCTCTCTCTCTCTCTCTCTCTCTCTCTCTCTCTCTCTCTTTCATTTGTCACCACTACAACTATTTTTCATGTTTAGACACCCATTTGTTACCCTTAGAAGCTATTTGTCACCCTTAGGACCCATTTGTTAGCCTTAGAAGCATTTGTCACCCTTACGACCTATTTGTCACCCTTACAATGTATTTCTTACCCTTGAAGCCATTTGTTTTTCCCCGATTCCTTGCTTTTCCCCCCTCGCCGCACACCATTGCCACCTTGTCCCCGTGTGCCCACGGGTACCCTGTGCACCCTCCCTCTCCTCCGCGAACCAGCACTGCCGTGAGTGCCGGCCAGCCCACCGTCGCGCTCCCCCTTGCAGCCACTCTGGCAGAGCACCGATGCCCCTCCGGCGCCATGCCTTGGCAGCCGACCGCTATTCTAGCTGGACCCGCCCACTGGCTGCCGTCCAGCACTGCTACAGCTGCCGTCCTCGGCCGCCCATCGCCATTCTGCCACCGCCGCCCGCGCAGGGCCTCTATGACATCACATCCAAGGTGTCACTGCCACGGTTTAATCCCTCATGTCATGATTCCTAATTTCATCTCTCAGTTCACATGGTGGATGTATTTTTATTTTGTTTAATATAATTTTTCAGGAGGTACAAAAGTGGAACATTGTCAATTTTTAATGAAGATGCTGTCGAAATTTTTTAGAATACTCGCTCCATTCAAACCACAATTTTGAAATAAGCTCTTTTCTGAAGTAGGTATCATGATCTCTCTCTTCTGGAGAATCAGCAGCGACCAACCTGTATGTGTAAACCTTCTTGGTCTGTCCTGGTCTAAAAGCAGGACCAATGGCTTGGCGAGACACCAAAGCTATTGTTCGTGCTTTTAGACCAGGACAAACGAGGAAGGTTTTCACATACAGGCTGGTCGATACTGATTCTCCAGAAGAGAGAGATCATGATACCGGCTTCACAAATGAGCTACTTTCAAAATTGTGGTTTGAATGGAGCGGGTATTCTAAAAAATTGGTGTCTCAGAGGATTCTAGTGCCGAAACTTTTCAATCAGACGAGGGTGACACTGCAGAGTTGGTTGCTTCTAATCTTCGTCTGATCGAATCTGTCGAGCCATTTCGGTTGTGTATAGAGGACGAAGTGGAAGAAGTCGATCCAACTGAGCTAAATGAAGTAATTGTTGGGCAGGAGGAGTCATCTGAGAGAGGCGATTCTTCTGCAACTGGTGATGGTGGAGTATCATCCAACGGATATCTGTTGATTTGTAATTGTAATTGTAAAAAATGACACATTTGAATTAATGTAATTATAATTTCTTTTATTCATTGAGTTATATGTTTTGTGGATTTTATCGGGGGATGTGTGTTTTATGTTGAGTTGTGTAGGTTGTGTGTATAATTGTAGTTTTAAAGGGTGATAAATGGATAACAGAAGTAAAAGATATGTTTTGAAGCGAAACAAAGGCGATGGCTGGAAAGCGATAAGGGTGACAAATAGATGTTGTGAGTGACAAATAGCCATTAACAGTGACAAATAACTCTGTAACGGTGATAAATATCTCATGGCAGTGAAACTTGAAGAAACTCAACTTCGTTTGAAGGGTTTAACCGTGTATGGGTTTCCTAACTCTACCAATACGGATCTGAAGCTTTCCTAGTCATCAAACGACACTGATTAAATGAAGTAAAATGTTTATATTATTTTTCTATCATTTTTCACAATTAGGTGGTTTTATATTATTCTTATAGTGTTATATTTATTAATTATCAATTTTATATTTTTTATCAATTTTATAATTAATTTATTATTATACTGGTACATTTATTAATTATTATTTGTTAAGGTCTTTGTCATTTTCACAATTATTTTACTATTATTATGCTGTTACATTTATTAATTATCATTTTTATATTTTTTTTTCTCAGTTTCAATTATTTCATTATTATTTTACCATTACATTTATTAATTATCACTTTTAATTTTTTTGGTTTTTATCATTTTCACAATTATTTAACTATTATTATGATGTTACATTTATTAATTATCATTTTATATGGTTTTTATCTTTTTCATAATTATTTTATTATTATTATTCTATTATATTTATAAGATTTTAATTTGTATGATTTTTTGGTTTTTTTATTTTTTTATTATAATTACAATATTATATTGATTAATTATCACTGTTAGATTGAAAGAAGAACAAGTTTTGAAGTTTTGGAGCCAATACGTCAGATAAGCCAAAATCAAGCGCGACGGCTAACACCGCATAGTGGTGACAAATAGTCATCAGTGGTGGGAAATAGGTTTCAGGACTGACAAATATCTTCTAAGGGTGATAAATGGATAACAGAAGTAAAAGATGTGTTTTGAAGCGAAACAAAGGCGATGGCTGGCAAGCGATAAGGGTGACAAATAGATGTCGTGAGTGACAAATAGCCGTTAGCAGTGACAAATAACTCTGTAACGGTGACAAATATCTCATTGCAGTGAAACTTGATGAAACTCAACTTCGTTTGAAGGGTTTAACCGTGTATGGGTTTCCTAACTCTACCAACACGGGTCTGAAACTTTCCTAGTCATCAAACGACACTGATTAAATGAAGCGAAATGTTTATTGTTGTGTATGTGATTTTGATGATTACAAAATGCCCTTGTTGCTTGGCCTTGTGCGTGAATGGTTACTCATGTCTTCATGTGTATGAAGTATAAAATGATTGTGGAAAATGATTACAAACTGTTTCTTTTGGGATATCATCATGTGGATACATCTGCGTCACTATAAGGCTCATACGTGCTTTGAGGTTAGCACATTGCATATACCATCTACACCTGGTGAGATTGCTCTATCTTCAATGTGAAAGGTCTTTGTGAAAAGCATACTCGAGCATCATGTCCTATTGAGCCACATGTCATGCATGTGTACCTTGGTAATGCTAAATGAATGATTGAGATGCAAATATCATGGCTTGCCCCCAAGAAAATGATGTGTGGTTTGAAAGTTTGAATGATGGTTCCTTGTCCTTCGGATCATATGGCTTAAATGGTTGGTGAAATGGCTTGTAGGAGAATTGGGTTGAAATTGGGATCTTGAGATTCGGTTTAATATCAACTTGCTTATGAGTTCATTGCCATATAGTGCAGGGTAA
Source organism: Amorphophallus konjac (assembly GCA_022559845.1). Classification (NCBI taxonomy): domain Eukaryota; kingdom Viridiplantae; phylum Streptophyta; class Magnoliopsida; order Alismatales; family Araceae; genus Amorphophallus; species Amorphophallus konjac. Next base: position 54,174,657 of record CM040123.1, on the reverse strand, counting down.
TATTGTCTCAAGGTAAGAAGTTATATTGGAATCCATGGTGAGACTCTTCTAATCTTGAACTGGAAAATTGAGTTCTCTAATGCCTTGATACTGATCTATCATGGGAATGCTCATATGCCTCATGCTAATGATTTCGCAATCACATTTCATGACTTTTGGGTCTCGGTCTCAAAACTAGCTTCATATGTTAATACATGACCCATATATTTTGATCTTGATCTAACCTCTTGATTTATCATATTTTTCAGGATGCAAAATCATTGTTGATCTTCATGGGATTATGGTAACATTTAATCAATTGTTTCCCTTTGGTTTGATGGAGGTTTTAGTTGTTTTTCAAACTCAAACTGTCTTACAGTCTTCACCATTTTCAATCCAACCGTTGGATCTCCCCATAAAAATTATATGTTGTAGCTCTGTGAGTCCTCTTTCCAACGCCTCTAGTCTCGCTTCGATCGGAGTTCGGATCTAGGAGAAATAATTCCTGCCGCCAGAGTGCGCAGTGCTATTTTTTATGTAACCTGCCTGAAAGGGTCGACCCCAGGGGTCGACCCCTGTAACACAAGGTGCTGTTTTGTGTTTTCCAGCAACCTGTTACCCGAGGGTCGACCCCAAGGGTCGACCCCTTCCGGACGGGACTTCCGAAAGTGTTTAAAATCCATTGAAAACCCTTTCAAACATTACCATACTACCCCCTATTAGTTTCTATTGTTATTAAGGTGTTTTTAACATGTATTAGGAGGGTTTTATGAGTCTTTTCCCCACCCCTTAAGTTGCTTATAAAAGAGTTACGAATTTGGGAGTTCATCAACCCTAATGCTCATTTTGTTCATTCGTATAGGTGAAGAAAAGGGGAAAACGTGGTGGAGCTCTTCCAAGGAGGATATCATCTACATCCGTGAAGATCTGGAGCTCGTGGAAGAAGAAGAAAAGGAGTGGATCGAAGAGAGGATCAAGAGGACGTAAGAATCGTCGTCATCCGGCTACCCTCCAACTCGTGGTTCAAGGAACATCATCAACCGGCCTTGGAAAACAAAGGGGGATCACTTCTCTGTCTTCTATCAGTTCTTTGTGATATGTTCTATGATCTATATTTTTGTTTGAGATTAGCTTAAAGATTGAACTCATTATGTCTATCTACTCTTTCAGGTGAAGAGAGGAGATTGGAATAAGGAAAAGAGAAGCGGATAGAGGAGAGGAAGAAGATGATGTCAAGATTATGATCATCCCTCAATGAGCAAGGAGAATCAGATTTTGATGAAGAAGGGGGAGCCTTATACTTGATGCATTCTTCTAGTTTACATCTATAGAATTTGTGTGGAAGGTCATAGCATATATTTGTGATTGTTACATATACATTTGACAGAATATTTTATGTGGGTGTTCGGAGAAAGGGGTCTCCGAGTGTGTGTGTGGTCTCTTGTGTGTCGATCTGTGCGGAGTATATCCGCGTGTGTTGTTGGGAGTTTTCTCCCGTGTGGTTGTGTAGGCCTTGTCCTACGTGTGTGTGGACAGAGTTGTGTCTCCGTGTGAAGTATACAGTTCGGAGTGTGTTCCCCAACGTGTGTGTGTGTGTGCTGCTGTGGCAGTAGTTTGAGGCGAGGCCTCGTGTGTGGTTTGCTGCGAAAGCAGCGTGTGTGTGTTGGGGTTCTTCCCCGTGTTGCTACACTTTGTAGCGTGTAGTGAAGCCTCACCGGTTTGGTGAGGGGTGGACGTAGGGAGCCCGTCGTGGTCCCGAACCACCTTAAAAATCTCCGTGTTTTGTGGTTTGATTTGTGTGATTGTGTGTTCTCTACTATCTAGTTATGTAATCGTGTGAGCTCGGTGAGATTGAGTGAATTAAGTTTAAAGTTGTTTAGATTAATTTCCTCAATCCTATCAATCTTGTAAATTCCGCTGTGTGGTAGTTTGTGTTTTTAATTGGACATAGTTGTTAGCAGAAGGATCTATTCACCCCCCCTCTAGATCCGTGTTTCTGCACTACGGGACCCAACAATTGGTATCAGAGCGAGGCTCTGTTGTCCCTAGATCTTGCGATCTACAGAGTGATCCCAGTGCATTCCACAATCATGAATTTTTCTACTGAACATATATCAATGAACTGTTTGCCAATCTTCACTGGTTTGAATTTTGATTCATGGCTAGGCAAACTATGTGTGGTGATCAATTCTATTAATCCTAGTCTTTGGAAATTGATTTGTCATGGTCCACACATATTACCTCTAGATGAGACCAAGTGGTCTAATCAGGATAAAATGATGCATCATGATAATGTTACTGCTTTGAGTTTATTGAAAGCTTCTGTAAGTAGTAACAAGTATCTATTTGCATCTTCTTGTAGGACGGCAAAGGAGCTTATGGACCGGTTGATTAAAGCTCAAGAAACGGAAAGACAAAAATGTCTCATGGCCGATGATGCTGATCAACAAAGTGACAAAAATGCAGAAGAGGTAAATTCTGATTCTGAAGAATTTACTCTTGACGATCTTGTTGAAGTTTATGATGAGTTGGCAAAACAATATAAGAAAGTCAAGTCAGAAAATAGAAAATTGAAAAAGAAATTTGAAAACTTGGTCCATGAAAATGGTTCTTGTGATAAATGTTCTGAGCTTGTTAACTTCAATGATCTTTTAGAGCATGATGTTGAATGTCACAAAGAAACCATTGCTTGTTTGAGAAATGAAAATGTTACCCTCAAAAACACAATTGATCAATTGGAGAAAACTGAAAAAGATCTAAGAAATAAAATGGAGTCAAACTCTATTGATCATGATATTTGCAATGAATTGATTATGAATGATAAACTTACAAATGAAAATGAAGAACTCAAAAAGGAGAATAGTGCAATGCTAATTCAGATCTCCCTGCTTGAAAGTAGATTGAAAAATCTTGAAAAACTTGAAAAAGGGAAATCTGTGATTGTTGATGAATCTGACAAGATGCTTGTGTTAGAACAAAAGATGGAAAGCTACCAAACCATCAATGCTCAATTGAATGAAAAAGTCATTTCTTGTGAAAATGAGATCATTTCCTATGAATTGCATATTTCATCTCTTGAAAAAGAAATTCTTGATCTGAATACTTCTTTGTCTAAGTTTGTGAATGGGGAAGAAAATCTGAACAAGATATTGGGGACTAAAGTGAATTTCCAAAGAGAAGGGCTGGGCTATAATCCTGTGAACAAAAAGAACTTTGAAAACAAATTCTACACATCATTTGTCCATGGTTCTAATATAGCCAGCACATCAAATGGATCTCCAAATCAATCTGTTCCTCAAACAACAAAGCAATCAAATGAAAGTCTGAAGAAGAAACAAAACCTGCATCAAAAGGCTAAAAATGTTGTTGGTGTCACGATGAATGCCATGAAAAATCATGTTGCACACACACATGCATCCATAAAGAAAATCTCATGTTTTTATTGTGGTGAACTTGGTCATATGATGCATGATTGCGTTTTGATGAAATCAGATGATTTGAAAGCATGCAAAAATGAACTTGTTTCCAAAAGAAAAAGGGGTGGTTGTTTTACATGTGGAAAGCTAGGACACCGTGTGTCACAGTGTTGGCAAGCAAATGAAAGAAAGATTTTCAAAGTCAAAAACAATTATACTTTTGCAAACCCACAAAAACTTCATGCTCATCCTGTTGTGAAGAAGAAATATTTCCATGCTTATAGTGATAACATTCATGCCAAATCACCGAAATTTGATTGTCATGTTTATGAGAATTCTGTGAAGTTTCTTGGTTGTTGTCATTATTGTGGTGAGTTTGGGCATACTATGAATGTTTGCTCCTTAAGGTATTTTGATGATATGCATGCCCAAAAACAGTGGAAGACACCCACTAGAGGTGCAACTAACCATCCGGGACCCAAGAAGGTTTGGGTACCCAAAACAACCAAATGAGAACTTTGTTGCAGGATTGCCATGTGGCCAAGAGGAAGGCTTTAAGTCGACTTGGCCAGTTCTGGGGTGATGCCTTGGTTAACATAGGCTTGTCCTTGATTTCACACTGATTTGTAAGTTGGTTGTTCAGGTTTGTGCACATCAAGTTGTGGATTCTAAGTTCATGTTGCTGGAATTTAAGTCTCTAATATGCAGGTTTGAAGAGGTTGCCTTGTGTGTTTTATGTGCATCAACCTTGTCTACACATGTGCTTAGACTTGACTCTTTACACTCTTGGGCTACACTTGCAATTTCTGAACTGAACTTTGAACTCATGTCAGCTTGAGTGAACAACTTGTATTGAACTGAGATTGATATGAAATTGAGTTTCTGATATTGCAGGATGAGAAAGAGAGAGTCATATGTGATGAAAAGTCTTGAAGTTAGTTTCTTCATATGCATTGGCTAAATATTGATATGAATTGAGCTCTTTACAGTGCAGGTTTGATAATGACCATCAACCCCTGAAATCATGGTAAGAATTCAAATGTTTGAATGTATCACCATGTGCCTAGATGGAGTTTAATTCATGTTTGGCTTTTCTGGGCTCAGATTAACTGTCTTAAGCAGTTTTGCTTGTTCCTAAGTTAGTGTCGAAAGGCCCATCTTGAGGACCGATTGGTTTGAACTTTTAACCCCATTACCCTAGAGGGGTTTTGGAAGGGTTTTGGCATGGGGTTCTTGATCTTGTCATATCCTTATGTGCTGCCTTATATGAAATGTGAATTTGGGGTCTCAATGGAACTCCTTTGGCTAATATCGATATATTTCCTGCAGGAGAGAAAGAAAGGAGCTTATTGATGATGAAGATGACAACAAGCGAAATAGAGCAAAGAATCTGAAAATGTCAATAAAGGTAACTCAAGACAGAGGTGAGGAAATAAAGTGTTTGTTTGAAGCTCTTTAATCTTGATGTTAATGCCATATCTTGATAGACAGTGATTTTGAAATCGTGAATACTCTTTGGTTGCTTTTGACCATGTGGAAAATGAATGTTTGGCTGAATGACATTGGAACATCTGAGCAGTATATATGAGAGTGTAGCCATTGAATGCCTTTTGCTAAACCCCCGATGTCATATGGGAATGCATTGTATTTTTCTGATCATCAATTCAATGATTACATGGTATATAAAATGATGACATGTGGAAGGACAGGTCAAGCCTGTCTGAAAGCTATCACCATGCGTGAGAATATGCCTCCGCCCGGTACCATGAATCATTTATGCATACGGCATCCAACTTAAATGAATTTTCTAAAATCATGCATTGATTATGGGGGAGTTTTACATGCTGAAAATTTTGAGATTGATGTTTTCCATTCTCTCAGCATGATGATGTTGTTCTGTGGCTGAACTTTTTGAGGACTGAAGTTGATCAATGTTCCATGGTCTTTACCAATGTGCCACTCATCTTTTTGGTTAAAAGCACAACTGTTTTCAAGAAACGTTCACATGTGATGGTTTTGATGCTCTGAATAAATTTTCTGAATTCTCTTTTCAGAATAAAGTGGTGTCCTCACATTTCAACATTTGGTAATGCATGTCATGCATTAGTTGCATTAGGTGCATATAGAGTGTCATGTGAAATCTAGAATCGTGCATCACATTGCATATTTACAAATCACTCTCTACATATCATTCACATAGTACTTTTGGAAGATGAAGCTCATCGTGTGTCTTGTTGCATAGTTGGCATTTCTAGCATGCATATAGTGGATATTTTGAAATGCATCATCTTGAACATTTCATATTGCATAAATGCCAAAAAGAATACTTCCAACATTGGTCATCATATCTTTGGAGCCAACATTTCAAGCATTGAGATTGCATACCTTTTCATTTTACATTGCATATGCATATCTCCATTGTATGCTTGCATGTTATTATATGCTATTCAACCCCTTCCTTTGAAACTTCTAAGACCAAACACTCCATTGTTAAATAATGTTGCATCTGAGTCTTAACAAGTGTGTTTCATGTCAAACTCTTAAGGGGAGCATTTCATGCTTATTGCATTTACATAGGGGGAGCTACACTATCCTATTTTAAGTTAAATTTTCTCCATACATGTTAAATCAAATTCGTACACTTCATACACTTTAATGTGAAATTGAGTGTTATTCATAAGGATATAGGAATTTCATTTCAACACTCTAAAGTAATTCAACTTGCTGCATGGATGATAAGAGACAGTTGAGGAAAAAGCTGCCTGTCTCCACATACAAAAAAATTGGTTGGAATGAAAGGCAGAGCAATGCTAAGTCTCACTGAGTAAACTGGGCACATGTCACCTGAGACGTGATGTGGTTCATTTCTGAAAAGTGTTGACTAAAGTATCTCTGTTCAAATGAGGTGACAAGGTTCAGTATTCTGAGTAACCGGGGATTCTGGCATGAGCTCCATGTGTCTCCTCGCGTAAAAAGGAATTATGTTGAACCTGATCCTTCTTAGAAAAATTCAGATTGTCAGTATGAAAATTTCTGATGATATATTCGATTGAGGTAGAGCGAAGTCTCCAATACGCTGTTCTCTAGATTGAAATGCAGTTTGTACACTTACTATTGTGTTTACTTGAAAATCTGGTTATCCATATGGCTAAACTTCATTCTCATGTTACTCACTTGCACATGGTAATTTGATTTGATATGTATTCTGAAAATTTGATTAATTGCAATGACCTGCTGTACGTCTTCTCCTATTTATCTGCATAATCCTCTAAGTGTAAACATGAGCATTCTGAACTTAATGACTCACTTGCACTTTTCCTACACCTATGCCCTCACTGTAAATAAATTGGTATCACTTCTTGTGAAGGAGTTATGTTGCATGTATCTATAGATATCTACTTGATTACATTGTATGCATTTCATGTCTCATCATTTTCATACATCATGTTTCATGCATTTCACAAGAAAACTAAAAATCAAAAATTTGAAATTCAAAACAGTCATGTAATGTGTCAATGTCAATGGGGGAGCTTTACATGTGATCTTATCTGCTTAACTTATCATGTCTTGCATGAGTCAATACCTTTCTGTTGGTGTTTGAGTGCTTATTTGCTGGCTCATCATTGTTCATGCCATACGCCATTTCCAATTGCTGCAACTCATGTGCATTTGCATATCATTTTGTCATCTTGCATGACCACATTATCCACATTTGCATTTCCACTTTCCACAATTGGTATCAGACACTTGGTATAAGAGTTTCATTTCAACAATTGGTTTCCAATAGTTCTGCCATTAGTTCATGCATCCGCACATTGGTTCTCTTCATAATCCGGTTGTCTATGGGTTCTTGCCCTTCTGGATTCCCCATCATGATCCCCATTTCTGATTATGTCAAAGGGGGAGAGAGCATTATAGCATAATGTAATATTTTGTCATCATCAAAATGGGGGAGATTGTTGTGTATGTGATTTTGATGATTACAAAATGCCCTTGTTGCTTGGCCTTGTGCGTGAATGGTTACTCATGTCTTCATGTGTATGAAGTATAAAATGATTGTGGAAAATGATTACAAACTGTTTCTTTTGGGATATCATCATGTGGATACATCTGCGTCACTATAAGGCTCATACGTGCTTTGAGGTTAGCACATTGCATATACCATCTACACCTGGTGAGATTGCTCTATCTTCAATGTGAAAGGTCTTTGTGAAAAGCATACTCGAGCATCATGTCCTATTGAGCCACATGTCATGCATGTGTACCTTGGTAATGCTAAATGAATGATTGAGATGCAAATATCATGGCTTGCCCCCAAGGAAATGATGTGTGGTTTGAAAGTTTGAATGATGGTTCCTTGTCCTTCGGATCATATGGCTTAAATGGTTGGTGAAATGGCTTGTAGGAGAATTGGGTTGAAATTGGGATCTTGAGATTCGGTTTAATATCAACTTGCTTATGAGTTCATTGCCATATAGTGCAGGGTAATATTGCTTCAAGGTAAGAAGTTATATTGGAATCCATGGTGAGACTCTTCTAATCTTGAACTGGAAAATTGAGTTCTCTAATGCCTTGATACTGATCTATCATGGGAATGCTCATATGCCTCATGCTAATGATTTCGCAATCACATTTCATGACTTTTGGGTCTCGGTCTCAAAACTAGCTTCATATGTTAATACATGACCCATATATTTTGATCTTGATCTAACCTCTTGATTTATCATATTTTTCAGGATGCAAAATCATTGTTGATCTTCATGGGATTATGGTAACATTTAATCAATTGTTTCCCTTTGGTTTGATGGAGGTTTTAGTTATTTTTCAAACTCAAACTGTCTTACAGTCTTCACCATTTTCAATCCAACCGTTGGATCTCCCCATAAAAATTATATGTTGTAGCTCTGTGAGTCCTCTTTCCAACGCCTCCAGTCTCGCTTCGATCGGAGTTCGGATCTAGGAGAAATAATTCCTGCCGCTAGAGCGCGCAGTGCTATTTTTTATGTAACCAGCCTGAAAGGGTCGACCCCAGGGGTTGACCCCAAGGGTCGACCCCTGTAACACAAGGTGCTGTTTTGTGTTTTCCAGCAACCTGTTGCCCGAGGGTCGACCCCTTCCGGACGGGACTTCCGAAAGTGTTTAAAATCCATTGAAAACCCTTTCAAACATTACCATACTACCCCCTATTAGTTTCTATTGTTATTAAGGTGTTTTTAACATGTATTAGGAGGGTTTTATGAGTCTTTTCCCCACCCCTTAAGTTGCTTATAAAAGAGTTACGAATTTGGGAGTTCATCAACCCTAATGCTCATTTTGTTCATTCGTATAGGTGAAGAAAAGGGGAAAACGTGGTGGAGCTCTTCCAAGGAGGATATCATCTACATCCGTGAAGATCTGGAGCTCGTGGAAGAAGAAGAAAAGGAGTGGATCGAAGAGAGGATCAAGAGGACGTAAGAATCGTCGTCATCCGGCTACCCTCCAACTCGTGGTTCAAGGAACATCATCAACCGGCCTTGGAAAATAAAGGGGGATCACTTCTCTGTCTTCTATCAGTTCTTTGTGATATGTTCTATGATCTATATTTTTGTTTGAGATTAGCTTAAAGATTGAACTCATTATGTCTATCTACTCTTTCAGGTGAAGAGAGGAGATTGGAATAAGGAAAAGAGAAGCGGATAGAGGAGAGGAAGAAGATGATGTCAAGATTATGATCATCCCTCAATGAGCAAGGAGAATCAGATTTTGATGAAGAAGGGGGAGCCTTATACTTGATGCATTCTTCTAGTTTACATCTATAGAATTTGTGTGGAAGGTCATAGCATATATTTGTGATTGTTACATATACATTTGACAGAATATTTTGTGTGGGTGTTCGGAGAAAGGGGTCTCCGAGTGTGTGTGTGGTCTCTTGTGTGTCGATCTGTGCGGAGTATATCCGCGTGTGTTGTTGGGAGTTTTCTCCCGTGTGGTTGTGTAGGCCTTGTCCTACGTGTGTGTGGACAGAGTTGTGTCTCCGTGTGAAGTATACAGTTCGGAGTGTGTTCCCCAACGTGTGTGTGTGTGTGTGCTGCTGTGGCAGTAGTTTGAGGCGAGGCCTCGTGTGTGGTTTGCTGCGAAAGTAGCGTGTGTGTGTTGGGGTTCTTCCCCGTGTTGCTACACTTTGTAGCGTGTAGTGAAGCCTCACCGGTTTGGTGAGGGGTGGACGTAGGGAGCCCGTCGTGGTCTCGAACCACCTTAAAAATCCCCGTGTTTTGTGGTTTGATTTGTGTGATTGTGTGTTCTCTACTATCTAGTTATGTAATCGTGTGAGCTCGGTGAGATTGAGTGAATTAAGTTTAATTAGATTAATTTCCTCAATCCTATCAATCTTGTAAATTCCGCTGTGTGGTAGTTTGTGTTTTTAATTGGACATAGTTGTTAGCAGAAGGATCTATTCACCCCCCCTCTAGATCCGTGTTCCTGCACTACGGGACCCAATAATTATATTAGTTTTCTATCATTTTTCACAATTAGGTGGTTTTATATTATTGTTATAGTGTTACATTTATTAATTATCAATTTTATATTTTTTTATCAGTTTTATAATTAATTTATTATTATACCGGTACATTTATTAATTATCATTTTTTATGATCTTTATCATTTTCACAATTATTTTACTATTATTATGCTGTTACATTTATTAATTATCATTTTTATGTTTTCTCTCATTTTTAGTTATTTCATTATTATTTTACCATTACATTTATTAATTATCATTTTCAATTTTTTGGTTTTTATCATTTTCATAATTATTTAACTATTATTATGATGTTACATTTATTAATTACCATTTTATATAGTTTTTATCTTTTTAATAATTATTCTGTTATATTTATAAATTTTCAATTTGTATGGTTTTTTGGTATTTTTATTTATTTTATTATAATTACAGTATTATATTTACTAATTATTACTGTTATACAGAAAGAAGAATAAGTTTTAAAGTTTTGGAGCCAGTAAGTCAGATAAGCCAAAATCAAGCGCGACAGCTAACACTGCATAGTGGTGACAAATAGTCATCAGTGGCGAGAAATAGGTTTCAGGGCTGACAAATGTCTCTTAAGGGTAAAAAATGAATAACAGAAGTAAAAGATATATTTTGAAGCGAAACATAGGCGACGGCTGGCTAGCGATAAGGGTGACAAATAGATGTTATGAGTGACAAATAGTCGTTAGCAGTGACAAATAGATGTTATGGCCGGGTCCTGGCCCAGTTGGGGGTCTCTCTGGCTGAAGCTTACGCTCGGTCGGAGTCAGAACGGGCGAACCTTTCCTGGAGCCTTGGCGCGTCCGACGGGAAGGTAGTTCAGCTCACCGAGGAGCGTGATGGGCTTCAACGGGATCTCTCCTTGGTTCGAGAGCTGGCGAGGGTGAGCCAAGAGGAGGCTCGAACACTGATCGAGCAACTGGCTCAGGCCCGCGAGTCGCTCAAGTGGAAGAGTCAGCTTCTGGAGGAAGAGTGCGTGGCCCGCGCCGAGTGAGATGGCCAGTGGGAGGCCGAGTGCGCCGAGCTTTTAGACCGAGCGAAGGAAGCCACGCGTCTTCGATTGGAGGTCGAGGCTCATCGGGCTGAGGCGGAGAAGCAGATGGCCGAGGCAGAGTGGAGGTTGGCCGAGGCGAAGTGGGAGAAGGCCGAGCTCGTTAGTAGGGTGGGATCGGCCAGGGCAGAGGCACTCGAGCAATACAAATGCTCGGAGGCCTACCGGGTCGATCTTAAGGAGGCTTCCCTCCCCTACTATGAGTTAGCACTTCACCGGGGCATACGCAAGGGGTTCAAGCACGGTTACGGCCGGGCCATCTTCTACGCGGAGGATCAGGCGCCCGGTACAATCAGTTTTCCGTCCGGGCAACGCTACGACTCGGATTTGGCATCCTCTGATTCCTCTAGTTCGGCGTCGGGGGAAGAAAGAGACCAGGGGGACTCGCCTCCGTCCGAGGGGTCACAAACTCCAGATGCCTCGGGAGGGTGTACAACCGAGGCAGTTCCCACGCCGGTGGGGTCAGTGCCAGGGTCAGCCGTAGCCGAGGGTGTCGGGGGCAGACCGTCCCAGCCTTCAACTTACGAGCCTTTGGATGGGCCAGGGGCCTGATGTATCTGTTTTTCCTTTTCTCCTTGTACGTTTTTCCTTTTTTGAAAAAAAAACTTCTCTTTTTTATGTAAAGGAACGTAAGGCGGTAACGTTATGATAAAGACTTGACTATTTTTTTACCACCATTGCCGTGGTTTGACCAGCATATCCGCAGTAGTAGGAAAGTGCTGATACTTTCTGCGTGGATCTTGCATGATGGTTGGGCGGGCGTCTGACAGGGTGTCTTTCCATTTTCTCATGCTTTAAATGCCCGACCGCTTCGGGTGTCCGGCTGGGATGGAACCGAGGAGTCTGAGGTGACCGTTCGTAGGGAGAGGTCCCTTTAGCGTGTTTTCGAGGGGAGAATCATTTAAGGTTGTTGTGCCCCTGTGATTTTGATGATAGCAAACTCTATGAGTCAGCATTGCATATCATGAACATCTGTGTCTGAATGATAGTTCTGCTTTGGGCATATGAATGTGTTATCTTGCATTAGTGCAGACATGCAGTTCATATAGCATTGCATATAGTTGGTGCACGATTGTCTGGAGCATATAGTCTGTGCACAACTGCATTCTACAAAGTCAGTGCACTCGGTTGCTTTATGCTGTGCATCACTGGCCTATCTTTGTTCAAGTCCATACACTCTGTGGAGTCCATGCAACAAAATGTCTAAGCACTAGGTCTGTGCATTGCATGAGGTTTCATGACAGAAGTCCATGCAACAAAAGGTCTAAGCACTAGGTTTGTGCATTGCATGCATTTATGGTCGATGCGTGTTCATTGTGCATGTGTGCATGTCTGCACATTCCTTAGTGGCTAGTCTGTGCAACCTCCGATTCATTCATTGATCAAGTCTATACAACCACAGCCAGTGCCATTCATGCATATACAATGTCTGCACAGTCTATACATCCGTCTCACTTAGCGTCTCTGTACATCAGTGCATTTTCAAGTCAGTGCATATTATGATCCATCTCACTTAGCGTCTTTGTGCATGGAGCATTCAAGTCAGTACATCCCATGTTCACAGCATACGCAAAGTCTGCACATCACCGTGTTCGTCTCACTTTTAGCGTCTCACTTAGCGTCTTTGTGCATGGAGCATTCAAGTCTGTACAGCGCCGTGTTCACATGCTTCAAAGTCTGTACAACGTCCTTCGCATGCACACAAAGTCTATGCATCGGTCAAGTCTACACATCACTTCATGCTTCATATACTCAAGACAAGTCTATACATTGTCGCCTGCTCGTGAATCTCTTCTAAGTCTATACATTGCCGCTATGTGTGTGCATCATTTAGCAAGTCTATACATTCGTCAGCCTTGCCTCTTGCTCGCAAAGTCTATACAGACTTGCTGCATGCGTCAGTTAAGCAAGTCTATACAGACTTAGTCCATGCGTAAGCCTAGCAAGTCTATACACTGGTGTCGTCTGCACACATGTCATAGCAAGTATGTACATTGGTGGCAAGTCTGTACATTGCCCTGCTTCAAGCACGCTAAGTCCATACACTATGCATTTGGGCATCGTTCATTACAGCAAGTCTGTACACTCGATTGGTGGCTTGTTCATGCATCATCTATCAAGTCTATACATCGCTGCATTACACACGTTCAAAGTCTGTACATTCCTCAATGGCTGTGCAATCCTTTAAAGCAAGTTTGTACATCGTTCTAGCATGCACGCACTCAAGTGTATACATTCCTAAATGGCATGTCAGTGCATCCATATTCGTTGTACATACTTCCCTATATGCATATGCATCCTTCAAGATAAAGTTTGTACAATCCCTTCAATGCATACAAAGTCTATACATCCTCGAACCAACTCTGTACATCTCTCTAATATCCTCTTATGACTGTTTGACAGGTATATCCTTCGAGATGAAAAATGTCTGGGCACGTGATCCGAGGTTGGCACCTGGCACGTGATCCGAGGTGTTCTCTAGATAAAGGGGGCACAAGCCCTGCACACGCCCTAGCTACTGCTGCTTAAAAGGAAGACTTCTTCTTCAGAAGAAGATTGATCGTGCTGGGAGATTGTGAGAGAAGCAGAAGAAGAGAGCAGCAGAGAGGCAGAGAAAGCAGAAGAAGAAAAAGGAGAAGAAGAGAAAGAGAGATAGAGAGAGCCTGCACGATCTAGTGTGAAGAAGAACAAGAGAAAAAGAAAGAGAAGCAGAGAGAAGAAGAAAGAAAGAGAAAGATAGAGAGATCGAGGAGAGAAACTGAAGCCCTCATTGAGGATTTGTTTGTCTGGCAATTGGATCAGATCCAAACCAGATTTGCTCCTGCGAGAGCTACATAGTGTGTCTTATTTCTAGCTTTACGTTGCTGCGTTTTCTTGTGTTTTGTTTTTCTTTTTTTCCTTTCCATCTGATCACTATGTTTTCCGATTCTCTGGTTTGAGGTCGGTGTTCCCTCTAGGTTTCAGAGGAAGGGAGACTTGGTGTCTCTGGTTGCAAGTGACTGTTGTCGCTTGTGGGTTCCCTCCTGGGTGGAGGAAGAGAGACTTCGGTCTCTGGTTGCTAGTGACGGGTAGTCACTAGTGGTTTCCCTCCTGAGTGGAGGAAGAGAGACTTCGGTCTCTGGTTGCTAGTGACGGGTAGTCACTAGTGGTTTCCCTCCTGGGTGGAGGAAGAGAGACTTCGGTCTCTGGTTGCTAGTGACGGGTAGTCACTAGTGATTTCCCTTCGGTCTGGAGGAAGAGAGGAGTGTGTTCCTCTGGTCAAGCAGTTAGGCAGCATCTGTTTACAGACTGAGTCTGCGGTTCTAGCCTTTGCTAGTGGAAGCCTCACTCTAGTTTGGAGTGAGGGGTGGACGTAGGTCTGCGGACCGAACCACCTAAAAAATCCCTTATGCAGTGGTTTGCCTTGTGCGTTTGCCCCTTATCTTCTACCTCTTTCACAGGTTGTCTGAGCGTTCTTGTTTCTATCTGAAGTGACCTTGAGCATTATATGTTTTGCTAAGTGAGTATGGTTTGCATAGTTCTGTCTTCGGTATTAGACTTGATCAGGTACCACCAGTATTGTTAGCAGTTCAACTGATTGATCAAATGTTTCTTTGAATTTCTTATTTGGAAGAGATCAGTTGATTTCCATTCCTTGACTCTGATTATTTTTAATTTGGGCAATATTTTTGAAGGGGATACATTCACCCCCCCTCTGTATCCATCGCACCATTCTAACAAAGGTAAGTAGCCTCCCTTTGCCTATAAAAGGTTTGAAGGGCATCTCTTCCTCTCCATCGCTTAGGGTCTTCTCTGACAGTCTTTCCTCCCTCCTACTTCATGAAGCGTTGTGCCATCAAATTTGAAGCATGGAAGATGCTCTGGAAGATGAAGCTACAGACGACGGAGGGCAGAGAGTCCTTGCTACTTCGGGTCTGAAGGGAGTTCGATGGCCGACGGGCGGGTTAGAAGGGGGTTCGACATGCAGAAGCACGTCACCTTTTTATCAGTTCCGGCGGCACTTGCGGGGAGGGATGTAACGGCGAACGGATAGGGGGATCAAGCACCCCTTTCTCTCGTCCCTTCCCGCTCACTCTCTAGAGGGAATCCCTCTCAGGATTCCTCTCCACTTCCTGCTTCTCCTCCCTTCTCCCGCAGCCTCTTTCTCTCTCTTCTACCCTTCTTATCATTTCTTTCACTCTTCGGAGGGTGCCTCTTGACATCCTCTTTTTTTTTCTTTCTTTAGCTCTTTGCAAGATGCCTCTAGACATTCCCTGCAATGAGTTGGCTTCCTCTTCCCCTTCATCTACCCTATGCTACTTGGAAGGTAGTCTTCTTCTTCCTAATCCCTCTGTCACCTTTGTTCCGAGTTATCCGAGCCAACGGGGTCGACTATCCTTTATCTTAGCCAATTTCCGCACGAGGCAGAGTCAGTGGCTGGACGCAGGAAGGTTAACTGAGTCAGCCGAGCGATGGGCTCGTATGGCAGCGCCAGATGGATTTTTGCTTTTTTGACATGTATTGTATTGGCTTCGGCCTTTCTAATGTATAAATAATTATTTGAATAAAGGGGGAAGGAAATTTTTTTTATCTCATCTTGCTTACACAACTGAAGTGTTCAGAAGTAGAACTTGTGTAGTGTAGTCGTGTTCCATGTCCGAGGGATGGGTTCTCCTTCCATAGTAGATAGCCGGTATGCTCCTTTCCCGAGCGTCTCGACCACTCGATAGGGGCCTTCCCAATTAGGGGATAGCTTGCCCGTCGCCTCAAGTGGTCGAGAGGCTTCGGCTTTTCTGAGAACGAAGTCTCCCAGCTGGAAGTGTCTGTCTCGGACTTTGGCATTGTAGTATCGAGTGAGGCGGCATTCATATTCCGTTGCTCGGATGCTGGCAATCTCTCGGACTTCATCTGCTAGGTCGAGGTTTTCGAGCAGTTTCTGGTCGTTTGCCTCGGGCGAGAAGCAGATGACTCCGAGGGAGGGATTGCCTATCTCCAACGGGATCATGGCCTCGGTGCCGTACACCAGCTGAAAGGGACTCTCACCGGTTGCCGTTCTGGGAGTCGTTCTATACGACCAAAGTACGTTCGGCAATTCCTTGAGCCAGCTGCCCATGGTTTTACCGAGCCTAGTCTTGATGTCTTTTAAGATAGTCTTATTGGCATTTTCAACCAGCCCGTTAGCCTGAGGGTGAGTGACCGAAGTGAAGTGATTGCGAATATTTAGGTCGGCACATCTATCTCAGAAATAATGAGAATCAAATTGCCGACCATTATCGCTCACTATCACCCGGGGGATGCCGTAGCGACAAATGATCGACTTCCAGATGAAACTCCACACGACTGTCTCGGTGATCCTAGCTATAGCTTCAGCCTCGATCCACTTGGTGAAGTAGTCGATGGCGATGATGATGAACTTCTTCTGGGCCTGAGTTGTGGGGAACGGCCCAAGGATGTCAATCCCCCACCGTGCGAAAGGATAAGGCTCGGATAGGGTGACGAGCTCCGTTGCCGGCTGATGGACCAAGTGGTCAAATCGCTGGCATCGGTCACACTATTGCACGTAGGTCGAGCAGTCGCGCTGTAGGGTGGGCCACCAGTAACCCTGCCGAAGCAAGATTCTGGAGAGTGACCTTCCCCCTTGATACGCTCCGCATAGGCTCTCGTGAACCTCTTGAATCGCTCGGCTAGCTTCGTCAGTACTGATGCATTTCAGGAGGGGACCGGAGAAGGATCTGCGGTACAAAGTGATGTCCAGAATGACGAATCGCTGAGCTTGGTATTTCAATCTCCGGGCTTCCCGAGGGTCGGGAGGCTCCTGAGAGTCTTGGAGCCACGATAGGTAGAGGGTACGCCAGTCACTTGGGGAGGCCGACTCAACGGCCAGGAGCTCCGAGTCAATGCTCGGTCGCTCTAGCTCTTCGAGAAGGATCGATCAAGTACCCTCGGGGTCAAGAGAGGAGGCCAGCCGAGAGAGGGCGTCCGCTTGGGAGTTTTCCTCCCGAGCTATTCGGACTACCTCAAAACTCTCAAACTATTGTGCCACGGTTCTGACCAGCTGCGGGTATTTGACCATCGATTCTTCCCGAGCTTCGTAATCGCCGTTGACCTGGCTAGCGACCAGTTGGGAGTCAGTGTGAATTCTGACTCGCTCAGCTCCCAACCGCCGGGCCATGTGGGCTCCCGAGATAAGGGCTTCGTACTCGGAGGCATTGTTGGATGCCTGAAAGTTGAACTTCAAGGCGTATTGCAGCTCTGCTCCTTCTGGGGACTTCAGGAGGATACCGGCGTCGCTCCTGGCCGAGTTAGAGGATCCGTCGATGAACAATTCCCAGGCTGGCCCAGGTGCGGACAGAGATTTTTCTTCGGTCAGGATGGTGCTCTCGACAATGAAGTCAGCGAGCGTCTGTCCTTTGATAGCCGAGCAAGGCCAGTACGATATATCGTAGGCTCTGAGCATAATAGCCCACTTGACGAGGCGTCCCGAGGCTTCAGGGTGAGCGAGGATCCTCTTCAGTGGTTCGCCGGTCAACACGATGATGGGGTGCCCTTGGAAGTAGGGTCGAAGGCGCTTGGCCGAGGTAACCAATGCTAGCACGAGTCTCTCGGTTGCGGGGTACCTTCTTTCAGCCTCGTTGAGCACCTTACTGGTGTAATAGACCGGTCTCTCGACTCCCGAGTCATTTCTGACCAGGACCGAGCTAACTATGGATGGAATTGCTGAGAGGTAGAGATGTAAGGCTTCACTTGGAACGGGCTTGGATAGCACCGGGGGCGAGGCCAAGAACTCCTTAAGCTCAGCGAACGCCTTTTGGCCTTCCTCGTCCCATGCGAACGTAGCAGATGCCATTTTGGGTCCTCTCAACAGTTTGAAGAAGGGTAGGCATCGTTTGGCCGCACGAGATAGGAATTGGTTGAGCACAGTAATGCGCCTGGTAAAGCGTTGAACATCCTTGGTGTAGGTGGGTGACCGCATGTCTAGGATGGCCTGGACCTTGTCGGGGTTGGCCTCGATCCCACATTGGGTCACCAAGAAACCCAGGAATTTTTCGGACCTTACTCCGAAGGCACACTTGGTGGGGTTGAGCTTCATATTGTACCTCAGGAGAGTGTCGAAGGTATCAGCTAGGTCGGTGAAGTGGTCCTCGGCCTTGGGGGTCTTGACGAGCATGTCGTCAATATAGGCCTCGACGTTCTGGCCGAGCTGTCCCTCGAACATATGGTTGACCAGAGTCTGGTACGTGGCTCTAGCATTCTTTAGCCCAAAGGGCATCTGGGTGTAGCAGTGTACGCCGAAGTCGGTGATGAAGGCGGTCCTCTTAATATCTTCTGGATCCATTCTTATCTGGTGGTAACCTGAATAGACGTCCAGGAAGTTGAGTATTTCATTGCTCGAGGTTGAGTCAACCAGCTGGTCGATGCTCAGTAACAGATAGTAGTCTTTTGGCGTGGCTTTGTTCAAGCCGGTGAAGTCCATGCACATTCGCCACTTTCTCGAAGCTTTTGGCACCCGGACGACGTTAGCCAGCCACGTCAGGTACAAGGCCGATCTAAAAAGGCCAATCTTCTGTCCCTTGGTGACTTGCTCCTTGATGACCATTTGCTTCTCTGGCGCGTGCTTCCTTTTGCGTTGTTGTACGGGCTTCACGGTCGGGTCAAGGTTGAGTTTTTGCACTACCGTCTCTCCCGATATCCCGGGGAGTTGATCATCAAACCATGCAAACACTCGGATGTACCCGGAAAGAAATTCTTTGTATTGCTGCTGAACCTCAGATGGTAGGTCGGCTCCAATCTTTACTCCTAGGGTCGGGTCATCGTTTAGGAAAACCGTTAACAGCTCGCCTCCAGGCTCAGATGTTACGGGTTTTTCCTCGACTTCCCGGGGGCCCTTGTTCTTCCCGTCCGGCCTTGTGGCTTCAACCGAGATATTATAGCACCTTCTGGCCAATGCCTAGTTGTCCCAGACTTCCCCCACCCCATGCTTAGTGGGGAACTTCATTTTTTGGTGATAGGTAGAGGGCACCGCTTTTGGTCGGCTAAGGATCCCCCGGCCAAAGATTGCGTTGTATGCCATCATACCCTTGATCACTATGAAGTCCATCATAACCGTAACGGTTTTGGGTGGGGTGCCGAGAGTAACCAGCAGGCTCAGGGCTCCCTCCGGATAAGTGGCCTGGCCATTGAACCCGTAAAGGGGGGTTCGGATCGGGCGGAGCTTAGACAGATTCTCCCCCATCTTATAAAAACACTCATAAGACAATACATCAGGGGCGCTTCCATTGTCAACTAGAATCCTATCTACGATACAATGGTTTATTGTAGCTGATATAACTAGGGCGTCATCATGCGGGGTGGTCAGCCCTTCCAGGTCTTGGTCGGAGAAGACTATGACCTGGGGCTCACTTGGCGGGGCCTTGGGAGGCTCGATGGCTCGGCTTGCCCGCTCAGCATGACGCTTCCTTCCTCAGCTACTGTCTCCTGATGTAGCTCCTCCAGCGATGACAGTGGACCCCGCGAGGGGTATTGTCGATCTCCTCTGGGGCGCCTCGGTCTTCCTTTTGCCCGATCACGAACTGGGATAGGTGTCCCTGGCGGACGAGATGCTCGATCTCATCCTGGAGCTGTCGGCAATCGCCAGTATGATGCCCGTGGTCGCTGTGGAACAGGCAGTGCTTA
This sequence comes from Amorphophallus konjac, assembly GCA_022559845.1. Taxonomy (NCBI): domain Eukaryota; kingdom Viridiplantae; phylum Streptophyta; class Magnoliopsida; order Alismatales; family Araceae; genus Amorphophallus; species Amorphophallus konjac. The sequence continues at coordinate 54,155,030 of CM040123.1, read as the reverse complement.
CTGCGATTGCAGCTCTTCATCTTATTGGCTCAGGTTGGCGGAGGAGGCCCAAGCCTTTGATGTCTTCATAGATCTCGTACACTGGAGCGGTTAAGGGAGTGTACCGCTCATACTTCCGAGACGGTTCATTATGCTCCCCATCTCGGTTCCGCCTTTTTCCTTGGCCCGAGCTTAGCTCGGATGCTCGCTTCTTGTCCCCCTGCCGACCCGAACCGGTTGCGCCTCGGCATGCGCTGAGAACTTCTTCGCACTCAGCATGGCGCAAAGCCAAAGTCACTAGCTCGGCAAGGGTCGAGGAAGGGTGGAGGACAAGTTCATGGCGGAGGTTCTCGTCATGGGTGCCTCCGGTCAGCGTAGTTATGGCCGAGGCAACATCTAGGCGGGGGATTCTCAGGGCTTCTAACTTGAATCAGTTGATGTAAGCCCGGAGTCTCTCCCCCTACTCCTGTTTGAGAGCCAATATCCCCGCTACCGACCTTGGGGGGCCGCTGCCGGCAAAACTCTCCTTAAACACTCGCCCGAATTGCTTGAAGTCTCGGATGGATCCGGGGGCGAGGGCCCGGAACCATGCTTGGGCTCCTTGGACCAGGGTGGTCACAAAGGCTTGGCACTTGATGGCGTCGGACACCCCGTGAAGGGTCATTAGGGCGTCAAAGCTGTCGAAGTGGTCGGCCGGGTCACCCTGGCCGTCGTAAGACTTGAAGGTCGGGATGGAGATTCTGGGAGATATCTCTGCCTTCAAGATGTAGTCGGAGAATAAGAATTTCTCCTCGTCCTCCGCTGGGGAGGTCTTCTGCAGGGAGCATAAGGTGCACTCCTGCTCTGCAAAGTGCCTCTCAAACTCTCGCAGTTGGAGGGATAACTTCGACTGTCGTTGCACCGTGGGGCTAGGGGGGCTGTCATGGCGTTCCCCAGGGACTCCGGTCTCTGGGTGCGGACGGCGTGCCCCAGGATTTCCCCTTTTCGGCGTGAAGGAGGCCTCTTGCTCCGGAGGAGGGGCTTGTGAAGGTCCTCCTGACCTGTTGCGAATAAGCTGCCGTCCTTGGAGGGTGAAGCGGCCTCCAGGAGTGTGTTGGGACGTGTCTCTGCGGGGAAGGCTTCTCAGAGGGGTGCATGACCTTCCTTCCCTAGCCACCTGGGTCCTCATGAGGACGTCCAATTTAGCATTAAGGGCTTGGAAAGTGTCAGCGACCCCGTTGGAGGGTTGCTCCACCGCTGCAGGGGGAGGCGGTTCGTCGGCTGGGGTGCTGGTGTTGGGGGGGGGGGGTTCTGTGTGGCCTGAGAGGGGCCCTCTCCCACCGCCATCACGGCTTTTCCCCTTTCACCGGCAGACTTCCTCCCTGTACTCCTTCGCACCATACTGGCTCTTGGTTCGTTTCCCACAGACGGTGCCAGATGAAGAGGGGCGATCTCGCGCTGGTCTTGAGCTAGAGGAGATGATCACCGAACAGTGAACTGCAAGGAAGGGAAACGGATCAGGGGGGGCCCAGTGATGGTTCCCTGGGGAAAACCCTCCAATGCCTAAGTCAGTAGAGCAGTGGTGGAGGCTATGAAGGGAGGACGAAAGAGATGCACGAGATCCCTCTCCACCAAGGTGGTGAAGTGGTTCCTGCTCAGGGAGCTTTAGATGTGTGTTGGTCTTACCTTTTGTTGGAGGGGGTCCCAAGTTTAAATAGTGCTCCTGCCTTATGAGTCCCGTAAGCTGAGGAGTTTTAGGCGGAGGTTACATCCTCGACGTGGGCTCTTTATGTCCTTGACGTGGGCTCTTTACGTCCTCATCATGGGCTCTTTATATCCTTGAGGATTAATGGGCCCCCTTATCCTCGTAAACTCCTGCTCAGAAAAGGGCTCTCAATGGCAGCGTGGATAAGCAACCCGTCGATCGACCCAAGCGTGAAGAGTGCCAGCCCTATCTCGGGCGATAGGCATAGCTTGGGTGAGGCTCGGTCGGAGTGGGCGCTGGGCGCTAGCCCTTATCCCGGTGAGGGGGATAGGTCGGGCGTGGGTCTTCCTCCGACCGGATCGATGCTCGGCCCTCCGAGCCTAATGGCCGCCTAGGAAGTGCTTGATCCCGAGTGAATTTATTGGGCTTTTATGCTAAGTGGGCCCTGCGGGGCGATCACTTAGATGAGCTGGACCTCGTTTGGTCTCGCTGGACCTAGTTCGACCGCTCTTAGATGGGCTACAGAAATCCCCCTCTCCAACTGCCCCTCAGGAGCAAAAAAAAGGGGAATGTCGGGAACCCTAGTCGAACGATCATCGCTTGATCAGAGCATATTGCAGAGGTGATTGGACAAGAGAGGGTGTAGGCAAATACACTGGATAAGGGTGAAAAATACCTATCAGTGGCGACAACTAGATATGCAGAGTAGACAAATACACTGGTAAGGGTGAAAAATAGATCCTAGAGCTAACCAATGAAAAGCAGAAGGAGCTGAAAGGAGGAATCAAGTTCACAAGAGGACAAAAATGTCACTCCCATCACACCCTCTCTCACCGAAACCACACAGTCCAGCCTCATCTCTCCTTCACGGTAGCCCCTGTTGGGAGAATGTTGTGCTCACGTTGGGCATGTGTGGAACGTGAGTATTTCTATTGTTTTGATGATGTCCAACTATGACTCATATAATGATTGGTTCTATTATTTTGATGTGATTCCACCTATGACTCAACTATGACTCATTTCTAGTGTTTTGATGATGTCAGTCTTTAGAGTCAATTTGCTATTCATTATGCATTTGCTATGCATTTGATAAAGTCCATTTGCATACAATTCAGGTCATTATATTGCCAATTCAACATATCAAGAATGGCTTGCAACACACAATTCAAGCATCAACTGAAGCCATTCAGTCATCTTCCAAAGCCAATGAGTTCCAATCAAGCAAGGATTTCAAGAAGAGCTTAAGGGAAGACTGTCCAAGTGAAGAGCTTAGTAGAGACATATGTGAAAGCTCAATGTTGCGCCCTCTCACGCGGATCGACCTACACGGTCAGGTCGCGGGGATCGACCTGCCCGGTCAGGTCGTGGGGGTCAAGGGGGCAGTGCCCCTTGCGGGGGTTTCCGTGGGCGAAGCCCCCGGAACAAAATTCTGATTATAGGAATGATATAATCAACAGAATTCTTCAAGACAGTCAAGGGTGATGCTACAAACATGCACGGGCTGCTAATGGAATTTGAACTAGACTTAACGGACCGAACCGGAGACTCAACGGACCGACCCGGGCCAACCCGGGCCTTGCCCAGCTGGCGGTCGACCGCCAGTATAGGGGCGGTCGACCGCCCCAGCCAGCAGCTGCCAGACTGCATGAGTCTCAGTAGCGGTCGACCGCTAGCCAGTGGCGGTCGACCGAAATTCCCAGGGATCACCCGAATGCAAGTTTTACAATAGCGGTCGACCGCCAGGAGCTGCAGGTCGACCGCCAGCCCCGAGCCAACCATGTTTGACTTCGAATTCCACCTCGTGGGCTGCCTAATTCTCATGATTTCTTTAATCCCAAAGAACCCCAAAGTCTTCCAATCACCCACAAATTGTGGATCTGGTCTAGGGCTTCTCCAAGGACCATTCAAGGTCTATAAAACCAACACATTGGTGGAGGCAAACCCTAATGCTTCATTTGGGATTAAGGGTGGCTGCAAGAGGGGTTTTCAAGAGAGAGGAGACGAAGTACTGTTCATATGAACAGTAGTTCGTGAATGAGTTCTTCATCCACTCAAGAGTTTCAAGTAAAGATCTAAAGCAATCCTGAAGCAATCACCTTCTACTCTTCAATCAACTTCCAAGAAGGAGAAGAAGCAAAGCTTTCAAGGCGATCCAAGAAGCTCATTTCTCAAAGTGATTTTCTTCATCCTTTCAAGTTCATCCAAGGTGATTTTTGAAGCAATCAATCTCCTACAAGCTATTGAAGAAACAAGATTCAAGGTAGAATCAATTACTCTCTTCATCCACTTCAAGAAGATACAAAGAGAAGATCAAAAGAGGAGATTGAAGGAAGAGTTACTATTCACGTGAACAGTACTCCGTGAAGAACATCTTCATCCAATCCAAGGTATTCAAGCTCATATCAAAGAAATCATCTTCCAAGATCTGTGAAGAAGGAAGCAAGGATCAAGGTAGCATCTATTCATTTCTTCATCCAATCAAAGAGATCAAAGAGAGAAGATCAAGAGAGGATTGGAAGAACAGTTACTGTTCACATGAACAGTACTCCGTGAAGAACAATCATCCATTCAAGGGTAATTACAAGAAGATTGATTTGCAAGAAGAAGAGATCCCTATTGCTGATCAACAAAGTATATCGATACAAGGGCCAATTCCTTCTTACTCAATCTCTTGTTTTAGTTCCTTCACATTTGTTTTACTTTCAACATTGTTAAACATTGAAGTTGTGATTCGTCCCTACCAGGTGGTTAGTAGGAAGGTAATTGGAGGGTGTTCCAATTTGCGGTTGACGTCCCTACCGGTGGTTAGTAGGAAGGCAATCGGGAGTTCTCCGATCTGCGATGTAGCCGTCCCTGCCGGCTTTGTGTGTAGAAAGACAGAAAGAGAGTTTTCTCTGTTCTGTGGTTTGGGGCGTGTCCCCGGGTCAAGCTGTGAGTCAGCAAGGAAGCCTCACCGGGTTTTGGTGAGGGGTGGACGTAGGTTGCGGGGTTGCAACTGAACCACCTTAAAAATCCCTGTGTTGTGGGTTGTTTATTGTGTGTGATTGATCTATATCTTCTAACCCCATTCGTAGGTTGTGTGCTTCCACACTTGGTTATATTGCTCACACACATATGCACTTTGAGTGATCAACATAGCATACACACACACACATGGTTGTTGCAAGCTATTGCATGTTCATCTATGTGTTATGCTTTGTAATTCACTTAAAGAAGTGTGGACGTTTCATAGCTTGTAATTCAAGTCTTTCCATTTGAGCCACTCTACTTAATTCCGCTGTGCATTGTGCCTAAGTGATTCATTCACTTTATAAGAGTGGTTTAAGCTTCCGCTAGCTAAGAGTTTTTAAATAGGCCAAAACTTGTGAAAGGATCTATTCAACCCCCCCTTCTAGATCCGTTTACACCTCGCGGGACCCAACAAGTAGTATCAGAGCCTAGCTCTGCTATTTTCAGATCCTACGATCTGCAGGGAAAGATCCAGGTTCATTGTGATTTAAATGGCTTCTTGTGCTACACGTGCTTCGATGGTTTCTCTGCCCATTTATGATGGTTCAGATTTTTCTACATGGGTTGGAAGAATGTTCATCTATGTTAGCTCCATAGATCCACAATTGTGGACTCTTATATATAATGGTCCTCATGAGCTGCCATCAAATTCAATTGATTGGTTAGCCGAACATGAGACCAAACACAATGATAATCATCTTGCATATAACTTAATTACATCTACAGTTGATCTAAGATTAACTCATCTTGTGTCTTCTTGCAGCACAGCCAAGCAAGTGCTGGACAAGTTGGTGAAAATCCATGAAGGAAAAGAACAAGAACAAGAATGCTTCATGGCCGACCGTGCAGAAGAGTCAAGCAAACCATCCTCATCAAAGGTAAATTCTGATTCCGAGGAATTCACTTTTGAAGAACTTATGGAATCCTATGATGAGTTGTTTACACAATACAAAAAGGCAATATCAGAAAATAAAAAGTTGAAAAAGGATCTCAAGAAAATTAACCAACATGAAATCTTGATTTGTAAAAAGTGTTCTGCGTTTGAAGAGCTCTCTTTTGATCTAGACACACATAAACAAAGCATTGCATGTCTAAGAGATGAAAATGAAAATCTTCATGATGAAATCACTAGGTTGGAAGAAATTGTAATAAAACTTCAAAACCAACCTAAGACAATCTCGAATGATCAAACTATGGCCGATGGGCTAATCCTTGATGAGAGGTTGATTGAAGAAAATAAAAATTCTGTTTCATGCTCTGCTAATTTTACATGTGAAAAATGTTCATTCTTGAGAAACATAAATGCTGGTCTTCATGATGATCTTGAACGGCAACAAAAACTGATTGATTCTCTAAAAGAAGAGAATAGAGAGTTGTTGGAAAAGAAAATTGAACATGAAGAAGTTGAAGAAGAATTGCATGAAAAACTGGCTGCACATGAAAAAGGCAAATTTGTTATTGAAGATCACTCTGAAACTTTGCATGCTTTAGAACAACAAAATCAAAATCTTAAAGCAGTAAATGTCATGCTCAATGAGCAATTGGCAGCATGCGAAGAGGGCCTTGTAGAATCTAAATAGCACATTTCCTCACTTGAAAATGAAATTCAAGGTTTGAATGATTTCCTGTCAATGTTTGCCCAAATCCAAGATTCTAGCTCACCGGAAGCCACCACTTCCTGTGGTCACCAACAAGGGCATATTGCTCGAAAGAAAAGTAAAACTCAGCATGCTCATCCAAACATGCACCATAACATGTCCAATGCTAAATACCATGCCTTCCACAAAATGAATGTCAATTGTTATTATTGTGGTAAACATGGTCACACTGTGCATGACTGTTTTATCTTGAGAAATGATGAGCTTAGAGCATGAGATCAAGTGAAAGAGTAAGGAAAGAAACAGGTCAACATTGGTAGAGGGCTTGCTCAACAGAATTCTGTACAAAACCACATGGAGAATCAGAAGTGTCGATATTCCTATCCAAACAGGTCGACACTCCCCATGGCCTTCAAAAGAAATGCTTCTCTTTGCTGCTCTCATTGTGGTAAGTCTGGCCATATTGTTCAAGAGTGCTGGCACTTGAAGGGAAAGCATCACCCTCATACCATGAAGGGTAAGAATCATGCTCGCCCACAAAAGTATAGTCCACATGCACATGCACATGAACATAAAAAGGATAATCAATCTTTTGTGCGTTGTTTCTACTGTGGTAAAAATGGGCATGAGATGTATGGTTGCCATACAATGAGGGAAGATGATTTGATTGTCTTGAAAAAGATGAGTCAAGATACTAAACCTGTTGCTAACCCACAAGGACCCAAGCAAGCTTGGGTACCAAAAAATTCTAAATAAGAATTTTGGGTACAGGATGCCTTGGAGCTGAACAAATGAATGGTCAGGTAAATAAAAGCTCAAGGCACAGGTATGTGCATAAACTTTTTAATTTCAATCATCTTGCATGTTTAGTCCTAACATGTAGATAGTGCATCATAAGTCTGTCAAATGTCATTAAATTCTGCAAATTGAATTGCTCTTTGAAATGCAAAACCCCCATGGTGTGGGATGAACTTTTGAGCTAGATAATTTGCTCACACCATACTTGATTTCAGCTATTTAACTCATGAAAAACTTGTTATGCTGATGAAGTTGATGTGATGATGAGTTGTTTGCTACCTGATATCAGCCACTTGCAATTCTTGGACTTTGGTTTTGATGATGCGTACCATGGCTGCATTTTCAACTCATTATTCATGTTAGCACTGCTCAAAGGGGGAGTCTATTGGCATCATCATCATCATATTGCATTCAGTTCAAAATCCATTGTGAATGATTTGTGTTTGCATCATCATATTGCATTCAGTTCAAAATCCATTGTGAATGATTTGTGTTTGCATCATCTCATAATCACACATGCCTTAATGCACATCATGTTTAGAAGACAAGTGATAATGCATAATTATTTTGCAGCATCTTAATTGCATTGTGCATTCATAAAAATCTTAGGCTGCATAGTTCATTGCCAACCCTTGCATGTATTCAGGGGGAGTCAACATCAACCTAGCTTGAATCATTTTACATCATATCATTCGTGCATGGCCAGGGTATATCAAATGTTGATGTATGGAAGGGCAGGTTATGCTTGTCTCGAAGCACTCAACATGCGTGAGGTTTCACCTCCGCCAAGTACCATGCGTCACTATCGCATATAGGCCATATAGCTAGGGGGAGTTGTTTTCTTAAGGCATTCGTGCATATGTTTCATATTCATTATGTTACATTTAATAAGTGTACAACCATGAGTCGGGTCATAGCATTCATGCATATTTCTTTTTGCCCATCTCATGAGTGATCTAGCTATTCCATGCACATCCTAAGGGGGAGTCTTGTAATCTGAACATTCTTGGGTAATTGTGTGATAATGGTGTAAGAGCTTTCTATTATATGCACTGATGATTGTCCATCAAATAACAATGGTTCAGATTTAATGATTTCTTTGAAATTCTGATAAATATGTTTTTGAAATCATCTATGTTACGTAGTCTTTAATAGACTTTAACTAGAGGTTGCATGTTGTAATTTGAATGATCTTTCTAAAATCTGAAAATTCAAATGTCATAGTCAAGTTGGTTGAGTTGCTACAGTCTCGTATTGTTTTTAAACAACTTGACATATTGGAATTCATAAAGGAAAAACTTTAGACAAAGCAATGACATTAGGTCACTGAGAAACATGTCTTCTCATCAAGGAAATGAGGATAGATATGTCATGAAGTGCCTTTGTTATCTTTGTTATCTATAGCTTAGACTCAAGGCAGAGCAATGGCTACATTGCTGAGAAATATATCTCCTCATCAAAGATATGAGATCGGATATATCATGAGGTGATTCAGCTATCTCTGTTCAAATCTGAAGCATAACAGTCAGTCTTACCAAATACCTAGGAATACTGGCGCCTAAACAGCGTGTATTCTTACGGCTAGGGGGTATGCACTAGACTCGCTTGCTCGTAAAATATGGGTCTAATGATATGAATTTCATTGAAAAGGATATATGGGAAAAAGTGCTGTAACATAGAATTCATTATAATTGTCATGGTTGTTTAACCTCAATACAAGTTGTGCTTTCCCCGATGACGATTATGAATATGGCTGTGTAAGACAATGGAGGATTACCATTGCTAGAGCATGCACTTTTGGTTCACTTCTATTAAACCATGGATATAGCTATTTTTCAAATTCTCTTGTTAATTCAGAATTCATTAGTTTTGAACCATACATATTCATCACGACATGTTTCTAGTTGCTTATAATGGTTTGCTCTATACTCCTCTTTCCCTCAGCTTCCTACATAATTTGTTCATTCATTTAGATAGGAGGAGAAAGTTTGCATTCATTTCTATAAGGGGAGAAGGCATGGTGACTTGGTGAGTCATTCATTATACAGGGGAAGAATGTTTGCAAATATTCTTGTCCCCAATTTTGACCTATCCCTCCTTTTTGCTGTTGTCAAAGGGGGAGATGGCTTGGTAAGTCATTCATTTCGATAGGGGGAGAATGTCTGATAGGGGGAGAATGTTTCTTGTATGTGTTTGCATATGTGGTTTGGTGAACGTCATATATAGGGGGAGAAGACCATGTCATCTTGTGAGCATTTCATTGTCAAAGGGGTAGCATGTTTTTCATGATTCATGTCATAGCATAACATGTTCATATGTCATTGCATAGCATGTGTAAAGCATGTTTTCATAATTCATTACGAAGTATGTGTTGAAACTTTAAAAGTTCATTGACATTGCATAGCATGGTTTCATTCATTTTAGAGTATATCACACATTTCACTCTTTGCATTCACATGCTCTACGTCATCTATGCATATCTGTGTTCACTCATGCATACATATTGGGTGAAATCACTTTGTGCTCATGCATACATGTGGCTTGTATCTTGCCTTCCCATGCATTGCATAGAAAATCCTGAAAACCATAAAAAGCTAAAATCTTGAAAACCTCTAAAAATTAAAAAATCTGAAATCAAAATTGCTTTATGGCTGTCTTATCTATCTTTTCTATTGGACCATGTTGGCATACTTCATCTCATTCATTGGTCTCACAAATACAAAAAGGGAAAAGATTTGATTCCTTCTTGCTGCTCCCTTCTTGCTGATGGCAAAGGGGGAGAAGATTTGGTTGAGCCATATGCATGTCATAGTGTTCTTGACTCTTCTTGAATCTTTTTATGACTCATAGTTGCCATCATCAAAAAGGGGGAGAATGTTGGGAGAATGTTGTGCTCACGTTGGGCATGTGTGGAACGTGAGTGTTTCTATTGTTTTGATGATGTCCAACTATGACTCATATAATGATTGGTTCTATTATTTTGATGTGATTCCACCTATGACTCAACTATGACTCATTTCTAGTGTTTTGATGATGTCAGTCTTTAGAGTCAATTTGCTATTCATTATGCATTTGCTATGCATTTGATAAAGTCCATTTGCATACAATTCAGGTCATTATATTGCCAATTCAACATATCAAGAATGGCTTGCAACACACAATTCAAGCATCAACTGAAGCCATTCAGTCATCTTCCAAAGCCAATGAGTTCCAATCAAGCAAGGATTTCAAGAAGAGCTTAAGGGAAGACTGTCCAAGTGAAGAGCTTAGTAGAGACATATGTGAAAGCTCAATGTTGCGCCCTCTCACGCGGATCGACCTACGCGGTCAGGTCGCGGGGATCGACCTGCCCGGTCAGGTCGCGGGGGTCAAGGGGGCAGCGCCCCTTGCGGGGGTTTCCGTGGGCGGAGCCCCCGGAACAAAATTCTGATTATAGGAATGATATAATCAACAGAATTCTTCAAGACAGTCAAGGGTGATGCTACAAACATGCACGGGCTGCTAATGGAATTTGAACGAGACTTAACGGACCGAACCGGAGACTCAACGGACCGACCCGGGCCAACCCGGGCCTTGCCCAGCTAGCGGTCGACCGCCAGCACAGGGGCGGTCGACCGCCCCAGCCAGCAGCTGCCAGACTGCATGAGTCTCAGTAGCGGTCGACCGCCAGCCAGTGGCGGTCAACCGAAATTCCCAGGGATCACCCGAATGCAAGTTTTACAGTAGCGGTCGACCGCCAGCCCCGAGCCAACCATGTTTGACTTCGAATTCCACCTCGTGGGCTGCCTAATTCTCATGATTTCTTTAATCCCAAAGAACCCCAAAGTCTTCCAATCACCTACAAATTGTGGATCTGGTCTAGGGCTTCTCCAAGGACCATTCAAGGTCTATAAAACCAACACATTGGTGGAGGCAAACCCTAATGCTTCATTTGGGATTAAAGGTGGCTGCAAGAGGGGTTTTCAAGAGAGAGGAGACGAAGTACTGTTCATATGAACAGTAGTTTGTGAATGAGTTCTTCATCCACTCAAGAGTTTCAAGTAAAGATCTGAAGCAATCCTGAAGCAATCACCTTATACTCTTCAATCAACTTCCAAGAAGGAGAAGAAGCAAAGCTTTCAAGGCGATCCAAGAAGCTCATTTCTCAAAGTGATTTTCTTCATCCTTTCAAGTTCATCCAAGGTGATTTTTGAAGCAATCAATCTCCTACAAGCTATTGAAGAAACAAGATTCAAGGTAGAATCAATTACTCTCTTCATCCACTTCAAGAAGATACAAAGAGAAGATCAAAAGAGGAGATTGAAGGAAGAGTTACTATTCACGTGAACAGTACTCCGTGAAGAACATCTTCATCCAATCCAAGGTATTCAAGCTCATATCAAAGAAATCATCTTCCAAGATCTGTGAAGAAGGAAGCAAGGATCAAGGTAGCATCTATTCATTTCTTCATCCAATCAAAGAGATCAAAGAGAGAAGATCAAGAGAGGATTGGAAGAACAGTTACTGTTCACATGAACAGTACTCCGTGAAGAACAATCATCCATTCAAGGGTAATTACAAGAAGATTGATTTGCAAGAAGAAGAGATCCCTATTGCTGATCAACAAAGCATATCGATACAAGGGCCAATTCCTTCTTACTCAATCTCTTGTTTTAGTTCCTTCACATTTGTTTTACTTTCAACATTGTTAAACATTGAAGTTGTGATTCGTCCCTACCAGGTGGTTAGTAGGAAGGCAATTGGAGGGTGTTCCAATTTGCGGTTGACGTCCCTACCGGTGGTTAGTAGGAAGGCAATCGGGAGTTCTCCGATCTGCGGTGTAGCCGTCCCTGCCGGCTTTGTGTGTAGGAAGACAGAAAGAGAGTTTTCTCTGTTCTGTGGTTTGGGGCGTGTCCCCGGGTCAAGCTGTGAGTCAGCAAGGAAGCCTCACCGGGTTTTGGTGAGGGGTGGACGTAGGTTGCGGGGTTGCAACTGAACCACCTTAAAAATCCCTGTGTTGTGGGTTGTTTATTGTGTGTGATTGATCTATATCTTCTAACCCCATTCGTAGGTTGTGTGCTTCCACACTTGGTTATATTGCTCACACACATATACACTTTGAGTGATCAACATAGCATACACACACACACACACGGTTGTTGCAAGCTATTGCATGTTCATCTATGTGTTATGCTTTGTAATTCACTTAAAGAAGTGTGGACGTTTCATAGCTTGTAATTCAAGTCTTTTCATTTGAGCCACTCTACTTAATTCCGCTGTGCATTGTGCCTAAGTGATTCATTCACTTTATAAGAGTGGTTTAAGCTTCCGCTAGCTAAGAGTTTTTAAATAGGCCAAAACTTGTGAAAGGATCTATTCAACCCCCCCTTCTAGATCCGTTTACACCTCACGGGACCCAATAGCCCCACGAGCACCGCTACCTTGTCTCCACGTTCGCCACCATCTCCTCCAGCCAGGCGGCTGTCGTCATCCCCTCTCTTCACACCCACCGCGGCAGCCTACTACTGGCGTCCCACACCCTCTCTCATCTTCCCACACACACACACTCGCATGCACTCATCTCTCTCTTTCTCTCTCTTTCACACCGACACACTACCGGCACTAGAGCCCCTCTTCTCCCTGCGGCTCTCTCCTCCCTCACCCTCTCTCTGCTCCCAACACCGCCAGCTGAAGCCCTGCTCCTCCCTCTCTCCCCCCACTGCGTCGACCTCTAGCCTCCGACCGCACCTGCACTCACGGTTGTCGTCGCTGCATCTCTCTCTCACACGTCCCTCCTCTCCTTCACACCTGCGCCAGCCATTCACTGCTCTCCCTCCTAGCCTCTCACTACCCCTGTCGGATCTCTCTCTATCCCTTTGCTTCTCACCGTGAGCCTCCCTTCCCTTCGTCAACCTCTCCCTCTCACTTTCTCTCTCTAACATGTCCTCGTCGCCACCACGTGCCATGCATATCCTCACCACACGCATAGCCACCACCGCAGCCTCCGGCCCTACTCCCTTCTCTTCTCTCTCTCCCTCCTTCTCTCTCTAACCCGCTCACCACACTAGCTGCCCCATGCATGCAACCACCCTCGCGAGCGCTCTCCCACCCTTCACACACCTCTCCCTACTAACCACCATCGCTGTTGTCTCTCTCTCTCTCTCTTCCCACCGGCTCTCCCTTCTCTTCCTGTCGCGAACAACGGTGGATCTCTCCCTCTCTTGCTATTCTCCTCTCCCTCCTCTCCTCTCCTCTCAGCACACAGTCCGCTGGGCTCCTCCTGTCGCGTCCCCCTCACCATGGTCCCCTCTCTCCTCCTATTCCTCCTCCGTCTGGCATCCCACATCTCCCCTCCCTGGACAGGCTGCAGTGACTGGCCGCCACTCTCTCTTGCCGTTCTCTCTCTCCTTCCCACCAGTCGCCCGTGACCTCCCTTCTCCGCCGGCCGCACCACCTTCTGCCACCTGCCGCGCTCCACCGTCGCCTTCCTCACTGCACATAGCTTCGCAGCCCTCACCCACATCCCTCTCTTCCTCTCTAGCCTACACCCACCTCCCGTAGCCTCCCTCAATCTCCCATCGCACACCCATCTCCTCTCTCTCTTCTCTCCCATCACACACCTCCCATATATCCCCTTTCTCTCTCCCTTTCTCCCTACACACACTCCATCTCCCTCCACTGTGGCCACCCTCCTCCGTCGGCGTCTCTCACCGCCTGAACTCCACCCTTGGTCCCTCCTTCACACCTGCGCCACCCCCGTCCCTGCATGCCCACCGCCGCGACCCCCCTCTTTAACTCTTGTCGTCTCCCTCTCTCCTCACTACACACTCGCACTGCCGGCCTCTGCCTCACTTCTCCTTGCCGTCAACCTCTCCCTCTCTTCACTACACGCACGTGGCGTCGACGCCCTATGCCCCCACTCTCTTTCTCTTTTCACGGTCCCTCTCTCTCCCTCTCCCTTTCTCTCTCTAAACACTCCCCCTCTGTCACCCTCTTCTCACACACGGTATTTTTAACTTAATTCCTTTTTTATTTTCTTCTTATATTTTTATTAACCCTCTCTCCACCTCTATTCCCTCTCTAAAAATCTCTCCCTAAAGCTCTCTCACGGCGGCATCCACACTGGGTTGGGTGGTTCTCCAAGGCTCAAAGGAGTGTGTGACGGCTTCTTCATCCGCGTCACGGCTACCCCTTCACCTTATTTCCTTATTTTTAATTTAGCTAGATTTTATTTGACATTGTAATTGTTATTTTTTCTTATCATCTTGTAAACATTTTATTTTTGAGTAATAAATTAGATTGGTATTATTTTCTCTCTCTAGCATTTTTTATCTCTCCCCTCTCTAGTTCTTCTTCCTTTCTCTCTATATTTCTCTCTCTAAACCTTCTAAATTTCTTTAGGTAGATTTACGTTTATGCAATTTTAAATTTTAACAAACAAAAATCATTCTATAATTTTTCTCTTCCCAAAATACAAAGTTTTCAACTTTAAAATACTAACCTCCGCGTGGGATCGACTCGTATTCACCACTATGCTCAAATTTTAATTTTATTATGTGTGAGTGCAGATTTTTGAAATTGTATGCACGGTGTTTTTAACGACGAGCATCCGCTCCTATCACGTCCCTTCTGGCACAGAGGAGGGAGACCCTTCCGTGGCTAGAGAGTGCCGTCGGTTGGAGTGGGCCATATTGCTAGGCAGGGACAGCCTGCACGAGGTTGCCACATACAACTTCCCGAGCTTTTCAGTGGACCTCTTGAGACAGAGGCAGTTCCCCAGTGTGGATTGTCTGGGGTTCTTCAGCAGGGTGGACCAGTTCGATGTCCGAGTTGGAGTTTTGAGCTCGGCATCTTGGGACCTGCACGGCCATCATCGGGTTGAACCCGAGGGATTGATAGGCTTCACACTAGAGCCATAAGGGATGCAATTTGCTGGAGAAGGGTACAATGACCACAGTCTTCTGGACAGGATACTTCGCCAGACCATTGTTAGCTGGTACGGCCGATGGTCTGTGATTTCTTCTCACCGATACCACCAGGGCGTGACGGAGTGGTTGATGGGTGTTGTCCACCATTACCGGATACTTATGGACCAGACAGGGATCCAGTATGCAGTGACTACAGCTTTGTATGGGTACCCCTACGACACGGGGATCATTCAAGTACTGGCGGAGCGCTTCAACTATCGGTGGAACACAATGGCTACAATAGAAGGGGAGACCTCACTAGACTTGTGGTCTCTCTTCAAGATATCAGGTTTGCCGATCAGTGGTGAAGGATATGAGGAGGTAGTGTTGGATGACCTACATCGTAGCCACACTGACGAGCTAGGGTGATACCGGGTGTCGCACAGCTATCGGTATCTATTGAAGACTTGGAGAGATTTGTCCTTGGCGGGTAGGGAGAGGCCAACATAGACTCCGAGGGTGCCATTGAAGGCATGGGTCCATCATTTCTACAATGGGCCCTTCTACTTTTATAATGAGTTTGCACAAGACCATACTCTGTGGGAGGAGTACTCAGAGATAGAGCTGCGGTTCAGAACTTATTCACGCTATATTTATGTGCCGAGAGAAGGGTGGAATCCCCATGAGTTGCCAGACGTCACCTACTTGGCCGTGTACCTGGCATACTGGTTGGCAACCTTCGTTATTTCTCATGGCGGGGATGACCTTCTACAAGCGGAGCTATTGTGGCCCGCGTGTCTTTTGGCGGAGGGACGGAGCTTGGCATTGGCCCCAGCAGCCTTGGCCAACATCTACCACAGACTGGGGGCCTTGTCAGTACACCCTACCCCATGGGAGAGGTGTCTCGTTTTGCCGACTCACTACCTTAGCGTGTGGGCCAGTCTACTCTTTCCATGGTTCATGATGCAGGCAGCAGTGGTGAACCCGACGTCTTCTTTACTTTTCGGCTTCACAGGTTAGCCAGATGGAGACACTACATATCAACTAGAGAGGGCCAGGAGAGCTCTATCCTATTTTCCAGGCAGAGGTGAGGATGGGCTCCTATTTGACTGTGGGTCAAGGGGCTTCCGGCCCGTGTTAATACTGACGAGCGACGGGGCGGCCTGCGGCCTACCGCACCAGCGTGAGCCAGACGCGCCGGTATATACTGAGTGGGTGATTAGCACCTGATCGACGGTGTTAGAGCTACACCGGTCCAGCACCAGTGTCCTAGAGCCATACTACCCACACCGGTTTTCCAGAAACTTTGGGTATGACCAGGCGATTCTGCCGAACCAGGAGTTTCCCCTGGTGGGTCGGTCATACAAGGGTAGGGATAGTCACTTACTGGTAGCAGCTTGGTGGGACTTCAGCTACAGAGGAGAGTCGGAGAAGCTACCAACACCGAGGTTAGATCGTCGTGGGAGGTTCAACGTTTACTACACTCAGTGGTGGTTCGAGCACAGCCACTTGTGTCGCCAGAAGGCTTCGGTGATCAAGAAAGCTGAGGAGAGCCAGTTTCTGCGGGAGGACCAACCTTCTATCTCACTAGACGTGGAGTTCTTGAGGTCCTGCTTGTCCCGGATCTGTCGGGAAGTAGAGCGGCTCGAGCAGCAGTGGCCTCGGGATATATAGTCGGGTCTCCTCGTCGACGAGGCAGGGTTACAATGGGGCAATCAAGCCCCTGAGGCCAGCGCAGGCGAGGCCAGTGGCTATCGGAGCTAGGACGTCACGGTAGAGGCCACCGAGGACCTGGTGGACAGAGTTTTGGGCTGACTGTAGCTTTGGGATGAGCAACACCCTTGATGGCGTGCTCCCGGAGGGGAGCTTTACCAACACGGCCGTCCCCAACTGGAGGCGTCACATTGCTCACGTGATCAGCTCGGCTGGACCAGTGGAGTTCGTCTCTCACATAGACCGTGCCAACACGCTGAGAGACATCAAGGAGGCAGTTGCGAAGGTTGCCCGAGGGCTGGGGCTGATGTTAGAGCAGCTGGTTCCTCTGCCGTTGACTCCCTTTGGAGCTTCAGGTAAGACATGTTCTTTATGGTATTGTCTTTACCTTTCTTCTTTGTCCTTTAGGCTGAGATATGATTCACAGGCGTGTGTCTTCTATAGGTTCCCCGGTGGCAGGAGATCATTCTTCAGCAGGGACACCTGCTGGGAGAGATGACGGGGACCTTCAGCCCTGGCGGAAGCATTCCCGTGTGGATGCTAGCATGGCTAAGGCCAGGGAGTGCTCTTGCAGGCGCGGGGAGAATGAACATATTGAGGTGGAGCCGGCTTCGAGTAAGTGCAATTCTTGACCCTTTCCCTTTTACCTATTTAGTCATTATGATTGACTAATCTCACTCTTATGGCTGGTTTTGTAGCTCCACTGGAGGCTGGGGCAGAAGTGGCCTTCTTGCCTGCTTTGGAGACCGATCCTTTTGGGGAGGAGGAGCTCGAGTGTGACCTTGATGTGGAGGAGGTCCTCTAGATGATGGAGGAGACTGGCCCCAACACTTCGGTGCCTCCTCCCTTCGAGCTAGGAGAGACTTCTGGGGTCGTTCCGTCGGGTAAAATCTTTAAGACTGGTACTATCCTATCCATAGCAATGCCTTTGCCAGGAAATTAACATTGCTATATGTTCATGTGTAGAGATGGTAGAGACAACAGGGGCTCTTATTCCTCCTAGGATCAGAGATGAAGTGCCCACTTCTGTCGGTGGGCAAGAGCCTGAGGGGCTCCAGGATGACTCAGGTAAGTGCTAAGCCGTCATAGGGAGGGCTGACTTCTCTTGTCCCTACATTAGTTATGCTGAGGTTGTTTCCTGAGCTAATTGTTTTATTTGCCAGCTGAGGACTCGACAGCTTCCTTAGAGATGGTCCAGGAGGTAGTCAATACTGAACCGGCAGTGGAGCTTCTTTCCTTCGAGGCAGAGCCGGGGGTAGTAGGTGGCCTAACGGCCTTTGTCACTGGAGTTGCCTCTGTGCCTTTATCACAACCACCAATGGAGTTACCTCTCCCTCCTCTGCCAGCTGTGGTCTCAGCCTGCACTGTGGGCCTAGTTGGGTCTTCCACCATGGGACCCTCAGGTACGTGACTAGAAACTTAGATCATGTGCTGGCTTTCTGTCCTTCGCTAATATTGGAATTTCCCTGGTATGTATCACAGGTACCTCATCTCCTTTGGAGGAGGGTGAGCTTCATCCTGACACCGCTGGAGCTATAGGCGAGGAGCCCATAGCTATGGCTTCGGCTGGAGAGAATGAGGAGATAGTCGACATAGAGGGGATCTCTGATAGAGGCGCCTTGACTGGTGACTCTTATTTAACACCTTTGGCTGGCCGACCCATTTTGTAGGGTCTGATTATGTGCTGACTTTGTTGTTCTATTGATTCGTAGGGGCTTCTAGTTCCTCCGTCTCCGGGGATTCATCAGGGGCTTCCTCTCCAGGCTCCTCAGGCAATGGTAGCCTCGCCATGGAGATGGAGGTGAGTTCGAGTTCCTCCTCTTCTGGAACCTCATCTGTTGAGGCGACGGAGACTGAGGTTGCTTCTGCAAGTGTGTGGGGCTCTTTCCTCCCCCTTTTGCACTTAGCTATGCTTTCTGGCAGGATGTTGATTCTCCTGTTTTGCATATAATACTAGTGCCATAGGATAAGGGTGTGTCGGCTCCCGTTACAGGTGGTCGGGAGGAGCTTCCCGTTCTAACCGTGGCCACTGGAGAGGATAGGGTTATGGCAGAGGGCTCCCCGATTGTTGAGGAGTCGTTGCATTCCCCTACTTTGGCGAGTGGTGCCGCAGGTGTGGGAGGGCATGTTCTAGGTAGAGGCTAAGAATTGTCTCAGGTTTTCCACCTTATTTATTATGGAAAGTCTCGTATGTATTTCTCACTTTCCATTTGTTCTTTCTGGTGTGATACCGCTTTGACTGACATGTTGATGGAGATGGCTGACCCTTCCCTTTGCCTTGAGGTCGACTGGCCCACCTCCACACCATCGCCAGAGCCGTTGGTGGAGGAGAGCATGGCCACCTCTCTGTCGGAACCCTAGTTTTGATAATGACAATCTATGAGTCATGTAAGACTGGAATATATATATATATATATATATATATATATATATATATATATATATATATATATATATATATATATATATATATATATATATATATGTGTGTGTGTGTGTGTGTGTGTGTGTGTGTTTGCAATTGATTTTTACATACATGATTAAATCTATGCATAGTTGCGTCATTCAGTATACAAGGTCTGTGCATCTTGCATCTGTCGCATAAGAAGTCCGTGCATATTCTGTTTGCGCATTGAGAGTCGGTGCATGTTCTGTCTCGAGTGTATAGAAAGTCGGTGCACCTTTTTGTTAAGTCTGTGCATACCACGTTATCTTCCAGATAACGTCGGTATATGTCTTAGTCATTTACCCTAATAGTCAGTGCATCTTTTTATTCCTTGCAAACATAAAGTTTTTTTTAATAGAGAAACCTAACCTAGGGCTCAATGGGAAAGTGCACCCCTTACCAGAGGTAAGGAGAAAACCACTCCACCATCAGGCCGCTACGAGGCAGCTATATTTCACAATATAAGAATAAAGAATTACATCAATCTGATACTAGGCAAGCCTAGTGAGTCCAGCCGAGTAGCACCTTTTATAATGGAAGGGAGCTCACTGTAAGAGTAGAAAGAATTACATTTAGTGGTGCAAGCTATAGAAGCAAGTAAATTAGCTACAGTGTTTGCTTCTCTGTAGATATGAGAGATCAAGTCACATTGGGAGATGGAGCTCCAGATATCCCTGACATAGCTGAGAATTGACCAGGGGCAATGAATTTCCTTTTTGATAATTCGAACAAGAGTAGGTGAATCACACTCTATAAGCGCAGGTTTGGAGTCCATTGTCTTCAAATATTTAATGCCATCCATGAGGGCACGGGCCTCTGCTATTAAGCTATTAGAGTGACCATAAAAGTGTGAGAAGGCAAGGATAACCTTGCCTTTAGAATCCCTGATTATTCCACCTCCTCCAGTATCTTTGGTTTGCTTGCAAGCACCATCAGAATTTAGTTTTAGAAACGGCCAAGGAGGGGCAAGCCATCTCACTATCTTCATTTGTTGTCTGCCGGGTGCTTGATATTTAATACCCAATAGATCTAAGATTCTCTGGTGAGAGGACTTAGATTCCTTAAGAGAGGCAGCCGAACAAGCCCTCTTGATTTGGAAAAAGATATGATGCATGCTGCTGGGTTTGGAGAAAGGTTTGCCCTCATACTTGACATTGTTCCTGGCTTTCCAGATTTCCCACATACCAAATCCAATGGATGCAAGAGTGAAAATAGCAAAGGCCGTACCTGTTTGAGCATAACAGATGGAATTAAGAATAAATTCCTTTATTCTTAAATGGGTGAGGTCAGGACAGTCTTGTTCCTGCCCTTCGAAGGTTAACCCTGCTGCTTTAAAGGCAGTCCAGACAGAAACTGCAATTTCACTGGTCAGAAATAAATGGGTGAGGTCTTCCACCTGCGGTGATCTGCAGCAATAGCATTTGGAGCAGAGAACAATGCCCACTCTTTGAATATTAACATCAGTCGGTATAATGTTATTCATAATCTTCCAAAGGTGAACAGAGATTTTTGTAGGAACCCAACAAGACCACAGTCTACTCCAAGGTATATCTGTAGGAAACTGATTGGTTTCCAAAAATTTGTTGGTCGATGCTACTGAGCACTGACCAGAGGGGGAGAGACTCCATACACCCACATCCGGTTCCTGATTCATATTAACAGAACAGACAGCTAGCTGAATATTATTGGGAAGCAAGGCATAAATAATTGCAGTTTCTTTCGAGGATGGGTTTTGGAGCACTTCTCTAACAGTAGCTTTCGGATTAGGGATCTGAACCTCAGGAACAAATGTGCTTAAGCAATGTTGGCCCAGCCAATTGTCAAACTAGAAGTTGGTATTAATACCATTCCCAATAATGACCTTCTTGAATTGAAGAATATAATCCTTGGCCTTCAACCAGCTCCTTCTAGCAAAACCATTCATGTTTCTGAAATTGGCTTCCCGGAGATGACATTGGTACAGGTGCTTGGCTCTAAAGTAGGAAGCCCATAAAGAATCACTGTGAATAGCAGTCCACAGCATTTTGACATGTAGGGCAGTCTCCATATTCCTAAGAGATATGATGCCAAGGCCCCCTTGGGATTGAGGCTTACATAAAGCCTTCCAAGATAACCAATGTCTTTTATTTCCATGGGTTGAGGAACCCCAAAAGAAATTTGCAAAAACCTGCTCGATCAGATTGTGAGTACCAATGTGCAGAGGAGTGGAGGATAGAGAGTAAATTGGCAAGGAAGTAAGCACATGCTTAATAAGAACCAGTCTTGCCCCTTGGGATAAAAGGTTTGCTTTCCACCCTGCAATCCTCTTTTGTATAGAATTAAGAACCCCTGCAAAATGGATCTTTTTAGTTCTGCCAATCACCAAGGGAAGTCCAAGATACTTGTGAGGAAAGGATAATTTGGAGAAACCAGCGAGACTCTGGATGCGCTGAGCAACAGAATTGGGTTTCTTTGGGTGGATTAAAAATTCACTTTTGCTAATATTGATCAATTGACCTGAAGCCTGTTCATACTTGTGGAGAAGCTTGAGCAAATTTCTGATAGAGGCTGCAGAGGCTTTACTGAAGATAAGGGTATCATCTGCAAATAGTAGGTGGGATATTCTTGGACATCTCTGAAATCCTGTGAACCATTCGACCTGGCCATTACTAAAAATTTCTGTAAGGGACCTGCTCAAAGCTTCTTCAGCTATCACAAAAAGAGATGGAGCAATTGGATCTCCTTGGCGAATGCCTCTAGTGGATTTGAAAAAGCCATCAGTGTCTCCATTCATCAAAACAGAGAACCAGCAGTTGTTAATCATTCTGTCTATCAAATTAATAAAGCTGTTACTGAAACCAAATCTGAGCATAACTGAGTACAAGAAGTCCCATTCTAATCTATCATATGCTTTTTCCATATCAAGTTTGAACATAACATTAGATCCTCTTGTTTTTCTGCCAAATTCTAGGGAGAGCTCTTGAGCAAGAGCAATGTTTTCAATAATCTGTCTACCCTTGACAAATGCAGACTGCTCGGGAGAGATGATTTTAGGCAGGATAGGAGACAGTCTTCTATTGATTATTGAAGATATAACCTTATAGAAGAAGTTGCATAAGCTTATTGGCCTGTAATCAGTAATAGCCCTTGCATTCGGTAATTTAGGAATGAGAGCAATCAAAGAGGAGGTTACATATCTTGGCAGAGGATTCCTGGAAGAGAAGGCTTCTTGTACAGCACTAACTACCAAGGGAGCAATGATATTCCAAGCTTTTTGGAAGAATATTCCAGAAAACCCATCAGGCCCAGGAGCACTATCAGCTAATAGACTGAAAACTGCATCATGGATCTCTGTCTCATCAGGGATTGCACACAGACTAACATTGTCCTCTTGGTTAACTAAAGAAGGAATGCAATCCAGAAAAGTATTGTCAATGCTGTGGTCTTGAGAGGAGAATGCATTCTGAAAGTGTGATACAGCAATTCTTTTCATGTCCTCTTGATCTGTAATAGTATTTCCCGCATTGATCAGCTGTGTGATTTTTTGCTTTTGTCTCTTGGCTAAAGTGGACATATGGAAGAATTTTGTATTTCTGTCCCCCTCAAGGAGCCACCTTATTCCAGACTTTTGTCTCCAAAAATACTCTTGCTGTAGCAGTCTATCTGATAGCTTGTTTTTTACTTCTTCTAAAGTAGCCAGGTTAGTATCACTGGGTTGCAAATCATAACAGTGCTCAGCTCGAAGGACATCATCCTCAGCAGCAGTCAAGTTGAGATGAACATTGCCAAAAGTTTGTTTGTTCCATTCCCGGAGCATCATTTTCAAGGACTTGAGCTTGAGATGCAAGCAGTGAATGGGAGATGAGGCGACAGGGCTAGAGTGCCAGCAATTCTTAACATCTTCAAAAAACTTCTCATGCAAGATCCACATTTTCTGAAAGCAAAATCTGCTAACTTTCCGATCTCTGGAAGTCAATTTAACTAGTAGGGGAGCATGGTCAGAAGCCTCCCTGGATAGATGTTCTATATAAGTGGGCAGATGATTAAGCCAGTCTGTATTAAAGAGAGCCCTGTCCAATCGAGCCCAAATTCCTCTACTTCCAGATTGATTATTATGCCAAGTGTATTTAGAACCAGAATATCCACCATCAATTAACGCACAATCAGAAATACAACAGTTAAAGTCTGTCATTGTAGAGAGGCTAGGAGAATTACCTCCCAGTTTTTCATCCACATTAGTGATGCAGTTAAAGTCCCCTACAACAATCCAAGGCCCAGTAATCTGTGCATGAATGTTAGATAAAG
Organism: Amorphophallus konjac; assembly: GCA_022559845.1. Classification (NCBI taxonomy): domain Eukaryota; kingdom Viridiplantae; phylum Streptophyta; class Magnoliopsida; order Alismatales; family Araceae; genus Amorphophallus; species Amorphophallus konjac. The sequence goes on along the minus strand of CM040123.1, from coordinate 54,131,633 downwards.
TGGTCCACAAGGTCTGCCTTTCATTAACATTACATTTGGCATAGACAAAAGTAGAGTGAAAGTCTAGGGAGGCAGCATTAGAATGCACAACAGTGAGCTGTTGATCATCCCTGCAAACAACTGAAAGGTTCAGGGGATCTTTCCAAAGGACCCAGATGTGAGCCAGACCATCAGAGTTTGCAACAGCATTGTCCATACCCAAACGTCTGCAAATATTGACCATTCTGCTAGTGTTAATTTTAGGTTCTAGGAGCACAATGCAGTCAAGATGGTGGGATCTGATTAGGAATTTCACTCTGCCAATGGACACATCATTCCCTATACCTCTGATATTCCAAGTAATGCAATTCATAAAAGATGTTTGGTATCAGGAATGTTACCCGTGGACCCAGTCCTTAACATCGATCTGGTAATAACCCATGATCTCTCATGATGCAATGCCAGGACATTTTGAGTTGCCGCTAGTGAAGCTATTTCCTGTCTTCTAGATGAGGCCTCTACAGCCGAGTGAGGATCATGCTCTTGCAAGGCACTCTCAACAGCAGGATCAGGAGCAATCGCAAAGGAATTAACTAGCACATTAGTTTGGATTGAAGGGAGCTCCAAATGAGGGCACACCAATTCTTCATGGTTGGCTGTTATAGAAGCTTCTTGTTGATTTATCTCTGAGGGAGCAGGATCCAAGATGGGTAAAATCGGCTCACGCCCAGGAAAAGGCTCCAAACTGAAATTTGAGACAATCTCCTTAGGAACATCTTCTGGCAGACAGTGGCTGGGAGAATTGGCAGGGTCCCCTGGATCTTGTTCAGGGGGATTTATAGCAGGGGGATTAATTGAATTGACGAAACAAGGCTCACTCAAGTCTGAATTCTGGTTAGAACATTCGCCCAAAGTTGAGCTCCTTGCATTAATCAAAACCGGGCGATTAGGTTGGTTACTACCATCATTAGCTCGGGAGTCATTAAAATTTCCATCAACTGCATTCTTCTGTTTAGTAACAGGTTGCCATATTGCCTTGCCTTTGGTATCTGCACTTATTTGAATGGGCTTCACTGAGGAATCTGAATGCCTTTGACCTTTACATGTTGCTACATTATGGCCGATGCGAGAACAAGCAGAGCAATAGAGTGGAATGTCCGGGTAAAGAACATCCTGCCAGGCACCACCTCCTGGGAATCCAATCCAAACTCTGAATGGGCGGGGTATGGAAATGTCGAGCTCAATGCAAACACGGGCAGCAGTTGTTTGGGAAAGGTTCAAAGTGGATTGATCAACTTTCAACACCCGACCAACATTACCAGCAATGGATCGAATCAAGTGCTCAATGTAGAAATTCACCGGAAGAGCTGGGAAGGAAATCCATACCGGGAGAATTGGCGAGTCAGTTGAAGGTGAAAAATCCATGGTCCATTTGAAGAACCGGAACATCCGACCATGAACTAACAGCGTCTCCTTCAGCAACAGGGACATGTAGTCTTCGTAATTCCGGAATCTTAATAGAAGATGTCTGTTGTCGAGGGCACTGATCATGAAGTCATCTTTGAATCTGCATCTGCTAATCAAATGTGCTCTAATATCCGAGAACTGCGGCTTTCCTTGAGCAGTACGAGCTACCAGGGAAAAGGAGAACGGGCCCAGGGACGCCGAAATCTCCTCCAGGGAGAAGAACACAGCAGGTTCCCCTTTATCAGTAAGCGCCGGAGCATGGACAGAGCCCGGAACAACCGGCGGCGCCATGGAAGAAGATAGGACTTCAGCAAAGGTTCGAACACCAGAGGCTGAGGAGAAGCCTGGACCTGTTTGAAGAGGCGAGGAGCTCCGAAGCAAGGGGACCAGCGGGGGGCCAGGCACCGAGGGGGCCACGGGAGGCCCCCCGGGGTCAACCATTGGAGAAGACGACAAAAGCTAGGTCAGAAATCTCTCTCGGGATACTAGGGCACCATCGCACACACACCGTGATGAATGACAGGTCGGGCGTTATCGATCTGCAAACATAAAGTCTGTGCACACTTGGCGTGTGCAAGACCGAACTCGGTGCAAGCAGCATTTCATGCATCCTCGCATTTGGCGCAAGTCCATCGTGTGCTCACCAAGTCCGTGCAACTCTCGTTGCTGCATGCACACAGGTCTGTGCAACTTTAGTTGCTGCGAGCATTTAAGTTTATGCATTGTTTCATGTCTGCTGGGATTAGGTCGGTGCATATTTTTTTTATGCATAAAGTGAGTCTGTGTATGTCTCGCTACAAGCATCCCAAAGTCTGTACACTTTCCTCCTATATTCTATTAAGTCTGTGCACACTTTGTGCGAGCGAAATCAAAGTCCGTGCACTCGTGCACTTCGTGCAACTAAGTCGGTGCATCTCTAATCTTTGTGTTATGTGAAGTCTGTGCATCTTCTAGCCCTTCGGCCATAATAAGTTTGTGCATACTTCTTTGTACACACTGATGGCTTATGTAGAACCTATCAATGTATGCATTAAGTCTGTGCATACTAAATTTGCCCATGTGAGCTTTATGAACTGTCGGACTGTAGCGCTCGTGCCTTAGCGGATTCATAGCAGTTCGGATCTAGGCTTTGTCCTGGTCGTTTTGGCTATTTTTGCGGATTTTTAGGCGTTCGTTTGGTATTTATTAGAATTTGTTTAAGATTAATGGCAATTAGAGTTAAGTTTTCAAAAATAATATATATATATATATATATATATATATATATATATCTCTCTCTCTTCCCATCGAACTCTCTCTCCCTCACTCGTTCTCTCTCTTCCTCTCTCCCTCTCACGATCTCTCCTCTCCCTCTCTCTCGGATTCGGTCCGGACGGGCCCCGATCGCGGCACGGGAGGTACCGTCGAGACGGGCTCAACGCAAGGATTGCGTGGATGCCAGCTTTGTCTCGATCCGCGGTACGTGGAGGCGTGTGGGGCCGAGAGTAGCCGCGGCGTCCCTTCGTCCGTTCGGCACCGAATCACCGTTTTCGTCGCAATTAAGGTAGGGGGATGGAATCCTTGTCTTGCTAGGATCGCATTGGCATCACATGCATGTCTGTCTAACGTCGTTTTCCTCGATTTCCATGAAAATCCCATGTTAGTGTAATTTAGCCATAAATTCTTGAAAATCACTTCATGGGCATCGTTTTTATATTTTGATGTATAGATTAGTTGTAGAATGGTATGGTTTGGCAGGTTTTACAGCTTTTCCATGTTTTCCCGTCGATCCGGCTCGACCGGGAGGGAGTTCGATTTTGAACCTGACCCGTCCGTAACCCAGACAGTGTGACGGTCCTACCAGGAGCCATCACATTGGTAACGGTCCTCATGGGACGCGTTACAGTCCTGTGACGGACCTAAGTAGGTGCGTCACAGTTTGTGTAACGGTCGAGCCCACGACCGATACATTTCATTTGACTATAGTTGACCTAGTAAGGCGGTTGGCCTGACGGTCCGTCGGGTGGCCATCAGGGCCTCGTGACGCGCCTCCGGGCGTGCGTCACACCCTACCTGATCGTTGTAGAAAACTCTATATTTTATGGCTTCGCGTGGCGTAACAGCTCAGGGGAGGGGCGTTACGTTCGCGTAACTCCCCTGCCCTGACGTGTTACAGCCTGGACCTGACGGTCCGCCTGGGACGCGTCACAGACCTGTAGCGCACCCTTTCTCGACCGTCACACCCTGTGACGTGGCAGACCTAGACCGTTACATTCCCCTAGTTTTTAAAAGCATGCATGGTCAATTTCTAATGCATTCCATGATATATATGTGCCATGTTTAAGTTGTTTTATGCCCGATGGCTTATTATTAGATCCCGATGGAATTACTTTCTCTTTCCTTGTGATGGAACCACTAGTCGTAGCCCAGCAACTGAGCGTGTCGTCCCACCCGGGAGAGGTGGAGGGGTGTTCCCAATGAACGGTTTGTAAGCTAGTTACCGTGGGCCCCTGCGGTCACCGTTGCGTCCAACGGGGGGGGGGGGGGGGGGAACTAGCTAGAGGCCTGGCTCTAGGCAGGAGTCAGTGTGTGCACACGTGGTCGGAGACTTGGACTGGCACTGACGAGTGTCGCTCTGACTAGTACTTGGTTTGGTCCTGTTACGCCTCTCGCTTGTCACGTTCCAGACTTGCGAGTTGCCGAGACGTAGTATAAGTCGTCGGTGGACGCATCTGGTCTTGTCCTTCTAGTGGGTTGTTCCGTCTCTCACTTCACTTGGTTAGCAGTGGTTTATTCTGTTGGTAGATTTATTTCCTGTCGTTATTATTTATTAATTTGTGCATCTGCCTGGTTATTATTTAAATGCATGCTCTAATTACTTTTACATTTGCCTGCTTGTCTACTTAGTTGAGGTAGGGATCCGCGTGACCCCTACTGAGTCTGGCTGTGACTCACCCTTCCTTTTTTCAGGTGAGCCGCCCCAGTCGTCCGTCGATCCTTCTCGTGGTTGTACCGACCGTCGTTAGAGTGCCAGCTGTTGTCAGTTTGTCTTTTTGTTCTTTTGGGCCGGGGTATGCCCCGTGTAGTTGTACAGTGGACCTCTGTTATTTGTAAATCTGGACTATTGTATATATTTTACCACTCTGATATTTTAAATTGCTTTCACACTTATTTATTAATTGCTGTCCTAATTAATATTGCGCGTCTGCGGTCTCAATTCGTTATGCAACTCCTCAGCAAACTCTACTAACCCTTCAGGGGCCTCATCAGCCTCTTGGGTGGCTTCCCCAGTTCTTGGTATCGGTATATCAATGTCATCGGTATATCGGTATCCGGAGCTCTGGGTCGTCACACGAACACTCTCTTGGCAAGTCTGTGCAATATTCATATCTGTTTGACCATCGTATGTTTCGACATGTCAACAGGTCAACTGCTCGAGATCTTTAATGAGGGCACGTGATCCAAGGTTGACTGTCCCTGACAAAGGATTGCCATGAGGGAAGCTACAGGGCTCAGAATTGGACAAGTGGCTAAAAGTTCACTGGAATCATTTGGCAGGAATGTTCCCTCCACACGCCCAGTAAGTGAGCTTATGGGTCCCTGACTGAAGATATATAAGACTCCTCTTCTGCGAATAGATCTAGATGAGATTTTTGAAGACAAGAACAACAAGAATTAAAGAAGAATTAGAGAGTGTAGCAGATAGATACAAGCAGAAAGAGAAGAAGATCTGTAAGAGATAGATAAGAGAAGGATCGAAAGGAGGAACTGAAAGTTGTATTCATCGGTCTCTTGGTTCAGAACTAGAGCCAATCTGATCATTGTCCTGAGCTACAATTCAGACTTGTTTTTGGTTTTCCATTTTTTGTTTATTTTGTTTTAAAACTCTAGTTACTCAAGCTGTGTGCCAGCAGAGGTTAAGCTGTAATCCTCAGCGGTTGCAGAGGTTGTATCCTCTGGTCAGGTGAAGCTGTAATCCTCAGCGATTGCAGAGAAGGAGTTCTCTGGATAGGTAAAGCTGTAATCCTCAGCGGCAGAGGTGGATTCCTCTGGATAGAGAAGCTGTAACGCTCAGCAGAGTGTAGGGAAGGAATTCTCCGAAGCTATGGATCAGCGGCAAGCTGTTAGTCAGCAGTGAAGCCACACTCAATTGAGTGTGGGGTGGACGTAGGTCAAGATGACCGAACCACCTAAAATGTCTGTGAGCAGTGGTTTGCATTTGTATGTTTGTTCTGTATCTCTCTTCTCCTTCACAGGTTTGGTTCACTCTTAGCTTGAGCGCCATTTACTCAATTTGATGTTAGCGATGTTTGACTCTGAACGCAAAGGATTATATATATGCCTTGTCGTGTCTTGATCACGTGTTAGCAGGTTAAGTGTTTGCTCACTAGTTTAAAAGAAGATTTGAATTCTAGGTTTCTTCGGGGGTGATCCTTTCAATCAGTCCTTAGAAGTGCGTTCACAGTTTTTGTTGGTCAATATCTCAAAAAGATCCATTCACCCCCCCTTTGGATCTATTTCCGCGCACCACCTATTTCAACAATTGGTATTAGAGCGGTTCACTGATTCATCAGATCCAACGATCTGCAGTGGATCCTGCTGTCTTCCGGTGCATTAGCTGATTCTGCTGAGTATCTAGTCTCTTGCATCTCATTTGCTTGCCATGGAGTCTAAGTCAGTTGTTCCCTTGTTCGATGGATTGTGTTTCTCTGACTGGCATAGAGAGTTTAGGGATTACATGAATTCCGTAGATTCAAATCTGTTGGTTTTAATTGAATATGGACCATAGATATTCCAGTGAATAAGTCTGACTGGAATATTGGTCACGAGCTGATGAACGTTGAGAATAGAAAAGCCCTGGAAATGCTGAAAGGGGTGATAAAGGCTAATGTACTTTCATGCTTGGCTGAGTGCAGGAACACTTAGGAGTTGATGAATGAGCTGACTTTCAGATATGGTGAAGAGAATCATAAGTGCCTTATGACAAAGGATCACAGCTGTGATCAGTCTGACGACTCTTCATCAAAGGTAAACTCCGAATCAGAACAAAATTCATTGCATGAATTAATTGAGATGTATGATAATTTGCTTGATAGTTACAAATCTGAAAAATGTGAAATGAAGAAAATGAAAAAGAGCATGTTATATGAAATAAGAGAATTGAAGTGTGAAAATGCCAATTTAAAAGACAGTTTGAAAAGATGTGAGAATGCATGCAAAAATTATGATTCTGTTAAAAAGTTGAACAATGATCTCCTATCTGAACTTAGGCTGCAAGAGCAACAAGTTGAGTCTCTTAAAGAAGAGATAGAAGATCTGAGGAATAAAGGCGTGGAATTAGAATCGACAGAGCAAAAATTGGTTGAAAAACTGAAAAATGTTAATTCAGATATATTGATTGAAGAAAACTACAAGTTAAAGGATCAAAATAAACGTCTGATGGTTCTGAATGTTGTAATGTTTGAAAAATGGATGTCTATTGAAAAAGTAAAATGTGCATTGAATGAAGTTGATGTTGAAAGGGAACAGGAACTGATTCAAGAAAATAATAAGTTGAAAAATCTAAATGATGCACTGCATCACCAGATAATTTCCAGTGAAACTAAGATTGCTAGCTATGAATTGAACATCACTTCCTTGAATTCTGAAATTCAGGACCTTAAAAATTCATTGTCAAAATTTGTTCAAGGAAAAGATAATCTAAACAAGATCCTCGATGCCAAAATAAGTTATCAAAAGGAAGGGTTAGAATATAATCCTTGAGGTAAGAAGGATCTTGTTGATAAAAATCAAAAATCTTTGGCTTCTAGTTCTGCTACAACTGTTTTCCAGTTTACTGCTAAGAGGACTGAAAATCAAGATAAAAATCTAAAAAATGGAGGAAAACAGAAAAAGGTTGAAGGCAAAAGGAAAGCCAAAGCTTCATCTGATGCTGTTATGATTTCATCTGGTTCTGAAAAATGTCATGAACAAGTGCATGTTACAAAACATTTCCCCATTCATTCACATGCACACACAAGAATCACTTCATGTCATTATTGTGGCAAACTAGGCCATCAAATGCATGAGTGTAGAATAATGGAACAAGATAAATTGAATGCCAGGAAAATTCATGATAAATCCCATGCATTCAATAAAAAGAAGAAAATCCATTGCTTCCACTGTGAGAAGTTGGGCCATGTTGCAGCCCACTGCTGGGATGCCCTGAGAAGAAGAGGTAGTTCAAAACCTAAGAATTTCCCTATGAATAAAACTGTCGTTAATAGAAAAACTCATGCATGTTTTGAGTGTGGTAAAGTTGGCCATCGTGCCTTTGAGTGCTAGGATATGAAAAGGAGCACTAATTTCCATGGCACAAACATCTTAACGAATGTCCACCCACAAAAATACCATGTTTATTCTGTCAAGAAAAATTTGAATGACTGCCATACTATGAAATTTAATGATAGAAAGGTTTGGAAATCCTTGTGTGCACCTGCCAAAGGTGTTACTCAACTGATAGGACCCAAGAGCTCTTGGGTCCCCAAATTTGCAAAATGATTTTTACTTGCAGGTGTGCCTTGAAGAAGGAAATAAACGGGTAATAAAATCAAGGCACACAAAGGTCAGTCAACCCCACTCTCTTCTCTTGTTTATCTTGTCTTCTCTTCCATTAGTAATGCATAAATGATCAGATTGCTTCTTTACAGTGATCAATGTCAATCCACCGATTCATGCTGTTAATTGATGCAAATTTTTTTATACATGTTGATGAATGTAATTCATGATAATTAGTAGATGCATCCATTTGCATGATTTCTTAGTTTATCAAATAGATACACTTGCACATTGCATTACCAAGTCTGTGCACAGTCAAATGTGTCTGCATATTACATTAGTGCAAGCTTAGCTAGTATGTTCACAAAGTCGGTGCAAGTCGGTGTGCATTCACTAGGTCCGTGCATAGTTGCATAAAACGCAAGTCAAAGTCTGTACAGACTTTTCCCATATGTGTAGCAAGGTCGGAGCACTCATTAGCAACATGCATACAAACTCGGTGCATCCCTTGCCTCGAGTCAGATGAAGTCGATGTAGTCTTGTGTGTCATGACAAATATGGGTCTGTGCATGCTCACGTAGAACACATACATATCTGTGTACCTTAAGAAAATCAAATAGTGATTGTTTGATATCTCTGCACATTCTGAGGGGAACTGAACTTATCAGAGATCAAATCCATGTTTCGGTTAATGATGTCTTGCTGCTTAGACTGTCAGTCGTTTATGTTTGCTGAGATGTAAGGTACTGCTGTTATGATATAGTCTTTGAAGTCTGCTTGAGTCTGATATAAGTTGAGAGGTCAATTGGTTAAGGATTGAGTTTTTGGATGCACTAACTTTCCACAAGACTGAATGATTGCTAGGTTATAAGAGTGAATGGCCATCTGATGTTGGCATTTAAGATTGTGCTTTAGGATCTATGCTATCTGGCCTTGAGTCTTAACCCTGCTCATGAGTGGCCTTTACCTACATCACTTTGTTCATTGTCTTCTTCTCTTCTTCACATCTATCTTCAAAGAAGATTCATAGATTGTGCTAGTCAGGGGGAGTAATATCTGATCAATGTCACCTTTACTTATCTTCAATAATTAACTACTGAAATCACCCTGAACTCAGAACAAAATTGCTGATCTTAATTGAGATGTGATTTGCAGTATATGAATATTAAATCTTATCTAAAAAGCTCTCATAATTAACCTGAATGATATCTCAATGGTCTTAAAATAGTTCAAATTGGAAATTGCTTAGTAAGGCATCTAAAATCTGAAAGCTTTTAGTAAGAAGCCAATCTGATAGGAAACCTAAGATTTATATGGCCCTTATGTCATGTCTAAAGAAAAATCTGATAAAGGACCTGGGAATATGCCATTAAATGAAAAATTGATAGTGGTAGAGCAATGGCATTTTATTTGAGAAACTGACCATCTGTGTCAAAAAAATTCAGAGGTCAAGTCATGATAATTAATGTTATCTATGTTCAAAAATTATGAAACATAAAGGTAAACTGCACTAAGTAACCAGGGACTTTGGTGTTTGATCAACATGCTTCCTTGAGTAAAAAGGTGCAGTTATACTGAAATGTTCAATCAAAATTGTGCAAAAGATCAATGAAATATATGGTTGACCCTATGGTTCCTTCGTTAAATTTATACTCATTTAAGTTCAATATAAAAATTAGTTTTTCAATCAGTAATTGGCTAATGAAAGGGGATAGTAAGATTGAGGATTTCTTTGACTGGGTTATTTCCTTGATTAAGTTGTTTCATTTCCATTGATTCATAAGGATAAATTGTGGAGAATAACATGTTGAGATATAATCTCATATGCCGAAAATCGCATTTCCGCATAGAAAGGCATTTTATTTTAAAGTAAGGGGCAGTTTGGGTATTAATTGTTGAATATTGGTAAAGTTGGCTGTGTCTCTTATATACGTAACCCTACTTGCTTTACAATCATACCCTCTCCTTTGAAGCCGAAGTGACCTCCCGCTCTCTCGTGTCCTCCTCTCTCAAGTTCAGCCTGCAAGCCTGCTTCTCCAGTCTTCCCTCTTCTCATCTCGTTCATTCCTTCTCCACGTTTCTTCCTTCTCTCCTCATTGCTTCCACCATGCCTTCTCTGTCCGCCACAAGTGAAGGGAAGAAGAATGGCACAGAAGAGCAACAGCCGCCGCCTCCTCAAGCAATGAAGATCGATGTGGCTAAATGTTATGAGCGCAAATCAAAGGAGTCACATGCGAAGAGAGCATCTTCGGAACCGGTTCAGGAGAACTCAGATAAAGGGAAGAGGAAGGCGATGGAAGTTCTGATGGAGGATTCTTCGGAAGAGCAGTTGCCAACAGATGTGCTCAAAGAGGTATCTCAACAAAAGAAGGAAAAAGGGAAAGTAAAGGTAGAAGAGACTTCCTCCAAGCGGCGCAAGACTGCTAAGTCTTCTACACAGGTTGAGGTGATATTGGAAGCCGGAAAGATGGTGCTTCCATGGTACGTAGATTTCGATGATCAACCTATGATTTCTGAATTCCCTGAATTATTGGAAATTTTTGAGTTCCAAAAATGGAAGAAATTCTTGAGTAAGCATAGGTCATATTATCCTAGACTGGTTGCGAAATTTTACTGCAATATGAGTTTTGACTCTGAAAAGTCTAGGGTTTAGTCTGTAGTCAAAGGAGTAAAGATTTATTTGTCTAGGCATTTTCTACATAAGGTCTTTCGTATTCCAGAAGGAGGGGTAGTAGAAGGTGAATTTGATGTAAACCCACATGAGGCCTACTCCCCCATTACAGAACTGCCTAGAGACCCCATAGATCCAAAGAAACATACTTATCTCACTCAGTTCAATGCATGCAAATTTTCCCCTCTAAGGAGATTATTACATCATATCATTACAACTATGATAACTCCACAAGTTGGAGGTAGAGGGAGAGTGACAGATTCTCAGAGATTTATTCTCTTCTGCCTACTCAAGGGTATCAAGATTTGTCTACCAGCAATAATGATTCAGATAATGAGCACCTTCAAGGAGTCAAAGAGAAATTTACCTTATGCTGCTCATCTTACAACAATCTTCAGAAAAATGAAAATTCCACTAGAAAAGGAATCATCAAAAGATATTCCCAAAGTAAAAATTTATAACTTGGATTTTATCAACAAGTACTTGAGGTTGAAATCATCCAAAGGTAGTAAAGTGAAAGATGCCAAAGATCAAAGTGAACAGCCTCAGGTCAGTCTAGAAAAAGATCAAGAAGTGTCAGATGAACAGGACCCAGCTCCTTTGAAGAAGAAAAAGAAAACTCAAGTTGACTCATCATCAAAACATCATACTCAAGTTCCTCATGGAAAAACCACTCTTATGTCAGATGAAAGAGATCAATCAACTGCTGTACAACAAGAAGAAATTGTTGCTGAGTCTACTGAGAAGAATGTCAAGAATCTTCAATTGGATCAAGACATCAGCCTGTTGTTTGATAGATTTGGTGTACAATCTGAACAGGAACAGTATATAGGCTAGCAAGAACAAGAGGCAAGTGTGGAAGAGGAAAGAACTGAAATTCCTCAAGAAGAGGAAAGGGAAGAAGAGTCTCTAGCTGAAATGATTACACAGATAATGAAAGAAGCCGCTGAACATGTATATGAAGAAATTGCAGAGTCAATGGTCAATGAACAGGAGAATGAACCACAGGGAGCTCAAGTACCTACTAAAGAAGTTCCACAGGGGCAACCAATTGCTCCAACTCCAGGGGTAGCTGAGGAAGACACACATGAATATGTTATGGGTCCTGCTCCTCACTATAGAATGTATCCAAGAATGTCATTTGCTCAAGCTCCTGAATATGGTCCACATTTCGGGGGAGTAATTAGTCTTGGTACACCACCCCCTCCATCTCCTGAACAGCAGCATGCGTACCACACTGAAATTCCAGACTCTAGTGCCTCTACATTTAGTTCACCTAAAACTAATGCTGAGTCTAACATCGTACAAATGCTGTCTAATCTGACTGAGATAGTGCTGAATCAAAATGAATTGATGAATAAACAGTTTCTGTCCAATACCCTTCAAGTGGACAGAGTAGATGCCCGAATGCAACATCTGGAGAAGATTGTGAAAGCTCAATGGATTGAGTTTATGACTGCTAAACAAAAAATTGATGCAGTAGTTCGAGAGATTTTGGAATCTCTTATGGGTGTCAGCAATAGAGTTGGTGACATGGTGAGCAAAATACAAGACACTCAACTCTCAACTTTCAGTAAGCTGGCTCAAATCCTTAGCCACACTTTTGATCTTAAGATTGAGTTTGAAATGATAAAGAGTACATTGAACAAAATTGCAGCCAGTCATCCTGAAATCATTAACAAGTTTAAAGTTGTCCAGTCTCAATTGCAGACCCTCTCAGAGACTGTTAAACAATCTCTCATAAAACAAGATTCTACCACCTCCCTAGTGGACAGACTGGGGAGCACAGTGCATCAAAGGCTAGATGAGCTATAAGACTCCATTAGAGATTTTCACACCTCTGTACTGAACATACTTTCAACCCCTGGTTCCAGCTCTGCACATCATCCAAGAGACAGGGGGAGTTACCGGGGTCACTGATTTCCTTTAGTTCCCCATTTTTGATAATGACAAAGGGGGAGAATATTGTGGTGGAATGTGTGAATGTGTGAATGAAAGGGACAGACAGTTTTCAATTTACTGGTGGTGGTCAGTTTTGTTTGATTGACAGTTTTTGGATGAAAAGAAAATGCTGAATGAGATTTTTCACTCAAACACTACCTTGTATCTTCTTACAGTACACAGAAATGCTATGTTGTGTTGCATGTTTGTGTGTTTGTGTTGAATGCATGTTTGTGTTGAATGCATGCTTTATTTTGTATGGTAACTTTGTTATGAATGTTAGCAAATAAATCATACATGACTTATAGTTGTCATCATCAAAAAGGGGGAGATTGTCGGAACCCTGGTTTTGATAATGACAATCTATGAGTCATGTAAGACTGGAATATATATATATATATATATATATATATATATATATATATATATGTGTGTGTGTGTGTGTGTGTGTGTGTGTGTGTGTGTGTGTGTGTGTGTGTGTGTGTGTGTGTGTGTTTGCAATTGATTTTTACATACATGATTAAATCTATGCATAGTTGCGTCATTCATCTATCGCATAAGAAGTCCGTGCATATTCTGTTTGCGCATTGAGAGTCGGTGCGAGTTCTGTCTCGAGTGTATAGAAAGTCGGTGCACCGTTTTGTTAAGTCTGTGCATACCACGTTATCTGCCAGATAACGTCGGTATATGTCTTAGTCGTTTACCCTCATAGTTAGTGCATCTTTTTGTTCCTTGCATACACAAAGTCTGTGCACACTTGGCGTGTGCAAGATCAAACTCGGTGCAAGCAGCATTTCATTCATCCTCGCATTTGGCGCAAGTCCATCATGTGCTCACCAAGTCCGTGCAACTCTCGTTGTTGTATGCACACAGGTCTGTGCAACTTTAGTTGCTACGAGCATTTAAGTTTGTGCATTGTTTCATGTCTGTTGGGATTAGGTCGGTGCATATTTTCTTTATGCATAAAGTGAGTCTATGCATGTCTCGCTACAAGCATCCCAAAGTCTGTACACTTTCCTTCTATATTCTATTAAGTCTGTGCACACTTGGTGCGAGCGAAATCAAAGTCCGTGCACTCGTGCACTTCGTGCAACTAAGTCGGTGCATCTCTAATCTTTATGCTATGCGAAGTCTATGCATCTTCTAGCCCTTTGGCCATAATAAGTCTGTGCATACTTCTTTGTGCACATTGATGGCTTATGTAGAACCTGTCAATGTATGCATTAAGTCTGTGCATACTAAATCTGCCCATGTGAGATTTATGAACTGTCGAACACTCTCTTGGCAAGTCTGTGCAATATTCATATCTGTTTGCCCATCGTATGTTTCAACATGTCAACAGGTCAACTGCTCGAGATCTTTAATGAGGGCACATGATCCAAGGTGGACTGTCCCTGACAAAGGAATGCCATGAGGGAAGCTATAGGGCTCAGAATTGGACAAGTGGCTAAAAGTTCACTAGAATCATTTGGCGGAAATGTTCCCTCCACACGCCCAGTAAGTGAGCTTATGGGTCCCTGATTGAAGATATATAAGACTCCTCTTCTGCAAACAGATCTAGATGAGATTTTTGAAGACAAGAACAAAAAGAATTAAAGAAGAATTGGAGAGTGCAGCAGATAGATACAAGCAAAAAAAGAAGAAGATCTGTAAGAGTGAGATAAGAGAGGGATCGAAAGAAGGAGGAACTAAAAGTTGTATTCATCGGTCTCTTGGTTCAGAACCAGAGCCGATCTGATCATTGTCCTGAGCTACAGTTCAGTCTTGTTTTTGGTTTTCCATTTTTCATTTTATTTTGTTTTAAAACTCTGGTTACTCAAGCTGTGTGTCAGCAGAGGTTAAGCTGTAATCTTCACCGATTGCAGAGGTGGTATCCTCTGGTCAGGTGAAGTTGTAATCCTCAGCGATTGCAGAGAAGGAGTTCTCTGGATAGGTAAAGCTGTAATCCTCAGCGGCAGAGGTGGATTCCTCTGGATAGAGAAGCTATAACGCTTAGTAGATTGTAGGGAAGGAATTCTCCGAAGCTGTGGATCAGCGGCAAGCTGTTAGTCAGCAGTGAAGCCACACTCAATTGACTGTGGGGTGGACGTAGGTCAAGACGACCGAACCACCTAAAAATTCTGTGAGTAGTGGTTTGCATTTGTGTGTTTGTTCCGTATCTCTCTTCTCCTTCACAGGTTTGGTTCACTGTTAGTTTGAGCGCCATTTACTCAATTTGATGTTAGCGTTGTTTGACTCTGAACGCAGAGGATTATATATATGCCTTGTCGTGTCTTGATCACGTGTTAGCAGGTTAGGTGTTTGCTCACTGGTTTAAAAGAAGATTTGAATTCTAGGTGTCTTCGGGGGTGATCCTTTCAATCAGTCCTTAGAAGTGTGTTCGCAGTTTTTGTTGGTCAATATCTCAAAAAGATCCATTCACCCCCCCTTTGGATCTATTTTCGCGCACCACCTGTTTCAACACTTTCTGCTTCTTTGTACGCGGGGCTACCTTTAGAGTGACCCCCTCCCATCTCCTGAGGACCCGAGGAGGTGGCTGGCGGACTGCACCCGAGGTTACCACAACCTCGATTTTCCAGAGGAGCCTTGGATGACAGTGTTGGTGGCGATGTGGGCTGAGTTCCTACGACTTCGTCAGACACAGGAGCGGAGAGCTCAGAGGCTGGCTGCCATCAGGGAGAGCAAGAGAGGCTGGACCGGCTGGTGGCGACTGCAGCTGAGTAGAGGGGCCACACTGCGGCGGCTCAGGCACGCATCCGGGACCGGGCTGCTCAACTGGGGGAGGTCGAGAGTAGGATTGAGGCCTTAACGAAGGCCTTAGAGGAGCAGCAGTCGACCGTCGACCGTGTCAGAGGTGAGTGGCGAGAGGCTGTGAGCATAGTCGAGGCCAGCACTCAGATCTTGTCAGCTCTTGAGGTGAAGTTCGCGGCTGCTCAGTCTCGCCTGTCGGCGCTGGAGGAGAGTGAGCCCTGACTTGGTTGTACCTCTTTTTTTTTGTTATACTCTATGCCCGGTTGCACAGATTTCTTTCGTTACCCCAAGGGCATGTCTTGGGATCCTTTAGAGAATATGAATGACAAAATACTAGATTCCTTTTTGTCACTCATTGCGTCATCCCACCCTTTCTCTTGTGGAACAAAACTGGATGTATGGGTTGGCAACCACGTACTGCTAGTCGTGGTTGATTCTTCTACTATACGCTGGAATGTGATTATAATAATGCTAACTTTATGCTTGGAACTGCAGGCCGGGAATTAGGCAATAGAGGTAGAGTACCTGATGTCGATGACAGGGAACTGAGTACCGGAGTCTGGGCATCAGCTACTTGGGGCTGGGTTTTGGATACTAGAGGTTGGGCACTGGGTACATTGATGTTGAGCATAGGGTACTGGAGGGGCTGAGCACTGGGTACTGGAGATTGGGCTTCACGTATTGGGGTCTGGGTACTGGATATTGGGGGCTTAGTGTTGAGTATTGGAAGCTGGACATCGGGTATTGGGGGTCTACCTGAGTGAGGCATGTTGATCGGGATGACTAGAAACCAGAGGATGAGAGGTAACCCATACGAGTCTGTTAATTTAGGGGACTGGAAACTGGAAGATGGTGGCTGGAGGCTGTCTGATGACGGTGTGGTAGGATGTTGCTGGAGTTTGCTGGAGGCTGTGGCCGACCTATGATGGTGTGTTGGCCTAAGCTTATGGGGTTGTCGAAGGGCTGTGGTATATTAGCCAAAACTAGTTCCCAACTAGCTTGCTGTTGACATATTGTTAGCTGAAAATGTAGTCCATATCAGTCTGGAGAACTGGAACAGGGGCTAGGCAGCTGACTGTTGAGGTGCTATAGCTGGAGACTGGGACGAGAGTTGGAACTGGAACTGATGTTGGAACTGGAACTGGTGCCGGCCGGCTGACCGTTAAAGTGTTGTAGCCGGGGGGCTGGGACTGAAATTAGAACTAGAACTGGTGCAGGAACAAGAATTGGAGCCGGTCGGCTGACCATTAAGGTGTCATAGCCGGGGGCTGAGAAATGGACTTGGAATTGGAACTGGTGTTGGGACTGGAACTGGTACTGGAACCTTCTTAAGGTGAGGGTTGCCAACGTCGCAGGTGAGCACTGGGTTTGCCATCGGGACAGTGCTGAGACCTGGTGGCCATCTGCCATTGAGGAGCTGGGAAGTGTGGACGCACTTTTGGGATCTCTTTTATCTATTTCATTTGTTTATTTATTTTATTTATTTATTCGTTTATTTTGTGCGTGGGCATGCCAATCACAAGGTGACAGTTTATTCGGGCTTCGAAGAAGCCACTGGTGCACGCCGTCTGACTGATCAAGCGATAGTGAGTTTTGCATTGGGACTAAAACATGTCATGCCGTAAAGGTCACGATGTTAATTATATCCTATTGGGGAGGGGAAAACCCTTGATTGATCGCTAGGAAAAAGGACCCTATGGCTTAAGATTAGTATTGATGAGATGAGATAATAAAATTCACGAACTGCGTTAAAAAAGGGCCCCGCGTTAAGGCGTAAACGTTCAAGCCATGTTGGTCGCTTATGGACCATTTCATATTCGTGCGGAAGTCTGTGTTGAAAGCATGATTAAGACAGAGATAAAACCTGTGCAAATGTCTGTTGAGTATACGGCTAGTTTGATTGTAGGGTGGGACTAAATCCTGATCAGAATGGGTCAAATTCAAGGAGCTATCAGTCCAAGGCAATGCCGAGTCATGGCCATATCGAGGTGGCTCCCGAGGTCCAAACCTGACTTGCTGGGACGTCATTGATATTCTTTTCACACCTGGTCTGAGGGAAGCGAGGACTCCAGAGCGTGCATTGTTACATTTTTTTATTGTTTGGTTATTTGATTGATTGATATTTATATTTTTTTGATGGATGGGTGCATTTCTGTTCACTGGTTATTATTTTTTTATTGCTTGATATTTATATTTTTTTGATGGATGGGTGCATTTTGTGTTCATTTATTATTATTATTATTATATTTTTTATTTGGTTTCTTGATTTTCTTTTATTCACTTAAATGCATGGGTATAATTTATTCATTTGTTATTATTTGTTCTTTGTTTGGCATTTTTTTGTTTGATATTATTTTTTGTTTGATTATTTATCACTTTAGATGTTGTTTTGTTTAATTATTTTTTGTTGTTATTAGATTATTTATCAATTTTTTGTTGTTGTTTTGCTTTGCCTCTTCTTTCCCTTTTTTATTGTTCCTTTCTACTTTAGTTCCCTTTTACTTGTTTTTTTTGTTTTAGGAAACAAGAGAAGGAGAGAGTGAATCGGCGTAGGGAGAGAGGCAGAGATAGGGAGAGGGAGATGAGTCGGCGTAGAGAGAGGAAGAGATAGGGACAGGGGGATGAGTCGGCATAGAGAGAGAGAGAGAGAGAGAGAGAGAGAGAGAGAGGTGGCGAATCGGTGCAGGGAGAGAGGAATGAGAGAGGGGGGTTGATCCGGCGTGATCTTCTCGCACCGGATCACTCCCCGCTTCTGCTTTTATTTATTTATTTATATGAGGATTTCACTCTGGCACGTATCACTCCCCGCTTCCGCTTTTTATTATTTATTTATATGAGGATTTCACTCTGCAGATGTAGGCGCGATAACGGGGCTCTCAGCACTCTTTATTTTTTCTTGACGTAGCCTCTCTTCTTCCTTTTTTTCTTGCAGCCAGCCTCCTCCAGCCGCCGGGGAGAAGCCAGAGAGAGGTTTCAAAGGCCCCCTCTCCTTCATTTATGCACGCATGCGGGGAAGCTTTACGTTGGCGTGTTTGTTTTCCAAACGCCGCAAGCAGTAGAGGGCAGGCAGACGTGTCGAGCTCCCCTCGTTCCCGCGCTGAAGAAGATAGGGGCCGCCGCAGGTCTACGGGCGAGGCTGCAGGGATCAGGTAGAGGCTATCGCTTCACCCCGCAAGTAGCAGTGCCCCGTCGGATGAGTGGGGTACACCCGCAGGTTCGAGCTTAAGAGGGGGGTGCCTTGTGCACCGACTCAAGGCCATGGGGCTTCTCGCACCAGATCAAGTGCAAGGAAAGGCCGCGCCAATTCAAAGAGGTTGAGGGGTGGAGGCCGCCCACCGGTTCAAGATGGCATGGGCCCTTGGCCGATTCAAGTGGGAAAGGGAGAGGTTGTCGGTTCATGTGGAGAGAGGAGGGCACGCCGCTTCAGGAGCTTTGAGGGCCTTGCGCCAGTTCATGTTGCAAGAGGGGGACGAGTGCTTATTCAAGTCCATGGAGGGGCCTATGCTGATTCACATGCATCAAAAGGGAGTGCCCCGATTCAATGGGCCCTTTCATGTGTTTCTTTTTATTTTCTTCATTATCTTTTTTTGTTGTTTTCTTTATTGTCTTTTGTTCTCGCATGCATTGGTATGCGTGCATAGACATACCTCTTCTTTTCCTTCTACGTCGCCCTTATTCTGCTCGGGGTGGCTTGGAGTTCTTACTGGTGAATTTTAGGTGTCCACAAATGTCCCCCGCCTGTGGGTGGCGCAAGCGAGGGACGAGTGCGCGGGGCTCGCGGGTGTAGACTCTTCGTCATATCATTTCATGAGCCGACATGCAGTCAGTCCGGTGTAAATTCACGGGAAAGCACTCACCCCTTCAACGAAGGGATGGGGGGTTCGTTTCACCACAGTGAGCACACGGGCCAAGAAGTTTAGCCCGAGAAAGGTTTAGGCATCAACATGGGGTCGATGTCGAAGCAAAGAGACAGGGTTTCATGCATCGACCCAGACAGAAGGTCTAAGCCAACGGGTGAGGTCAATCTCGGTGGGATTGGCGGCTCGTGTTGGGTTAATGGGGGTTGTTTATTCATCGACTTGGATGGGAGGTCTAAGTCGAAGGTTTTGTAATGAACCCGGTGGGACAGAGCAAAGTTTGTGTATTCATTGGCTTAGACGGAAGGTCCAAGACAAAGCAAGGGTCTTTTTGCTCGTGGCTTTAGACGGAAGGTCTGGGCCACAGGTTTATTCGTCAGCGTCGATAGGGTGCCGGGAGCTGACGTTGTTTATTCGTTGACACGGGGTTAGTGTCAAAGCAAAGGGGGTCTTTTTGTTCTTTAATGCGTCGGTGATGCTGACTATATGAGGGGTCTTTTTATTCATCAAATCCAGATGGAAGGTTTGGGCCGAAAGAAGGATGTCCTTTTATTCGTTGACTTGGATGGAAGGTCTGAGTCAAAGCAAGGGGTCTTTTTATTCATCGACTCCAGACAAAAGATCTGGGCCGATGGAAAGAGGTCTTTTTTATTCATTGACTTGGACGGAAGGTCCGAGCCAAAGCAAGGGGTCTTTTTATTCATCGACTCCAGACGGAAGGTCTGAGCTAATGTGGAAGGGTCTTTTTGTTCTTTAGCCGGACGGAAGGTCCGATCTAGAGTGGAAGAGTCTTTTTGTTCTCCAGCCGGACGGAAGATCCAATCCAGAGTGGAATGGACTTTTTGTTCTCTAGTCGGGATGAGAAGTTCGACTCGGAGTGGAAGAGTCTTTTTGTTCTCTAGCCAGACGAAAGATCCGATCCAGAGTGGAAGGGTCTTTTTGTTCTCTAACTGGGATGGGAAGTCCGACTCACAGTGAAAGGGGTCTTTTTTTTCTCTAGCCGGATGAAAGGTTCAATCCAGAGTGGAAGGGTCTTTTGTTCTCTAGCCGGGACGAGAAGGTCCGGTCCAGAGTAGAAGAGTCTTTTTGTTCTCTAGTCGGACGGAAGGTCCGATCTAGGGTGGAAGGGTCTTTTTGTTCTCTAGCCGGACGGAAGGTCCGATCTAGAGTGGAAGGGTCTTTTTGTTCATGGCTTCAGATGAAAAGTCTGGGCCACAGGTTTATTCGTCAGTGGGAAAAAAGGTTGTAATGTTGAGCTGCATTTGGGGCTTTTACTACTGCATGGAGTGCAGTTGTTGGGTTATTCGGCCAAGAAGAATAATCTGGGTCAGAGTAGAGATTTTGAATTCTAGTGGGACTTGATGAATTGATATCCCCCAGTGACTTTGATGATTTTTTTATTTTTATTATATATATATATATTTTCTTTTTATTTCTTCTTCTTCTTTCTTCTTTTTTTCCTCTCTTTTTTAGTTTCTTTTTCTTCTTTTTCTTTCTTTCTTTTTCTTTCTTTCTATTATTTCTAGCCAAGCATACAAGCATTCATTAATAGCAAGAATACGGTAGGTATGTAAAAATAGCTTCCCTCTATCGAGGATAGGATACAGACATCGCCCATAATTCACAGACAAAGTGCAGTTCGTGCAGCACAACTAAAGGGGATGTGCATACGTAACAAAGACATCGCATAGTCTATGTTTGTGGTTAAAACCACAATCTACAACTGAGACAATTTCTCTGTGGTGCGGAAGTGCGGGTATGCGGGCAATGAGCCCAAATCATAGGGATATGCAGCCTTTCCAAGTAACACTCGAGGATTACTCTACCGCCTACACATGCATTTTAGGTTTTCACCTTTCGGTAGCTTCACACAGCCCCCTAGTTTATTCTTTTTTTTTGATTGCGGACTTCACCATTCAACTTGAGTCTCCTTATGTGTCTCAATGGGGATTCTCGGTTACTAGGTGTAATGCCCTGGATCCTTGGTGGATCTTTGCTGGATCCTTTGCAGGTCTTGTGGGATCTTTCGGAACTGTTTCGGATTGGTTTCGTTGAGTTTCGGTGCGCTTTTGTGGCTTCCGAGTTGAGTTTGACGAGCCGTGTAGGTTTTTCTCACGTACTAGTTACAGAACCCTACGGTGAGTTTGTTTGTCAATTCTCGAACTCGTGGATGCTGCAGCGACGATGTACTCTTCGAGCCGGTCGTTTCGGCTATTTTTGCGTATTTTTCTGAATTTGTGCATTTTCGGCGCATTTTCAGAATTTTCGGAAATTAGGAAAATTTCCTAATTTCTTTTCTTTTTATTTCCTTTTCCTCTCTCTCTCTCCTCACTCTCGCGATCTCACTCTCTCTCTCCCGTTCTCTCTCGTTCTTCCCCCTCTTTGGCCCCGGCTGCAGACGGAGTGATCGTGGGCGGGTTGGCGAGGCTGTGGAGCTGGCTGGGTGCGCGATGGAGCAAGGATCGGATCGATTCTGGCGCGATCCCGAACGGTGGATTCAAAGCCGGTGAAATCGGTTCGCGAGTGGATTTCGGCGTGGTTTAGTCCCTTCGGGGCACGGTTTCTTCGGTGGAGGTAGGGTGACTGATCCTTACTTCGTCCTCTCCGTTTTCCCTGCCATTGCACGGCGTTCGGCTAGGAAACGACCGAGTTTGGGCTTGTTTTGCCTAAACCGTGATTTTCGTGGTTTTTAGGGTCGGCCGGTAAACGGCGACCATTTGCGGCGTAGTTAGTTTCTAACTGACCGCTGGGATGTTAGGATCCCATCCACGTTAGTTTCGTGTGATTTGGTGTTCATTCGAGGCCGGTAGAAGCCCGGGAACCTCGGTGACCCACTTAGGGTCGATTTGTCTAAATCGCCCGGATCTTGCGTTTTTGAGCTTGCATGTGGGGTTTGGAGTCCCCTGGTGTTGTTATTTGTCGTTGTGGTTTGTTTCCCCTGCGTTTCGGCGTGAATGGGGCGTGGAACGGGCCGAGTGGGCCATTCCCCTATTTTTTCGCCGTGACCGATGTGGCGGTCGTATCAGAGGCCGTTATTTGGCTCTGACGGCCCTACGATAGACCGCCATTTGTTTTGGCGTTTTTAAGTTTTCTGGCTTTTGGGACTGTGACGGCCTTAGGGTGGCGCGTCGCTTCCTTGTAACGTGCCTAGGCTAGCGCGTTGCTTCCTTTTTGTCGTTTTGTTTTGGGGTTGAGTCGGTTGATCTAGCGCGCTTGACCCAGTGCGTTAGATGAATGTAATGCGCCCTGCCCTGGCCGTTACTTGCTGTTTGACCGATGTTTGACCTGTTGAGGCGGTGCCTCCAGCGGTCGTGCCCCCGTGCGTTGTTTGAGTGTAACGCGCCTGCCCCTGGCCGTTACATTCTGTTTTGGCCGAGCTTGGGTGGCTGTGCCCGTTGGATGTAGCGGTTGTGCCCCCATGCGTCGTTGTGGTACAACGTGCCTGCTCCTGGCCGTCGTTTGTTGTTTTGTGTTGGGTTGAGGGTGGCTGTGCACGTTGAGAGTAACGCGCCTCCCCCCGTGCGTCGTTTGGCTCTGACGCCCCTCCCCTGCCGCGTCGTTTGGTTGTAACGCGCCTGACGTTGCGCGTTACTTCGCTTTGGTTGAGGGTGGCTGTGCACGTTGAGAATAACGCGCCTACCCCCGTGCGTCGTTTGGTTGTAACGCGCCTGGTGTTGTGCGTTACTTGGCTTTAGTGTGGTTTTGTAGGTTTGTTAGGGTGGTGTGTGTGACGGATTGATTCCCGTCCGTTGTTTGGGAAGTAACGGCCCTAGGCTAGACCGTCGCTTGCTTGTAGCGGTCTAAGGCTGGTGCGTTACATTCCTTGTGCCTTTGTTTTCTGCCCGTTGATTCCTGTGTGTCTTGGCTTGGCCTTGTGGTCTGCCCATTGTCCCGTGGATGTTTCTTGACGTCCTATGAGGGCTAAGACTACGTTGTAAAGTGGCCAAGAGTCTTCTTACTTGCGATAGGATTGTTTATCCTACTTTTGCTTGTATTGCTGTTGGGTTCAGGTCAACCCGGTGTGACCCAGTGGTTGACATGTGGCCTTGTGTGTGTGTGTCTCGATGGTTGCGTCCGGCTCGAGACACTGCTTCTGGATGCCTCGAGGTGTTGTTCTACCTCGGTTTATGTGTCCAGGTGTGTCTGAGGGTTCTTGGTGTTTCCCTCAGGTCTCCGTGTGTTATTTTCTGCGGAGTGTCGTTTCTTGTGTGGCTTAGGATTAGACCGATTGGCGGCTTGTTCCGCTGTTTGTGACAATCTTACATTTGAGTCGTCTGACTAGGGATCGTTATGTTGTAGGTCTAGTTGCCTGGTCCTGAGTCTGTTGGCGGTTGTTTGACTGCCTGGGTGCTTTGTTGTGCACGAGACAGGGCTTTTCTTAGCTGTCTGTGCTGTAGCGCCTGTGTTTCAGAGTTCATGCCTTGTGAGCCTCCCCTGGTTGTAGCCCTAGGCTTTTGCCGACCCACCGGGAGTGGTAGAGGGGTGTTTCCTGTTGCGTTTGGTACGTACGGTTTTTGAGCTAGTTCCGTAGGCCCCGGCCAACGGTAGCGTCCTACCGAGGGGAATACTAGCTAGAGGCCTGACCTAGGTAGAGGTCGGTGTGTGCACACGTGGTCAGGGACTAGGGACTTGCGCCGACGGGAGTGGCCCTAACTAGTCACTCGTAGTTGGTGCTGTAGTCTTGTGCTGTGGTGCCGTGTTTCCTTGGAACAGTTGTTCCTTGGACCTGGTTCTTGGTGTGTCTTGTCCTTGAGTGACTTGACACTTGTGGCGCAGTGTAAGTCGTCAGTGGACGCATCTGGCTGTTCTCTAGTGGGAGGGTGCTCCTGTCACTCGGTGCGGTGACTCTCGCGTTATCTTGCGCGCTGTGACCTTTGCGAGTTGCCCTCTTGTGGCTGTACTCGAGGTCGGTGTTTTGTCGTTTGCATGACGTTCTAGTCATGCGTGGGGCTGTGTGCACGACTGTTCCAGTCGTGTTTGTCTGTGTTTTCGGCGTCGGTGTCTGCCTTCGCCTTTGTTTTGGCTGACGGATTAGGTTACCCTACTGTGTAAGTTTGGGGTTGACCGTCTGTTGCCGTTTGGAGTAGCTTAGGGTGCCGAGTTCTCCTCGGTGGCCGTGTTCCATGTTTTACGGCCTCGCTCTTCTTTGTTGTTGAGCTCCCCTCTCCTGCCTGTTCCCTACTCCTACTGTACCTGTTCTGTTTACAGCTTTGTAGTGTAGCTTTTCCTGCTTTGCTGCTCCTGTTGTTTTGTTGTTGCTTCCGTTGCTTTGTGCGTTTTCCAGTGGGGATCCGCGTGACCCCTACTGAGTTTTTGTTGAGACTCACCCCTGCTTTTCAGGTGGGTTTCGCCGTCTGCCTCTGCTGTCCTGGTAGAGCGCGTTTGCTGTAGCTGCCAGCTGTACATGCGTCGGGCTTCCCCCGACTTCTGTGTACGTTCTTTTCTGTCAGACTGTACTGTGCTAGACTTGTTGTCTTTCCTTTGGACTGGACTCGGGTGTATAATTGTAATCATTTGAATTATTAATGAAAAAGTAATTTTATTTCTGCTACTTTAGCAATCCAATTTAATGAAATTTAATTGCTTACTGTTATATCTGCTGGCTTCAATGTATTCCACACACTGCTTTTTCCCTTCGGCGCTTTCCCACGCTTGGGAGGCCTCGCGGGTCCCATGTGGTATCACGTGTATTCGGTATTTATACTGGCTACACCGGGTATCCGAATCCGGGTCGCTACAGTTGGTATCAGAGCAGTGTTCTGAGATGTTCGGAGTTTCTTTTCTGAGCTATCAGAGCATTGTCGTGTGAAATACATGGAAATCCAGATATACAGTTACCAGAGTCCGTAAGGTCCAGTACAGTCTCTTGCTGGTGTAGGTGTTGCGTTGTTTTCTCGTGTGTTGTCTTGTACATGCTTTGTTGGCGCTGTACGAGATGGTTTTGCTCTCGTCTGGGTGTGACGAGGTGCTTCGTTCGGTTTTGAAGTTGTCTCGATCATGTTGCACTTGGCAGTGTTTGTCGGTTGGCATGAGCCTGTAGTGCATTGTTCGAGCTATTTTCTGTGATTTTGCTCAGGTGGCTTATGACTTTTAGCATTGGTGTGATGGCCATGCGCGTTCTTACGTTGCTTTGGTTGTCCCAGCTTGAGTCTGTGTAGCTCCTGATGCATCGTTGTTTCGCTTGTCTCGATTGTTGTGTTGCCTCTATTGAGAAGTTGCTCGAGCGAGCCTAGGATATTCCCTTCCTGGTGAGCTGTTGTTGTCGAGCTTGTTGCTTCTCGTCCTTCTTGATAAAGCTTTTTCGAGGTTAGCCTTGGAATTGCTGTCTTGGTGTTGCCTTTGTCCTGTGTCTGCTTAAGTGTGGACAACCTTGTTTTAAACCTGATCTGCTCCTTATTATACGGTTGCTTGGCTTTGGACTCCGTAATGGTGTTAAGAGCTGTCGTGTACCGTATTTGTCGTGCCGTGTCCAACGGCCGATGTGTTGTGAAGGCTCATTTGTTGTTCCAGGACGTAAAGGTAAACTGAGATTGGCTCTTTCCGCGTGTTTTGTGCTGAAGCTCGTGCTCTTCCTTTGTTGCACTTAGGCTCCTTGTGATCGGTTGTTCGCGAGATCGGTGCTCGTGGCGTGTTAATTGCGATCTTGTTGATTGCGATGACGCCTGGTGTGTGCTGAGATGCGATTACCGGTGCTGTTCTATTGCCTGTGCGCGTTGTTGAGAGTGCAGCGGAAGTGTGAGGGTTGGCTACCCATTTGTCGAGAGGTTTGTCCTTTCTCGGTGTGACTTCATCTTGGCTTCTCGCGCCTTGATGTCGTCTGTTGCCGTGCCGTTGTTGGTGGTTTTCTGGTGTTGGCATTGGCATTTGCGAGTGTTGGGGAATTTGTCGGCATCCCTTGCTGATTGAGTACCCTTTACTCTGCATTTTTCTTTCTTGGGTGTTGTGCTCTTGAGGCGTGTTGCTAGTCCTTGAGATGCGTTCCCCGAGAGTGTTGTCATTTCTCGTTGTTGTAGGTCTTCTCTTGGTGAGCAGTCTGATGCGTGACCCGTTCCTGTGTGGTTGTGTGCTCAGCTGTTCCTGTGCCTTGATGTGACCCTGCTTGCAGATGTGTTCCGTGGTTCTGCGTGTTGTGTGGAGCCGGAATTCTGCAGGTGTTGCCGTTGTATTATTTTGTGGGCGCTGTTTCTTTATGATTTTGTGTTCTTGTCTTGGACCATCGTGTTGTCAGTTAGCTTGCTGTACTCCCTTTCTCTTGGGTAGAGTTAGCTTGCGACTTAATCAGATGTGATATCTGAGTGAGGACTGACTTGATTGTGCCTGTGGTCTAGTGGTGTTGTTGTCATTGGCGTTCTGTGTGCCAGGTGTTCCCTGTCGCCTTTGGCACTCGAGCCGATGATGTTACGAGCTGTCAGCTGTAAGGACTGTGTCTCCTGGTGTGAGCTGCTGCTTGCCGTGCTGTTATTGTGTTTTTCGGTGTTGATTCTCGGTTGTTGTGGCAGTCGTGTCTCTTATCTGGTGAGACGTAAGCGACGTTGCCATTGCTTCGGAGGTGTCAGATGTGTTCACTTTGGTGCCATACTCATGCTGTGGACTTGCTGTCTTGGAAGCTAGAGTGTGTACCTGTAATTGTGATCTGACGGTGTTCCTCTGAGCTGTGTTTCTCGAGGTTTGTGTCATTTTTCGTGATTGTGTTGTTGGGTTGTTGCTTCTCCTTTGTTAGTCCTTAATTTCGAGGGCGAAATTTCTTAAAGGAGGGGAGGATGTAATGCCCTGGATCCTTGGTGGATCTTTGCTGGATCCTTTGCAGGTCTTGTGGGATCTTTCAGATCTGTTTCGGATTGGTTTCGTTGAGTTTCGGTGCGCTTTTGTGGCTTCCGAGTTGAGTTTGACGAGCCGTGTGGGTTTTTCTCACGTACTAGTTACGGAACCCTACGGTGAGTTTGTTTGTCAATTCTCGAACTCGTGGATGCTGCAGCGACGATGTACTCTTCGAGCCAGTCGTTTCGGCTATTTTTGCGTATTTTTCTGAATTTGTGCATTTTCGGCGCATTTTTGGAATTTTCAGAAATTAGGAAAATTTCCTAATTTCTTTTCTTTTTATTTCCTTTTCCTCTCTCTCTCTCCTCACTCTCGCGATCTCACTCTCTCTCTTCCGTTCTCTCTCGTTCTTCCCCCTCTTTGGCCCCGGCTGCAGACGGAGCGATCGTGGGCGGGTTGGCGAGGCTGTGGAGCTGGCTGGGTGCGCGATGGAGCAAGGATCGGATCGATTCTGGCGCGATCCCGAACGGTGGATTCAAAGCCGGTGAAATCGATTCGCGAGTGGATTTCGGCGTGGTTTAGTCCCTTCGGGGCACGGTTTCTTCGGTGGAGGTAGGGTGACTGATCCTTACTTCGTCCTCTCCGTTTTCCCTGCCATTGCACGACGTTCGGCTAGGAAACGGCCGAGTTTGGGCTTGTTTTGCCTAAACCGAGATTTTCATGGTTTTTAGGGTCGGCCGGTAAACGGCGACCATTTGCGGCGTAGTTAGTTTCTAACTGACCGCTGGGATGTTAGGATCCCATCCACATTGGTTTCGTGTGATTTGGTGTTCATTCGAGGCTGGTAGAAGCCCGGGAACCTCGGTGACCCACTTAGGGTCGATTTGTCTAAATCGCCCGGATCTTGCGTTTTTGAGCTTGCATGTGGGGTTTGGAGTCCCCTGGTGTTGTTATTTGTTGTTGTGGTTTGTTTCCCCTGCGTTTCGGCGTGAATGGGGCGTGGAATGGGCCGAGTGGGCCATTCCCCTGTTTTCCCGCCGTGACCGATGTAGCGGTCGTATCAGAGGCCGTTATTTGGCTCTGACGGCCCTACGATAGACCGCCATTTGTTTTGGCGTTTTTAAGTTTTCTGGCTTTTGGGACTGTGACGGCCTTAGGGTGGCACGTCGCTTCCTTGTAACGTGCCTAGGCTAGCGCGTTAC
This sequence comes from Amorphophallus konjac, assembly GCA_022559845.1. Lineage (NCBI taxonomy): Eukaryota > Viridiplantae > Streptophyta > Magnoliopsida > Alismatales > Araceae > Amorphophallus > Amorphophallus konjac. The sequence continues at coordinate 54,103,491 of CM040123.1, read as the reverse complement.
TTCCTTTTTGTCGTATTGTTTTGGGGTTGAGTCGGTTGATCTAGCGCGCTTGACCCAGTGCGTTAGATGAATGTAACGCGCCCTGCCCTGGCCGTTACTTGCTGTTTGACCGACGTTTGACCTGTTGAGGCGGTGCCTCCAGCGGTCGTGCCCCCGTGTGTTGTTTGAGTGTAATGCGCCTGCCCCTGGCCGTTACATTCTGTTTTGGCCGAGCTTGGGTGGCTGTGCCCGTTGGATGTAGCGGTTGTGCCCCCATGCGTCGTTGTGGTACAACGCGCCTGCTCCTGGCCGTCGTTTGTTGTTTTGTGCTGGGTTGAGGGTGGCTGTGCACGTTGAGAGTAACGCGCCTCCCCCCGTGCGTCGTTTGGCTCTGACGCCCCTCCCCTGCCGCGTCGTTTGGTTGTAACGCGCCTGACGTTGCGCGTTACTTCGCTTTGGTTGAGGGTGGCTGTGCACGTTGAGAATAACGCGCCTACCCCTGTGCATCGTTTGGTTGTAACGCGCCTGGTGTTGTGCGTTACTTGGCTTTAGTGTGGTTTTGTAGGTTTGTCAGGGTGGTGTGTGTGACGGATTGATTCCCGTTCGTTGTTTGGGAAGTAACGGCCCTAGGCTAGACCGTCGCATGCTTGTAGCGGTCTAAGGCTGGTGCGTTACATTCCTTGTGTTTTTGTTTTCCGCCCGTTGATTCCTGTGTGTCTTGGCTTGGCCTTGTGGTCTGCTCGTTGTCCCGTGGATGTTTCTTGACGTCCTATGAGGGCTAAGACTACGTTGTAAGGTGGCCAGGAGTCTTCTTACTTGCGATAGGATTGTTTATCCTACTTTTGCTTGTATTGCTGTTGGGTTCAGGTCAACCCGGTGTGACCCAGTGGTTGACATGTGGCCTTGTGTGTGTGTGTCTCAATGGTTGCGTCCGGCTCGAGACACTGCTTCTGGATGCCTCGAGGTGTTGTTCTACCTCGATTTACGTGTCCAGGCGTGTCTGAGGGTTCTTGGTGTTTCCCTCAGGTCTCCGTGTGTTATTTTCTACGGAGTGTCGTTTCTTGTGTGGCTTAGGATTTGACCGATTGGCGGCTTGTTCCGCTGTTTGTGACGATCTTGCCTTTGAGTCGTCTGACTCAGGGATCGTTACATTGTAGGTCTAGTTGCCTGGTCCTGAGTCTGTTGGCGGTTGTTTGACTGCCTGGGTGCTTTGTTGTGCACGAGACAGGGCTTTTCTTAGCTGTCTGTGCTGTAGCGCCTGTGTTTCAGAGTTCGTGCCTTGTGAGCCTCCCCTGGTTGTAGCCCTAGGCTTTTGCCGACCCACCGGGAGTGGTGGAGGGGTGTTTCCTGTTGCGTTTGGTACGTACGGTTTTTAAGCTAGTTCCGTAGGCCCCGGCCAACGGTAGCGTCCTACCGAGGGGAATACTAGCTAGAGGCCTGACCTAGGTAGAGGTCGGTGTGTGCACACGTGGTCAGGGACTGGGACTTGCGCCGACGGGAGTGGCCCTGACTAGTCACTCGCAGTTGGTGCTGTAGTCTTGTGCTGTGGTGCCGTTTTTCCTTGGAACTATTGTTCCTTGGACCTGGTTCTTGGTGTGTCTTGTCCTTGAGTGACTTGACACTTGTGGCGCAGTGTAAGTCGTTAGTGGACGCATCTGGCTGTTCTCTAGTGGGAGGGTGCTCCTGTCACTCGGTGCGGTGACTCTCGCGTTATCTTGCGCGCTGTGACCTTTGCGAGTTGCCCTCTTGTGGCTGTACTCGAGGTCGGTGTTTTGTCGTTTGCATGACGTTCTAGTCATGCGTGGGGCTGTGTGCACGACTGTTCCAGTCGTGTTTGTCTGTGTTTTCGGCGTCGGTGTCTGCCTTCGCCTTTGTTTTGGCTGACGGATTAGGTTACCCTACTGTGTAAGTTTGGGGTTGACCGACTGTTGCCGTTTGGAGTAGCTTAGGGTGTCGAGTTCTCCTCGGTGGCCGTGTTCCGTGTTTTACGGCCTCGCTCTTCTTTGTTGTTGAGCTCCCCTCTCCTGCTGTTCCCTACTCCTACTGTACCTGTTCTGTTTACAGCTTTGTAGTGTAGCTTTTCCTGCTTTGCTGCTCCTGTTGTTTTGTTGTTGCTTCCGTTACTTTGTGCATTTTCCAGTGGGGATCCGCGTGACCCCTACGTAGTTTCTGTTGAGACTCACCCCTGCTTTTCAGGTGGGTTTCGCCGTCTGCCTCTGTTTTTCCTGGTGGAGCGCGTTTGCTATAGCTGCCAGCTGTACCTGCGTCGGGCTTCCCCCGACTTCTGTGTACGTTCTTTTCTGTCAGACTGTACTGTGCTAGACTTGTTGTCTTTCCTTTGGACTGGACTCGGTGTATAATTGTAATCATTTGAATTATTAATGAAAAAGTAATTTTATTTCTGCTACTTTAGCAATCCAATTTAATGAAATTTAATTGCTTACTGTTATATCTGCTGGCTTCAATGTATTCCACACACTCCTTTTTCCCTTCGGCGCTTTCCCGCGCTTGGGAGGCCTCGCGGGTCCCATGTGGTATCACGTGTATTCGGTATTTATACCGGGTACACCGGGTATCCCGAATCCGGGTAGCTACACTAGGATTCATCCTTATTGTAATTTTATTGCGGAATCTTGTTTCACCATTTCGCGTGAGTTTCATCATTTGTTTCAGTGGGGATTCCCAGCTTCCTGGATTCACGTTCCACTTATTCATCATTTTTTTCTCTTTATTTCTTTTTTTTTACAAAGGCGACATGCATCTTTTTCCTCACGATTACCTTCCATGTGAGTGTAGAAATTTGAGCGTCCATAGAGTGTTAGGAAGAAAATCCAGAATCCCTATGGTCTTAACATCTCTTGGATCTGTGCCTCAAATAGTCCAAGTGTTGACCCCTAGAGTCAACTCCCTACGTCCAGATTTCTATCTAGGCTCTCCTAGCATCTATGCTTAAGACAAATTGGCCTCTTGTTGATCGATGCTCCTGGTTGCTATGAAAGCATGATCACTCCTAATAATTCCCAACAATTAATGCTCCTAACAATTGGTTTCAGTTCTTCATGTATCTAGATGGTCTGCCTTTTCCATTTCCATGCATTGCATAGAAAACTTTAAATATCTAAAACCAGAAAACATTACAAAGTTGAAAAACCCTGAAAAACCTAACAATTGGCAGCTAGCAGGGGACCTAACATTGTTAATCTAGGGACCCAACAATTTTGTTCTAATATTTGGCTGCTCCAGAGCTTATGGCATTTCACTTTTGGATCTTTACTTCTACAGCATTTTTGAATGCATATATGCCCTATCTACTCTATGGCTGACGAATTGATCTCTGATTGCATCATCCTATCATGCTCAATCATCTGCTTATGTTCTGATTCTTGTATTGGCTTTAATCTAAGCGATCTTCGCTGATGGCAAAGGGGGAGAAATGTCTTGTCGAGTCATCGTCTGTTTCATGATTCCATTGCTTAGGTGACTCATAATGACGCATAGTAGCCATCATCAAAAAGGGGGAGAATGTTGGATAAATGATATTTTGATGATGTCTGAGTATGACTCATTGTACTACTATTGAATTGATTCAACTATGCTTTAATGTACATGATAATGTTTTTGATGCTCACAGGCTATGTTCATCATGAAAAGACTCTCTTGTGTAAAGATCTCAGGTCAAAGAGTGACATTGTCAGACCAAGGCACTCAGTCAAGTTGACTTGGGGAGCAACAACAAGACCAGCAGCATTAGCCACGGTAACACACCTTAGCATTAGAAGCAGAAATGATAGTTCAAATGAGAAGCCTTGTACTTGGTATGTCTAAGGTGAGAAGGGCTTTCCCCATATTGATATGAAGTTAAAAATGATTTGGAAAAACTTCAAGGACAAGGAGCTATGCATATGGTGGAACTTAGTTGCAAAGGTTGAGTAGATTTCAGATAAGAAGTGCAACGTCTTAAAGGATAGGTAGACCTCAGGACTAGCTGCTCCAACCTCAGAAAGAAGAATAGCCCAAACGGGCTTCAGCCGCGTCGACCTAATCAGCATGGTGCGTCGACCTCATCTCCTCCAGCAGCTGCCAGACAGACAGCAGGCGTTGGTAGTGACGACCTGGTATTCTCAGAGGTCGACCTCAAATCCTCATAGAAAGCGTTATAAACGCTCTTCTTCATGGATGCCTCGACCTCGTCATCAGGTGCGTCGACCTCAGGCTGCCACCCAAAAGCTGCTGAGTATGTGCCTTCAACAGATAGGTCGACCTCATTCCATCAGAAGGTCGACCTCATGGTGCTTCCAAAAAGCTGTTGAAGACAGGACTTTACAAAGCAGTGTCAACCTCACTATCTTAGCAGGTCGACCTCATGGTCCTTCCATAAGCCGTTATAAAAGTAATTTTTCAAAGTAGTGTCGACCTCACCTCTCAGCAAGTTGACCTCACTGAAGAAGAAACTCAAAGGTACTATGACAAATCTATCTTTTCGAAAATCGTCCAGAGAGCATTAATGCCAAGCGCAAACCTCCAAAAACACCTCTTTTGAAGTCTGGAGAAGGTACCCAAGTGAGAGGTTCTGCCATCTCTTTATGACACCTCAGAACAACTTTCTTGAAGAGGACCATGTCAGGGACCAAATCTGTGAAAGTCTCTTCTGCTAGAAATCTGCCTCTTCTGTCCTAAGAAAGGACTGGCCAGGTGGATTGCATCTCCCCATACACTAGACAAAGCTGTTCTCTTTGCCACCAGACTTCAAAGAAGATCCACTCTCCCTATCACCGTCCTATTCTAGGTGTAATATCTTGGATTCTTCGGATCGGAATCAGAGAGCTTTCGGATCGCTTTCGTGGGTCCTGATACGTGTTTTACGATCCACTCAGATTTTTCACTTGTATAACTTGCGGAACCCTGTGGAGAGTTGACCGTTGAGTTTTGCGACTCAGGACGCTACAGGTGCGTTGTGCTCGTTCCGAGGATCGTAAAGACTATTTTTTCAAATTTTTTTGAATTTATATATTTTCGTGCTGAAAATCAGATTTTAGGAAAATTACTATTTTTCCTATTTTCTTTTTTTAAACCCTCCTCTCTCCTCTCCCTTCCCTCATGTCTCTCACTTTCTCTCCCTCTGTTCTCTCTCCTCTCTTCTCCTCTCCCCCGGGCGCACGACCGGTGTGGAGTTGGGTGAGGCAGTGACGGCGTGGAGCTGACCTGGAGCGTGATGGCGTGAAGAATGGAGCATGGTGTGGCGCGATCCCTCGGTGGATTCAAAGCATCATGGCGTGGGTTCGTGTTGTCATTTTCGGCGAGGATTGGCATTTTTGGCACGCGAGAACTTCGGCTGAGGTAGGGGGACAGATGCCCTACTCTTTTCCTATGTTCCCTGTGATTTGGAGCCGAACGGTGTGAGTTTGAGCGGGTTTTGCTTCGGTTGGGCGAATTGCATGTTCGGGGGTGTGAGCTGTGTTCACTGTTCCAGGCGACGATTTTCAGCTTATGTGGTTTCATTTGAACCCCTGGCATGTTCGGAATATTTTCTCGCCAGTTTCATTGCTTTTGGTTGAGAATCAGAGTCGGTATGAGCCCGGCCATCCATGTGACTCATTTTGGGTCGATTCGTGGGAATCGCCCGTTTCTTGTGTTTTTGGACGTGGTTTGATCCCTCCGGCTTGTGGAAGCTGTATAACGTGTCTAGGGTTGTTTCCCCATCATTTAGACGCGATTGTTTTCCCGCCGTATCAGCTCAGCGGTACTTCCAGAGATCATTTTTGGTCTTTAGCGGCCCATTGGCAACCGCTAGGTTGAGTGTATAAGTCGGTTTGACTTTGCGGCCTTGCGACTGACCGTAAGGTCATTGCTTGCGGCTCTTAGAGGACCGCTAAGCTTTGTATAGCGGCCTGAGGAGGACCGCTAGGCTCTGAGTAACGGCCCAAGGGTGACCGCTATTCTCCACGTTGCGTTGGCTAAGTCGGTTCGCGAGGTAATGGCCATGCGACTGACCGCCTCTGAGGTGTTGCGGCCCTATCTGTGACCGCCACTTGTCATTTTATGTCGGTTCAAGGTTTAAGTCGGTTCGGGCTAGCAGTCTAGCTCCGACCGCATGGGTGTCCTTGGCAGCCTTGGGGTGATCTCTAGGTTTTGTGTAACGGTCCTAGGTAGACCGTTAGGTAGTTTTGAACGGTTACTATTTTGGAGTTTGACTGGGTGTAGCGGCCATATCGTGATCGCTATGGTCAAGCTTGCGGCCCTGAGAAGACTGTCTAGTGGCAGTAGTGGCCTTAGGCAGACCGCAAGGCTCCTGCTTTCGTGCTTTTTGTATCTGGGGTTTTTCTTGAAGGTAGCGGCCCTTTGGATGACCGTCACGTTGGTCTAGCGGCCAGGGTGAGACTGTCACCTGCCCATGGTGTTATTTTGTGTTAGTGTGATTTCCGGTTGATGTGGCTTTGACCCCTTGGTTAGCCCAGTGTTTCGTGGATGTCTTAGACGTTGATAGCCACTAAACTCGTCGTCAAAAGTCATGCCACACAATTTTAAAAATTAACCAAACTCACTCACTTAAAAAGATTAAAATTATAGTAAAGTGGTAAGAACGGGTCGATCCCACGGAGAAGAAATATTTTCAATTAAGCAGGAGATGGAAAATTCATATATTTGAAAGATCCGAATTTTGAGTGAGATATTGAAAAGAGAAATAAAATTGCATAAACTCAATCCTAACTAGAGAACATGACAGGGTTTAGGAGAGAAATTAGAAAGAGAGAGAAAGAGAACTAGAAAACCACAATTGAACATGATGAACTTTTATTACTAATGAAAGTTGCAATTACAATCAAAAGAAAATGAAAATTACAACTTGGAAATAAAAGAGAAGGTGAAGAAAGAAGAGCTGGAAAATTGAGATGAAGAACGCCACCGTCTCCTTGTCAAGCCTTTGAGTGGACCGCTCCGCCATAGAGATAGACACCTCCGAGAGGACCAAAGGAAGAATCTTCACCTTGGGATGTGTGAAGAAAATAGAGGAAGAAGAAATAGATAGAAGAAGAAGAAAAAAAGACCAAATTGAAAACGCAGTAAAACTAAATTGAAAACAGAGGGTTAGAAGAAGAAGAATAACATTAAATATAGAAGAAATTAGAAGAAGTGTAAGAAAAGAAAGTTGTAGATCAGAGGAAGAGGAAGAACTTTTGTGAAGAGTACAGAGAGAGAAAATGTGAGGAAGAGGGCGAAAAATAAGGAAGAACAAAAGGTATCGGCGCGGGTGAACAATAAAAATGGAAAAATATGAACTTTGAAAAAGAGATTATAACTTGAAAACAAAAAGGAATTAGAGGAAGATGGAGAAGAAGAAAATTTAAATCTTTGAAAAAAAAAGAAGTTTGATGAAGAGACTGAGATGAAATGAGGATTAGAAGATTGTGAAAATAGAGGAAGAACATAATTGTGAAAAACGGATGAACAGTAAAAATGAAAAGACAAAACCTTGAAAATTTTGAAATAGCTTGAAAACGGGAGAGATTTAGAGGAAGAGGAGGAAGAAGAAATTGTAGAGAACTTAAAAACTAAGAACTTCGTAGACGAAAGTAATTTAAAAAGATGACTAAAAAAATATGTAAAGAGGCTAAGAAAGGGCTAAGATCTCTTCTCGATTTGCTCTGGGGCAACTATTTATAATGCACAAGGGTTCCCACGATCATGGCTTCAAAGATCAACTCAAAATCTAATTTTTAAGCATCCCATCTTGCTAAAATTAGGTCTCCTGTCATGGATAGACTCTCCCTCGATCAAAACATGGAAGGATAACATCAAACGTGGGTAGATTGCTTCAAATAGACCTTACCGTTTCCGTTTCTTCTTGCAAAAGAAATGGCGTCCGACCCTGTTGGCACAAATTAAACTAGCGACTCCCATAGTGGTCGGTCATTCTTGTTTCCTTTTTTTATATTTATATTTTTTTCCTAAATCGAGGAAATGGTGACTGTTCAGACTGTCGCTAATTTTTTTTCCATTTTTTCTTGATTTTCTGCATAAATGAATGAGCGCCTGCTCAAGCGGTCGCTATATCTTTTTCCATCAATTAGCGCCTAGTGAACTGTCAAACATTCTCTTCCTAAAGAATTCGTGTCAGCTTCAAAGGCCGCAGATCCCTCTTTATTTTCCAGCTTTTCTTCTTTTTCTAAATTCATAAAATGAATTTACGTCCGTTCATGCAGTCGCTAATTCTTCTTTTTCTTTTTTTTTCTAGTCAAACAAATGGGCACCCGTTTACTCAGTCGCTATTTCTTTTTTCCACAAAAATCTTTAAAAATGGCGTCTGATCAACAGGTCGCTATTTCTTGAAAATTCATAAAATTCAAATAATCAATATATTTCAAAAAAAATGTTTCTCAAATATTTGTGCAAATTCTTGAATATTTCTCACATGGTCATTTTGGCTTTAAAAGATGATAAAATGCATACATACTCAAATTATTTGTGAGAATGAAATTAACTTCTCATATTGCCCAACTTTATTTATTTAATACTCAATGATGATGAATGTGATGCAAATTATGATATAAAATATAGCACTTATCACACCCCCCAATTTACTCATTACTAGTCCTTTAGCAATGCAAACAAATTAAAATTCAGAACCAACAAGAGCTTGCAAAGTCCATACTTTCATATCCAGCTTTTCCTTCATAAAATTAACCAAAGATTAGGAATCAAGAATCATTAATGCACGCTAGCCTTATTTTGAAAATTAAGGTACATGATTAAGAATTCAAATCAAAGTTCAATAGCACTTGTGCATGTGTAATACTAAATCCATGACGTCGACAATCGCGTCCCTCATTTGTTATTCCAAACAAATGTCTTTCAACCCTGCACCTCTTAGATCAGAGCATTAATCATACTAGCTTTTTGTTTGCCTTATTTATTTGTCCCTGTGGGATCTTTTCATTTTTCTGCACACATGATGCTACACTGTCTTTCACTGTTTAACACGAATCTTAACTCCTACCTTAGAGAAGCAGGTCCAGTTACACAGGTCAAGGTTCTCTTTTTCGTTTGACGCGAACCTCAACACGTCTTAGGTGAAGTACGCCCGGTTATTAAGAATTGGGGCATTTTTTATGATGTTTTTTTCTCTATCTTTATATATATATATATATAGTGCTTTTGCAATAACGTGGCAGAAAGCTTTGTAAAAATATCTTTTTTCTTAAGAAGTGCAGAATATCAGACCACATACCCAAAATAGTATAAGGCTTGTCTTGCTTGTTTCATTAGTGTGCAGAGTGCTTATTTCATTTTTTCTAAAGTGCACATGAACTTTAAAGAGATTTTTATATCAATTTTCCATGGCTAGATTGAAAAAAGTTTTCCTTCATCCTTCTCTCTAGTCTTTTTCTATTCTAGAATCACTTTCAATTTCAAGCATGAATCAAGAAAACTCAATTGGGGATTTCATCTTTTCTCTTTGTATGAAACGATGATATGCAAGACAGAACTCCTATTAGGTTGTACTATATGCATCATGAAAATTTTTTCTCTCTCTTCCCCAACTTGAATGACATTGTCCTCAATGACATGTAGAATTGTAATAACAGAACAATGTAATTAGAGAATACGGTTGGGATGGAAAGATACAACCTGGTGTGTTGGGCGAATTGCTTCATCAAGGATATGCGATGGCTACTTCTCCTCGTGACCAGACAACTGAAAAACACACTAAAACAAAACATCAAATGACAAAAATAGTGGGTTGCCTCCCAGAAGCACTAAGTTTTACGTCCTCAGCTAGACGCATGCATAGAAGGTACAAGCTTCATAACCAGCATGTAGATTTAAGAATAAGCCACCACGTTATCTCGTCTTCATTGAAAAACTAAGCATTATACCACAACAAGATGAGATTGAGCATGATAGCGCAGGGGCTAGAGTGGTTGTTATCACAATTAGGTTGATCATGCAATGCATTGCTTAACAACCTTACTTTTAACGGGGTGTCCTGGGGTAAATACCATGACAGATCAGTTTGGCCAAATGGATTCCCCCGATTAATAATCAGAAAATTTTCTTCCCACTTGTGGCCTTTATAAGTGTTGAAAACATTAATGAAGACCTTATTATCAAGCAAAATGTCCTACTCTTCCTCACTTTTAGAGATTTCATAAACATTAGTGAGGTGAGAAGGGATCAAAGGGAGAGGAATTTCAAGCAAAGGATCAGTGTCAAGGAGCTTAGGAGAATCAACAGTGAAAGAATCATACTCCTCAACACCATGAAGCTTTGAAGGTTCAATGGAATCAGACAAATCAACCAACATGAAAGTGTCCAACATAAATTGAGAGTTGTCGATGTCAGGAATAGATATCAAATCAATATCCTCCCCTTGATTTGGAGATGCCCAATCGAGAGTAAGGTCATGAGAATTGCCCACCTCTTTATCTACCCAAGTCAAATGTTTCATAACTTCACTCAAATCCTTCCCCATAGTCACCTTTTCTTCTTCTTCGTGGGGCATGATCTCCTAAAATTCAAGAAGGGACAGTGGAGGAGTTTGATCATGAACGCGCACATTACTTTCTTCTTCTTCTTCTCCCCCCAACTTGGGATCACTCATTTCTTGAGAATTCTCCTCATAAGGGCAATCAACCGTAAGCCCCTCAATCTCAAATTCAGGAAAGGTCATAAGTGGAATATGATCATTAAGTAATTCATCACCTTCCTGTTCTCCTTTAATCCCAACATATTCCTCGATCCCCTTAAATTTCCTAGGTTCCTCATTTAAAGTCTCCTGACAAGATCTCTCCATAATCCCTTCATCTTCTAAATCAAGATTGATCGGAGTGTTATGCTGTTGGGGGATCATAGATTGATCATAGTCATCATAAAGAATTTGATCAGAAAAAGTGGAACCAGAGTAGCTAAGCACTTGTTCATCCTCTATCCTCTTGATCGCCTCATTCATCCTATCAATTCGCACTTGGAGAGATTGACTTTGAAGCATGATTGATTGACAGAGTTGATTGAAGGTCTTCTCTGAATTGGGATTTGAGGGCAGAGGAGATAGATAGTGAGGCTGAGATTCAAGTGAATAATGTGAAGAGTAATTAGTAGAAGGTGGTGACGAGGATAGGGGCCATCCTTCTTTATGCTGGGCTTGATCATAATAATCATCAGAATATGGAGCCCAATTTCGAGAAGTTTGATGTAAAGCATGTTGAGCCAATTTATGCACAGAATTTTGAGAAGAATCAGATTGCCCTCCCCTATCTAAGCGTGAGGAATGTGGACAAAAATCATAAGAAGATAGGGAGGGATTTTGAGTCATGTAAGCCTGCTCTTGGATTGGAGTAAAGTCATACGGCCCAAGAAAGAATTGAGTATTTTGAAGATGGCCTTGGGTAGAAGAATGAAATTGGGCCCCCATGAACGGAGTTTCATTATAAGAGGGGCTTCCATTATAGGCTGACCAAGAAGGTTGGCTATCAGAATGGGTCAGACTCTTGTAGGTGAGTGATAGAGGTTGAGTTGGACTATTGTTAACATAATGAGCCGGCTTGGCCTACATGTCATTATGATCATGATAATAAGGTGGAATGAAGGAGTTTAAATTCATAGCCCAAAGAATAGATCAAGAAACATGAGCCAACAAGTCCACCTCATCGAATTTATTAGCCCACTCAAAAATTGGAATTTTCTCACCTATTTTTTCTTTTTTTTTGAAATTCACTTTTTTTCAAATGATGCAAATGCAATAACAACTATATAAGATATGTATACAATATGATGGTTTTTTTAATGATGCAAATGTAATGAATTAATCACTATATGAATGCAAAATGATATTTTTTTGAATAAAATAAGAATTGACACTCACTACTAAATTGGTCAACCAGTCAGGTAAGAGATGGAGTTGTGGGAGGCTCCCCCTACTCTCGTAGGGACCTAATTAAATAACCACAAACCTACTTGGGCGTTTGCCACTTATATATATATATATATATGAAACCTTCTAAGGGCAATCTAACTTTGGGATACTTCGTGGTACAACTTGCCCGGCGTCCGTGAGGGAATCCACGGGTGCGAGGACTTATGGAGGTCTTAGAAAAGTAAATTATAATTTAAAGAGATAGAGTGCTCAATGGAGGGTCTTTCTAATTTCAAGAAGGGTGTAAGGAACCTAACTTGCCCTTGAGAATGGGAAATAGAAGAGAAGAGAAAGATGTTTTTTTCAAATGATGATGAATAAACAAAGAAATCAACTAAATGCACCAATGTCTGAAAGCAATGCAACTAACATGAAGACATGCTAGCATTAAACAAATTTTTTCTTCTGTTTTCTATTTTTTTAGAGATTTTTTTATTTTTTGTTTCTTTTTTTAAAAAAAGATATGGATAAAAGATAACTATCAACTAAAAATACCAAACAATATGTAAAACTACTGCAAATTAAAACTTAAAATGATATTTTTGAAGTTTTCTGGATTTTTGATTTTTTTTGGATTTTTTCAAGAATTGTTTAGATTTTTTTAGAATTTTTCAGAATTTTTCAGAACATGACCTTTTCCTACGTTTACTGACCTTTTAGCGACGCTTAAATTTTCTGAATTTTTTGAATTTTTACTTTCTGCTACAATTTCAGATTTCAGCGACGCTTTCTGTGACAGTTTAATTCTTGGGATTTTTAGGTCTGAATTTTTGTGAATTTTTTGATTTTTTTTATTTTTTCTGTAAAATAAAAATAGAAAAATTAGTAAAACTATATACAAATCAAACACACGAATTTTCAACCATTAAAAATTATTTCCTCCTCCGTAATGGCGCCAAAAATTGATAGCCACTAAACTCGTCGTCAAAAGCCGTGCCACACAATTTTAAAAATTAACTGAACTCACTCACTTAAAAAGATTGAAATTAGAGTAAAGTGGTAAGAACGGGTCGATCCCACAGAGAAGAAATATTTTCAATTAAGCATGAGATGGAAAATTCTTATATTTGAAAGATCTGAATTTTGAGTGAGATATTGAAAAGGGAAATAAAATTGCATAAACTCAATCCTAATTAAAGAAGATGAGAGGGTTAAGGAGAGAAATTAGAAAGAGAGAGAAAGAGAACTAGAAAACCACAATTGAACAAGATGAACTTTTATTACTAATGAAAGTGGTAATTACAACCAAAAGAAAATGAAAATTACAACTTGGAAATAAAAGAGAAGGTGAAGAAATAAGAGCCGGGAAATTGAGATGAAGAATGCCGCCGTCTCCTTGCCAAGCCTTTGAGTGGACCGCTCCGCCATAGAGATAGATGCCGCCGAGAGGACGAAAGGAAGAATCTCCGCTTTGGGATGTGGGAAGAAAATAGAGGAAGAAGAAATAGAGAGAAGAAGAAGAAGAAGAAAAAGACCAAATTAAAAATGCAGTAAAACTAAATTGAAAACAGAGCGTTATAAGAAGAAGAATAACATTAAATATAGAAGAAATTAGAAGAAGTGTAAGAAGAGAAAGTTGTAGATCAGAGGAAGAGGAAGAACTTTTGTGAAGAGTACAGAGAGAGAAAACGTGGGGAAGAGGGCGAAACATAAGGAAGAACATAAGGTATCGGCGCGGGTGAACAATAAAAATGGGAAAATCTGAACTTTGAAAAAGAGATTATAACTTGAAAACAAAAAGGAATTAGAGGAAGATAGAGAAGAAGAAAATTTAAAACTTTGAAAAATAAAGAAGTTTGATGAAGAGACTGAGATGAAAAGAGGATCAAAAGATGGTGAAAATAGAGGAAAGAACATAATTGTGAAAAACGGATGAACAGTAAAAATGAAAAGGCAAAACCTTGAAAAACTTGAAATAGTTTGAAAACGGGAGAGATTTAGAGGAAGAGGAAGAAGAAGACATTGTAGAGAACTTAAAAATGAAGAACTTTGTAGAAAAAAGTAATTTAAAAAGACAACTAAAAAAGTATGTAAAGAGGCTAAGAAAGGGCTAAGATCTCTTCTCGATTTGCTCTGAGGCAACTATTTATAATGCACAAGGGTTCCCACAATCATGGCTTCAAAGATCAATTCAAAATCTATTTTTAAGCATCCCTTCTTGCTCAAACTAGGTCTCTTGCCATGGATAGACTCTCCCTCCGTCAAAATATGGAAGGATAACATCAAACATGGGTAGATTGCTTCAAAGAGACCTTGCCGTTTCTGTTTCTTCTTGCAAAAGAAATGGCGTCCAACCCTATTAGTGCAAATTAAAATAGCGACTCCCATAGTGGTCACTCATTATTGTTTCCTTTTTTTATATTTTTATTTTTTCCATAAATCAAGGAAATGGCAACTGTTCAGACAATCGTAATTCTTTTTTCATTTTTTTCTTTATTTTCTGCATAAATGAATGAGTGCCCGCTCAAGCGGTCGCTATATCTTTTTCCATCAATTAGCGCCCAGTGAACTCTCTCACATTCTCTTCCCAAAGAATTCGTGTCAGCTTCAAAGGCCACAGATCCCTCTTTATTTTCCAGCTTTTCTTCTTTTTCTAAATTCAGAGATGAATTTGCGTCCGTTGATGTAGTCGCTAATTCTTCTTTTCCTTTTTTCTTTTTTTCAGTCCAACAAATGGGCGCTCGTTCACTCAGTCGCTATTTCTTTTTTCCACAAAAATCTTTAAAAATGGCGTCTGATCAACAGGTCGCTATTTCCTGAAAATTTAAAAAATTTAAATAATCAATATATTTCAAAAAAATATTTCTCAAATATTTGTACAAATTCTGGAATATTTCTCACATGGTCATTTTGGCTCAAAAAGATGATAAAATACATACAAACTCAAATTATTTGTGAGAATGAAATTAACTTCTCATGTTGCACAACTTTATTCATTTAGTGCTCAATGATGATAAATGTGATGCAAATTATGATATAAAATATAGCAAATATCAGACGTCCTATGAGTGCTGTGACCGTGTTATAGGGTGTCTGAGAGGGCCATTATATGGAGCGGTGTTTCGTGTTATTCGAGGGTCATTATGATTTCTGGTCAACCCGGTTGGGACCTAGTGGTTGACACGTGGCCTCGTTAGTGTCTTGTCTATCCTGTGAGGATCGAGGCATCATTTTGGGCACTTGGAGGTAGTGTCTTACCTCGATTTATGCGCCATGTGGTTTGAGGGTTTTTTGGTAATCTCTTGTGTTCCGTGTTTCGTGTTATGCGGAATTGTGAGTCTAAGAGCGGCTTGGAGGCTGAGGACTCATTGTCGATGTGTGGATCCGGCTATTGTGTGCTGTCTTCCATATTGTTTTCTTGTGGATTTTGGCTTAGGGACTAGGCTGATTAACAGCGTGTTGCTGTGATGTCCGACGATCTTGACCTGAGTCTTGCGACTCAAAGATCATTATCAGTAGGTCTAGTTGGCTGTCCCGAGCCTGGTAGCAGTTGTATATTGCATTATGCTCCGTAGTACGTGTGACAGGTGTGTGCTTACACTATCTGTACTACGGTGTTCGCTGTTTTGAGTCTCTGTGTCTAGTGAACCTCCACTAGTCATAGCCTAACGACATATTTCGGTGTGTTGGCCCACCTGGGAGTGGTGGCGGGGCAGTTCCTGGTTGATGAATTTTAGGCTAGTTCCCATGGGCCCCCTTGCTTTGCGGTAGCGTCTACTGGGGGGGAAAACTACCTAGAGGCGTGGCTCAAGGCATTGGACTTGCGTGTGCACACGTGGTCAGGGGCGTTTGGACGAGCGCCGACGGGCGTGACCCAGACTAGTCACTCGTTACTGTTGTTCCTTGTACTTGGTTCATTGTGAGTGTCTCAGTTGTTGCCGTTCTAGGCATGTTAGAGATACCAGAGGCGTAGTGTAAGACATCAGTGGACGCATCTGACTGTTCTTCTAGTGAGGAGGTGCTTCTGTCACTTGACGCATGACTCTTGTGACTTGTGTTTTCGTGACTTGTCCGAGTAGCCTGTGCTTGGCTTCACTCGAGGTTACGGGTTCTTTGTAGCACACATGACAGTGAGTTCGTGTACGTTTGTGCCTTTGACTATGTATGTCTTTGGTAGGCCTTTACCTATTTTGGTAGGCTTTTCACGATAGGGTTCGTGATTTGACAATGGATCGGTAACGCCCGACTTTGTGAGATCGGGGTTCACCTTTCTGTTGTTGTTTGGAGTAGTTTATAGGGGCGAGGTTCCTTTGGCTGCCGTGTTTCGGCATTACGGCTTTCCTCTTTACTATTTCTATTTATGCTCTTGTTGTTACTGCTTTGCTACTGCTTTGCTTTAGTGTAGCATTGCCGTTACTGCGTTGTGTTGTGGTAGGGTTCTGCGGGATCCCTACTGAGCTAGTGACACGAGGCTCACCCCTGACTTTTCAAGTGTAGTTGTTCTGCCTCGTGGCTGGAGGTTCCACTATGCGGTAGTTCTGTGTTGCCAACGTTCGCCAGAGTCGGGCTTCCCCTGACTTGAGGGTACATTTCCCTTTTTCTGTTGGACTGTACTTATCTTTCTTTGGACTGGACTCTGTTAGTTTTAATTTATTATAGAAAATGTAATTTTATTTTTGCTATTTTAGCAATCTTGATCATTAAAATTTAATTACTTATTGCTTTATCTGGAAGTTCAATGTACTCTCACACACCTTTTTATCCCTTCGGACCTTTCCCGCTCTTGGGAGGCCTCGCAGGTTCCAAGTGGTATTGGGTTTACCCGGTATCCGAAGTCTGGGTCGCCACAGTTGGTATCAGAGTAGAGTTCAGAGTTGGTCAAAATTTTTATGAGCTAGATGAGCTTTTGTTTGTGAAGTACACAGGAATTCGAGATATCGCAGTGCTCATAGTCTTTAAGGTCCAGTACAGTCGGCAGCTGGCATTGGTTTTGCGATTGTTTATCGCTTTGCTTCGTGTGTGGTCTTGTGCGTGCTGTGTTGGCCCTATGCGAGATGGTTTTGCTCTCATCAGGATGTGACAGAGTGTTCTTATTTTGTCATGGTGTTTGTATCGTTGTGCTGTGCTTGGCAGAGTTCGCCGGCAGGCGTGAATCTGCGGTGTGGTGTTCAAGATTTTTCTGTGATTTGTTCTGGTGGGTGTTTGGAACTGTCGTTGGTGTGATGGCCGTGCACATTCTTATGTTCTTTTGGTCGTCCCATTTGAGATTTGTTCAGCTCCTGGAGTGTTAAGGTTGCGTTGTGGTGGTCAATTGGATGCCTTGATTGAGAGAATGCTCGGGCGAACCTAGGATTTTCTTTCCTGGGGAGCTACTGTTAGTCGAGCTTGATCTTTCTCATCCTATCTTGTGGCATCTTTTTTAGGTAAGCGTTGGAAGTGTTGTCTTGGTGAAGCCTTTGTCCGTGTCTGCTTATGTGTGGACTGTGCTAGTTCTGAACCTGATCTACTCTTGTTCGACGATTGCTTGGCTCTGGACCCAGTTTGTGAGCTGGGGGCCGTTGTGCACTGTATTCGACGTGCCATGTTTGGCGGTTGTTGTGTTGTGAAGGTTCAGTTATCGTTTCAGGACGAGAGGATAAGCTGAGATTAGCGTTCTTTGTGCTTTGTGCTGAAGCTGGTGCTCTTCATGCTTTGCACTATGGCGACATGTGATCGGCTATTTGCAGGATCGGTACTCGAGGCGTGGTACATTACGTTTTCATGAATTATGATGGCACCGAGTGTGTGCTGAGATGCGGATGCCAAGTTGTTTCTGATGCCTGTGTGCATTGTGTTGAGTGCGCAACGGAAGCGTGTGGGCTTATAACCCACAGATCGAGGATCGTTGGTTTGAAGATTCTGACCAACCGAGAGGTTTGTTTCCTCGGTGTAGCATCATCTTGGCTATGTGTGCCGTGATGTTGTTGGTTGTCGTGTCGTTGCTTGAAGCTTTATGGTTGTTGGCACTGGCATGTTTGAGGATTGGGGAAATTGTCGGCATATATGCTGGTTGAGTACCCTTTTCTTTCATTTTTCTTGGGAGTTCTACTCTCGGGACGTGATCGTGATCCTTGAGATGTATTTTTAAGATTGTTGTTGTTGTGGGTCCTTGTTGATGGGACATCGGAGCTAGGCCGTTAATATCGAGAGTGTTGTTCTTGTTTACTGTGTATGTGGTATGTATGTGTATGCATTTTACTTGGAGTGTATTTAGTGTATTTTGTATTTTGGTTTGAATTTAAGTCCAAGGGGATTAATTAAGGCTTTTAATTTTTGTCAAGGTGTGGGTCCCATGTGACGGCCCTTGGTCCATGGTAGAAAATGGACCAAGTAGCCATTGTTGACTTAAGGGGAGGGCGCCCCCTTCTTTGTCCCCATGTGGGATTTATTTATTATTAGTTTATTCTCCATTTCCCTTTATGCCCCTTTGACCAAGGGTATTTGGTGTCTTTAGTCCTAGGTCTAGGGTTGAGTATATTATGTCTCTTGTGTCATTTGGTGGAGATTAATGAAAAAAATTGAAACAATTAAAGTGAAGAAGCCAAGGGCGCACCTCTCTCTTCCCCTCTTGTTCTTCATTTTATTCCTTCTTGATTCAAGGTGTGAAGCCCTAAATATTGGAGTGAATCCAACTTCTACCTCTTCTCTGGAGTGTGAAGCTCCGCCGCCGCCGCCCCCGCCGCCATCGGAGCCGCCAACGAGCCGCCACAAGCCGTCCTCCACCTTGCTGTCCTGGACCACGAAATCCAGAACAACAACCTAAAGATCAGGTTGGTGCTCCCAGTCCACAGCTCTGATCGATCTGAAATTTTGAGGGGTTGTTCCCCTTCGTGTTAGCTTTCCCCCAATATAAATTTTGTTCCATTCCAATCTCGTTTGCTCCTCCTCCCAAGTCGTTATTCCTACCCCTTGCAATCTGTCTTGTTGTAGATCTACAGGATAGGGTCCTGTTCTCTTATTTTTCCCGCCCCTCAAAACACCTCTCAAAATTCCCAAAATAATTGTGTACGTTCCACACTTAGTCCTCTTCCACCCATAAAATTACAAGCCCTAAATCCACCGACAACCCCTTAGTCAAAAATCATCTTTAGACAGCTCCCCTCCTGTTCTGCTAGATCTGGATTCTGAGCCAGAAAAGTGTCAATGCCACAGTAGTTTTCATTTTTAATCCTTTTACTGGATGGATCTGAAATCAACATATGTCGTAGATATTTGAGTCCTCTTTTCAACAGTGCCAACCGTGTCTCGATCTGACACCGGATCTGGGCGTACCGGCCGTTCTCATGGAAGCATGCTATCTAGTCCGAGACAGGCCAACAAAGAAGGTCGCCGGAGAAATCCCTCGGAAAATACATCGGGGTCGATTCGGCAACCGACACTCCTAGTGGTCGACCAGGGACCTTCCACCTTTGTCCCGGTGAACCACCACCTTCAGAAACTCTCCAGAGGATGACGTCCCTTTGGAGGCCTTTGTCCGCTATCCTGCCGTCCAGCAGATTTCAGAATCGGAGCCGCTGCCCGTTACCGCTCTAGAGCCTCGCTGCCTTGCTGCCCGTCAACCCTGGATCGGTACTCCCGGCGTCACTATGTAGCCCTTTACCTCCTTGCGTGGAGTGGGCAACAAAATTAGCATTGTAATTAAATTTTACAATTGTACCGGGAGTACGGGTCTTGGCTAGGATCGTCTTCCCCACGCCCGGAGCGTGGAGGTATCGTGCTCGCTCCTCCATTTTATCGCATTTGCCTTTCTCATATATATTCTTGAATTCCGCTGTAAGAGAGAGTGATAAGAATCTAGCTCGATATTTATTTAATCACCGCTGCGAGAGTGAGTGAAACCTGTCCCGTGATCCGATCCGGGCATGAAAGAGAGTTGGCCACCCTAGCTCATTGCCAGTTTCTCAACCGCGCACGTCCGCACACTTCCCTCGTTTAGGGACGAGTCACGAGTTTACGTAGAGTCCAAGGTTTGCATGTCAACTGGCGTCGAGTCGCGTCCCGTCCCGCATCAAATTGGTATCAGAGCTAACTCGAGTCTAGGGTAGTCGGTCCAAAGTTTGCATTGCATTCCATCCGGGTATATCAAAAGGTGCCTCCGGAATGATAGGTTACACCTATTGTAATGACAGCATACTTACGTGAGTGCGATCTTCGGATGAAACCTCCGCCACGTACCGAATATTGGTGTTTAGGTTGTCCTTCACTTCGCCTTGGTTGGTGCATTCCAACCCCTTGTCATTTGCATGCCCACTCGTAGAGGTACCCAATACTCACCACCACCACCCCCTATGGCAGATCCCCGAGTCCCTAGTCCCGATGAGCCTTCGGTGGGTGACATGTTTTAAGCTCTTATGGAAAACATTGATGGGTTGAGTACACAAATGGATGAGTTGATTACACGAGTGGATAAAATGGAAGGGTTGAGTACGCGGGTGGTTGGCCTAGGCACACGTTTGGCAGAGAGGATGAAGGCCTTAGAGGATAGGGCCGAAGAGTCGAACCAGTCTTTTCATGGTCTGGTAGGGAGAGTCACCGTCATAGAGAGACCCCCGGTTGAGGTGCACCCCGTGCCGACAAATGGTCAATAGGAGCCGATTCAGCAGCCTGCTGCTCCTAGGGCTCAAGGGGTAGATGATAGGAGGCATCGAGTCCCCGAGGTGGTTGACTATGAGTCCGATAACGAGAATGGGGGATATGGGCGTGACCGTCGTATTCAACGGTGAAATCGTGGTTTAGACCATTCGTGCGGACCCAACCACTTTTGACGGGTCCTTGGACCCGAAGGTCTATTTAGATTGGGAGTCCGGGATGGATCGGTACTTCGATTGGTTCGATATGACGGACCGCCGAAGAGTCTGATTTGCGACCATGAAACTAATGGGATAGGCACAGATGTATTGGAAGAATGTAGAGAGCCTGTTATTTCATTGGCAAGAGCCCCAGGTCGAGACATGGGATGAGATGAAAGTCAAACTCTGGCTAAAGTACCTTCCTGCCACAGCCAGAGAGATCGGTCAGTCTCCGAGTATATCGCTGAAGTTGATGAGTATTTTTTGCGATGTGACGTATCGGAGGAGAGCACCATGCCCATTTCTCGCTTCCTTCGTGGTCTGCGGCCCCACTATCAGTATGAGCTTTTTCGCTGTAATGTGACCAAGTTGGAAGACGCGTATCAGGTTGCTCTCGAGTTGGAGCAATTTGAGGGAGAGTTCGAGTCTACCCAACGGTTGGGCCCCGTCCCTCTTCGTAGTGCCGAGCCCCGTAGCTCCTTAGGCCCATATCAGAGGGCCCCCATGGCTCGACCTCAGGAGCCCACCCGTCAGGAGCTATTTGCTACAAGGCCTCCCCCTCCCCCGCCAAGGTATCTACCTCCACCCCAACCACCGGCACCCATTGCCCGCCCCCCGGGACCTATTGCCCGTCCTTCGGCACCCACACCTCCTCCCCTGTTGCCTACACCCCCTGTCCGTCGGGAGGATAAGGGTAAGGGACCACTTATCGAAGAGACTAGTAGGTCACGACTGTAGTGTTATCACTGTCAGGGGTTTGGCCACTTTGCCGGCCAATGTCCCACTCGTACATCACTATCCCTAGGGGACAAAAGGGTTGGAGATGCCTCACCTTCTGGGTTTGTGTCTGTCAGCTATGAGGCCGAGCCGGAATTAGCTGACGAATTCTATGAAGAAGATCCGGAAGAACCTATCGACACCCAGGATGCAGCACTCGAATGACGATGACCTAGGGGTAATGTCACTGCATTAAGTCTAGGGTCATGCATGAGTCTATTTTTCTTTCTTTGTGTGATTTGTTAGGAGTCTATGCATGCATTTGTCAAGTGCATGGTGAGTCTGCATATGTTGAGTCAATTCGGTCTTATGCAAGCATGCAGATGTCAGTCCCTTACGAGTGTGAGACAAGTCAGATCTAATGCGTACGTTGTAGACTTGCCGGAATATGGGATCAGCTCTATATCAATGTCTCGGATCTAGTCACCCATAAGGACCCAACGGTGATTCCTAGTGAGTCTTCGAGCCGCCTCCTCCCCTTTGAGAGTGACCCCACCCCGGAGTGTCCACCACTAGCCTCATTCCCACAGTAGCATGTGCATAAAGAACATATACGGGATGAGCAGGTGACGAATACTAGGAGTGGAGCATACCCGCACTACATGGTACAGTGACAGATCTGCAGGAGCCACGTGAGCAGCCGCACCCATTACTCAACGGGGTCGAGTTTCTCCCACCCGGGGAGAATTGATGGGACATCGGAGCTAGGCCGTTAATATCGGGAGTATTGTTCTTGTTTACCGTGTATGTGGTATGTATGTGTATGTATTTTACTTGGAGTGTATTTAGTGTATTTTGTATTTTGGTTTGAATTTAAGTCCAAGGGAATTAATTAAGGCTTTTAATTTTTGTCAAGGTGTGGGTCCCATGTGATGGCCCTTGGTCCATGGTAGAAAATGGACCAAGTAGCCATTGTTGACTTAAGGGGAGGGTGCCCCCTTCTTTGTCCCCATGTGGGATTTATTTATTGTTAGTTTATTCTCCCTTTCCCTTTATGCCCCTTTGACCAAGGGTATTTGGTGTCTTTTGTCCTAGGTCTAGGGTTGAGTATATTATGTCTCTTGTGTCATTTGGTGGAGATTAATGAAAAAAATTGAAACAATTAAAGTGAAGAAGCCAAGGGCGCACCTCTCTCTTCCCCTCTTGTTCTTCTTGTTCTTCATTTCTTCCATCTTGATTCAGGGTGTGAAGCCCTAAATATTGGAGTGAATCCAACTTCTACCTCTTCTCTGGAGTGTGAAGCTCCGCCGCCGCCGCCCCCGCCGCCATCGGAGCCGCCAACATGCCGCCACAAGCCGTCCTCCACCTTGCTGTCCTGGACCACGAAATCCAGAACAACAACCTAAAGATAAGGTTGGTGTTCCCAGTCCACAGCTCTGATCGATCTGAAATTTTGAGGGGTTGTTCCGCTTCGTGTTAGCTTTCCCCCAATATAAATTTTGTACCATTCCGATCTCGCTTGGTTCTCCTCCCAGGTCATTCTTCCTACCCCTCGCAATCTGCCTGGTTGCAGATCTACAGGATAGGGTCATGTTCTCTTATTTTTCCCACCCCCCAAAACACCTCTCAAAATCCCCAAAATAATTGTGTACGTCCCCCACTTAGTCCTCTTCCACCCATAAAATCCACAAGCCCTAAATCCACCGCCAACCCCTCAGTCAAAAATCATCTTTAGACAGCTCCCCTCCTGTTTTGCTGGATCTAGATTCTGAGCCAGAAAAGTGTCAGTGCCACAGTAGTTTTTATTTCCAATCCTTTTACTGGATGGATCTGAAATCAACATATGTCATAGATTTTTGAGTCCTCTTTCCAACGGTGCCAACCGCGTCTCGATCCGACACCAGATCTGGGCATACTGGCCATTCTTGTGTAAGCGTGCATTATGGTCCGAGACAGGCCAGCAAAGAAGGTCGCCGGAGAAATCCCTCGGAAAATACGCCTGGGTCGATTCAGCAATCGACACTCCTGGTGGTCGACCAGGGACCTTCCACCTTCGTCCCGGTGAACCACCGCCATCAGAAACTCTCCGGAGGATGACGTCCCTTTAGAGGCCTTTGTCCGCTGTCCTGTCGGCTAGCAGATTTCAGAATCGGAGCCCCTGCCCGTTACCGCTCCAGAGCCCCGCCTCCTTGCTGCTCGTCAACCCCGGATTGGTACTCCCAGCGTCACTATGTAGCACTTTACCTCCCTGCGTGGAGTGGGCAACAAAATTAGTGATGTAATTAAATTTTACAATTGTACCCTGCGTGGAGGTATCGTGCTCGCTCCTCGATTTTATCGCATTTACTTTTCTCGTATATATTCTTGAATGTCGCTGGGAGACTGAGTGAAACCCATCCCATGATCCGATCCAGGCACGAAAGAGAGTTGGCCACCCTAGTTCATTGCCGGTTTCTCAACCATACACGTCCGCACGCTTCCCTCGTTTAGGGACGAGTCGTGAGTTTGCCTAGAGTCCAAGGTTTGCATATCAACTGGCATCGAGTCGCGTCCCGTCCCGCATTACTTGTTGGTAAGCTGCGAATGGCTAGTATATGTTAGCCGTGTGTCCAGATGTAATTGTGCCTTGGTGTGACCCCGCTTGCAGTTGTCTCCCTTGGTTCTATGTTGAGAACGGAGTCGGGATTTTGCAGGTGTTGTTATTGTTATTGTTGTTGTTGCTGTGGTTGTGTTAGCTTGGGAGGAGTTCCCTGTGAGTCTGAATTGGCATTTGTGTGGACCGAGGTCTTGCCGGTTGGTTTTGCTGCACTCTTATATCGTGGTAGAGTTGGCATGCTACTCGAATCAGATGTAATGTCTGAGTGAGGACTGACTTAATTGTGCTTATGGTCCAGTGTTATCATTGGCGTTCTGCGTGCCAGTTTCATGGTTGATCTTGGCACGAAAATCGATGATTTATAGCAGTCATCTGGGAGGACTGTGTTTCCTTGTCTAAGCTGATGCTTGTTGTGTCTGTCGTGTGTTTTATCGGTGGCTGTTTTCGTGGCATGGGTCGTGTCTCCTTTCCCTGTGAGACGTAAGCAATGATGCCTTGTTTCGGAGGTGTCAGACTTGTGTTCACTTGTGTGCCATGCTCGTTCTATGGATCGATGTGCCTTGAAATCCAGAGCGTGCGCCTGTGATTGTGGTCTGGCAGTGTTCCTCTGAATTGTGTTTTTCGAGAATCGTGTTATCGTGTTTTTTGTTTGAGGTTTGGCTGATGCTTGGAGAGCGTAGCCAGTGTTTTGGGTTTGTTCTTCTCTTGTTTACTTGTTAGCTCCTTGAATTTCGAGGATGAAATTCCTTTATGGGGGGAGGACTGTAATATCATGGATTCTTCGGATCAGAATCGGAGAGCTTTCGGATCACTTTCGTGGGTCCTAATACGTGTTTTACGATCCACTCGGGTTTTTCCCTTGTATAACTTGTTAAACCCTGTGGAGAGTTGACCGTTAAGTTTTGCGACTCAGGGACGCTACAGGTGCATTGTGCTCGTTCTGAGGATTGCGAAGACTATTTTTTCGTATTTTTTTGAATGTATGGATTTTCATGCTGAAAATCAAATTTTAGGAAAATTGCTAATTTTTCTATTTTCTTTTTCTTTTTAACCCTCCTCTCTCCTCTCTCTTCCCTCACTTCTCTCACTTTCTCTCCATCCGTTCACTCTCCTCTCCCCCGGGCGGGCGACTGGTGTGGAGTTGGGTGAGGCAGTGACGGCGTGGAGCTGACCTAGAGCGTGATGGCGTGAAGAGTGGAGCGTGGCGTGGCGCGATCCCTTGGTGGATTCAAAGCGTCATGGCATTGGTTCGTGTTGTCATTTTCGGCGAGGATTGGCATTTTCGGCTTGCGAGAACTTCAGTGGAGGTAGGGGGACAGATGCCCTACTCTTTTCCTGCGTTCCCTCGCAATTTGGAGCTGAACAGTGTGAATTTGAGCGGGTTTTGCTTTCGTTGCGCGAATTAAATGTTCGGGGGGTGTGAGCCGTGTTCGCCGTTCCAAGCGATGGCTTTCAGCTTAAGTGGTTTCATTTAAATCCCTGGCATGTTGGGAATCTTTTCCCGCTAGTTTCATTGCATTTGGTGGAGAATCGGAGTCGGTATGAGCCCGTCCATCCATGTGACTCATTTTGGGTCGATTCATGGGAATCGCCCATTTCTTGTGTTTTTGGGTGTGGTTTGATCCCTTCCGACTTGTGGAAGGTGTATAACATGTCTAGGGTTGTTTCCCCGTCATTTAGACGCGATTAGGGCATGGAAATACCAGGTTTTGAGCTTCCCTACGGTTTTCCCACCGTATTGGCTTAGCGGTTCTTCCAGAGAACGTTTTTGGTCTTTGGCAACTGCTAGGTTGAGTGTATAAGTCAGTTTGACTTTGTGGTCTTGCGACTGACCGTAAGGTCTTTGCTTGCCGCTCTTAGAGGACCGCTAAGCTTTGCATAGCGACCTGAGGAGGACTGTAGGCTCTGAGTGACGGCCCAAGGGTGACCGCTACTCTCCACGTTGTGTTGGCTAAGTCGGTTCATTGGATAACGGCCATGCGACTGACCACCTCTGAGGTGTTGCGGCCCTATCTGTGACCGCCACTTGTCATTTTATGTCGGTTCAAGGTTTAAGTCGATTCGGGCTAGCGGTCTAGCTCCGACCGCATGGGTGTCCTTGGCGACCTTGGGGTGACCGCTAGGTTTTGTGTAATGGCCCTAGGTAGACCATTAGGTAGTTTTGACGGGTTAAGTCGGTTTAACTATTTTGGAGTTTGACTAGGCGTAGCGGCCATGTCGTGACCGCTATGGTCAAGCTTGCGGCCCTAAGGAGACCGTCTGGTGGCAGTAGCGGCCTCAGGCAGATCGCAAGGCTCCTGCTTTTGTGCTTTTTGTATCTGGGATTTTTCTTGAAGGTAGCGGCCCTTTGGATGATCGTCAAGTTGGTCTAGCGGCCTGGGTGAGACCGCCACCTGCCCAGGGTGTTATTTTGTGTTAGTTTAATTTCCGGTTGATGTGGCTTTGACCCCTTGGTTAGCCCACTATTCTGTGGATGTCTTGGACGTCCTACGAGGGCTGTGACCGTGTTATAGGGTGCCTGAGAGGGCCATTATACCGAGCGGTGTTTCATGTTATTCGAGGGTCATTATGGTTTCTGGTCAACCTAGTTGTGACCCAGTGGTTGACACATGACCTCGTGAGTGTCTCGTCTATCCTGTGAGGATCGAGACATGGTTTTGGGCACTTGGAGGTAGTATCTTACCTCGATTTGCATGCCATGTGATTTGAGGGCTTTTTGGTAATCCCTCATGTTCCATGTTTCGTGTTATGTGGAATTGTGAGTCCGATGAGCGGCTTGGAGGCTGGGGACTCAATGTCGATGTGTGGATCCGGCTATTGTATGCCATCTTCCATATTGTTTTCTCGTGGATTTTGGCTTAAGGACTAGGTTGATTAATAGCGTGTTACTGTGATGTCCGATGATCTTGACCCGAGTCTTGCGACTCAACGATCGTTATCTGTAGGTCTAGTTGACTGTCCTGAGTGTGGTAGCAGTTGTATACTGCATTGTGCTCCGTAGTACGTATGATAGGTGTATGCTTACATTGTTTGTACTCCGGTGTTCGCTGTTTTGAGTCTCTATGTCTAGTGAACCTCCACTAGTCGTAGCATGATGACACTTTCCGGTGTGTCGGCCCACCTGGGAGTGGTGGCGGGGTAGTTCCCGGTTGATGATTTTTAGGCTAGTTTCTGTGGGCCCCCTTGCTTTGCAGTAGCGTCCTACTGGGGGGGAAAACTAGCTATAGGCCTGGCTCAAGGCATTGGGCTTGTGTGTGCACACGTGGTTAGGGGCGTTTGGACGAGCACCGACGGGCGTGACCTTGACTAGTCACTCATTACTGTTGTTCCTTGTACTTGGTTCGTTGTGAGTGTCTCAGTTGCCGCCGTTCTAAGCGTGTGAGAGATACCTGTGGCGCAGTGTAAGACGTCAGTGGACGCATCTAGCTGTTCTTCTAGTGAGGAGGTGCTTCTGTCACTTGAGAAATGACTCTTATGACTTGTGTTTTCGTGACTTGTCTGAGTAGCCTGTGCTTGGCTTCACTCAAGGTTACAGGTTCTTTGTAGCGTACACGACAGCGAGTTTATGTATGTTTGTGCCTTTAACTGTGTAGGTCTTTGGTAGGCCTTTACCTATTTGCGTAGGCTTTTTACGATAGGGTTCGTGATTTGACAATGGATCGGCAACGCCCGACTTTGTGAGATCGGGGTTGCCTTTCTGTTGCTGTTTGGAGTAGTT
This sequence comes from Amorphophallus konjac, assembly GCA_022559845.1. NCBI lineage: Eukaryota > Viridiplantae > Streptophyta > Magnoliopsida > Alismatales > Araceae > Amorphophallus > Amorphophallus konjac. Next base: position 54,075,802 of record CM040123.1, on the reverse strand, counting down.
TAGGGGGCCGTGTTCCTTCGGCTGTCATGTTTCAGCGTTACGACATTCCTCTTTACTTTTACAATTGTTGCTCCTATTGTTACTGCTTTGCTTTATTGTAGCATTGCTGTTACTGCGTTCTTTTGTGGTAGGGTTCTGCAGGATCCCTACTAAGCCAGTGACACGAGGCTCACCCCTGAGTTTTCAGGTGTAGCTGTTCTGCCTCGTGGCTGGAGGTTCCGCAGTGTGGTAGTTCTATGTTGCCAGCGTTTGCTAGTGTTAGGCTTCCCCTGACTTGAGGGTACGTTTCCCTTTTTCTGTTGGACTATACTTGTCTTTCTTTGGACTGGACTCTGTTAGTTTTAATTTGTTATAAAAAATGTAATTTTATTTCTACTATTTTAGCAATCTTGATGATTGAAATTTAATTGCTTACTGCTTTATCTGGAAGTACAATGTACTCTCACACACCTTTCTATCCCTTCGGAGCTTTTCCGCTCTTGGGAGGCCTCCCAGGTTCCAAGTGGTATCGGGTTTACCCGGTATCCGGAGTCTGGGTCGCAACAGTTCGTATCAAAGTAGAGTTCAGAGTTGTTCGGAATTTTTCTGTGCTAGCTGAGCTTTTTTTTTGCGAAGTACATGGGAATTCGAGATATCGCAGTGCTCAGAGTCCTTAAGGTCCAGTACAGTCGGTAGCTGGCATTGGTTTTGCGATTGTTTATCGCTTTACTTTCGTGTGTAGTCTTGTGCATACTGTGTTGGCATTGTGTGAGATGGTTTTGCTCTCATCAGGATGTGACGGAGTGTTCTTCTTTTGTCATGGTGTTTGTATCGTTGTGCTATGCTTGGTAGAGTTCACCGGCAGCCGTGAATCTGCGGTGTGGTGTTCGAGATTTTTTCATGATTTGTTCAGGTGAATGTTTGGAACTATCGTTGGTGTGATGGCCGTGCACATTCTTATGTTGTTTTGGTCATCCCATTTGAGATTTGTTCAGCCCCTGGAGTGTTAAGGTTGTGTGGTGGTGGTCGATTGGATGCCTTGATTGAGAGAATCCTCGGGCGAACCTAGGATTTTCCTTCTTGGGGAGCTACTGTTAGTCGAGCTTGATCTTTCTCATCCTGTCTTGTGGCATCTTTTCGAGATAAGCGTTGGAAGTGCTGTCTTGGTGAAGCCTTTGTCCTGTGTCTGCTTATGTGTGGACTGTGCTAGTTCTGAACCTGATCTGCTCTTGTTCGACAGTTGCTTGGCATTGGACCCAATTTATGAGTTGGGGGCCGTTGTGCACAGTGTTCAACGTGCCGTGTTTGGCGGCTGTTGTGTTATGAAGGTTTAGTTATCATTTCAGGATGATAGGATAAGCTGAGATTAGCGTTCTTTGTACTTTGTGCTGAAGCTGGTGCTCTTCATGCTTTGCACTATGGCGACTTGTGATCGGCTGTTAGTAGGATCGGTACTCGAGGCGTGGTACATTGCGGTTTCATGAATTGTTATGGCGCCGAGTGTGTGCTGAGATGCAAATGCCGGGTTGTTTCTGATGCTTGTGTGCATTGTGTTGAGTGCACAGCGAAAGTGTGTGGGCTTATAACCCACAGGTCGAGGATCATTGGTTGGAAGATTCTGACCAGCCAAGAGGTTTGTTTCCTCGGTGTAGCATCATCTTCGCTATGTGTGCCTTGATGATGTTGGTTATCATGCCGTTACTTGAAGCTTTGTGGTTGTTGGCACTGGCATGTTTGAAGATTGGGGAAATTTTCAGCATATATGCTGGTTGAGTATCCTTTTCTTATGTTTTTCTTGGGAGTTATGCTCTCGGGACGTGATCGTGGTCCTCGAGATGCATTTTTCGAGATTGTTGTTATTGTAGGTTCTTGTTGGTAAGCTGCGAATGGCTAGTATATGTTAGTCGTGTGTCCAGCTGTAATTGTGCCTTGGTGTGTCCCAGCTTGCAGTTGTGTCCCATGGTTCTATGTTGAGAACGGAGACGGGATTCTGTAGGTGTTGTTGTTGTTGTTGTTGTGGTTGTGTTCAGCTTGGGAGGAGTTCCCTATGAGTCTGATTTGGCATTTGTATGGACCAAGGTCTTGTCGGTTGGTTTTGCTGCACTCTTCTATCGTGGTAGAGTTGGCATGCTACTCGAATCAGATGTAATGTCTGAGTGAGGACTGACTTAATTGTGCTTGTGGTCCAGTGTTGTCATTGGCGTTCTGCGTGCCAATTTTGTGGTTGATCTTGGCGTAGAAACTGATGATTTGCACCAGTCAGCTGAGAGGACTGTGTTTCCTTGTCTAAGCTGATGCTTGTTGTGTCTGTCGTGTGTTTTATCGGTGGCTATTTTCATGACATGGGTCGTGTCTCCTTTCCCTGTGAGACGTAAGCGATGATGCCTTGTTTCGGAGGTGTCGGACTTGTGTTCACTTGTGTGCCATGCTCGTTCTGTGGATCGATGTGCCTTGAAATCTAGAGCGTGCGCCTATGGTTGTGGTCTGGCAGTGTTCCTCTGAATTGTGGTTTTTGAGAATCGTATTATCGTGCTTTGTGTTTGAGGTTTGGCTGATGCTTGGAGAGCGTAGCCAGTGTTTTGGGTTTGTTCTTCCCTTGTTCACTTCTTAGCTTCTTGAATTTAGAGGACCAAATTCCTTTAAGGGGGGAGGATTGTAATATCCTGGATTCTTCGGTTCGGAATCGGAGAGCTTTTGGATCGCTTTCGTGGGTGTTGATACGTGTTTTACGATCCACTCAGATTTTTCCCTTGTATAACTTGCGGAACCCTGTGGAGAGTTGATCGTTGAGTTTTGCGACTCAGGGATGCTACAGGTGTGTTGTGCTCGTTCCGAGGATCGCGATGACTATTTTTTCATATTTTTCTAAATTTATGGATTTTCGTGCCACAAATCAGATTTTAGGAAAATTGCTAATTTTCCTATTTTCTTTTTCTTTTTAACCCTCCTCTCTCCTCTCTCTTCCCTCACGTCTCTCACTTTCTCTCACTTCATTCTCTCTCCTCTCTTGTCCTCTCCCCTAGGTAGTGTGGAGTTGGGTGAGGTGGTGACGGCGTGGAGCTGACCAGGAGCGTGATGGCGTGAAGAATGGAGCGTGGCGTGGCACGATCCCTCGGTGGATTCAAAGCGTCACGACGTGGGTTCGTGTTGTCGTTTTTGGCAAGGATTGGCATTTTCGGCCCGCGAGAACTTCGGTGGAGGTAGGGGGACAGATACCCTACTCTTTTCCTACGTTCCCTCATGATTTGGAGCTAAGCGGTGTGAGTTTGAGCGGGTTTTGCTTTCGTTGGGTGAATTACATTTTCGGGGGGTGTGAGCCGTGTTCACCGTTCCAGGCGACGATTTTCATCTTAAGTGGTTTCATTTGAACCACTAGCATGTTGGAAATTCTTTCTCGCCAGTTTCATTGCATTTGGTTGAAAATCGGAGTCGATATGAGCCTGACCATCCATGTGACTCATTTTGGGTTGATTCGTGGGAATCACCCATTTCTTGTGTTTTTGGGCGTGGTTTGATCCCTTCCGGCTTGTGGAAGGTGTATAACGTGTCTAGGGTTGTTTCCCCGTCGTTTAGACGTGATTGGGGCGTGGAAATACTGGGTTTTGAGCTTCCCTATGGTTTTCCTGCCATATCGGCTTAGTGGTTATTCCAGAGTCCATTTTTGGTCTTTGGCGGCCCATTGGCGACCGCTAGGTCGAGTGTATAAGTCGGTTTGACTTTGCGGTCTCGCGACTGACCGTAAGGTCTTTGATTGCGACTCTTAGAGGACCGCTAAGCTTTGCATAGCAGCCTGAGGAGGACCGCTAGGCTCTGAGTGGCCGCCCAAGGGTGACCGCTACTCTCCACGTTGTGTTGGCTAAGTCAATTCGCTGGGTAACTGCCATGCGACTAACTACCTCTGAGGTGCTGCAGCCCTATTTGTGACCGCCACTTGTTGCTTTATGTCGATTCAATGTTTAAGTCGGTTCGGGCTAGCGGCCTACCTCTGACCGCATGGGTGTCCTTGGCGGCCTTGGGGTGACCGCTAGGTTTTGTGTAATTTTCCTAGGTAGACCGTTAGGTAGTTTTGACCAGTTAAGTCGGCTTAACTGTTTTGGAGTTTGACTAGGCGTAGCGGCCATGTCGTGACCGCTATAGTCAAGCTTGTGGCCCTGAGGAGACCGTCTGGTGGCAGTAGTGGCCTCAGGTAGACCGCAAGGCTCCTGCTTTTGTGCTTTTTGTATCTGGGATTTTTCTTGAAGGTAGCGGCCCTTTGAATGACTGTCAGGTTGGTCTAGCGGCTAGGGTGAGACAGCCACTTGCCTAGAGTGTTATTTTGTGTTGGTTTGATTTTCGGTTGATGTGGCTTTGACCCCTTTGTTAGCCCACTATTCCGTGGATGTCTTGGACGTCCTACGAGGGCTGTGACCGTGTTATAGGGTGTCTGAGTGGGCCATTATACCGAGCATTGTTTCATGTTATTCGAGGGTCATTATGGTTTCTGGTCAACCTGGTTGTGACCTAGTGGTTGACGCGTGACCTCGTAAGTGTCTCATCTATCCTGTGAGGATCGAGACATGGTTTTGGGCACTTGGATGTAGTGTCTTACCTCGATTTATGTGTCATGTGATTTGAGGGCTTTTTGGTAATCCCTCATGTTCCGTGTTTCGTGTTATGTGGAATTGTGAGTCTGGCGAGCGGCTTGGAGGCCGAGGACTCATTGTTGATGTGTGGATCCGACTATTGTATGCCATCTTCCATATTATTTTCTCATTGATTTTGGCTTAGGGACTATGATGGGGGCATCCCTTGCCCCACCAATTTTTTCGAAGCTCAGTTGGATCGTCGGCATGTGTCATTATGTTCCCCACATGTTTCTGAGTCTAGTCATGTAATTTTCATACTTTCTTTGAGTCATAAACTATGTAATTTTCCTTTTATTTGAGTCTATTACCTAGGTATAAGGGTCATTTACCTAAGTCTTGAGTCATGTAGTTAATTAAGCAGTCTAATGGGCCCAACTAGTGGGCTTGGCCCATGGGCGCCCCTCCTTGGATAGGCTAGTCATTAGTTAGTTTGTTCAAGGTCATTTTAGTCCATGAAATTGTATGAGCCTATAAATAGGCCTCCCCTCCCTCTCATTGTAAGAACCTTTTATGATCAATCCAAAATCAAGTGTGTTTAGTGTCATTGGAGAGGATTCTCCACTTCTCTCTCTCTCTCTCTCTCTATTGGGGTGGATTCCCCTTCTCTCTCTATCTCATTTCTCTCTCTCTTCAAGGAGGAGGGCACCCCCCTCTCTCTCTCCTCCCCTCCCTCTCTCTCCTCCACATCATCAACTCTCTCTCTCCCCCTCATTACTCATCCTCACAACTTCCCATAACCCCTCATTACTACCCCCTAGTTCCAAGACAACTCCACCCAATCCACACCCCACCCTCCAACCTCCAACTATCCACTTCCCTTCCCCAAGCATCTCCCCACCTTCCCAAGGCACCTCTTCCCATCCCCAAGTCCACCATTGATCACCCTCCATTAAGGAAAATTCAAACTCACATTCCCTCCACCCACTTGTGCCCCCCTCACCTTCCCCCTCTCCCTCCAAGCCCCAAATTCGCAGCTCCTCTCTCACCCATAGCAAACACCCCCTTCCATCCCGCATTCTCCCCTTCCCACACCTTGAAACACCCCCTCCCAGACCCCCTCATAGCTGGGGGTTGCCCCTACACACAACCACCTCATTTCCCCTCCCTTCTACCCCATTCCCCCACCACCTATCACCACCTGCAATTCTCAGGTTACAGTCAGTAGCGATCCAGCAGCTTTCAGGGGCGACCACGGCTTCCTCCGGATGTTCCTGAAAGCTCAAGAGGCACCGTTGGAAGCGTCTCCCAGTCGACTTCGCAACGGAGGTGGTTTCGTCATCGTCCGAGCACCGTGCTGCCCGGAGAGCATTTCTCCCTCGACTGCACGAAGCTTCCCTGGCAGAGCACCTGAACTTGATGGGAAGCTCGACTGCAGCGATCCTATTGGGAATCTGAGTAAGTGTTCTTTTGAAAAAATCTTCCTCGACCAGTCTACTTCCAGGATCAAGAAGCAGGACTCCGATTGGCATCCGGAATCAAGAGTTATCAATTTCTTCCTCCAGGTGCTTGGTTCTATTTCTTGTCAGTCTGCTCCGACCTCCCGTCCTTGTTTGAGTTCTACCGGTCCACTCCGACATCATCTGGCATTCCCGTTGCTTGCGTTTCGAAGAGGACTTCACAACAAATCCATCGGTATCAGCCACGCTCAAATTGGAGTTCTGGAGCGCCCGTGGCACTATTGTCTTCCAGCTGCTGAGGTTCTGCAATAGTCCGGAGCATAGAACCGAGCCCCTGTTTGTACCCCTGCTCCGACCAGTACGGCCAGCGAGGGAAATTAAAAAAATTTGGGCGGCTTCCTGGGTCCCTTACGAAGAAATCCCAGCTAGTCTTGTCATCAGAAAAATTCAGGAGCGACCGCTACGTCATCAACTCTGACTATCTGTCCAAGTTCGTAGCAAGTGGACAGAACCGGCATCGGCTCGCGTTATAGCTTCTAGCTCGGTTTCTCCCCTCCCCGCTTGGCCGGCTGAAGGCCCCTCCCTGCGTGGAGGTAGTATTGGTTGTAATTTCACAAAATCCTCACCCCGAGATCCCCCCCTTTCATGGGGTGTAGTGCATGTAATCATTTAATTTTCAGGTCAAAGCTACACCGACGCGGCGTGCGGGTGCATTTCCACGCCTCCCCGCTCGCCCTCGTCTCCGGCCGGGATCGGCGTCTTCACGCCGATCAGGTGAGCTCCTGACCACCCTCCTAGGCTGAGTTACTTGTGCTTGATTAGTATTGCTTCTAGTGTGCCGTCGGTCGGTGAGGAGAGCTCGGCCCAAAATTGCTATTGACGTAAGTAAACACCGCGGGTGAGTTGAGAGAGTTGCCCTTCATCCCACGCCCTTGGCGTGTCGGCCACCCGTGAATTGGGCATCCCTGGCCCATTTGGGGTCCTCCATAAGCTATCCAACCATTGGAGTATCAAGGTCCCGACTCGGACCCTCTCCGTCATCGCTAAGTCGCCTACGGGCACTCGTGTCTGCTACGTGATCGTGTTCGTTAGTGTGAGTCCGCTGCTCAACTTGATTGCTTGAAATATAGGTCTATAGATGGTGTCACATCAAGTGGTATCAGAGCCAGGTTCTCAACTTATCTCTATCAAGTTGGTCCTAGGACGCGCATATGCATTTAGAGTCTTCCAGTGCATCACTCTTGTCCACTAGTATGGCCACCTCATACCGACCTTACCAATCGGCCCTCTCCAAAAGTCCAAACCACCAAGGGATGCCTACCACTAACACACATAACCTCCCTGGCCATGTCAACTACCTCATGAAGGCCTTGACCTATGCCAATGAGGGGCTTGATAACATATCGGGTCGACTCAACCAACTTGGAGAAAATGGGTCCGCCCCAAGGACGGACGATAGAAGGACATGTCCCCCACCTCCCACTTTTGATGGAACTCATCTTAATGACTATTTAGATTGGGAGGCATTAATGGATCATTACTTTGAGAGGAATCCCATGTCCGACGATAGGAAGGTTCGATGTGCCAAAATGCAACTAACCAAAAGGGCTCAAACTCATTGGTTAAAAATTGAAGGCTTAAGGATAACTAGAAGGGAAGCTCCCCTCACCACATGGGAGGATATGAAGGATCAACTTAGGGCTAGATATGTTTTCCCCTCCTACCCGGATCACCAAAGCCCAAGGAGCATTTCAACCCCACCATCCCCACCCGACCAACCCAAGACTCCAACTCCCCAATGCCCCACAATGCAACCAAAACCCCATTCCACAACCCACATTACCCAAGCCCCTTTGACCACCCCTCACCTCTCCCCTTCTCAAAAGGGAAAGAGCCCAATAAAGATAGAAGTGAGTGAAATAACCTCGGGTAAATGTGAGCCAGAATGTTATAGGTGCCACCAATTGGGGCACATCGCCGGGCAATGCCCCACAAGGAAGCATTTTCCCATGTCCCTAGTGGTTGAAACATCTCCCACCCCGGTCACCATTACCCCTCCATCGCTCCCCAACAAGGACACTCCTCCCAAGAATAATCTTTCCAAAACCTCTCAACCCACCCATCTTCCTCTTCCTACCCCAACCCAACCACAACCTAGACCTCCACTACTTCCCTTACCAATCCCAACCCAAGCCCATGCTTGTTCACCACCTCGGGTGCACCATGCTCCGGCTATCACCAATTCCCCCGCATTAGACCTACCCAACCCATTATCATTAGAAGTTGAAACCCACACACCCATCCACATGGAAATGGATGCTAGTCCCGATCAACAACCTACCATAAAGGAAATCCAAGAACCTCCACTTCCACCCACCTCTCCTAGTCCGGATCCTCAAGAGCCACACACCTTCACCGTGAATGAGTACATACTCCAATGGCTCAAGCAAGGCCCCACCATCCTTAGTTCACCCCCACACCTCTCACCCATGAGACATCAATCCCAAATTGTGGCCCTCCCCTCCTTTCACACCACGATCCAATCCTACTACGAGGTAGAGGGTTGGGATGATCTCCTCAAGGGTTTAGAATGGCAACTAAAGTTGACTTGCTTATTGACCTTAGGAATGGCCCACCCAAGAAGCCTTAGTCTCATCCACCCATGTGATGGTTCTATCACCTCGGTCTTCACCATTGGTTGCTACACTAGTGACCTCCTTCTCATTCTCCCTATGGATGAAGAACTCATCATGGTCCACTCCACTTCCATTAAGATCCCAAGTACCGTGATCGACTGGCCCACTAACAACCTTGGTCCAATTACCTTGAGGGAGGATGACCCACCTTGCATAGACCATGTGGACATAGAGTTCCTTCCTCGAGGAAGCCCAGTCCATGACCCCTTTGATCCCTTCCAATGGGAGCCTAGTTACCCATGTGACCCACCCACCTTACCCACAACTCACCTTTCCCTACCCCAACCAACCATGTTGGACCAAGTTCACCTCTTCCAAGACTTGGGCCACACAAAGGGAACCATCGCCACAGGCAACATATGCCTAGGAAGCAAGGAAGAGCCCTACTCCCTAATGCCTACCTTCCTAGATCCTTTCGACCCTTTCACATGGAAGTTCAAAGGCCATCCCACACCCATACACATGGAAGTCATCTCTATGATAGAAATGCATAAGTCTTGGCACAACACACCACTTGGCATGATTAGAAAGTCGGGTCCATTCATTCACATCACCCACATGTCAAGTAGGAAGCATGATTGGTCCCTATTTGGGTGTAACGGTCCTCCCCAATTCACCATTGGTCTTATCTATGTTAGGAGCCTACATGGGTGTCCGGGTCCTCTAACATTCATCACACTCACTCATAAGAGGGACACCTATGGATGCCCCGGTCCTCCCAAATCATTCAAAGTCTTCATAACATCAATGCATGATAGGTCTATATGTGGTTGCCCTGGACCACCTTTGCATACCACACCTTGTCCACTCACACCGCATCATAGTACATGGCATATGCATCCAAGCAAGTATCAAACAAAAGGCGGTGAGATTCACAAGAAGCGGGCAAAGACTCGTGAGCCCCACTTGGAATTCCAAATTGGCAACTTGGCGATGATGACTTTGGAGTGACTCTACCCTAGGGTCACCTCCAAATCGAGGGCACGAGGACTTGGACCTTGCCAAGTTCCAAGTGGCTTTGGCAACCCGGCTTACGGGTTGGACTTATTAATGGGTTTTGGGATTCACCCCACTTCCCACGTGGCGGATCTGGCACCCTCTAAGGGCACCGCAGTGGATCCTAGTGAGTGTCTTGAGCTTACACCTATCCTTGTGAGAGACACCCTCGGAGTGCCACCACAAAATAGCCTCAGAGCCCGACATGAGCACACGGCGGCAATACTAGGCAAGCCAGATCTCTTCGCCAGCATGAGGGTGTGTCCGAGCCACTTTCACAAGCGGAAGCGTCATTCCCCGGCTATGGACGCGGGTTGAGTTTGGAGATCATGGCTCGCCCGGAGCTGCATTTGGCGTACTACTACCCCGGTGGACCCATACTCGACGGGGTCGAGTTCTCCCCACCCCGGGGGTATGATGGGGGCATCCCTTGCCCCACCACTTTTTTCGAAGCTCAGTTGGATCGTCGGCATGCGTCATTATGTTCCCCACATGTTTCTGAGTCTAGTCATGTAATTTTCATACTTTCTTTGAGTCATAAACTATGTAATTTTCCTTTTATTTGAGTCTAGTACCTAGGTATAAGGGTCATTTACCTAAGTCTTGAGTCATGTAGTTAATTAAGCAGTCTAATGGGCCCAACTAGTGGGCTTGGCCCATGGGCGCCCCCCCCCTGGATAGGCTAGTCATTAGTTAGTTTGTTCAAGGTCATTTTAGTCCATGAAATTATATGTGCCTATAAATAGGCCTCCCCTCCCTCTCATTGTAAGAACACTTTATGATCAATCCCAAATCAAGTGTGTTTAGTGTCATTGGAGAGGATTCTCCACTTCTCTCTCTCTCTCTCTATTGGGGTGGATTCCCCTTCTCTCTCTATCTCATTTCTCTCTCTCTCTTCAAGGAGGAGGGCGCCCCCCTCTCTCTCTCCTCCCCTCCCTCTCTCTCCTCCACATCATCAACTCTCTCTCTCCCCCTCATTACTCATCCTCACAACTTCCCATAACCCCTCATTACCACCCCCTAGTTCCAAGATAACTCCACCCAATCCACACCCCACCCTCCAACCCCCAACTACCCGCTACCCTTCCCCAAGCATCTCCCCACCTTCCCAAGGCACCTCTTCCCATCCCCAAGACCACCATTGATCACCCTCCATTAAGGAAAATTCAAACTCACATTCCCTCCACCCACTTGTGCCCCCCTCACCTTCCCCCTCTCCCTCCAAGCCCCAAATTCGCAGCTCTTCTCTCACCCATAGCAAACACCCCCTTCCAGCCCCCATTCTCCCCTTCCCACACCTTGAAACACCCCCTCCCAGACCCCCTCACAGCTGGGGGGTGCCCCTACACACACCAACCTCATTTCCCCTCCCTTCTATCCCATTCCCCCACCACTTATCACCACCTGCAATTCTCAGGTCACAGTCAATAGCGATCCAGTATCTTTCAGGGGCGACCATGGATTCCTCCAGATGTTCCTGAAATCTCAAGAGGCACCGTTGGAAGCGTCTCCCAGTCGAATTTGCAACGGCGGTGGTTTCGTCATCGTCCGAGCACCGTGATGCCCGGGAGAGCATTTCTCCCTCGACTGCGCGAAGCTTCCCTGGCAGAGCACCTGAACCTGATGGGAAGCTCGACTGCGGCGATCATATTGAGAATCTGAGTGAGAGTTCTTCTGAAAAAATATTCCTAGACCAGTCTACTTCCAGGATCAAGAAGCAGGACTCCGATTGGCATCCGGAATCAAGAGTTATCAATTTCTTCCTCCAGGTGCTTGGTTCTGTTTCTTGTCAGTCTGCTCCGACCTCCCCTCCTTGTTAGAGTTCTACCGGTCCACTCCGACATCATCTGGCATCCCCGTCGCTTGAGTTTCGAAGAGGACTCCACAAAGAATCCATCGGTAGCATCCACGCTCAAATTGGAGTTCTGGAGCGCCCGTGGCACTATTGTCTTCCAGCTGCTGAGGTTCTGCAACAGTCCGGAGCAGAGAATCGAGCCCATGTTTGTACCTCTGCTCCGACCAGTACGGCCAGCGAGGGAAATTAAAAAAATTTGGGAGGCTTCCTGGGTCCCTTACGAAGAAATCCCAGCTGGTATCGTCATTAGCAAAATTCAGGAGCGACCGCTACGTCATCAACTCTGACTATCTGTCCATGTTCGCAGCAAGTGGACAGAACCGGCATCGGCTCGCATTATAGCTTCTAGCTCGGTTTCTCCCCTCCCCGCTTGGCCGGCTGAAGGCCCCTCCCCGCGTGGAGGTAGTATTGGTTGTAATTTCACAAAATCCTCACCCCGAGATCCCCCCCCCTTGCATGGGGTGTAGTTCATGTAATCATTTAATTTTCAGGTCAAAGCTACATCGACGCGGCGTGTGGATGCATTTCCACGCCTCCCCGCTCGCCCTCGTCTCCGGCCGGGATCGGCGTCTTCACGCCGATCAGGTGAGCTCCTGACCACCCTCCTAGGCTGAGTTACTTGTGCTTGATTAGTATTGCTTCTAGTGTGCTGTCGGTCGGTGAGGAGAGCTCGGCCCAAAATTGCTATTGACGTGAGTAAACACCGCGGGTGAGTTGAGAGAGTTGCCCTTCATCCCACGCCCTTGGCGTGTCGGCCACCCGTGAATTGGGCATCCCTGGCCCATTTGGGGTCCTCCATAAGCTAGCCAACCATTGGAGTATCAAGGTCCCGACTCGGACCCTCTCCGTCATCGCTAAGTCGCCTACGGGCACTCGTGTGTGCTACGCGATCGTGTTCGTTAGTGTGAGTCCGTTGCTCAACTTTATTGCTTGCAATATAGGTCCATAGGTGGTGTCACATCATACTAGGCTGATTAACAGCGTGTTGCTGTGATGTCCGATGATCTTGACCCGAGTCTTGCGACTCAAGGGTCGTTATCAGCAGGTCTAGTTGATTGTCTTGAGTGTGGTAGCAGTTGTATACTGCATTATGCTCCGTAGTACATGCGACAGGTGTGTGCTTACATTGTCTGTATTTTGATGTTCACTGTTTTGAGTCTCTATGTCTAGTGAACCTCCACTAGTCGTAGCCTGACGACACCTTCCGGTGTGTCGGCCCACCTGGGAGTGGCAGTTCCCGGTTGATGGTTTTCAGGCTAGTTTCCGTGGGCCCCCTTTCTTTACAGTAGCGTCCTACTGGGGGGAAAACTAGCTATAGGCCTGGCTCAAGGCATTGGGCTTGTGTGTGCACACGTGGTTAGGGGCGTTTGGACGAGCGCCGACGGGCGTGACCCTGACTAGTCACTCATTACTGTTGTTACTTGTACTTGGTTCGTTGTGAGTGTCTCAGTTGCCGCCGTTCTAGGCGTGTGAGAGATACCTGAGGCGTAAAGTAAGACGTCAATGGATGCATCAGGCTGTTCTTCTAGTGAGGAGGTGCTTCTGTCAGTTGACACATGACTCTTGTGACTTGTGTTTTCATGACTTGTCCGAGTAGCCTGTGCTTGGCTTCACTCGAGGTTACGGGTTCTTTGTAGCATACACGATAGTGAGTCGTGTATGTTTGTGCCTTTGACTGTGTAGGTCTTTGGTAGGTCTTTACCTATTTTGGTAGGCTTTTCACGATAGGGTTCGTGATTTGACAATGGATCGGTAACACCCGACTTTGTGAGATTGGGGTTCGCCTTTCTGTTGCTGTTTGGAGTAGTTTAGAGGGCCGAGGTTTCTTCGACTGTCGTGTTTCAGCGTTACGGCTTTCCTCTTTACTTTTACTATTGTTGCTCCTGTTGTTACTGCTTTGCTACTGCTTTGCTTTAGTGTAGCATTGCTGTTACTACGTTGTTTTGTGGTAGGGTTCTACGGGATCTCTACTGAGCCAGTGACACGAGGCTCACCCCTGACTTTTCAGGTGTAGCTGTTCTGCCTCGTGGCTGGAGGTTCCGCTGTGCGGTAGTTCTGTGTTGCCTACGTTTGCCAATGCCGGCCTTCCCCTGACTTGAGGGTACGTTTCCCTTTTTCCTTTGGACTGTACTAGTCTTTCTTTGGACTGGACTCTGTTAGTTTTAATTTGTTATAGAAAATGTAATTTTATTTCTACTATTTTAGCAATCCTGATCATTGAAATTTAATTGCTTACTACTTTATCTGGAAGTTCAATGTACTCTCACAAACCTTTCTATCCCTTCAGAGCTTTTCCGCTCTTGGGAGGCCTCGCAGGTTCCAAGTGGTATCGGGTTTACCCGGTATCTGGAGTTTGGGTCGCCACACTAGGAGTGGTCTAAGAAGCAATGCCAATTCAGAGTCAACCTTATGCATAATATTTACTTCATCCAAGAAAAGACTTTTGGAGAGAAAATAGATCTCCCAACTGCTCCCTTATGACTAGAGGATCAAGTCAAGGACTTTTGAAAGAAGATGAGTTGTCAGAGCATTTCAAATTTGAATTGGTCTTATTGTCGATTTTATTGGAGGGAAAATCCCTCTGTCTGGCTCCTATATATAGACATGAAGCTTCTATTGGACAAGCTGCTATTTTGCTGCTGCCTTAGAAGAAAGCCACACCCTTGAGCATTCAAGAAGAATCCGTGGGAAAGAAGAGAAGGGAGTGAGAGCAGCCCAGCACCTAGCCAATCCAGTCCAGTGCTGAAAGAGTGAAGAGAAAAGAGAGATCAGCCTTGAGAGAAGAGCAGCCCTACAGATATCTAAGCTTGAAGAGAAAGATCTTTAGATCTGAATTTGAAGCTGCAGCCACAAGCTTCCAGAGACCTATCTGAAGCCACAACTGGTGTTTCCTTCATTGTTCTAGTTTTTCCACTACACTTGCAGTTTACTTTCTTTTTCTCTTTTTCCTTGTTCGCATATGTAACTGGGGCATCGTCCCGTGTGTTGCGACAGCAGCGGGAGGACTCTGTCCTCGTGAGGACTCCGTCCTAATGGGTGCTTGGGGTTCGTCCCTGTGGGGCTTGTCCCCATGTTTCGTTGCAGCGTGCAGTGAAGCCTCACAAGGTTCGGTGAGGGGTGGACGTAGGGTGCGGGGATGCAACCGAATCACCTTAAAAACCCCTGTACAATGGGTCGTGATTTGTGTGTTTGCTCCATATCATCTACCCCCATTCACAGGTTTATGTGCTAGCTTCAACGTATACAATCTTGATTATTTTCCATCGCACACATTATCATATTGCTCATACACACACTAGAGGCTCGATGAGCAGCCAACCTCAATATATGAAATTCTGGTTGATCACAAAAGCACACACACACACACCTAGTCAGTTCATACATAGTTCATGTGTATTGTGATCCATGTTGTCCAGTGCAATACATCTTACTTAGTTCTTAACTGTCTTTGAAGGGGTGTCGACCTCACTACATAGCAGTGTCGACCTCAGATCTCTACATAGCTGTGATCCGTTGAAGGAGTGTCAACCTCACCACTTGGGAGTGTCGACCTTAGCAGTATGTGCACTGTCTTTTGCCATTCTATTTTGAGCTATTGCCATCAGATCCGCTGTGCCTTATGTCAAGTGCTCTATTAGAATTATATTCTAGTGATTGTCGTTTTAATCAGATAATATTTTAATTAGGCCAAAGTTTGTGAAATGATCTATTCAACCCCCCTTCTAGATCCGGTTGCACCCCAAGGGACACAACAGTGGCCGTGCCTGGCCGCAGTGCTACGAAACATCCCCCGTAGTGGGCAAGAATTCGCTGAGCTGTGGTTGCATCTTGTTGGGTCTTTTCATTTGGAAGGAGCATCTCCCGGAGATTTTCCTCAATAGCTTCATCATGCTATTGCCGGCCTTGGCATTGGCCGTACTTGTTTATTCGGCTGTGACCCATCTGACATCATTATGCCCCAGCTGGGGGCGTCAATTCGCAAGGCGTTTTATTTTTCTACTTCTCTTGTATTTATTCGGGCTTGTTATGTTTGCTCAGCTGACTTTTTATTCATAGAGATTCAGCGAATGAGCAGATGCTTTTGCTGCTCCCCCTCACTACGTGAAGGCTGAATGGAGGTGGGGTCTATATACCCCTGATTTTAGACCCAGGAGTTTGGGCACGACTTTGCCCCATGAATGTTGCTTATAATTTGTGGGAGGGAATGCTCCCCATTTTCTTCTCGCACTGATGGCGTTGTTGGAGGCTATAACTCTAGCCTGATCTGCCTCCGCTGCTACAAAATATATGTTCCTTCTCTCTCTTTTTTTTTCTTTTTTTTTTCAGAAACTGCCAACTTGTATAGCGCCAACAGTGTAGTGTTATGTAGAGTTGTAACTCCTTCGTTTCATTCTTTTTTTTATTTTTTTTATTTTTTTGGCTTTTCTTCTTTCAGTTTTTTTGCTTCTCTTCTTCTTTTTGCTTTATTCATTCTCTTTTGTATCCGCCCGTAGAGTAGGTTGCTTTGTGCGTTCAGCATTCCCGCTTCTTCTTCAGCTTCTATCGTCGGGTCCAAGGATTCGAAGTGCTCCTGAAGGACATGCTTCTTTAGACGCACAGGCTGGATGTTGGGCTGTTCATGCTCATCTGGTCTATTCGTAATGGCCTGTAGCCGTTTTATGGCTGGACTAGTTCTCTTTGTGCATACCCGCAATGGGATTTGCTTCTTCTTCTTGGTAGTTGCTCTTCTAACAACCACTCGAGGGTCTGTCTTGTGCCAGATAAGGGCTGCAGGGAGTGGAGCGGGCCGGGGCATGGCACCACGAGTTTGGATCCCCAGAGCCAGGCAAGATGCCGACCTTCTTCTTGTTGATGGGGACATCAGAGCAGGTCGCGTGTCCGTCCCGCATCACTTGTTTTAGTGGGCAATGTTTGCCAATTTTCTTGCTTTCTTTCAGGTGCCAGAATATATGCTTCATAAGTGTGCTCCGCACTGGCTTCCAACATATCTTCAGGCTGTAGCCTTTGGCGGGGAATGCCCCCAGGATAGCTAGAAAAATAGACATCCCCGCGCCCTCTTTAGCTGTCATGAGTGACTGAGAGGCCGCTTCGTTATTCTCTTCTATTTTGTTCTTCTTTTCTCTTCTCTTTTTTTTGCCTTCTTTTTTTTATGTATAACAGACCAAGGTGGGTGCACAAGAGAGCGCTCATCCTCCTCAGGGAGGGGATGAGTGGTTTGCTCCACCACACCAATCTCACAATGGTAGTCTTTATTTAGCGTGGATCAGGACATGCAGGGAGTCACTGTTCCCTCAGTAGATGTAGCCATCCAGACCTTCTTTGCCATTCCCTTTTTTATTTTTATTTGTAGCGGGCAGATTTCCCCCCCTTTCTTCTTTATTTTTTCCTTTTTAGCAGCCTTCATGACTCCTAGAAGCTTTGGGTGCCCCGGAGTAGCATCTTCGAGGCCACAGGCGTAATCATGCCTAGTCTGGCTTTTCTCCCCTTGGGCTGGCGGGGACAGCACATGTAATTCATCAAAATAGGCAAACATCATTTATTGGGAGGCCATGAGACCCTTAGTCCTGGCGAGGAGATGAAGGGAAGTTTTGTCCTACCGGGCATGCCAGACTTGTGGACACACTTTCAAGATATCTTTTATCTATTTTGTTTGTTTATTTATTTTATTTGTTTATTCATTTATTTAGTTTATTTTGTTTATTTGGTGCGTGGGCGTGCCGGTCACAAGGTGACAGTTTATTTGGGCTTTGAAGAAGCCACTGGTGTGCGCCGTCTGACTGATAAGACGATTGTGAGTTTCGCATCGGAACTAAAACTCGTCGTGCCGTAAAGCTCATGACATTAATTACATCCCCTCGGAGAGGGGAAAACCCTTTATTGATCGCCAGAAAATGGGGCCCTATGACCTGAGATTAGTATTGATGAGATGAGATAATAAAATTCGCGAACTGCATTAAAAAAAGGGCCCCTTGTTGAGGCGTAAATGTTCAAGCCATGTTGGTCGCTCATGGACCGTTTCGTATTCGGACGGAAGTCTGTGTTGAAAATATGACGAAGACGGAGATAAAACCCGTGCAAATGTCTGCCAAGTATACAGAAAGTTTGATAGTAGGGTGGGACAAAATTCCAATCAGAATGAGTCAAATTCAAGGAGCTATCAGTCCAAGGCAATGCCAAGTCATGGCCATATCGGAGTGGCTCCCGAGGTCCAAACGTGACTTGCTGGGACGTCATTGATATTCCTTTCGCACCGAGTCTTAAGGAAGAGAGGGCTCCAGAGCATGCATTGTTACGTTTTTTTGTTGTTTGGTTATTTGATTGATTTTATTTAAACACATGGATGTATTTCTATTCACTAGTTATTATTATTTTTATTGATTGATATTTATATTTTTTTGATGGATGGGTGGATTTTGTGTTCATTTATTATTATTATTATTGTTATTGTATTTTTTGTTTGGTTGCTTGATTTTCTTTTATTCACTTAAATGCATGGGTATATTTTATTCATTTGTTATTATTTGTTCTTTGTTTGACATTTTTTTGTTTGATATTATTTTTTGTTTGATTATTTATCACCTTAGATGTTGTTTTTTTATTACTATTTGTTGTTATTAGATTATTTATCAAATTTTTGTTGTTGTTTTGCTTTTCCTCTTCTTTCCCTTTTTTATTGTTCCTTTCTGCTTTAGTTCCCTTTTACTTGTTTTTTTTGTTTTAGGAAACAAGAGAAGGAGAGAGTGAATCGGCGCGGGAAGAGAGGAAGAGATAGGGAGAGGGAGATGAGTCGACGCAGAGAGAGGAAGAGATAGGGAGAGCGGGATGAGTTGGCACAGAGAGAGAGAGAGAAAGAGGTGGCGAATCGGCGTAGGGAGAGAGGAATGAGAGAGGGGGGTTGATCCGGCACGATCTTCTCGCGCTGGATCACTCCCCGCTTCCGCTTCTTCTTCTTTTTTTATTTATATGAGGAGTTTGGTCGACTGAACTGTGAGGTCGGTCGACCGAACCTCCCAGAACGGAGAGGGCCTACGCATGAGTTGACGCAGACCACACAGTGCTTCGACTCGAGTGCTGGTCGGTCGACCGAAATCCCGGTTCGATCGACCGAACGAGCGGACGGGTCCAAATTCCATTTTCTTTCTTTTTTTCTTTTTGCACTACATGTTTAACAATGCGGATTGATGGATTTTTATGCAGCTTGAGGTAGACCTTCATGAGCATGGAGGGAGTTTATTATGCATGTGTGATAGTTGTAACACAATGCATGATGCATGAGAGGACTTGTGATATGCCGTCTTTTGTAACTCATTGCTATACGGGTGATGGATGCAAGGCTCCATATGCACCAAGGGGGGTTCAGAATGCAGTTAAGCTCAGAGATGCAGGAATCTTGCGGTTCTTTTTACACAGGTTTGTGTGAGGGGTGAGACCACGCCCCAACGTGTATGAGTGAGGGTTGCTTGAAATGCACTAAGTCCCCCCCTTTTCTATGAGGGTTCAGTAGAAACGTATATGCGCAACTATGCTCCAAATTTGCCAACAGTTTTGTCTACCTTTTCGTTTGTTCTTCATTCAGTATTTTCTTTTTATTTCTATCCCATTCTGTTTACAATTTTTTTGACAAAGTCAATAATTAGTTCGGGTTTCGGGCAAAAATCCGATAGCATTTTCCACAAACTCGGGGTGTGTGGGGTGTAAGAACAGAGGCTCACCCACGGAGAGACCTGAGATGACCTCCAAAACCATTGGGTAAGCCGAAAGCAGCTACCCCATGGCCCGGATTGGGTGCAGAAGCCCCGATGACTGGCCTACGAGGGGGTTCCGGTGAACCATGGGCAGTGACATTTGAGACTTCGGGATGGAAGTTTAGCATATTGCCAGACCCTTGGCTATTGTTATTCTCCTCCGACTAGGGTTCCCCAGGAACCATACTATGAAGAAGTAAGTTCCTGGGGGTCCGGAGTGGCCACTGTGAGATGAGTGGGAGCGATAGTAAGAAAAAAATGCCCAGAACCAAACGAAAGGAGACAGGGAGCCATACTAGAGACGGAAGAGGAGACAGAGTAGGAGCCACGGTATTCATCACAACCGAAGCCTTTCTTTTTTTTTATTCACTACTAAGAGCAAAATATACAGTAGAAGCATACATCATAGCAAAAGAAAAGGAAAAATAGAGCGAACAACAAGAAATTTAAGAGAATACAACAGTGGGGGGGGGTGGGAAGACGGGGCATTGGCTCCTCTTCCCCCTGACCTCACCTCTCTTCCTCTCTTTTTCTTTCACTCTGCAGATGCAGGCACGAAGATGGGGCTCTCAGCACTCTTTTTTTTTCTTGGCGTATCCTCTCTTCTTCCTTTTTTTCTTGCAGCCAGCCTCCTCTAGCCGCCGGGGAGAAGCCAGAGAGAGGTTTTGAAGGCCCCCTCTCCTTCTTTTATGCACGCATGCGGGGAAGCTTTGTGTTGGTGTGTTTGTCTTCCGAACGCCGCAAGCAGCAGAGGGCAGGCGGACGTGTCGAGGTCCCCTCGTTCCCGCACCGTAGAAGACAGGGGCCACCGCAAGTCTACGGGAGAGGCTACAGGGAGAAGGTAGAGGCTATCCCTTCGTGCCGCGGGCAGCAGAGCCCCGCCAGATGAGTGGGGCACACACGCAGGTTTGAGCTCAAGAGGGGGGTGCCTTGTGCGTCGACTCAAGGCCATGGGGCTTTTCAAGCCAGATCAAGTGCAAGGAAGGGCTGCGCCGATTCAAAGAGGTTTAGGGGTGGAGGCTGCACGGCGGTTCAAGAGGGCATGGGCCCTTGGCCGATTCAAGTGGGAAAGGGAGAGGGTGTCGGTTCATGTGGAGAGAGGAGGATGCGCAGGTTCATGTTGCAAGAGGGGGAGGCGCGCCGATTCAGGTCCATGGAGGGGCCTGCGCCGATTCAATGGGCCCTTTCATGTGTTTCTTTTTGTTTTCTTCATTTTCCTTTTTTGTTATTTTCTTCATTATCTTTTGTTCTCGCATGCGTTGGTGTACGTGCATTGACGTACCTCTTCTTTTCCTTCTCCGTCGCCCTTATTTGGCTCGGGGTGGCTTAGAGTTCTTGCTGGCGAATTTTAGGTGTCCACAGGAAGGAAGGAGAGTTTTTTTGTTTCTCTTTACCAGCTCTACCGCCCTTTCGGGTTTTCGCTAGAGCTAGCCCCCTTTACCTTTTTCGATGCACCCTTGCGGGTTTTCACACCGAGGGGTTACCCAATTCTGCCTAAGGCACCCTTTTCGCCTCGGCTAGGTTGGTGGAAATTTTTATCCTCAGTAGTCTTGTGGAGGGAGCTAACTGAGGCTACCGGGGTATCTTTATTTTTAACCTCATTTTCTTTTGCTTACATGGGCATCTGGGGGTCACTGTCCGTAACGTGCTACTGTTAGGGGACACGACCTAAGACTCGTGCTGTTGATGGGTCATTGCTATTGTGGTCCTGGGATCAGGGAGTTGGTGAACGTCGTAGTTATACTGGGGTTAGGGTAGTTCAACCATGATGGGCTGGTAACTAGGGCTTTATGGTTGAAGGCACTTCGAGACATATGGGTCTAGAGTGGAAAAGATTCGGCGGTCAACCGGGATTGAGGTTTATTGAAAAGGATAGTCGGGGTGCTATGTGGGCTACGGGTGCGTCCAGGCCAATCATGATGGTGGAATGGCTAGGGGTAGCATGAACCAACTGGAAGTGATGTGGGGCTAACTGGAGAGTGTAAGATCAGGGAATTAGAGAGGAGTGTTGGTCGAAGGTTGGTATAAGCCGGTTGTAGTAGTGTATGGCTGACAGGGAGGTACGAGGTTTGAATAGGAGTGGGGCATTGGTTAGGGACTGGTATGAGTTAACTGGAGGGGCATATGATGGCTGGGAAATGAGTGATTGGTTGTTTTGGATGGGGGCAGAGAGGTTTTTCTTTTTATTACCGGCCCTACTGCCCTTTTGGGTTTTCGCTAGAGCCGGGCCCCTTTAGCTTTTTCTGGTGTTCCCTTGTGGGTCTTCACACCGAGGGATTACCTGATTTTGCTTGAGGCGCCCTTGCGGATTTTCACCTCAGCTGGGTTACTGTCCTTTTTGCCCTTAGTCACCTCTGAGTGAAGAGAATGACTAAGTCTACCCTTTCTCTTTTTTTTTTCTTCTTTTTGCTTTTCTGGGAGCCTTAAGGCGGCATTGTGGCTGGTACTGGACATCCTCAGCCTGCAGTTATGAGGACATTGCTGGGAGACTGATCGTCATGAATGTTTAGTATTGATGATGGGACGAGCTAACTGGCTATGACGCCACATTAGCTAGGAAGGCTAGCGCAAGTGACTGGTCCCACCACTTAGAGGGATTGACTACTGGATTGCTAGTGATAACTGTGGAACGCGCCTTCATCTGGGTGGTGCGCGAACTCATGCTCTAGAGCATCGTCCAACTTCATTTTTTTACCATTGAGAGGTGGGAACGGCTTGTTACCCTTGTGGTCCTCGACCGTGTAGGCCCCACCCTCGTAAACATCATGAATGACATATGGACTTCGCCTATTAGGTCGTAATTTACCATTGGGGCGTCCTGCCATGACCTCCTTTTCCTTAATCATGATGAGATCACCTTGCTTGAAGACTCGTTGTTTGACGAGCTTGTCATAGGCTCGAGCTATGCGGGCCTAGTACACTTGCAGATGTATGTAGGCCTCGAGCTGTTTACCTTCTAGACTGGTAAGCTCTTCTAGCCTTCTCTGGTATTCATCTTCTTCAGGACTGACAAGGCCGGTGTGGACCGCCATGCAGTAAGATGCTAACTGGACCTCGATGGGGATGACAGCTTCTGCCCCGTAGATGAGGGAGAACGGTGAGCACTCTGTAGGGGTCTTGTAAATGGTCTGGTAGGCCCATAGTGCCTCGAACACCTTTCACCCGAGTCACGTTTTTAGTGGATAATGATTTTAGCCAGGAGCTTGCAGAGAGTTTTGTTGAAGGCCTCGGCCAGGCCGTTAGATTGAGGGTTGTAGACTGAAGAAGTTCTCCAGTCGATGTGGAATTTGGCCGCTAGTTGATACACGATCCTATTCTTGCATGGTGTGCCATTGTCAGACACTATACGGCTGAGAGTACCAAATTGGTAGATAATGTTGTGCCAGAAGAATCTGGCTACCACCTCTCCATTGACCTCCCATAGGGGAATGGCCTCGGCCCATCGAGAGAAGTAATTAGTAGCAGCTAGAATATATTTGTGACCTCTTTAAGATGGCGGGAAGGGTCCTACTATGTCCATTCCCCAATAGAGCTCCTAACAAAGCGTCCATGGCGACGATGTAGAGTATAAGGGGTTTACCCTTGCTGGTGTCCCGAGAATTGGGGGAGTGAGGAGATACTCCTTAATTTGCTTGAAAGCAGTCTGGCAGTCTGGATCCCATACAAATGGGGTGCCTTTCTTCATGAGCTTGCCGAAGGGCGCGCATCGTCCGGAAAGATTAGAGATGAACCTTTGGATGTAGGCCAATCTCCCTTGGAAGGACCTGAGCTCCGTGACGTTTTTAGGTGGTGGAAGCTCCCAAATTACTTTAGTCTTACTGGGGTCCACCTCAATTCCTCGGTATCTGATGACGAAGCCGAGAAACTTGCCATTGGATACGCCGAAGGCGCATGTCATAGGGTTCATCTTGAGCCAGTATTGTCGAAGTCAGTTAAAGACTTGGCGTAGATCATGTAGATGGTCTTCTAGCCTTCTTGTCTTAATGATGAGGTCGTCAACATAGCATTCGACGGTGTTATGTAGCATTTTGTCGAATATTTTGGTCATGGCCCTCTGGTAAGTAGCACCGGTATTCTTCAAACCAAAGGGCATGCGCTTGTAATTGAAAATCCCTTTGGGGGACCAGAAGGCTGTGTGATTCTTGTCTTTGAGGGACATCCAAATTTAGTTGTAATCGGATGGTCCGTCCATGAAAGACAAGGCTTCGTGTCCGGTGGTCATGTCGACCATTATTTCTGTGATTGGTACTGGGAAGTCATCCTTCGGACATGCTTTGTTGAGGTCATGGAAGTCGACGTAAATGTGGACTTGGCCACTTTTCTCCTTCACTGGGACGATATTGGCAAGCCAGATCGGATAGATGCACGGCTTGATAAAATCGACCTCTGCCATTTTATTGACTTCGGCTGAAACTTGGAGTTCCAACTCATGGCGCATACGCCGCTATGGCTGCTTAACTGGGGTTGCTGAGGGAGAAATGGCTAGCTCATGCTCCGCTACGGAGGGGTCTAGCCCTGGCATCTCCTTGTACATCCAGGCGAAGCAGTCTTTGTATTCGAGCAGGAGTTGTTTGTAGTCCTACTTCTCTACTTTGGTTAGGAGAACGTTGATGAATGTTGGCTGGTGGGTTTCAGCTTCACCCAAGTTGATCTCAACGAGTTCGTCAATGGTTGCTTGGCCACTATCCTCCAACTCAGGAGGAGTAGGTTGAAAGTCGATGAAGTCTTTATCATTAGTGTCTGCTTTGTGTACCTCTTGGTTTTCGAAGCCGCTAGTTGATGCTAGTGGAATTGGAGAGTCATCATTACTGGATTCTGGCAGGGATTGTTCTGGGCTACCAAAGTCTGTCAACGAAGATTCCCTTGGATCGTCCATGGATGACGGCGAGGCTTCTGTAGAGTCATCTCTGGTGATGATGGGGCCTTGCTGGCAGTTATTGACTGGAGTCATTAAGGCTTCCCTAGGGTTGCCTGCTAAAGCTGAGAAAACTTCACGGCAAGTGCTCAGGGTGACTTCCTCATCAGGAAAGTTTATCGAGTTGGATTCTTCGACAGGCTTGGAGGCAGGGGGAGCTTCTTCAGCCCTGATATTTTCACCAGAGAGCGACGAAGACTCATCAATCACTTTAATTGGGGTTCTGGCCTTGGCGGGGAGCGAGATCAGGCTCTCCTCTTCCTCATCCCCGGAGCTGTCAAATTTTCTATCGACATTAGTATGGTCATCGACTGGCTGTATTGAACCTACGATGTTGACCGCATAGTAGATGTAGAAGTATGGGTCTTGGTCGTAGCCGAGTCCCCTGTATCTTTGTGGGAGAATGGGGGTTGCCCTCGGACCTGGTAAGGGGTCCACAACTGGTGAAAATATTCACGTTGTGCAAAATCTTACCATTGGAGAATATGCTGCTTTAAGCACATCTCACAGATGCACTGTGGCAAGTCATCCATTACTTGGACTGCTTTAGGGGTGTCATCGGCTCGCTTGGGCCAGCTGAAGTCATCTTCTGATGGGACTTGAGGGGCCATGTCTCCCTTGTAGAAGACAATGGGCTTATCCCTATTAGCCTTCTTTTTGTTTCTGAGTTGTCATTTGTTGGTAACGACAAACGTTGTGAGCAGCTCAACCTTGTGCTCCTCTAATGCACAAGAGAGCTGTATGCAATCTGGCGGCAGGTATATGCTCTTGTCGATGGCTCGGCTAATAAGATTAGCCTCAAAGTCAATTTTATGCCTCTCAGGGTGATCTGGAGTTGACTTGGAGCTAAGGCGAAGTCGATGAAGCTTGGCCTTTTCTTTGTCAATGGAGAAGAGGTCATCCTCATCTTCCTCTGAGAGCCAACCATTTCTTTTGCTTTTGATTACGGGGTATGCACTGGGTCCCCTGAAGTAAAGCGCAACATCGACAAGATTGCATTATGCTAGGGTGAATGGTGACAGGTCTGCAAAGACCGTATGTTGTTCTCCATTTTTGACATATTTGATGCATTGATGGAGAGTTGACGGGACAACCCAATTTTCATGCAACTAGGGTCTACCCAATAGTACTTTGTAGGATGTGTTGGCATCGATGATGTAGAATGTCACCTTGGAGGTGAAATCATCGAGCACTAGATCGACATCTACTCGGCCCAAAACATCCTTAGTGTTCTGGTTGAAGCCGGATATCTTGACCGCTTGAACCTTCTGAAGGTATGGAGTCAGATACATAGTCTTGAAAGTTTTCAGTGGCATGATGTTGATGGCAGCACTGACGTCTACAAGGATCCGGTTCGTCTCATGACCGTTGATTTTCCCTCACATGTAGAGGGGGCGGTTATGACACGGAGAGGATAGTAACATGTCCTTTTCCATGAATGTGACGGTGGCTACGAAGGCTTCATAGGTTGCTACCTTCATTTCTATAGCATGGGCTTCATAGGTTTCTGGTTCTTGGAGTATTTTGATAAGAGCTTCTTCAGCTCTTTACTCCAAGCCATGGCTTCCAAAATTGTGATGTTGGCGAGAAACCGTTTCATCTGGTGAAGGACTTTTCGGTCAGCTCGAGCACGGGCATCCTCCAATGGGGGTAGTATGTCAGGCAGGGTCTTGTGCGAGCTAGCGCGTTGCTCCCCATCGGGGAGTTGCACTTCCTTACCTTTGCCACTAGGGTCAGAGTAGCCCTGATCACCTGTGGGCTCATGGAACAGAGGTGCCAAGGATGGATCTTCTGGAGGTGACTGGTGAGCCGGATCATACTTTCCGGATGGGCCTGCTCGATCTTCAGAAATGACCGGGGTTGGAATAGGGACTGGAGCACTGGTGGTGACCTCCTCCCTACCAGAGGGATCGAAGATGCTGGAGCCCTTCTGAATTTCTATCTTCGAAATGGGGGCAGGTTCTTCCCCTCGAAAGAGGATGATTCACTCTAGGTCGATGGTGGACTGGTGAAGAGGTAGCTTGGTAATTCTCCCGCGGCCTCTACCACCCCCTCGACCATGGCCTCGGCTGCGACCAATGTTTTCAGGAGTTGGTTGTAGCCCTAGTGGGGCAGTAGTTCTGTCTTTTTTGGGAGGCCATTGGCTCACCTCGCCGAGAATTGTTGATGCTGTCAGGAGGTGGGATGGCCACCATGTTGTAGGTGCAGCCTCGAAGTATTTCTTCCAACTACTCTGTGGTGATCTCCTTATCTTTGTAGAACAAGGAGAGTTCTTCTGGGATGAGGAGCCTTTCTCCATTCTTGATCTTCTGAATCTTTTCTTGAACCCATCTTCTAAGGCGAGCTCGCTTTTACATTTCTTCCCATGGGATGTAGCTATCGAGTGGGAGTGCACTAGTGGGACGAGGAGGAATATATTCCTCCAGGTCGTCGATGAGCTGTTGTAGCCTCTGGAGAGGCATTACCTCAGCCGAACATTGTAGCGCGACTTCTTGTTCAGCCTGCTTCTTGAGTCACCTTTTGAGATTTTTCCTCCTATTCCTCTCCTATCTGTTGGCGATGGCCGCCTCTAGGGGAGTAGGAGGGAGAGGTGCTGAAGCCGGGGTTGACAAATCCCTATGAGGATATCTCCGAGCTAGTGTCTTGGCAGGGTGAGGTCAGCGGCTTTTCTTTGCCCAGATTTCGATTCAGGTGCCTTCCACTTGTTGTATTTGGAAGGTAGCATTAATCGTCTATTCGATGACATCAAGTGGTAGCTCCTGGTATGCTGGTACATTAGGGCTGGCATCTGAAGACGTATGCGCAGTTTGATGCCTTACCCGTGGTGGCCATGTTATTTGTTGGGAGGTGGACTGGGAGACCCGCTTGGACTCTTGCTCCATAGCTTTGCTTTTGCTATCTGGCGTGGAACAACGTCTTGTAGTAACTGGAGGAGTAGCGGGGCATCGCCACTTTCGGTGGTTGCCCTGGGCTTGCGTATTAATCGGGCCTTGCTGTGAAGGGCTCGATAGGCTTGCCAGAGCTGCTGAAGACTCCAAAGATGTCTTCTTCACGATCTGGGCAAGGCTATAGGGTATATGGAGGGAACCTGA
The DNA here is from genome assembly GCA_022559845.1 of Amorphophallus konjac. Taxonomy (NCBI): domain Eukaryota; kingdom Viridiplantae; phylum Streptophyta; class Magnoliopsida; order Alismatales; family Araceae; genus Amorphophallus; species Amorphophallus konjac. The sequence goes on along the minus strand of CM040123.1, from coordinate 54,048,502 downwards.
AGGCATGCTGGATGGGGAGACATGACACGGTTGTGCCAAGGCTCCGTTCTACTTTTGTTTCCCCTTCCAATCTTTTAGCAGAGAAGGTGGAGTCGAAGCAAGGGAATAGTGAGAGGAGCTTGGGACGCCCATCGTCACCTCGCTTCCCAGTGTTAGGTCCATTAGTGCAGCAAGAAGGATCTAAAGGGGGGTGAATAGATCCCTTTAAAAACTTGTACCCAATTTAAAATCATAAAATTGAGATTGTGAATCTTCGATGAAACACACAGTGGAATAACTTCAATATTAACACTCAGAAACAGACATGCGAAACTTGGATATACCAAGTGTCAAGATACTCGAGGTTTAGGGCAAACAGAATTAATGAGACAATGCTAAAATGCATCTTATTGTAGCCAACAAATAGAAGGATCTGTTGTATCACTAAGCAACGGATTATCAAGCACTTAGTGGGTGTGGGCGAGCAAAGTGTGTAGCAGTCACTTAGAAGTGTGTGTTCAGTATGTGATCATAACACAAAGTGTGTGAATTACAAACACACCAATCCATGTGAATAGAGGAAGAAGATAAGGAAACAATCACATGGAGACAAACCATTGGACAGAGGATTTTTAAGGTGGTTTAGTCTACAAACCCGTAGACCTACGTCCACCGCTCACTCAACTGAGTGGGGCTTCCCTTGCACAAGCAAGAACCATGGAGAAACTCCGCTACAAATGTTAATTACACAACTTCAACCAGAGGAACACTCTCCTCCCACAGTCTGAACTATCAGAGTGCAACCGTGTACAGTAGCCAGCTGTACACAACCCTGATTGTGAAATTCAACACAATAAAAACTGTTGCTCATAGTAACAAATGAGGAGAACACTCCTCACACACTCTGACTAGTCAGAGTGCAACCGTGCGCAGCTGCCCACTATGCACAACCCTGATTATGCAATCCAGCACAATCAGACACGCTGCTTACCAGCAACACACGAGGAACAAGTTCCTCACGCTCTGGTCACCTAGAGCAACCACGTGCACAGTAGAGTTCTATGCACAAACACCCACCGTGCTTCCAAGCACGGCCAGACAAAAATAAAAATTAAATACGTAGCAAGAAAAGAAAGAAAAAAATACAACCAAACTGAAAGGAAAATATGAATTAATGAAACAAAGATAAGAATGAAGGGAATGTAGCTTCCGAAGAAGCACTTTGATTGGAAATTCCAGAGCTCTGTTCTATCCTCCTTCTTCTTCTTCACTCTTGATCACTGCAATCAACTCACTGATCTCTACTCATTCTCTTTCTCAGATTTTCTACTAAACTGCTCTGAGATCCTCACTTTTTTCTTTCTCTCTTCTATTTCTCTTTTTCAAGGATGAGCTAATCTTTTCTCTTGGAAATTCAATCTTCCTCTTTTCTTCTCACACTCTCTCTTTTTCTCCTCTGGAACGAGCTAACCTGATCTTACTTGAATTGCTGCTCCATCTGAAAAATGCTCATCTTCCTTCCCATTTGGAGATCATGTTGTATTTATAAACAGAAGGTTGAGTCCGAGCCTTTGATCCTGAGGGATTCAATCTGAGTCGCTCAGATCTTTAGAAGACTCAAAATGTGAGGTCCAATGGCCACTAATTGGCCTTTTAAAGAAGCTCACGCTCCTCACATGACTTATAGCATATAGCAAATGGATAATATTCCTTTTCCAGGTTTTTTGATTGGTCAACATCAGATTGGTAGAATATTCTACCCTCAGATCCTTCCATGGTGCGGACACCAGAGCCAGAGATCGGCTTGACTCAGCAAGCTGCCGGTACTGGACACGCAGCACGACTTGGGCGACGTTGACATACTTGTGGTTGGGGGACAGTCTAGAGTCTACACTTGAGTTTTGATATTTTTTTAGTATGTATTTGGAATGTATTTGGTGTGTATTTATATTTTTGTGAGTATTTGTATTTTTGGGTTTAATGTGGGTCAATGGGAGAATATTGACCCAAGTTGCCTTTGTTGACTAGGAGAGAGGGGCACCCCCTATTTTGTCCCCATATGGTGATTTTAATATTCCCATCCCCATTATGCCCTTTTCTCTCCCCTTGACCAAGGGTATCTAGGGTATTTTGTCCTAGGTCTAGGGTTTAGTATATAATGTGTCTTGTATTATTGTGAAGGGAGAGAATATATTATATTGATGCAAGAATTGGCCAAGGGCGCCCTCCCCTCTCTCTCTTGTTCTTCCTTCTTCCTCCTTGCAGCATCAGATCAAGGGTGTGATGCCCTTTCTTTGGGAGTGATTCCCACTTCTACCTCCTCCCCTGGATGCGACTTCCAGCCACCGCCGCCACCGCCTCTATTCGTGCCGCCATCGAGCCGCCACGGGCGTTTCTCCGGCTTGCTGTCCAAAACTGTGACCTGCAGAACAGAAGGTGAAAGAGGAGGTTGGATCTCCATATCCAACCCTCTGATCGAGCTAATATTTTGATGGTTTGTTCCCCTCGTCCTCCCCTACTCCCAATTTAATTTTCACACCGACCAGCCTCCGTTTGAGTCCCTTCCCACTACCATCTTTCCACCCCTCACAGTTTGCCTGTGTGCAGATCTACGAGATAGTAGTTTGAAGATCCATTTTTTCCACCCCCAAAACCACCTCAGATAACCACCAAATTTGGTGTGCACGATCCTCACTTCCCCCCTCTCACCCATAAAATCCCCAAGATCTAGATCTACCAATTTCCCTTCGGTCAAACCCCATCTACATGCAGACCCCTGTCTATCCTGTCTGTTCTATAATACGAGCAAGCAAGAACACAATTTTGCAGAGTTTTTCATTCCCAATCCGACTGCTGGATGGATGTGAATTCCACATATGTTGTAGATCTCTGAGTCTAATTTGCAAAGGCGTTAGTTTCGCTCCAATCCGCCTCCATATCTGAGCTCAGCATGCATTTTCATCAGATCGCGCAGATCGGTCCCGTGACATGCCAGCAAGAGCAGTCCTCGTTTAAGTCTTCTAGAAATACACCGGCTCAGATCCAGCGACCGCGGCCGGGGATTGACCAGGGATGCCCCGCTGTCATCCCAGCCGATCGCTGCCAAATGAAGATTTCTGGAGACCCCCGTTCCATTGGTCGCCATCGCATGCTGTCCTACCGACCGGATTCCGCTGATCCGGACCAGCAGCCCGCATCCGCCCTGGGAACTCCGCTGACGTGCTGCCCGTCAACCCGAGATCAGTGCTCCCGGGTCCATCATGTAGCCTATTACCTCCCTGCGTGGAGTGGGCTATAGATTTAATTATGTAATTATTGATTATTCACTGCACCCGGAGTTACGGGTCTTGGCCGGGACATCTTTCCCACGCCCAGAGCGTGGAGGTATGCACACCACCTGATGACTGTACATTTTTACATGTTAACTTATGATACACACAATTTTTAGGAACCTTAATCTTAATAAATATGCACTTATCACACTTAATCATGATTTCATATTAAAATGTCACGTTTGATAGAATTAATTAAAATTTGAGCAATAAACTATGTTTTTGGCAGGTACTCGATCGAAGAGAAGATGGCTAGGGATTTACAAAATTTTACAACAAACAATAGGCCAAAATCCATTAGCATGAACCAATGCAAAGAAAAAAACAAATGAAAAAGGAAAATGAAAAAAAAAACAAAAGGGGCCCAAAGCCCATTCACATGAGCCAAAGGCCCATTCGAACGCAGCATGGCCAGCCGACGCTAGCGCGGTCGATGAAGCGGGAGGTCGGCAGAGGCATTCGCGTGGGTGTGGGCATCAACGCGCTACAATCAAAGCGGCAGGAGGGCGCAAAGCGACCGGTGGCGCGGGCCAGGCACGCTTCACGCAGGGGAGACAACCGACGCGGGAGGCCTTCGGTGGACGCAGTGTTGGTGGGTCAATGTGGGAGGCTTCGGCAGGCGCACGCGGGCGGTGGAGAAGAAAGAGAGAGGAGAGAGGCGAGCGGCGTCGACGCGGTAGAAGAAAAAGAAGAAAGAGAGGAGGAAAAGAAAGAGAGAAAATTCATAAAAAAATAAAAAATATGTGCAACACATGGTTGCACACATTCCAAAGTCAAAAAAATGTAGCAGGGGTCTTCACATGGAGGAACATAGACTACTTTGGGCCCTACAAAAGGAGGGCATGGGAAGGCTCTCCTCTCCTCTCCTCTCTTACGTAGATTCAAGCTTTCATTGTTTCCCCCCCCCCCTCCACTCCTAGCTCCTTAGTGTAGGAGTAGGTTCTTTCCCTCTCTATTTCCCTTTCTTATTGTTCTTGCTTTGTTGTAAGTTATTTTTGTTACAATTTGTATGCATTTGTGAGTTGATTAATTTTAAGTTTAATTCCAATGTTAGTTTTATTCAATTCTTCATTTTGTTGCATAATCTTTTCCCATCTCTCTAATGTTCTTCCAAAAAAATTTATCGATCATCTTCTCAATTTCTTCCAAAGACGGTCAAGAGAAGCGGTTCCGATCCAGTCGAGTGTACGTGGTTATTTCCGACAACGCGTAATTCAAAGGCTCGAGGAGACGACGCCGTTATCATACCACGGCCACAAAACTATCCCACTTCGTCCATTTTAATTTTGTATCTAATTTTGTTAGATTAAAATTCTCTCTCTCTAGATTTTCATATTTCTATTTCTTAATCCTCCATATTTCTTTAAATAAGTTTCATGTTCTTTAAATTCTAAAAATCAAAAAGAAAACATTCATTTATTCTTTCTCTAAAAGAAATTCTAAGTTTTTATTTTCAAACTCAACATTCTGTGGATTCGACCCGTGCTCACCAGTGTATTACAGTTAATTTGTATTATACTGTGAGTTCGGCATTTTGATTGATTGCCGCATATTTTAAACGACGAACATTTCGACACGTCAATTTTTGATGCCGTTGCCGGGGAGGTTAGTTTTGAGTTGAAAACTTTGTTTTTATTTTGTGTATATTTATACTAAAAAAAGAATTTTTTTAAATATGTCTTCCCTTTTATATCTCCTTAAAAAATTAACAAAAATAAAAAAATTAAAGGATGAGGGATCGCGATCCAAGTAAGTATCTTAATCTTCCCTCTTGTGATTTAATTTATTTTCTACATTTTGTTAGCTGTTATATTTATAAAATCTCAAAAAAAGTGTGTTGGCTGGTAACTTTTCATTAACTAAAAAAAAACTTGATCACACAAAAATAAAAAAAACCTTCATCTCAAGATTAGAAATATCATGTTTAGGACATGCATCATTTAGGGTTGCATCTTAGTTAGTTATTTAATTTTTTATTTTTCAATCATTTTATTTTTGTTGAAGAATGCGGGGGACAAGGTGACCACTTTAATTTTCTCCAAGATCATGCTCATGCATTTTACCTTTAATCTTGCATTGAAACACCTTGTTTGAACATTAGTTGTCACATCTCATTTCAAAATATTTTAAGGGCAATACCCCCTAAGTAAGATAAGGGAGGGATTTCATCACCCTTCCTTAGCCCAAAATAATCATCCTTGCATTTGGCATTACACCTAGCCTAATAAAAGCAAGTAAACTCGGCCCTAGGATTACACTAGGATTTTTGGTACCACGTGAGTCTATTCTCAGTTTTGAAACTGGTGTCTAAGGCTAGAGGTCAACGGCAAATACTATAAGCGGGCAAGTGATTTTTAATTAGGACCTTGTGAAAGTAAGCGGAGCCTCCCACTTCCCCACCTCTTACCTGACCAGTGAACGAACTTGAGGGTAGGCTTTAGTGGTGACCTAGTCACTTTATGAAACCTAACATGTAGATCTAGGTTGCCCTTAAGTCTTAGGTTAATTTGGTTCTCACTTGTTTATGTTTAGTGAAAACAAAAATAAAAAAATCAAACAAACAAAAAAATCAACAAACAAAAAAAATAAAACAAAAAAATAAAACACATAAAAAAACAAACAGGAGATGAATAAAGGGAGAGAAAATAAAAATTAAAATAATTCAAAAAAATGAAAAATGATTAAACACTAACATAAAAAATTGGTGAGAGAAAAATTCGCATCTATGGATTGGGCACACAAATTAGACAAATTAGACTCTTTGGCTCATAAACTTGATCAACTTCTCGCCATGGATCAAAACCCTTTTATACCACCAAGTCACTATGACAATGATCACATATGGGCCAGCCCGGCCCATTATGTAGGTGGTTGCCCAAACCAAATCTTATTTCTCACCAAAAATAGCCCAGCTTATTATGAAAGTCCATACTCGTGGTCAACTAAAAATGAGATCCCGTCACCTATGATGACCCAGTTTCCGTCGTTTACCCAAGACCAGGCCCAAACCACTCACCCCTTTGATACTAGGGCCTACAATTCATTTATTACCCAAGAGCGAGTCCACACGCCTCAAGGTTTCCCCACTCCTTCTTATGATTCATTTCCATCTACAGTCAGTTTTGGATGGGAAGGCCAGTCAAATTTCTCTTGGGAAATTTATCAAGATCAAGCTCAAAATCCTCTAGACCAAAATTTTCCCAATTGGGCGCAATACACAAATGATTCCTATGATCACGCCCAATATGGAGGACAATCCATATACTCTCTACCACCTCACTGTCATACTGATCACTCTTCAAATTCTTATCCATCACAGTCTGACTCTCGCCCCGCATACCTTCATGCTCAGATTTCAACAAGGAGGAGATTTCTCAACAATTTTATGAGCTCATCATGGCTCAAAATCAATCCATCCAGGCCCGGTTGGACCAACTCTCTGAAAATATCAAGGGCATGGAAATGGATCAACTATCTAGATACTCTACTCAAAATTTTGAATATCAATTTCCTGAGTCTGACTCATATGAAAGCCTGTATAGTCAACCCATGATTCCTGAAATCCAAAGCATTGCCAACCCTAATATGGAGGAATTCATGGAGGAGGTGCCTCAGGAAGATATAGAGGAAGCTAGAGAAGAGCCACCCATAGAGACTACGCCCAATTTCAGCTTTGAAAAGGGCTATGAGGAGTATGATGATCCTAAGTTGGGTGGAGAGGAAAAGGAAGTGGATGTGCCTGTTGATGATCAAATTCCTTTAATTTCCCTTATTATATTTGATGAGCCCTTGTTCCAAGTGACAGACAAGGAAGATGAAGTGGTGGAGAGAAAGTTGAGTGTTTGCATGGACTAGTCTTTTTGGATAAGGGAGGAGCCAGACTTTCCGCTTGAAATTTACTCTAGCTGGGAATTTCCTAATTTAGGGGAGGATGTGGATCTTTTACCCATCACTGACCTTGGTGAATCTAAAATCATCCCGCATATGCTGCAACTAGCCGACTGGTCAACTCCATCTGAGCTTTATGAGAATCCTTGTGTTGAGGAGCACACTTATTTCGTTCATGATCATCATTGCCTCCTGGACACTTGCCATGTGATGGAATCCCCGAAAATCCATAACACCCTCATCCTTTCTCACCTGAATAGTAGGCAAGTAAATCCTAAAAGTGAGAATGAAGAAGAACAGTTAGGGGAAAGTAAGGTTCGCATTGATGTGTTTAATATTTATAAAGACCTTAAATATTCAGAGGAATATTTTGTAATTGAAGATATGATAATTCCTCTGTCATTCTCTGACCGAGGGGGTCCATCTGGATTCTTAGACCCACCTTGGCATCCTTCTAGCCCATATGCGTCAAGGCATAATCTTTTCCTCCAATGGTACAAGGGTTGAAATTTATCAGAGGATAAGATCACTTGGTGGCTCATTTTGAATGGCACCCGTTGGTTACTGAGCTACATTACGTCTGGTTGAAGACGTTAAATTTAGCACTTTTTGGGAGGCAACCCAAAGTTTTAGTAATTTTCGTGTGCTAATAAATGGCTTCTTGGGAGGCAACCCACATTTTTATTATGGTTTTGTTTTTATTTTGCAGGTGCGAATAAAAGGATAAGTTGGGGGGAGAGAGGAGATTGCTTACACCTCTGCCAAGCCGTCAAAAGCCAAGCTCGTCGAAGTTCACTACCATCAGGTTGTACCTTTCCTTTACAAATTTCATGTCTACATTATTCCATTATTCCATATTGTTCATGCCATTGAGGACAATGTCATTTAAGTTGGGGGGAAAGGAAATCATGTGACATTCTTATACAACCTAATTTTTACAACCTAAGTTTTACCACAAAAAATAAAATAAAATAACAAAAACAAAAACAACCCAACTGAGTTTTTTTTATTCATGTTCTCATGAAAGAAAATCTGGAATGGAAGAGGCTATGGAAACAGATGATGCATAATGTTATGTAAACTAGCCAAGGAAAATTGACTTAGAGTCTTCTACAAGTCCATTAACACTCACAAAAGAAAATCACTTACACACTAATGAAGCAAACTGGACAAGCATTCTGTTATTTAAGTGTGATGTTTAATAGTTTACAGTTTCAGTGAAGAAATCTTTTTGGAACAAGCTACCTACCAAATCAAGTGTGAAAATCACACCTTGAAAAAAAAGAAAAAAAATCTTGAAAAAAAACCATGGAAAATGCCCTGTATCTTAGTAACCAGGCCTGCTTCTCCTAAGGTAAGAGATGAGGTTCACGTCAAACGGTGAAGGGATGTGCAGTGCCATGTGTTGAAATTTTTTTTTGAAATAAGGCAGAGTGAAAGCTACCATGCTCAATGTTCCGAACTGAAAACTATAAAGTTGAATGACAGCTATCTTGAATAACAATATGAGAGATGCAATTGATAGGCTGTGGATTTAGATTTCATGAGCACGAGTGCCATTGAACTTTGGGTGTATTCTCAGTTATGTCCATTAATATCTCATTTAAGGCTAGTACGTAGGCTTAAATGATCCGGAAATCCTGCTCCTAAGTCAACCCCATGAAAGATGAACTCGAAATGAGGCCTGGATATTTTAAACTCTTGTTAGTCCTAAACTTTACAATTGTTTGCATTGCTAAGGGACTAGCAATGAGTAAGTTGGGAGGTGTGATGAGTGTACATTTTTACATGTTAACTTATGATACACACAATTTTTAGGAACCTTAATCTTAATAAATATGCACTTATCACACTTAATCACGATTTCATATTAAAATGTCACGTTTGATAGAATTAATTAAATTTTGAGTAATAAACTATGTTTTTGGCAGGTACTCGATCGAAGAGGAAGATGGCCAGGGATTTACCAAATTTTACAACAAACAATAGGCCAAAACCCATTAGCATGAACCAATGCAAAGAAAAAAATAAATGAAAAAGGAAAATGAAAAAAAAATAAAAGGGGCCCAAAGCCCATTCACATGGGCCAAAGGCCCATTCGAACGCAGCATGGCCAGTCGAATCTTGGCACGGTCAACGAAGCAGGAGGTCAACAGAGGCATTCACGCGGGCGTGGGCGTCAACGCGCTGCAGTCAAAGCGGCAGGCGGGCTCAAAGCGGCCGATGGCGTGGGCCAGGCGCGCTTCACACGGGGGAGACGGCCGACGCGGGAGCCCTTCGGCGGACGCAGCGCTGGCAGGTCAACGCGGGAGGCTTTCGCAGGCGTACACGGGCGGTGGAGAAGAAAGAGAGAGGAGAGAGGCGGGCTGAGTCGACGCGGTAGAAGAAAAAGATGATAGAGAGGAGGAAAAGAATGAGAGAAAATTCATAAAAAAATAAAAATATGTGCAACACATGGTTGCACACATTTTCAAGTCAAAAAAAATGCAGCATGGGTGTTCACATGGAGAACAGAGACTACTTTGGGCCCTACAAAAGGAGGGCATGGGAAGGCTCTCCCCTCCTCTCCTCTCTTACGTAGATTCAAGCTTTTATTGTTTTCCCCCTCCACTCCTAGCTCCTTAGTGTAGGAGTAGGTTCTTTCCCTCTCTATTTCCCTTTCTTATTGTTCTAGCTTTGTTGTAAGTTATTTTTGTTATAATTTGTATGCATTTGTGAGTTGATTTATTTTAAGTTTAATTCCAGTGTTAGTTTTATTCAATTCTTCATTTTGTTGCATAATCTTTTCCCATCTCTCTAATGTTCTTCCAAAATTCTTTATCGATCATCTTCTCAATTTCTTCCAAAGACGGTCAAGAGAAGCGGTTCCGATCCAGTCGAGTGTATGTGGTTGTTTCCGACAACGCGTAATTCAAAGGCTTGAGGAGACGACGCCGTTATCATACCACGGCCACAAAACTATCCCACTTCATCCATTTTAATTTCATATTTAATTTTGTTGGATTAAAATTCTCTCTCTCTAGATTTTCAAATTTCTATTTCTTAATCCTCCATATTTCTTTAAATAAATTTCATGTTCTTTAAATTCTAAAAATAAAAAAGAAAACATACATTTATTCTTTCTCTAAAAAAAATTCTAAGTTTTTAATTTCAAACTCAACCTCTCTATGGATTCGACCCGTGCTCACCAGTGCATTACTGTTAATTTGTATTATATTGTGAGTTCCGTATTTTGATTGATTGCCGCATGTTTTTCACGACGAACATTTTGGCATGTCACCACCCTCTTTGTTGCATTGCTTATTCCGTATACATTCTTTACACCACTGCTTGTGAGCATGTGAGGTTCCTAGCATGACCTAGTTTAGTCACCGCTGCGAGAGTGAGTGCGTGACCTATCCCGTGACTGGATCTGAGCACGAGTGAGAGTATTGACAACTTGAGACTCAGTGCCGGTTTCTCAACCGCGCAGATCGACATGTTTTCCTCACTTGGGACAATCGAGAGCTAGTACTTCTTGTTGGGGGCATGTTTGCCTCTTCTGAAACTCTTTAGGTGCCGAGTTGATCGTGTCATCACTAGTCGCGTCGTCCTTTTAGTCGCGTCGTCTCCTAGAGTCCCAGGTTCGCATCAAATTGGTCTCGAGCTCAACTCGTCATGCATCAAATTGGTATCAGAGCATGGTTGAGTCTAGGGTAGTCGGTCCAAGGTGTCGCATTGCATCCCTATATCCGGTATATCAAAAGGTGTTCCCGGAATGATAGGTTACGCCTATTGGGAAGGTAGCACACTTGCGTGAGTTCGATCTTCGGATCATATCTCTGCCACGTACTGGATATTGGTTAAGTGTAGAGTGATCATTTTACTTTGGTCCATCCAGATAGGTCGTAGTGAGTCACCCCTTAGCTCCCTTTAGGTCCCCTTGTGTAATACCCCGTAATTAATTAACAAATTTTTATTTGAATTATTACTGTTAAATTAAAATTTTTGGGAATTAATTAGGATTTAATTGAATTTATAAATAAAAAGAAATTGAAATAAACCCTTAATTTTAAATGAAAATGAAATGAAATTAACATGAAATGCAAACCTAAATGAAAATGAAATTTTAGGTGAAATGAAACCTAAATGAAATAGGGTTTGGAATGAAATAGAAATGAAATGGGTGAATTTGAAATTTGAATTTCGAATCTATTACTTTATTATTTGATGAATAGTGAATGAATAGTGAAAGTGAAATTTCGTTAACCTTATTAAAATCTCGAAAAATGATAGTTAGGTAAAAGACAACTCAATTAACAAATTTATCTTCGATGATTAAGCCTAACAAATCATTAACCTGGTCAAATTAAGGGATTAAATCGGGTTTTCGAATTTGATTATTTTATTATTTAATGAATAGTGAAGTGGAAATTCGTTAACCTTATTAAAATCCCAAAAAATGGTAATTAGGAAAAAGACCATTCGTTTAGCAATTTTGTCTTCTATGGTTAATCCTGATTAAATCATTAACCTGGTCAAATTAAAAGTTTAAATCAGATTTTTACACTTACCTACTCAATAGTGAACGCAATAGTAAACCTCATCTTAAAACCTTAAATTCACGCTCAATTCTCAACCAAATGAGGTGATATTTGAGGCAAATGAAAGATCTTAATGGGTAGATTAAATTCCCCCAACTAATTTCATAGGACATTAACCGTGGTAGAAGTTATTAATCGAGCTTTAGGTAAGTCAAATATTTCGGCGGCGTTTCAAACACGCCTCTTGCAACGCGAAATACTCTCTTCTCGGAAGGATCCAGAAGGTGTATAGGCTATTAAACGAAAGCTGAGGATGTCTATTTTCTTTTGGTAGCTGGGGTTTTCGACGAGGTGGCCAGATCTAGGAGAAATCGACGATTTGGTGAATGGTGTCGGCAGCTCGACGTCCATCTTAGCTCCATCTTCTTCCGTCGATTAAGGTTAGTGTTCTCAATCAATTAGGAAAGTAAATATAGCAACTTGTTCAGCTCGATGAGATCTTTCCATTGGTAGTAAACGCCCTAATTTTTATAGGGTATCCAGGAAGATCTCGGGGCATCTTTGAAGGACTACCAAGGATCGTCCTTCATTCTAGGTCGTGATTTTATCCCTCAAATCAGGTTGGTAATCTTAATCAAAATTCATAAATAGATAGTCTATCTCGATCAGCTTGACGAGATCTTTCATTTGGTAGTAAAAGCCCCAATTTCTATTGGGTATTCAGGAAGTTATCGAGGGATCTTTGAGGGCTATCAAGGATCGTTGGGCGTTCTTGTTGCTGGGTTTTGATCTTCGATTGAGGTAGATTCTAACAGACCTAACTTTAATTATTATACATGAATGGAATTCTCATCATGTTAGATTCCTTTTAACGTAGAAAGCCCTAATTTCTATCAATCATACTAGGATAATTTCTCGATTTAGTAAGCATATGTCCATGTTAGGGTTTTAAGTGTACCCTTTAGGTTAAAGCACGATTTCACATGGATAATCACAGACTAAACTTAAAATTGAGCATGCCATCTTGTTCATCTTCCTCTTATCTTTCCATTGATATCTTGTTTGTTGAATTTCATCAAGAAATAAGGAAGATATGGCCTTTTTAGTGCAAGGTTTACCCAACTCGTGTAAAATCTGGGTTCTGTTATGAACACGGTGCATAGCAGGACCGTGTTCTCAATGCGGTCGTGCGATATGCCGCGTCTATAATAGAATTAAATATGTTATACACTTAATGATATTTTTAGCTTATAGAAATCTATTTTTCTCCATATAATAGAAAATAAACGCATATAAAATCTATATCTAGCATGCTAAAATATTCCAAATGTCTGAAATTCATGAAAAACATATTCTGATATTATCAGCATGTTGAAAGTTATTTTCTGTGAATTAATGATATTTTTACTTTATAGAAATCTATTTTCTCCATATAATAGAAAATAAACGCATATAAAATATATATCTAGCATGCTAAAATATTCCAAATATCTAAAATTCATGAAAAACATATTCTGATATTATCATCATGTTGAAAGTTATTTTCTGTGAATTAATGATATTTTTAGCTTATAGAAATCTTTTTTTATCTATATAATAGAAAATAAATGCATATGAAATTATGTTAACATGTTAAACTATTTCTTTCAGCATGATAAAAATTTTATTGTTATCAATAAAAATGAATAATCAGTATGATAACTTACTCATATTCACTTATCCAAAATTTATGTAGAAAACTCATTATAGCATATTAAGTGTTAGTTTTAACGTCTAATAATGTATTTTTAGTGTGTTAAAAAGTAACTCCAGCAAAAAAATATATTTCTATCATCTTACCAGTAGAATCATGTGCTGGAGCTATTTTAAACATGTTAGAGATATTTTCATCATGCTAGGATTTATTTCTATGAATTAAACTAAATTCTTATCAATTCACTAAGATAATACAAAATAAATCAGTTTTGGCATTTTGGCATCCAATTAGATTAAGTCATTTCCAGTATGATAAAAACATTGACCAGAAACCCCTGAAATTGGAATCACAAGAGATGATAATCATACTAAGGTATTTCAAGAATATGGCACTTACCCCCACCATATTCTTAAAAACACTCCCGAATTTCCTTAATAGGAAATTACATTTTTAGCTTAAGTAAGCTAGTTCCCTGATATTAAAAAATCCTAAAACAACCCTAAAAACTTGTTAAACCAACGGAATATAATGTTAAACTATGGAATTAAGAGTATTCTAATGATTACATTTTCCTACTTACCATTCGTTCTTGAATTCCACGACTTAATTATCGTTAAACATGCTGCCTAAATTTAATTCTCTACTCTTCTTGTTATTCTGATATTTTGTCAGATCTGTACTTTTTACAATTTAGTTTATTCCTTGAAATTCATTGGCCATGATTACTTGAGAAAATATCTAGACAACTTAGGATCTTCGATCCAATAAATCAATGCCATCGCATCATATGGGTCCGGTCTGGTCCTGGGGAGAGCGCCCGAAAAATTAGTGAGCCCATGGGATGTTAATGACATTGTGAGGCATTGCACCGAGTACTTGACTAGTGTGACGTCTACGACATTCAATCTATTATTATTTCTTGTACTTGATCTTAAATTATTTCATGTTTAAAATACTTGCTTGTTGGCCAATTATTATTGCAATTGCTCTTATTAAAATTCTTGTACTTGTCATTATTGTTAATTGTCATCTTTTAATTCTTGACCTTGCAAGATCTTATTACATTGTCCTTGATCTCGTTATTTATTTCCTTGCTTATCATTGCATACAACATGTAATTAAGTCATTAACTACGTAAACTTGCTTGTTATTACCTACTGAGCGTCAGCTCAGAGTGTTGTTTCCCCCTTTCCAGGTTATTCAGGTGGTGACGTTCACACAGACGGGGAGGGACATGAGTGATTCTATAGTATACTTGTACCTAGATGCCGAGTTGGCATAGTTGTTACTTCTAGTTATTTCCTTAGTGTTGTATTAGTGTTCTGTTACTGTAGTAAATCAGTTGTTGTATTAAATTAGTTTTGGAAGATATGTTTGATCATGTTTAAACAGTGATGATCATTGTAATAAAAGTTTAGAATCCTTCCTTGATCGATAGAGTTTCTTTCCTTCCTTAGCAAATTTTTTATTGTTTAGTTTAGAATAAATGTTATTTCTAGCTCGTTACTGACTGTACGTCCCGATATTCCGCGTCGGGGCGTGACAGTTTAGGTGGTATCAGAGCGTAGGTTTAATAATCCTAGGTTTTCTAAGTTCTAGGGTTCTAAGTGTCATCATAGGACCCCGACCTTGTTAAAGTTAAGGACCCGACCTGGTGAGATTGGGTAGAAACTCAGGTTAAGTTAATACCTTGCTTGTGAAATTAACTATCTTAATGACCCTAAATGATCTATTCCACATGTAGGTATTTGAAATGGCAGCTGAACGTGCGGAGTGGAGGAACTTGCAACGCACGGTTCAAGGCCTCACGCAGGCATTGCAACAAGTGGCTCAAGCTGGAGCTGCAAATCATGGCACCGGTGATCTATACCGGAACTTTCGAGGGATGAATCCGCCAAGGTTTGTTGGTTCGACCGACCCCGATAAAGCCGAGCACTGGCTAGATGAGATGGGAAGGATCTTCGAAGTTATACAATGCACCAACCAAGAGCGTGTCCATTTATCTACATTCCAACTGGAACGTGATGCACGTACTTGGTGGGATTCTATCAAGGCGACTCTCGGTGATCAACAGGTTACGTGGGAAGAGTTCGAGGAATTTTTCAACGGCAAGTATTTTTCTGGCCGGGTACAAGAGAAGAAAGCGGCGGAGTTCGCGGCCCTGAAACAGCGAGGTCTGTCTGTGGCGGAGTATGAGGCTCAATTTTCACGGCTTTCTCGTTATGCTACACACCTTATTTCCACCGAGAAGATGAAGGCGAAGCGTTTTCTCAACGGTCTGAGGCTGCATTATATTAATCAGTTGGCACTGATGGAAATCTCTACATATTCTGAAATGGTGAGGAAAGCGCAAGTCCTGGAAGATACCTTAAAGATGACGGAGCGAATCCGTGGAATAGGCACCAAGAAGGAGCAACCGGAGGATTTCAAGAATGCTAAACCCGGACATGGCACTGGCAAGAAGAGGCCCGTGAGTGGGTCTAGTTCATGGACCAGATCTGGAACGTGGAAGGGTAAGATGCCAAAGCATGAAGACAAGAAGCCTGGCCCTGTTGTACCGTTCAAGGGCGTATGCAAATTTTGTGATCGTCCTGGTCACAAAATGGAGGAGTGCTGGCGCAAGCTAGGCGCCTATTTGCGTTGTGGAAGCAAGGAGCTCCATATTCCAGACTGTCCTTTGATATCAGAGCAAGCTACCCCGGCAAAACCTCTAGGCATCAGAAAGCCGCAAGGCAAGCTTCAAGCTTTGCATGCAGATGAAGTAGGAACCGCCAAGGATGGTGGACTCGTCGAAGGTACTCTTATTATACTCGACAAGCCAACATTTGTTCTTTTTGATACTGGTGCCACACATTCATTTATTTCTCGGAGATTTGATAAGTCTTTAGTTGTGGAACCTGTTTTGATGAATTCTCTGTTAGAAATATCAACCCCTATTGGTTCTAGATCGGCAATTCAGTATTTCTATCATTCTAGCAAGGTTATGATTGATGAGCAGATTTTTCCAGCCGATTTAGTCTGCATGGATGTGGGGATGTTTTTTATTACCCTTTGTTTTATTGGGTTTATTAGGCGTGCCAGTCACCGGAGTGACAGTTTATTGTGCGCTCGACTTGACTCAATCAGTCGACTGTGATATTCGTGTCGGGACCGAAAGTCCGTCATACCATAAAGGCGATGACGTTAATTACGTCCTTCCAAAGAAGGACAACCCTTGATTAATTGCCAAGAAAGGATGCCTCGGGGGCAAAATGAGATACGACTGTTACGCTAACTCCGCTGACGGGATGCGAAACATGCATAGAAAACCGTGCTACGCGGGACATGATAACAATGTTATAACATAAATCCGACAGCACGTCCCCTTATTTTGGACTATGCCAAAGGGGGAAAATAGGTCATCCACCCACGGAATGCCGGGATGGAAGCCAAAAGAGAGGCGGGCATAGCCCTGGATCCAAAAAGGATTTAAATATGACGGGACAGTGTCCGCCACCATGTCGTTTGTTAATATTCCCCTCAAAGGACCATTGGAGGACATGCAGGGGCAGAGCTCCGAGGGTCAATGGGGTGATAGAAGAAACGCCGTATTCGGTATAATGTAGGGGTAGAACCCCCATTGATATATCTCCGTGGGCCCGGGTGAAGAACCATAGTTCCCTCGTGAGGTGACGAAGGTTAACACGGAAGTTGATAAGGAATGGGCATTTGAGTTTGGACTGATTTTGGATTTAATGGGATTGTTAAGGTATCAGGGTTTGAATAGCACCTGTTGATAAGGTGAAACGGCACGGATAGGAGTCGGCGCGGGGGGATCCCGGCGCGACGGGCAGACGACGCGAGAGGGTTCCTGGCGCGATGGGAAGCTCAAGGGCAATCGGCACGGTAGGCAAACGGCACGGCATGACAAACGGCACGGCATGGCAATCGGCATGGCATGGCAAACGGCACGGCTTGTCAATCGGCACGGCAGGGCAAACGGCATGTTTCGGCGCGCCCCCCACCCGGTGCGGGTTTGGCGCCGGAAAGGGGTGGCGCCGGGAGGAGGTGGCGCCGGGAGGTATTGGTGTCGGGAGAAGGTTTTGTTGGTTTTATTTTAGGTATTATGAGGGTTTCTTGTGAGTTTAAGGGCATCCTTTGCATTCAATGGGGACTTCATGGTAATGAGTGGGTGAGATAGAAGATGAGGGTGGATTCATTCCCAGAGGGGTTCAAGGAGACCATGTAACTGTAAGGTATATTCCCTGTGGTGGCCAAGATACCATGAGATGATATAGCTCCGGCTCTTGCCACACAATTAGGGGTTAAATACACAATTTCGATGAAAAACATCACACTAGACGATCGAGCAAAACTCTGAACAGATTTTGACAGCACCTCCCCTTATTTTAAGAGTATGCCAAAAGGGTATTATAGGCTAGCCACTCACGAATTGTCAGAGTGGAAACCGAAATGAGAGTCGGGCGTAGCCCGAGATCCAAGGGGTCCAGATCATATGGGACCTCATCCCTTTTGTTGTGATATCCCCGGTGCAGTCAACGGAGAACCTGCAATGGCGGGGCTCCATGACTTGATGGGGTTGTAGAATGTGGGGGATTGACCCCTTTAATGTAGCTCCTATGAGGATAGAGGAAAGGGTAATGCATGCCAATGGGACAGGATATGATGGGCAAGGTCTGCATGGCTTGACGGCATCGGCACGAAGGCATCAGGATGGCCAGAAGATGTAAAGGTATCAGTGCGGAGAAAAGGGATAGGTTTCGGCACAGCCACGAGGTGGGCTCGGCGCGATGAGAGAAGTACAACCGGCGCGGCAAGCCCTCGGCGCGAGACTTGCGCCGGGAGGTGCTCGCGATGGGAGGCTTAGGCGAGATTTTTTTCGGAGGTTTCAAGGCCTGGTTTTAGGGGTTTGAAGAAAAGGGGTTTATTCACCAATCTAGATTGTTTTGGATGATCGTAGAGAGAAGACTTCGAGGGGAAGAACACCTTTCCTCTGGGGTCTCACTAGGAGCAGAGCCGTAGATGGGAACTCCTGAACGTATCCCTCTTTGTTTCACATACGAGGAGCCATGAGATAGACTGTCTCAGGCCCTCGAAATGTGGCTAAGAGGTGGAGAAGAATAGTGGCCAAGAAGCTTCAGCAAACGGAGGCAAATAAACCATAAAACACTCACGGCTGGCGGTAGCCGTACATGGGCTAAACCTCGGATGCAGAAAGGAAAGAATGATCAGAAATGGCAGAATTCAACCCATTCTTTTATTAACTAGTTCACCCAAACGGCTTACACTAGCTCAGCTCGGGAGGAACATCCCGGCGGAGAGAATAACAAGGAGACGCACGCCGGCACAGTCCCTGAGAACAGGGTTACATTGGCACTCGATGCTATTGAAACCACGATGCTTGAAAGCAGAAATACAAAAAGAAATTAAGGAAGAAGATTCAGATAGAAACGAGGGGGGGGGGGGGAGGGAGAACTGCAGCCATTGAGGACATCGAGCAGCACACCCCACCTGGTTCCTTCCTTCGAACCTCTCTCTCTCTTTCTCTCTTCTTTTGCTTCTATGAAGGGCTCTCGAGCTCCCCCTTTCTTTCTGTGGCTAACTCCTCTATCTCCTCTTTTTTTGTATATCTCTCCTTTTTTTCTTCTCTTTCTATCTATCTATCTATATGTCGTTGTGTCGAAAGGTAGCCTTCTTATAGAGGCCAGGCCTCACACTGTCGGCGTGAGCTCCCCGACGCGCCGACATCCAGCCTTCCGGCGCAGGCAGCCCTCTGCGCGCCCGTTTCATATTGGGCTGGGCCCATTTCCCTGTCATTCGGCATAGGATCCACTTAATAGACTCCTTCCGGCAGTGGGCTTCTTGGCATATATATATCCAGACTTCATGGGGCTTGTACAACACCTTGTATTCACAAACATGTGTGAGACACTGTACATCCCACCTTCTGAGAATCAGAATTATCTGAGCATCCCTTCTTAGCAGACAGATGATTGCCTGAATGTTGGTATGGTTTTATCAGCCCGACTACCTGAATGATAGCCGTACTGGACAGCGGCCTAGCCAGAGATGGCTTTAGCCGAACAAAGTGTTAGGAATAGCGGGTCTCTTCTATTCTGATTCTCGGAACATCCGGGGATGGTACGCGAGCTATGCCCTCGACTGATCTTCAAAGCTGTGAGCCTGCTTTGGCCTCTTCAGGTATATTTTAGGTGTCAACAAATACCCCCCACCCGTAGGTGGCGTAAGCGAAGAATGAGTGACACGGGATGTGCGGGTGCACACCACGTTGCACACTGCACTTCATGATTTCTTCAGGCCTGCTCCTCTGCATTGGTTGTTCTTACGGCTCTGAGTCTTCATTCTGCTTGTGTGATTTCCACGCTTTGTAAGCAAAATTGGACGAACACCAGCATTTTGGCTTGATCTGATGATTGCATCACCCCTGGTGGGCTAATCGGCTCCATAGACGCTCCCGGCACGCCCATATCGGCGTGGTGAGCTTTCGGCGTGGTTGCCCTCGGCCTAGCAGCTCTCGGCGTGACTTTTATTGGCGTAGTGCTTCTTGGCGCCACGGGCATTCGGCGTGATGCTCATCTCGGCGCGCCTTTTGGCACTTCTGCCTCTCGGCGCGGTGAGGGTCTCGGCGCGCCTTTTGCCTTCGACCTTTTTAGGCGCCGGGCGAGAGGAGAAAGCTCATTTCTCCTTGAGCTTTCTCTCACTTCATCTTCCTCTTCTTCTATTGCACCAGAGGGATCGACGTGGAAGCCTCCCCCCTGGGGATTTTCATTCGGGACTTCGTCCCTTTTTACTGCGGAGTCGCCCCTCCTGGTGGGTGCTCTCCTATTTGACTTCTGGGCATACTCCAATAAGGGGAGATGCTGTCAAAATTTTTCTTGAAATTTCTTTTCTATTTTCCTCTTCATATCATCTTATTATTTCCTTTTCTTGATTTTGTGTCTGCAGCTTGCTGAAAATGGCTTCTTCTTCTAGCCGTGTTGCTTCCGGCACTGCTGATGTTGACTCTTCTTCCCAGGGCAGGGTTTCTGGTCCTGTTGTGACTTGGAGGAATGTCGGACAGCTGGACCGGGGTCTTGGGAGGATCGCCATAGTCGACGACTCCTCTGGCTCCGAAACAGATACAGTATCCTCATCTCGAGTTGTGACCGTCGAGGGAGGATTGAACTTCAATCGTGATGACGGCTACCGCCCGGACTTCCCGAAGGATCGTCACCTTGCACCGTTCATTTACACCTTCAACGTCTCTGGGAAGAGGGACGTTATGCTGGCTCGGATGGTGGAGCGGGCCATGTTGTTGGATCGGGACAGCTTGAAAGGTTCTGTGTATCGCGGAGATACCATCTACCTTTCGGGGGAGCGGCGCAAGTGGAACGCCGTCTTGGGGGTAACAGAGCTGGAGGCAGAGCAGAAAATGCTAACACGGGCTCCAGAGTTTACACCGGCCAGGTGGGACAACACTGTGGGTCGGGTCAACAGAGAGAAACCCGGCTACGGTTTATTTTTGGCGCCCATCAAGTGGGGCTACAGAGACGAACCATTTGTGCTGAATTGCTTGGCCGTTCAGTTCAAATTCCAGTTGGCTGCTGGGTGGTTTGCAGACACTAAGGTGACCGATGCTCATCTCTTCCGTGTAGGAGCAGTAGAATTTACAGAATATGTTCTGAAAGAGTATGCGCCGCTGCTGGTCAGGGCCGGGGTGTACCACAGTGTGTATGCATCCCGCTTCAGGTATCCCATTTCAAAAGGGTTGTGCTGCGGTATGTTCGAAGTATTCTGCCCGCAGTTCAATACTTTCTACACAGCAGAAGGTGAAACCTCTCTGGATCTCTGGAGCCTATCACAGTTATCGGGCCTGCCGATCGACGGAGAGCCCTATGAGGAGGTCTGCATTCATGACTTCATCAAGGACGAGACAGACGCTGAAGGTGAATATTACTTCGGCTACTCGTACCGGTACTTGATGAAGGCGTACCGCTCCCTCTGCCTGGCGCTGAATAGGGGATCCTCAAAGGGATACCAGCCCCAGGAGAAAAGCAGCAAGTTGAGAGTCCGAGTAGGACATTGGATTCAGTATTTCTTCGACGGCCCTCTGAAGTACAGTGAGTTCCCTCACGTAGCTCCTGTTGCGGGTAAGACCAGCAGGCCACCCAGGTTCAAGTCAGAGCTGCCTGCTTCTCTTCGGGGAATCAGCCGTGGGGGACCGAATCCGACGGGGGCGGATCCCCTTACCCATTGTGCTGCGTACCTTACCTTCTGGCTGTGTACTTTTGCCCTCCCGCAGGGGGATGAGACAGTTATTAGGCCGGAGGCAATATACCCGGCTTGTCAGATGGCTTGGGGTATACGGCTTGCAATATGTCCAGCCGCACTCTGCCTGATTTACAAATCCATCGGAGATATTCATAGGCATCGGATCCCACGCTCTTTCCGAACGGTGGGGCCGTTTCATTTCTTCAATGCCTGGGTGTGCAATTTATTTCCAGAGCTAGCTTCCCGGACTCTGCAAACAGTGACATTGTATCCCAGAATGCTGGTGTTTGCAAGTGCTGAACCGGGTCCAGTGTCCCAGCAACTTTTCTCTATCCGAGGCCGACTGGCAAGGGTTCCAATGGATTCAGCGGGGACTATCCACTTTTGGAATTTGGCCGCACATTCATCTCCATTGGTGAATCGTCAGCGTGAGTGTAAGCTCGAGGCAGTGGAGACTTTCACACACTTCATTTCGGGCAACACCGTGACCCGGCCAATCTTGGAGCCTGAACTCATTGACTGGGCTTTATCAATTCGCCCCAGCGTCTTAGTATTTAGAAAGGGGGGAGCAGTTTATTTAGAACCCTACTATCCCTTCAGGTTTGGCCAAAATTTTGGTTATGATCAGCACATTTCACCTTCGGCTACCCTGTTCCCTCTGGACACCAGGTCAAAGCATGGCTCGACTGTTGTAGCTGAGGGTCGCTCCTGGTGGGACTATTTTCACCGCCGGGATGCCAATGTCTTCAGAGTGCCGGTGCCGAACCGCGTTCCCCGGGTCACTCCAGAGTATGTAAAATGGTGGAATGCTCGAACGAGCTTTTATCGCAATGCCCGGATGACATGCTGGGATGTAGCTGAGCGCACCTTCCTGAGCCAGCAGCCTGGGCCCGTCTTCGATATTGAAGAAGCCCATTTGAAGAGGTTGTTCTCCCAACATCCGAAGGAGGTAGAGGCATATATAGCAGGCAGGAAAGCCATCAAAGAGGAAGCAGCCGAACCACTGATACCCGTGCTTGCTGACATAAGTGAAGATGCTTTCACGCAGAATTTAGAACATCTGTGCCAGATTGGTTGTTCCCGCCTGGAGCTTCAGCAGTACCCGTTCCCTATTGAGGAGCCACTCTCCAAAGCAGTTTCATGGAAGTGCGAGGTGGATCGCTTTTGCCCGTGCCGGGCGTTTGTTAATAGAGAGGATAGAACCCCGACATATTATCAACATACGTCTTGGCTGTTTGTCTTAATGAGTATCCACGGACTGACCCTTGAGAGTCCCGTAGCCAGTGTTCTAGACAAGCCTCTATTTGTATCTTTTCATTATGCCGATGTCTGGGGCTTCGACCACCTCGGCTTATATCATTGTATAGCTTCCCACGGGCATGCGGACTTGGCCGACCTAGTCGAGAAGTGCAAAACGATTGGCGACATCTGCTGGAGCAAGGAGGTGGCTTATTAGTATTGGCCAATCTCGTCTTTTTACAACGGCCGGGCAGGTAAGTGCTCCTCCGTTGACATGTAGATTAGTTTGTTGCTCGGCTCCTTCATAATGGCATGTGCTTCATTTGACAGACCGCCCGGATATAAAGCAGCAGGGGCTTTATAGAAAAATTATCTCCCAGGCACAGAAATCGGAATATTTTGAGGTTCCTGCCCCAGCCCCGACTACTACTCCACTGCCGCCTGGCAAAAAGAGAGCGCCCTCTGCAATGAAAGTTGTTATAGGCCGAGTGAAGAAAGCTCGGAAAACTTCCTCCAAGCGGACTCCGACTGACGCGGTCGAGACTCCCCTGCCCGAGGTGCCATCATTTGAGCAGTTTGCCGCTCAGAAAGAGGCCACCCAGCAAGCAGCTGAAGGTGACATCATTTTCCCTTTGCGGTCTAAGGGAGTGCTCTTTTCATGACGTTTTCATTCTTTTGACGTCTTCTTTGCATAACTTCAGCTCAAGGAGTGGTTGACACCACATGTGTTGAGGAAGCCGCCCTGGAGGCAGGAGAGATAGGGCCTTCCGTCGTAGCCACGGTAAGGGTGGCTGAGACAACTAAAGCAGAGGGGGAGAGTCTCCCCACTGTTGAGGAGGATGTCAGACTTCCTTCTCCTACGCCTGCCAGCGAGGCTGAGGGTGAGCCGAACAACTGTAGTCCTTCAGATTCCTTTTTCTTATTGAGCTTTTTGCCCTGCCTTACGTATATGTTTGTTGCAGTGGCAATAGCGGTTAGTACAGCGGTTGAGGCGCCTGTCGTGGATGCTCCTTCACAGCCCGCAGGACATAAGACTATGCTGAAGAAAGGCGCCATCCCACTGCGGCGTGTGATTACCCGCTCGGCGTCCCGTCAGGCGATAGAGGAGGCGGGCCAACCCGAGATCAGCATAGATATTTCTTCCAGTAGCTCTGCCACCCCTTCTGACGAAGAGATTGACTATCACTCTTCAGAAGGTGACGAACAAGTATCTGCGGTAGTCAGCAAAGGGGCAGCGGCTCCCTTCATACCGTCCAGCGGTTCTTTGATTTTTAGCCCTCCGAGGTTGACAATGGCATCGTCCGAGGGAATGCTGCAGGAGGAATTTACTGAATTGGACATGGAGGTGGAGATAACCCATCCCTTTGCTGCTTCATCTGCAGAGTTAGAATCTTCCATTCAGGCACTTGAAGAGATGGATGCTGCAGTCATAGTAAGTTATGCCCGTCCCTTTATAGAGCCGCATATCTTTTCGCGTTCTTTTCTGCCACCTCGGTGTTTACATGAATCTTCATTCTAGGAACCCGAGGCCCCCATTCATTCCCCAGTATCAACTTCTGGTGCTATTGTGGTTTCATCGGAGGCCTCGGATCTGCTACCGCTGGCCACCGCGTCTCCTTCAGGGACAATTACTCTACTCCGCCCTGTGCCAGTAAGAATACATGCAGCTGTGGAGGTGTCATCCATGGAGGCGAGCCCGCTGGGAGAGAGCTTCACCCCGGTGCCGGTGATATAGTTGAGAGCTGAAGTCGACCCATCAAGGGGTTCCGCCTTTGTACCGGCGGCCATAATGACCATCGCACCTGACCTTGCAGCTCCATCCGTGCCAGAGATAGAGTTAGGAATTCTGCCCCTCCCAGCATCTGTGGAAGGGAGTTCTTCGAGGAGCCTGACGGAGCAAGAACATGCTACCGCGGTATCTGCTGCTTCAGTTCTGGTGGCCGTTCCATCTTCTTCTTCTGAGCTGGACATCGGCTTATGGGCTTCCATAGATAGGGAGGTGACCTTTGAGGTAGCTCTGGCAGCTTCCCTGGGCTTTACTTCATCAGAGGAATTTGTCTGGCAGCATCTAGAGATGTTGCGTCAGGTTGTGGAATCTCAGCCGACACTGTCTTACCCCCAGTTGAAGGAAGTGGCTGTGCGACTGATGATCGGGCTACAGGCATTAGGCTGCCCTTTAAATATCTGGACCCAGCGGGTGTTTTTCCTGCTGAAGTTTGTGAACCGCCAGGATTTTCTTGGGAAGATGATGGGCGACCGACTGGCGGCCCTTAAGCTGCAGAAAGCTGACTGTCAGGCGAAGCTGACGTCTCTGATCTCTGATCTTCAGGAGAGTAGGGCCCAGGTCGAGACTTCCGCAGCCCAGGCACATATTCTACGTAGCCGACGAGAAGAACTCTGTGCTGAATTGGCTACCATAGAAGCTGAGATACCGCAGTTGGAGGCTGCATAAGTCGAGGGCATCGAGAAAACTTCTTTACTGGAGGGCCGAGTCGCGTCCCTGGAGACTGAGGTGACTCGCGTTCAGGAGGAAGAAATGTAGCTCCATGAACTGGGGGCGGCTCCTCATGTTGGGCTTATTGACTTTGCAGATATTTTCAGGCGGTCTTAGCTGATCTGCCTTTATAATTTGTCCCCTCCGAAGGGCTCCTTTTGTATTCATTTCCTCTTTTGTAATGAAATAGAAGTTTCCTTTTGCTGTTTTAGGTGTTCATTCTTGCACTTGCATTCTATCACACCTTGTGGCACCTTTGGCGACCTTCTTGGAAATGTACCCATGTCTGTGTCGCAGGAGAGCGTCCACCCTTTCAGAGAAAGGATGGGGGCCTCGCTCCACCGCGTGACGGGGTTCCAGCGGTCGCCAGATTGGCGCAGACGTAAGTCTTGCCGACAAGAGACGTCGGAAATGTGACTGCTGGTTGCTTGTAGCAATCCCATTATTGACCCCGATTGGGGGAAATGTTGACCGACCTTGTCGATGGTGACAAGGGTCGAGAGGGTAGACGGTCTTGCCGACGGTGACAAGAACCGGAAAGGGTAGCGACCGATCTTGCCGATGGTGACAAGGGTCGAAGGGGTAGACGGTTTTTGCCGATGATGACAAGAACCGTAAAGGGTAGCGACCGATCTTGTCGATGGTGACAAGGGTCAAAGGGGTAGACGGTTTTGCCGATGATGACAAGAATCGGAAAGGGGTAGCGACCGATCTTGCCGATGGTGACAAGGGTCGAAGGGGTAGACGGTTTTGCCGATGATGACAAGAACCGGAAAGGGTAGCGACCGATCTTGCCGATGGTGAAAAGGGTCGAAAGGGTAGACAGTTTTGCCGATGATGACAAGAACCAGAAAGGGTAGCGACCGATCTTACCGATGGTGACAAGGGTCGAAGGGGTAGACGGTTTTGCCGATGATGACAAGAACCGGAAAGGGTAGCGATCGATCTTGCCGATGGTGACAAGGGTCGAAAGGGTAGACGGTTTTGCCGATGATGACAAGAACCGGAAAGGGTAGCGACCGATCTTGCCGATGGTGACAAGGGTCGAAGGGGTAGACGGTTTTTCCGATGATGACAAGAACCGGAAAGGGGTAGCGACCGATCTTGCCGATGGTGACAAGGGTCGAAGGGGTAGACGGTTTCGCCGATGATGACAAGAACCGGAAAGGGTAGCGACCGATCTAGCCGATGGTGACAAGGGTCGAAGGGGTAGACGGTTTTGCCAATGATGACAAGAACCGAAAAGGGTAGCGACCGATCTTGCCGATGGTGACAAGGGTCGAAAGGGTAGGCGGTTTTACCGATGATGACAAGAACCGGAAAGGGTAGCGACCGATCTTGCCGATGGTGATAAGGGTCGAAAGGGTAGACGGTTTTACCGATGATGACAAGAATCGGAAAGGGTAGCGACTGATCTTGCCGATGGTGACAAGGGTCGAAAGGGTAGAAAATAAGTACATGTAGGCGGGATATTGGACGAAGACTCCGCTTCGACCCTGTGAAGGGTCTTCAGGACGGAGGGTGGATCATCACTATTCATCGTTCATATATATATATATATATATTATTCTCATTACTGACCTAAGCGCCCTTTCGGGTTTTCGCCAAAGCCAGCCCCCTCTTGCTTTTGTCCACGCGCCCTGTCGGGTTTTCACGTGGCGGGGTACCCGATTTTGCCTGTAGCGCCCTTTCGGGTTTTTGCCACAGCCGGGTTATAGCCATTTTTGCACTTGTCCTAATATAGGAACAAGTCTGGCGGGGTATCTCTATTTTTAACCCCATTTTCTTTTCTTTCTTTTTTTGAATTCGGAGTACAGAAGAACTGGACCGCGAGAATGCTGACTGGCCTTGCTGATGATAACAAGGATTGGTCATGGGTTTATTTCGTCGACACTGGTTAAATGTCGAAGTAAAGGATATGGTTTATTAACAAGGATGTAAGATCCGAGTTAAGGGTAGAGGTCGACCGATCTCGCCGATGATAATGCGGGTCGAACACGGGTTTATTAATCAGCATAGGTTACATGCCGAAACAAAGATAGGATTATTTAACAGGAACGGAAGGTCCAAGTTAGGGGTAGAGATCGACCGATCTCGCCGATGATGACGAGGGTCGAATATGGGTTTATTCATCAGCATGGGTCACATGCCGAAGCAAAGATAGGATTATTAACAGGGACGGAAGGTCCAAGTTAGGGGTAGAGATCGACCGATCTCGCCGATGATGACGAGGGTCGATTATGGGTTTATTCATCAGCATGGGTCACATGCCGAAGCAAGGATAGGATTATTAACAGGACGGAAGGTCCAAGTTAGGGGTAGAGATCGATCGATCTTGCCGATGATGATGAGGGTCGATTATGGGTTTATTCATCAGCATGGGTCACATGCCGAAGCAAGGATAGGATTATTAATAGGGACGGAAGGTCCAAGTTAGGGGTACAGATCGACCGATCTCGCCGATGATGACGAGGGTCGATTATGGGTTTGTTAAAGGATTTCCGGTGGGACTTTTGATGATTGTCCCTTGTGGAGTTTCATCAGGTGGAGGACAAAAGAGGATTTTTTTTTAAAATTATCACTTTACCGACCTAGGCGCCCTTTCGAGTTTTCGCCGAAGCCAGCCCCCTCTTGCTTTTGCCCACGCGCCCTCTCGGGTTTTCACGTGGCGGGGTACCCGATTTTGCCTGTAGCGCCCTTTCGGGTTTTTGCCACAGTCGGGTTATAGCCATTTTTGCACTTGTCCTAATGTAGGAACAAGTCTGGCGGGGTATCTCTATTCTTAACCCCATTTTTATTTTCTTTTTTTCTCTTTTTTTTTATAAAGGGTGGCAAGTTGAAGCGTGATGTCCGACCCTTGGCTGATGGTAGATGGCTATTGGCCTGAGCACCGGGCCTTGTGCCGAGCAGAGCGATATATTTGTTAGCAAGGGCTGAATGTTAACGCAAAGGAATGATCTTTCGCCGATTCGAGTGTAAGGCCCGTAACGGCAATATGGTGTATTCTTTTGAGAGCTCGGCCAAGGCGGAGTGCCATTAGACCAAGGAAAGGTAGTTCGATCAGGGCGGAATGCCACTAGACCAAGATAAGGGTAGCTCAATCGGGGCGGAATACCACTGGACCACGAAGGGATAGCTTGGCTAGGGCGGTAAGCCACTAAACCAAGATAAGGTAGCTCGATCAGGGCGGAAAACCACTAAACCAAGATAAGGTAGCTCGATCAGGGTGGAATGCCACTAGACCAAGGAAGGATAGCTCGATCAGGGCGGAATGCCACTAGACCAAGATAAGGGTAGCTCGATAGGGCGGAATGCCACTAGACCAAGGAAAGGTAGTTTGGCTAGGGCGGAAAACCACTAAACCAAGATAAGGTAGCTCGATCAGGGCGGAATGCCACTAGACCAAGATAAGGGTAGCTCGATCAGGGCGGAATGCCACTAGACCAAGGAGAGGTAGTTTGGCTAGGGCGGAAAGCCACTAAACCAAGATAAGGTAGCTCGATCAGGGCGGAATGCCACTAGACCAAGATAGGGGTAGCTCGGCTAGGGCGGAATGCCACTAAACCAAGGAGGGATAGCTCGATCAGGGCGGAATGCCACTAGACAAAGATGAGGGTAGTTTGGCTAGGGCGGAAAGCCACTAGACCGAGGGTGAAGATAGATTATTCGGGGAAAGCCGGTTGGACTGTGTGATACAGCTTCAGGTGCTTTCCATTAAGGGGGGAGAATTGGATAACTCCTCTGTGATCCGCGAGGATATATGCACCCCCTTCATATGTTCGGTGGACGACATAGGGTCCAACCCAGTTTTCAATTAACTTTCCCTTGGGGTTAGAGGCCATCACCTCTCTTCTTTTAACCATTACCAGGTCTCCTTTCTTGAATTCTCGACCCTTGACCAACTTATCAAAAGCACGGGCCATACGGGCTTGATAGAGTTGAATATTCTGTTGCGCCCGAGACGCTTTCCTTCAAGCTCGGTGAGCTCTTCTAGTCTTCTTTCTATGTTGGCTTGTTCGCTGCCCGCCAATCCATGCTGGATGGCGACTCGCAATGAGGGGATCTCCAGCTCAATCGGCACCACGGCCTCTGAGCCATATACAAGGGAGTAGGGTGAGCAGCCGGTAGGGGTCTTGTAGACCGTACGGTAAGCCCAGAGCGCTTCATACATTCTTTCTTCCCAGTCTCTTCTGTCCGTCTTGACAATTTTCGCCAGCAGAGTGCACAACGTCTTATTAAAGTCTTCTGCAAGTCCATTGGCCTGAGGGTAGTAGGGAGATGATGTTCTCCAATCAATCTTGTATTTGTCAGCTAGCCGATAAACCTTCTGATTCCTGAAGTGGCTGCCGTTGTCGGAAATGATTCGGCTGGGGATCCCAAACTGGAATATTATATTCTGTCAGAAGAATCTCACAACTAATTCCCCCGTGACTTCTTTTAGTGCCACTGCTTCCGCCCACCTGGAGAAGTAATCTGTAGCTGCTAAGATGTATTTGCACCCTGACGAAGATGCTGGTAGTGGCCCCACCACGTCTGTACCCCACTGTGCAAATGGCCAGCTTGGTAAGGTAGGATGTAGAGGCACTGGAGGCCTTCTTGATATATTGGCATGTTCTTGACATTTCTGACAAGCCTTAGCAAACTTGCAGCAATCATCAAATATAGTGGGCCAATAATAACCCAATTTCTTTATTTCGATTTTCATTTTCGGATCGGCCTGGTGTGCCCCAGCTGACTCGGCATGAACTTCTTGCATTACCTGCCTGGCCTCCCCTGGAGATAGGCATCGAAGTAATACCTTCTTCTGGGCATCTGCCATTATTCGGAACAATGTCCCATTCCTCATCTCATAGGAATCTTTGACTCTCATGAGTTTCATTTTCTGTTCTTTCACCTTCGGAAGCTGTTGGTGTTGGAACCAATGCAGGAGGTACTCCCGCCAGTCGGGCTGCTGGACTGCTTCAGCAACTGCTACCTCATCAGCTTGTTCACCAGCTAGAGCTTCTATCATGCTGGGGACCTGCCGCCGGTTGATGACTGATATATTCAGGCTCGTATCAGGCGGGACCGCCAAGGAACTTGCCAGCTTTGCGAGGGCGTCAGCTTGAGCATTCTGTCCTCGGCTGATGTGCTTGATGCTAATAAAATAGAATCTTGCCATTAGGTGCAAGGCCAGTTGATAGTAAGGGATGAGCTCCTATTTTCGTACCTCAAACTCCCCTTCCAATTGTTTTATAACCAACATGGAGTCTCCGAATGCCTCTATCATTTGAATCCCCATGGACAGAGCAACCTGTAGCCCAATTATGAGGGCTTCATATTCTGCTTCATTATTTGTGCAAGGCTTATTTATTGAGCAGGACGTGTGTGTGACTTCCCCTTCAGGAGACTTCAAGACTATGCCTGCTCCTGCACGGACTCTGGCTGGTCCCGTTGCTGCGGTGTCAATTCTGGAAGCACCATCAAAATACAGCTGCCATGGGGAGGGCCGCACCTGGATGACCTCTAAAGTTTCATCTTCAGGAAGTTCTGGCTCCAGAGGGCAGTCTTCGGGTACTGGATGTTCATCAAAGAAGTCTGCAATAGCCTGGCCCTTCACGGCCCGTTGCGGTACATAGGAGATGTCATACTCCATAAGAATCACTCCCATTTGCCCAAGCGGCCTTTGAGGGCCGGTCGAGACATGATGTATCTAAGTGGATCCTCCCTGGAAATCAGCCTAACTTCGTGCGACAGCATGTAGTGTCGCAATTTCTTGACTGCGAAGACCAGTGCCAGGCAGATCTTCTCGATGTAGGTGTATTTTTCCTCAGTTCTTACCATTCTTCGACTGAGATAATAGAGGGCTTGTTCTTTTCCTTCTTCATTATTATGGGCTAGCATTGCCCCTAGAGAGTTGTGTGTAGCTGCTATGTAGAGAATCAGCGGTTGCCCTTTTACCGGCACACCCAGCACTGGAGGAGTTTTCAGATAATCTTTCAATTTGTCGAAGGCTATCTGGCATTCTTCGTCCGAGTAGAAGGGGACATCCTTCATCATTAGCTTGTGAAAGGGGTGGCACCGCCCTGACAAATTGGATATAAACCGTCGGACGTATGCAAGGCGGCCCTGAAGGGATCTTAGCTCAGAGAGATTCCTTGGCAAGGGTAATTCCTGAATCGCCTTGATCTTTGCGGGGTCTATTTCAATCCCCCGATATCTGACAATGAAACCCAAGAACTTTCCGCTTGAGACTCCGAACGCACACTTCATAGGGTTCATTTTCAATTCATACTGCCTTAGCCTCTGAAAAATGACTCGGAGGTCTTGCAGATGGTCTTCTTTCTTTTTGGTCTTGACTACCATGTCGTCTATGTAGCATTCGACCTTATGGTAAAGCAGCTCATCAAATATTCTAGTCATCGCCCGCTGATAAGTTGCGCCAGCGTTCTTTAATCCGAACGGCATTCTTTTGTAGTGATAAATGCCTTTGGGTGTCCGGAAGGCAGTGTGGATCCGGTCATGTTCCGCGATCCATATCTGGTTGTAGCCAGATTACCCATCCATAAATGATAGGGCCTCATGACCAGTGGTTGCATCTATCATGACCTCCGTTATTGGCACTGGGAAGTCATCCTTAGGGCAGGCTTTATTCAAATCTCAGAAATCAACACATATCCGGATCTGTCCATTCTTCTTTTTCACGGGCACAATGTTAGCCAACCACGTGGTGTATTGATTTTCCTCGACAAAACCCACATCAATGAGCTTGTCGACCTCTTTGCAGATTTGAGTGATGAGTTCTGGCCTCATGCGCCTAGGGGGCTGTTTCACCGGCTCCACCCCAGGGTTTATGGTCAGCTCATGCTGTGAGACCGAGGGGCATAGTCCCGGCATTTCTCTGTAAGTCAAGGCAAAACAATCCCGATATTCTTGTAGCAGCTGGATGTACATCCCCTGTTCTTCGGTAGATAGTTGGGCGCTGAGAAAGGTTGGCCTGGGGTCATCCTGGCTTCCCAAATTGACTTCTATCAGTTCATCGACTGTTGCTTGACCTCCGTCTTCTATCTCAGGGGGTGCAGGCTGGAGGTCGATAAAGTCTGGTATATTCTCTTCGAGGTCAAGGACCTCGATCCCTTCGTCTTGCTCTGTTTGAGTTCTGCCAGGAATTTCTTGTTCGGCTGATAGTGGTTGCATGCACTGCTCTGCCAACAGGTTTACTTTGCCAGCAGCTTCAAGGGGGGAGTGGATTGCCTCAGTCCCTGCTGAGGAGATTGCAGTTACCATGGGCTGGCGATCATTTGTCATTGGGTCAGAGTGGCTTTGTAGCTCTGGCACAGGGTGAAGATATTTTGGTCCCTTGAGCCACCATGCCCCCAGTGCAGACGACCATTTCTCTTCTAGCAGCATTTGTTTCTTGACCAGGCTCGGGGGAGGCTTCCCTGACTGGTTCGAGAAGTGTTGACATCATGAATAAAGGAGGGCCACAGGCGGGAGGCCACTCTGCTTCCTCCCCCTCTTCAGCTTCACTGCTGCTAGCTGTGTCAAATTTGGCCTGAAGAGCTGTATCTTCCCAACAGCGGCGAGGGAACATAGCCTCAGATTCTGGACTTCCCGACTGAGCTAGCTGAAAGCTTTCAACTTCTGTCGGCTGTTGATCAGTGTCTGCCCCCAGTGGGTAATCCTCCATCGGGTAAAAAGCAGAGATGGTGTCTACTTCATAACGCCCACTATAATAGTATTCTTCGAGGGTGAAACCCAGTCCCGGATGCTGAGTGACACGCCTCATTTCTTTGTGTAGGCTTGGAGGATACCATAGCTTCTGGAATGCTTCTTTCCTCTTGCGAGGTTGGTCGGAAGGGATGTGCTGCTTCTAGAACATCTCGGCCATTTGATTTGTTATGAATGTCAACCCCTGTATAGGTATGGAGGGGTTGTCTATATCTTCGGGCAGACGACAATCAGTGTCTTCCCGTGTAGGATGTTCTTCAGCTATATAGAACAGGCTGCTAGGACCACCCATCTGTGCCACCTCCCATGCTTTGAGGGGCTCGATAGTTGTAGCACCCCAGAAATTTAAATATAGAATATATGAAAATAATCATGATTATTAGTCATAGAAAACTATAAAAATTAAAATTTTGATAAAGGAAGAGTGATAACTAGCTAAAATAGTTAATAGGTCTAAATCTTAATAATGGGCATCAATAAAGAGTATAAATAAATAATTGGGAAATATAAATTGAATATATCCTTATCTATTCGAGGGTTAAATTAAATACAATTTAAGATATATATATATTACTACTAAATAATTTAGTTAAACACATTGAAATTTTAATATGGATTACCATGCATGGACTAAGAGTATATGTATATGCCTAGGCTTTAACACATAAGCAAGGGTATATAATAAATAGGTTAATCAATCGTTAATGGGCTTCTATTTTTTTTTTTAAAACACATACGTGAGGGATTTATATATATATATATATACCCAAACCAATTTAACATACCACCCATATAAGTATAAAGCCCACAAACTGTAAATCATTTTAATCTATATGTGAAACCCATGTACCTGGACCATGCACTAACAGCAACCCACATGCAGGATCCAAGGATTAGCCTTAGGGTTTCAAAAGCCATCGTGTGGGAGGCGGCTGTAAGTTGGGTAAAGATAGGTTCGATCAAGGGAAGGTACGATCCTTGTTAGGATTCCACCCTCTTTAGGATTATATTCCTATAAAAGCCATGACCATCGAACAAGCGTAGTAGTTACCATCACGTTCGCAAGAAACCAACGTCGACGTCGTTATCTTCTTCCTCCTTCTTCCTTCGCATGGTGGCCGCAAGTTGCTGCTGCTGCTTCTGCAGTTTCAGGCTGCTGTGGTTTGCCTAGAAGACTGCAATAGTTGCTGATTATTCATCGTCATCTTCCGTTCTTCTTTTTCTTCTTCGTTCTGTCATAGCATCAACGTAAAGGTAGGCAATCTCCCTAGCAAAATATTATATAATCATCAGGCTAGATCTAGAACATGTAGCAGATTCTCTCGGTTTGCCTCGGTGATTTTTTTATAAAATAGGTAATTAGCGGCCCTAATCAGGGCGCTAATTCAATTGACGACTCGTACACGGTCGTTATTCTTTTAGTTAATTAATTAAATACACATGTTTAAAATTTAATAACCATGCAAACTGATGTCTAAATTAATGTATGATCATAGTTCTGAAATCCTGCTATTTTTCTCTACGTGACCATGTGATTATTTGTGTAAAATTTATTTTATCCGAAAAATATTACTGTTCATAAATCAATCTGTGATAAAGGAAATGACGCCTTACATTCGGACGTTTCTTGAAATTAACGACCCTGATTAGGGCGTTATATTCATAGAAGATGGCATCACATAAGTCGTCAATTAACAAAATTTAAAAATCTTACCAACAACCAGTCATCAATTTAATATATGTTATTTATGAGTCATTCACATTAATAGTTTGTTCATGGGTATAGAAGTCTGCTTTGGCTATGAAAATTTATGGGCATACTATTGGAATAGAGACGAAGGTAGTGAAAGTGGTTACACCGTTTTTCGTGTCCCCTATTACAAGATCCCCCGTCTCTCATCGAAAAATTATTTTGAACATACGGTTAGGTAGAGTTTTTTGAGCCGGTCATTTCGATATATTATAAGCCAGATTCCGACATCATTTGGTATAGAAACGGGAGGTTTAAAAATATAATTTTTTTGAAATAACGACCCAAAAGAGGTCGTTACTCAAAATCTGACGACTACAGCATACGACGTCAGATTCTATATATATAAAAATATATATATATATAAAAGTATATATATATATATATCATGTATGCTTATCTTTAAAAATCCATATTTATTAAAATATATACCAGAAAATTATGGAAAATATATTTTTGGAATCCTTGTAGTTTTCTCCTAATTATCATGTATTCTATTTC
Source organism: Amorphophallus konjac (assembly GCA_022559845.1). Lineage (NCBI taxonomy): Eukaryota > Viridiplantae > Streptophyta > Magnoliopsida > Alismatales > Araceae > Amorphophallus > Amorphophallus konjac. The sequence continues at coordinate 54,013,119 of CM040123.1, read as the reverse complement.
CTTAAATTATTTTAAATAAATTAATGTGCCTTTTAATGTACGTTTTTGAATTTATTCAATTAAATAGATATAAATGTGAATTCTTGTTAAATAAATTTATTTAAAAATCATGAAAATTAATGTTCCCCAAGGGGACGCTAATTAAAAAATGACGTCACCCACGGGCGTCAAATAATATAAGTTTATTTAATTATAGTTAATTATAGAATTGGAGGGACTTGAATTCTATAATTAACGCAATCATGTTCTCACCGTTTTTTTCCGTTTTTGACCCATACCGCGGGTCTTTTGGCACTCTCATCTCATGTCCGTAGATGGAGTCCCTGTTTCATGATTGGTTCATATTATACACTCAACTCTCGGTGACATACGAGCCCTCCGTTGGACATTCCGTTCCTTCGGACTGGCAAGTTAGTCATTGGGACCTCCGTAAGTCTCCTCGTAGCCTTGGATTCCCTCAAGACCGACTGAGCTGGTTGTACCTAATCACCCAGATTTTCAGAATGTCATGGTTTTCATCTGGTTTATTGATGTATCATCCTTATTACAAGTTCTGTCCTTGAACTCTATATTTCATGAAATCTATCTTAAAGTTCTTACATGCTTAATCCTTGAAATTCTTGGCCATTAATATGGAATTAGTCTAGACTAAATGTCAGGGGCTATGGGTCCTACTAAAATGACATTTTAAATGCTACGGGTCCTGATCTGACCCTATTGGGCGAGGCAAAGTCCAAACGTTACCGGTATACGATGATCGGGTGCAGGCATTCACCAACTCGGTTATTGACATTTAGGAGCAATCATATAGTCGTGAGAACTCCTAAGTGTACGACCAAATACTAACTAGTGCTATTTCCATGAGGGGTGGTCATATCGTCGTGATTTTCCCCTTAGTGCATTGGCCAATCCTATATAGTGCTAGATGTGCAAACACTCTCGTGATAATGATGATCGGGAGTAATTGCCATCATAGTACATCTTCCTACAACTTATTGTTCGTCATGAAAATATCTTGATTTGCCTTATTGGAGGGGTTATCATATCGTCATGATATTCCCTTAGTATCGTGGCAAATGCTATAGAATACTTGTAGAAGTAATTGTTCTACTTCTATATCGATCATCATAAATGTTCTCATTGATAGTACTCGTTATCTTGTCATGAAGATCCTTCATAATACTGGATACCTTGAGGCTCTCGTGATAGTGTTCGTCATAGAGAGATGAATGTTATATTTCCTCATGAATGCTCTTGACCTAACTTGAGAAAGTACTTGATTAGATCTTGCTATACCCTCTTGATTATCATTGTCCCTACTCTACATGAGTTTATCTAGCATCTTGCTTACTCGTTTGTTTATTATAGTTCTTGAATTTATCTCGTGTTATTACAGTTCTCGATTTCTATAGCTTGCATGACCTGCATGAGCATGTTAAACTGTAATTGATTTAAAGCTAGCTTGGAATCATGAGATATTAAGTCCTACTGAGCGTTTGCTCACCCTGCGTTTTCCAATATTTTCAGGTAATGACCATAGTGATGGCGAGACCGAACAAGATGGGCAAGGGCAAGAGTGAAGAGAACGCCGATATCTAGACGAACCACCTAGTTTTGCTATCCTGTGTCTTATGTTAAGTCGAGTCAAGAGTCTCCTTGTAATTTCTTTTATTGAGTCTTTGCGTTATTTATGGGCCCGAATATGTAAAAGAACTTATATTTGAAATGAAATTTGTGATTTGTCTAAATTGTGTTTTGTGGAAATGACTATGCTCTGATTGACATGACTGTTTAACTGTCACGTTCCGAGCAACGACACGTTCCGCTGTTATCGGTTCGGGGCATGACAGAAGGTGGTATCAGAGCCTAGGCTTTCTAAATCCCTAGGTCATCAGGTTCAAGTCCTAGATTGAGTCGTCCTTGTCAATTATCCTATAGGAACCCTGTGAGATTTGGGTAGAGCTTTGAGATTTAATGATAAAATATGTTACATTCGTGTTAGATACCTGTCGAGATATGCATATCATTAATCCAAACCTTATTCTTGTAGGCTAGAATGGCCGCTGAGAGAGCTCAGTGGAGAGAGATGCAACGCACTGTCCAGGGTTTAACACAAGCATTACAGCAAGTGGCACAAGGTGGAAACCAACATGGAGCTGGGGATCTACATCGAAAATTTCAAAAGATGAATCCCCCAAAGTTTAGTGGTTCTACCGACCCGGATGAAGCGGAGAATTGGGTGCAAGAAATAGAGAGGACCTTTAAGGTGATGCAATGCACCGATGAAGAAAAGGTATTATTAGGAACATATCAATTAGAGAAGGATGCCCGAGTATGGTGGGGATCTGTGGAAGCAATCTTGCCTAACGAGCAAGTTACATGGGATGAATTCTTAGAACACTTTAATGAAAAGTATTTCTCGGAAAGAATTCGCGAGAAGAAAGCTATGGAATTTGCGGCTTTAAAGCAACGTAGTCTGTCAGTCGCCGAGTATGAAGCGAGTTTTTCTAGATTGGCCCGATATGCACCACACTTAGTCTGTATGGAGAAAATGAGAGCGAGAAGATTTATGAATGGCTTAAAGGTGGAACTCATTCCTCAATTAGCTCCCCTAGAAATTCAAACATGTACAGAGATGGTTAGAAAAGCTCAACTCTTGGAAGATGCGATGGATATGATGGAAAGAATCAAAGGAAAGATCACCAAGAGGGACTTACCAAATGGACCCAAGAACAAGGAAAACATGAACGACAAGAAGAGATTTAATGAAGGCAACAAATTCTATGAAAATAAGAAACCCCGGAATAAAGATCGACAAATTGTTCCGGCCAAGGGGAAATGTAAGCATTGCAAGAAGGGAAGGCACAATCCGGACGAGTGTTGGTATAAACTTGGAAAATGCATCCGTTGTGGAAGTAGAGATCACAAAATTGCTCGATGTCCACTCTTAAAGGAAGAAGCACCGCAAGTAACAGAAGGTAACCCTATAAACCCATTTCATCTAAAACTTGCATGAATCGGATATGGTGATCTTAGCACTTAGTATGTTGTGAGAATGATCTAGTTAGAATGCATGTTTTGGATATGGTGATTTTACCCCACTAATTTTGAAAAAAAATCATGTGAATTTGGGGACAAAATTCTTTTAAGTGGGGGAGGGTGTAGCACCCCAGAAATTTAAATATAGAATATATGAAAATAATCATGATTATTAGTCATAGAAAACTATAAAAATTAAAATTTTGATAAAGGAAGAGTGATAACTAGCTAAAATAGTTAATAGGTCTAAATCTTAATAATGGGCATCAATAAAGAGTATAAATAAATAATTGGGAAATATAAATTGAATATATCCTTATCTATTCGAGGGTTAAATTAAATACAATTTAAGATATATATATATTACTACTAAATAATTTGGTTAAACACATTGAAATTTTAATATGGATTACCATGCATGGACTAAGAGTATATGTATATGCCTGGGCTTTAACACATAAGCAAGGGTATATAATAAATAGGTTAATCAATCGTTAATGGGCTTCTATTTTTTTTTAAAACACATACGTGAGGGATTTATATATATATATATATATATATATATATATATATATATATATATATATATATATATATACCCAAACCATTTTAACATACCACCCATATAAGTATAAAGCCCACAAACTGTAAATCATTTTAATCTATATGTGAAACCCATGTACCTGGACCATGCACTAACAGCAACCCACGTGCAGGATCCAAGGATTAGCCTTAGGGTTTCAAAAGCCATCGTGTGGGAGGCGGCTGTAAGTTGGGTAAAGATAGGTTCGATCAAGGGAAGGTACGATCCTTGTTAGGATTCCACCCTCTTTAGGATTATATTCCTATAAAAGCCATGACCATCGAACAAGCGCCGTAGTTACCATCACGTTCGCAAGAAACCAACGTCGACGTCGTTATCTTCTTCCTCCTTCTTCCTTCGCATGGTGGCCGCAAGTTGCTGCTGCTGCTTCTGCAGTTTCAGGCTGCTGTGGTTTGCCTAGAAGACTGCAATAGTTGCTGATTATTCATCGTCATCTTCCGTTCTTCTTTTTCTTCTTCGTTCTGTCAGAGCATCAACGTAAAGGTAGGCAATCTTCCTAGTAAAATATTATATAATCATCAGGCTAGATCTAGAACATGTAGCAGATTCTCTCGGTTTGCCTCTGTGATTTTTTTATAAAATAGGTAATTAGCGACCCTAATCAGGGCGCTAATTCAATTGACGACTCGTACACGGTCGTTATTCTTTTAGTTAATTAATTAAATACACATGTTTAAAATTTAATAACCATGCAAACTGATGTCTAAATTAATGTATGATCATAGTTCTGAAATCCTGCTATTTTTCTCTACGTGACCATGTGATTATTTGTGTAAAATTTATTTTATCTGAAAAATATTACTATTCATAAATCAATCTGTGATAAAGGAAATGACGCCTTACATTCGGACATTTCTTGAAATTAACGACCCTGATTAGGGCATTATATTCATAGAAGATGGCATCACATAAGTCGTCAATTAACAAAATTTAAAAATCTTACCAACAACCAGTCATCAATTTAATATATGTTATTTATGAGTCATTCACATTAATAGTTTGTTCATGGGTATAGAAGTCTGCTTTGGCCATGAAAATTTATGGGCATACTATTGGAATAGAGACGGAGGTAGTGAAAGTGGTTGCACCATTTTTCGTGCCCCCTATTGAAAGATCCCCCGTCTCTCATCGAAAAATTATTTTGAACATACGGTTAGGTAGAATTTTTCGAGTCGGTCATTTCGGTATATTATAAGCCAGATTCCGACATCATTTGGTATAGAAACGGGAGGTTTAAAAATATAATTTTTTTGAAATAACGACCCAAAAGAGGTCGTTACTCAAAATTTGACGACTACAGCATACGGCGTCAGATTCTATATATATAAAAGTATATATATATATAAAAGTATATATATATATATCATGTATGCTTATCTTTAAAAATCCACATTTATTAAAATATATACCAAAAAATTATGGAAAATATATATTTGGAATCCTTGTATTTTTCTCCTAATTATCATGTATTCTATTTCCTTAAATTATTTTAAATAAATTAATGTGCCTTTTAATGTACGTTTTTGAATTTATTCAATTAAATAGATATAAATGTGAATTCTTGTTAAATAAATTTATTTAAAAATCATGAAAATTAATGTTCCCCAAGGGGACGCTAATTAAAAAATGACGTCACCCACGGGCGTCAAATAATATAAGTTTATTTAATTATAGTTAATTATAGAATTGGAGGGACTTGAATTCTATAATTAACGCAATCATGTTCTCACCGTTTTTTTCCATTTTTGGCCCATACCGCGGGTCTTTTGGCACTCTCATCTCATGTCCGTAGATGGAGTCCCTGTTTCATGATTGGTTCACATTATACACTCAACTCTCGGTGACATACGAGCCCTCCGTTGGACATTCCGTTCCTTCGGACTGGCAAGTTAGTCATTGGGACCTCCGTAAGTCTCCTCGTAGCCTTGGATTCCCTCAAGGCCGACTGAACTGGTTGTACCTAATCACCCAGATTTCCAGGATGTCATGATTTTCATCTGGTTTATTGATGTATCATCCTTATTACAAGTTCTGTCCTTGAACTCTATATTTCATGAAATCTATCTTAAAGTTCTTACATGCTTGATCCTTGAAATTCTTGGCCATTAATATGGAATTAGTCTAGACTAAATGTCAGGGGCTATGGGTCCTACTAAAATGACATTTTAAATGCTACGGGTCCTGATCTGACCCTATTGGGCGAGGTAAAGTCCAAACGTTATCGGTATACGATGATCGGGTGCAGGCATTCACCAACTCGGTTATTGACATTTAGGAGCAATCATATAGTCGTGAGAACTCCTAAGTGTACGACCAAATACTAACTAGTGCTATTTCCATGAGGGGTGGTCATATCGTCGTGATTTTCCCCTTAGTGCATTGGCCAATCCTATATAGTGCTAGATGTGCAAACGCTCTCATGATAGTGATGATCGGGTGTAATTGCCATCATAGTACATCTTCCTACAACTTATTGTTCGTCATGAAAATATCTTGATTTGCCTTATTGGAGGGGTTATCATATCGTCGTGATATTCCCTTAGTATCGTGGCAAATGCTATAGAATGCTTGTAGAAGTAATTGTTCTACTTCTATATCGATCATCATAAATGTTCTCATTGATAGTACTCGTTATCTTGTCATGAAGATCCTTCATAATACTGGATACCTTGAGGCTCTCGTGATAGTGTTCATCATAGAGAGATGAATGTTATATTTCCTCATGAATGCTCTTGACCTAACTTGAGAAAGTACTTGATTAGATCTTGCAATACCCTCTTGATTATCATTGTCCCTACTCTACATGAGTTTATCTAGCATCTTGCTTACTCGTTTGTTTATTATAGTTCTTGAATTTATCTCGTGTTATTACAGTTCTCGATTTCTATAGCTTGCATGACCTGCATGAGCATGTTAAACTGTAATTGATTTAAAGCTAGCTTAGAATCATGAGATATTAAGTCCTACTGAGCGTTTGCTCACCCTGCGTTTTCCAATATTTTCAGGTAATGACCATAGTGATGGCGAGACCGAACAAGATGGGCAAGGGCAAGAGTGAAGAGAACGCCGACATCTAGACGAACCACCTAGTTTTGCTATCCTGTGTCTTATGTTAAGTCGAGTCAAGAGTCTCCTTGTAATTTCTTTTATTGAGTCTTTTCATTATTTATGGGCCCAAATATGTAAAAGAACTTATATTTGAAATGAAATTTGCTATTTGTCTAAATTGTGTTTTGTGGAAATGACTATGCTCTGATTGACATGACTGTTTAACTGTCACGTTCCGAGCAACGACACGTTCCGCTGTTATCGGTTCGGGGCGTGACAACAGTGGTATTGTTGAGGCTAAAATTGGCTTGGTAAGACCTTCGGGGATCCCGATGTGGTCGTGCTGTTGATCAACCCTGACTTTATTAGTTTCGGGATAGATGGCGGGAGGCGCTATCCGGCCCACATCCTCGGTGACAGTGATGTGTGAATCCACCTTGGGCTCGACATATCCTCGCGGCGGCAGAGGGAACCATTCTGTTTTGGAAGTGACTTTTATTGTGCTAGAAGAGGTCTTGACTGCAGGGGCCTTCTGTGACCGTTCCGCATATAGAGGAGCATCTGCCAAGTGGCATTTGAACACTTCGAACAGGTGGAGAACAGCAAATACTCTCTCCTCCTTCCCATCCAGGCTGTATTTGATGTATTGGTGAAGCGTGAAAGGTACCACCATATTCTCATGTAGCCAAGGGCGGCCAAGCAGCGCCTTGTGTGATGTACGGGAATCAATGGCATGAAATTGCACCTTGGTGATAAAGTCCGCTAGGGTGAGTGTGAACTCTGCTACTCCTAGCAATACTTCGCACTTTTGATTAAAGCCGGCGATACGCATGTCCCCGACCTTCTGCAGGTGCACATTGAAATAGTGCCTCTCGTAGATCCTGTAGGGTAGAATGTTAACAGCTGCCCCGGGGTCCACGAGGATTCTGTTCAGCTCTCTGCCATTTAGATGTCCCCTCATATAGAGAGGTCTGTTATGACTGGCGGTGGGGAGTAACATGTCCTCCTGTGTGAAGGTCATGCTGGCCTCTGGCAGCACCTCAGCTAGGCAGGCTTCATATTGGGCTGGCGTCTGGAGAGCGGCAATGATTGCCTATCTAGTCTCGTCACTGAGAGAGAGAATTTCCCAGACAGTGAATCTTGCCGGGAGCTTTTTTAGTAGCTTGACCACCCGACTTCCAGCTCGGACATTGGATAGCTTCATTTCATCCGCCCACTTGGGCCTGGAGGCAGTTTGGACTGTGGCCCCTGACGGACCTGCTTCATCAGACTCGGAGGCCGTACCCTTTTGCCCGGGGTTACCTCCTGGCTGCTCTTCGCTGGCTACTGTCGGCCGAACTTCTGTCTCTTCTAGCAATCCGGGAGATTGCTGGAGCTATGGGTGATTGCCCCCGGTCGTTGGTTCATCCTCCCGGCATGGCATCTTCCCTTTTGACATCTTTATGAATTCCAGAAATGAAGGAGCAGGAGTGCTACCTCCACTTTGGTTATACAATCCTAACGGAGGAGGGATCTGAGCTCCCCTGACCTCTGGAGGGGGTATCTTGTAGGGTTGCTCCCCTCTGAAGATAATATTATGGTTGGCGGGCGGCTGACGCCCCCACCTTCGACCCGACCGGGTCGCATGTGCAGCAGCTGTGGCTTCAACCTGGCTTGCTTCAGTGGCGGGTGTGAAGCAAATTTCTTCCTCATCCTCTTCACTGGGCAGATTGAACAGAGTAGAGAGGGTGTTGCAAGAGAGGACCATTCCCGTTGTAGCCTTGCCGGCCCTTCCCTTCTTTCTTTGTCTTCTTTTCTTTTCTTTGGCTGGTGCCTGCCCCCAGAACAGGCTGCCATCCCTGGTTGATGCCTTGTCAGCTTCTTCTTCTTGCTTCAGTGAAAGCTGTTCTAGCTCCTGCCATGGGAGATGATCCCGTACCAGCAAAGGTTCTAGCTCGGGCTGCACATACTCATCTAGCCCATTTATATAGTCCTACAGCCGCTGAGCTTCTGGGCTGATCTTCTTGACCACCGGCAATGGAGTCTGCCTCCTCCGATTGCGGGTAGGTATCCGGATAACTGCTGGTGGATTGGTCCACACATGTGTTGTTACCGGTGGAGGGGGTCGTGGTGTGACGCCACGAACATGTGCCCCCAGTGCCGGGCGAGACAGAGCCTTTCTCTTGGCTTTTGCAGGGACTTGCTGCCATCCCTTTTGTTCTTTTATTGGGGTCAGAAAGCAAGCTTCATATGTGTGCTGAGTACTGGCTTCTGTGGTCTCTTCAGACAAGGCTTGGTACAGAGAGACCATGTTGACGGCGGCTCTTCTTATGGGCGCCGCATGTGGTTGTGGAGGGTCAACCTTGTACTCCCCCAATTCTATTTCTTCCTTCTTTACCATGCTTTCGATAATATCCTTGAAAACATAACAGTCTTCAATCGGATGTCCCAGCATCTGGTGGTAAGGGCAGAATCTTGGGCTGTCTCTTCTTTTCAGGTCCTCCGGCCTCCTCGGCTCAGGCAAGGTGACCTTATCATACTGGGTAACCCAGTCAAATAGGATCCTGGTCTTCTCCTTTGGGAAAGAGTAGGGCTTCGTCATTTTATCTCGGAGGGATGGACCTTCTTCGCCGTCTCCAGTCTTGGCAGGCTGAGGAGCAGCTGTCTTCTTGCCTTTATCTTTTTGCTGTTCAAATGTGTTGATATCAAGGGCATTTGCTTCTTTCGGTGCCTGGCGTGGTTCTGTTGCCTTGCCCTTTTGTGCAGTAGGGGCATTTGGTGTGGGAGCTGGTTTTGCTAGGAAAGCCTCCACTTCGGCCACAATATTGTTCAGACGGTCGAACGATCGGATTTCCATGCCAATCATCTTTTCTAGCACCTCTCTCCTGAGATTCTGTTTGCAGATCTACACGGCATCCTCCTGGTGTGGGGGCCGCTTGCATCTCATTCCGAGGTTCCTCCACCTCTTGATGTAGTCGAGAGCGGTCTCATCTGCCCTCTGTCTTGTTGAATAAAGTTCAGCCACTATGACCTCCCTTTCTGTAACATGAAACCTTTCTCTGAACTTCCTCTGCATGTCCGACCAGTCACTGATCGACCCGGCCGGGAGGCTGGAGTACCATTCAAAGGCGAGCCCTGTGAGTGAGGACACGAAGAACTTCAGTAGGTATGACTCGTCGATGGCTAAGTCACCCATGACGGTCATGTAGTAGGCGATATGTTCCTTCAAGGATCCCTTCCCGTTGAACTTGTCAAACTTCGGCGGCTTGCTGATCCCGGGAGGGAGCCGCTTGGCAGCATGATGCGGCGGGTATGGAACCCTATACGCATCGAACACAACATAGTCACCTTCAGCCCTTTCAGCGAGCTTCATTTCGATCATCCTTTCCACCATCATTTGGCTCATGGTGGTTGGGTCTACCGGTTCTGGGTAAAAATGCGCCGGCTGTGAGTAGGGGGTGACCAGGGTGGTCGCCTGTGGAGGAGGATGCAGCAGTAGAGGCGCCTGGCGCACCTGTGGCAGCACCGGGGGAGCCAGTGGCTGTGACGGGTGTTGTTGAGTTGTCGCCAAGTTTGGCTCCGCCTGCATAGGCGAGGTGTAGAGTGGTGGGAAGTCACCTTTGTTGATGACTCCCCTTGATGATTCGGGTTGCACATCAGGTCGCTTGGAGGTAGAGGACTGTTCTGTCCTTTCCGCCAATTGCTTCTTCAGCTGCTCTATTTCTTGGCGGTACCTCTGGAGTATCATCAGCACGGCCGGGTCCATAGCTTCTATGCTAGGGATGGCTTCTGTTCTCTCGCCAGACGCACCCTCAGGTAGGATGTCAAGCAAGACATCTTCATCTTCATCTGCCGTTATCACATTTACTGTGAGAATAACGGCCTTATCATGTTGTTGGAGGCGAGGTAGGGCTTGCCTCTCTTCAGTCACTGCCAGTTTTTGTTTTGCGGTCTCCACCCTTCGAGTGCTCGGCCCCGATCTTTTGGCTAGCCAGGCCAACTCACGAGGCTCCTCGGGCAGCTTTCCATAGCGGCCATCTATTCCGGTCATATTGCATGTGAAGATGTGCCCCCTGCGTTTCTGTCTGCGAACCCTCCTCTTGACATTCTCCGGGAAGGTAAGCCTTTCGAACACAGAGACCCTCTTCTGTTCCTCCCGAGAGGGGGTAATGTCATTGGCTTGAGTATCAGAGCCCACTTCATATCCATTATCATCAACTGATGACGTCATCTTCCAGTTGCCTTCTTCTTCTTCCACTGCCGTTAACGGACATCGGTTTTCTTCAGCTGCGGCTGCCTGCAACAGCCGTTGTTGACTCAAAGAGGGGTTGCCCAACCCCTTGAAATAGCTTCTGACCATATTGGTCATCTCATCTTGCCCTCGGCTCGAGTGCGGGGTCAGGGACAGTTGTTGACTTCTCATTGGAGGGATCTGAGCAAACCGAGCCCTCTCGACAGTCTACTGCAATCTTCTTCCCATAATGGGGATATTGGCTTGTCGGGCGCAGGCCCTGAAGCTTTCTCGGTGCGGCGGCTCCGCGATTGTCTCCTCCTTCCTTGGGACCAGGTCCCTCTTGTTGTCTCTTCCTGCTCTGGTGAATCTGGGATGATATTGCATCGGAGTTTCTTGCAGGACAGGCTGGACCTTTTTGGGGATCCAAACCTGCTTGAATCTTCTTGGCTTAGGAGCCAACATCTTCTGGCCATAACGGCCGGCTTCTTCCTCTTCGACCCTTCTTCCAGCAAGAGCCTGGTAGGAGTTGCGGACTGGCACGATAGGGATTACCCGATCCGGGCTCACTCGGGCCTTACGCCCGTCCAGAAAGACACGGAGGCCTCCAACCAGCATAGACTTGCCGGATGTGGAGATCCGTCTGGTCACAGTAGCATCAGTCTTCCTTCGGGGGTTCCGGTGTCGGCGACTTCCGAAGTTCTTGGCAGGGACGGGGCGAGCCCCGTGAACAATGTGATGCACCATGCAGCTGGCGACTTGGGATGACCTCGAGGACGGGCCGTCACAGTATTGAGCCTCCGGGACCTCGACCCCCTCAGCAACTTTTTCTTTGACGGTCTCCAGGGACTCCGTCTGCAGCATGTCAACGAAGGCTAACCCCAAGAAGTTGGGGAAACCTACAGCTGGTGGGAAATATCCGAAGACCATGGGTACCGCCAGATACCCATGCTCCTCATGGTGGGCGATGATTGCAGGGCCAAAGCCAACACCGGTGAGTCTAGATGACATCATCGTTTGCCTGAGACGAGCAGACAAACAATCAGTATTCTTGGGGTGAGCCCCCGAAGGTATCCTCTCTTGGCAAAGAGATGAAGGGAGACAAAGGTCCCACCGGGCGTGCCAGAGCTGTGGGGATGTTTTTTATTACCCTTTGTTTAGTAGGTATATTAGGCTTTCCAGTCACCGGAGTGACAGTTTATTGTGCGCTCGACTTGACTCAATCAGTCGACTGTGATATTCGTGTCGGGACTGAAAGTCCGTCATACCATAAAGGCGATGACGTTAATTACGTCCTTCCAAAGAATGACAACCCTTGATTAATTGCCAAGAAAGGATGCCTCGGGGGTAAAATGAGATACGACTGTTATGCTAACTCCGCTGACGGGATGCGAAACATGCATAGAAAACCGTGCTACGCGGGACATGATAACAATGTTATAACGTAAATCCGACAGCACGTCCCCTTATTTTGGACTATGCCAAAGGGGGAAAATAGGTCATCCACCCACGGAATGCCAGGATGGAAGCCAAAAGAGAGGCGGGCGTAGCCCTGGATCCAAAAAGGATTTAAATATGACGGGACAGTGTCCGCCACCATGTCGTTTGTTAATATTCCCCTCAAAGGACCATTGGAGGACATGCAGGGGCAGAGCTCCGAGGGTCAATGGGGTGATAGAAGAAACGTCGTATTCGGTATAATGTAGGGGTAGAACCCCCATTGATATATCTCCGTGGGCCCGGGTGAAGAACCATAGTTCCCTCGTGAGGTGACGAAGGTTAACACGGAAGTTGATAAGGAATGGACATTTGAGTTTGGACTGATTTTGGATTTAATGGGATTGTTAAGGTATCAGGGTTTGAATAGCACCTATTGATAAGGTGAAACGGCACGGATAGGAGTCGGCGCGGGGGGATCCCGGCGCGACGGGCAGACGACGCGAGAGGGTTCCCGGCGCGATGGGAAGCTCAAGGGCAATCGGCACTGTAGGCAAACGGCACGGCATGACAAACAGCACGGCATGGCAATCGGCACGGCAGGGCAAACGGCACGACATGTCAATCGGCACGGCAGGGCAAACGGCAGGTTTCGGCGCGCCCCCCACCCGGCGCGGGTTTGGCGCCAGAAAGGGGTGGCGCTGGGAGGAGGTGGCGCCGGGAGGTATTGGCGCCGGGAGAAGGTTTTGTTGGTTTTATTTGAGGTATTATGAGGGTTTCTTGTGAGTTTAAGGGCATCCTTTGCATTCAATGGGGACTTCATGGTAATGAGTGGGTGAGATAGAAGATGAGGGTGGATTCATTCCCAGAGGGGTTCAAGGAGATCATGTAACTGTAAGGTATATTCCCTGTGGTGGCCAAGATACCATGAGATGATAAAGCTCAGGCTCTTGCCACGCAATTAGGGGTTAAATACACAATTTTGATGAAAAACATCACACTAGACGATCGAGCAAAACTCTAACAGATTTTGACAGCACCTCCCCTTATTTTGAGAGTATGCCAAAAGGGTATTATAGGCTAGCCACTCACGAATTGTCAGAGTGGAAACCGAAATGAGAGTCGGGCGTAGCCCGAGATCCAAGGGGTCCAGATCATATGGGACCTCATCCCTTTTATTGTGATATCCTCGGTGTAGTCAACGGAGAACCTGCAATGGCGGGGCTCCATGACTTGATGGGGTTGTAGAATGTGGGGGATTGACCCCTTTAATGTAGCTCCTATGAGGACAGAGGAAAGGGTAATGCATGCCCATGGGACAGGATATGATGGGCAAGGTCTGCATGGCTTGACGGCATCGGCACGAAGGCATCGGGATGGCCAGAAGATGTAAAGGTATGTTGGCACTCAAAATATGATCCTTCGGCAACCAAGCCGCAAAGACGAATGATACGGCCCACTGAAGCACAGAAGCCGATGAAGACCACCTTATCAAAGACCCTTCAAGCTGACGGGGCCCCAAGTCGCCTTGAAATGAGCACCAGGGATTTCACCTCAGGAGAGTCGAAATGAACCCACAACCAACCGGCAGCGCGATCAAGCCTGCCCAATGATTCGGCATCGACCTCGTCATGCCGCTACCCCACATCCGTCGCCCGACCAAGGACGATGGTCTACCCCATGGCTCTCCTAAGAAGGGAAAACGTCCTCGGCCGTCCACAACAAGGGGCCGAGGGCTCTGTCAGCAGAGGGTCCCGATTACCCGACATGGGTTCGGCTCCTCGTCATAATGGGCCCTTTAGTGGCCAATTGATCACCGTTCAAGGCGGACTTATCCAGGATGCAACACCATCTTGCAAAGAAGCTTCGAGTACGAATCCGTCTCAACCAGGAGCACAAATCGTAGTGCCGAAGGCCGTACCACCAGGACATCTGTGCGCTCGAACCAGACACACGCGGAAGTCTGATCAAGGCCGTTTGTCATGTCGAGAGCTTCCTCGACTCCACGTCAAGGTTTTTCAAGGACCAGGGCGAGAGGAATAGTCAACAGGAGCTTCCGGAATCATCTACGGACCGACCGGACCGGCACGCCGAGTAAACAAGTTAAAACGGCGCCGTCAAACCGGCGCGCCAATTACAATAGGGGATGTGTTCCCCGGCGCCGTCTAACCGGCGTGCCAATTACAATGGGGGAGGCGTTCCCCGGCGCCGTCAAACCGGCGTGCAAAAATGATCGGGACGTGTTCCCGGCGCCACCAAATCCGGCGCGCCCCCTTCCCGGGGCGCCGAATTAACAAAAGGGCTATATATATAGCCTGCCTTATCCATCCCAAAAAAGAGCGAGGGGGGGGGGGCAGATCGGAGAGAAAAAAGGAAGGGGAGAAGAAAGAAAAGAAAAGAAGATAGCCAATCGGAGGGGGTTCGGTTCGTCCGAGAGATGTGCTTGGGGAAGAAGTAGGGTTTTCCAGGAGGACCCTCGCCGCCGTCTTCCTCATCTGCTACTCGGAATACCTCCGGAGCCGGAGAAGAGAAGCTAGGGATCCGATATTCCGTTCGGAAGGAAGAATTTAGGTGGGTCTCCGTGTTTCTTCCGGTCAACCTCTCTGTTCTTCTTCTGGGTTTCTTCCTCTGGCACAATGTAAGTGAAGGAGGGGAGGGGCGATGATATGAGCCTGGCCTCCCCTTATCTCACCATTTTCCTTTGCCCTTTTCACTTTGGCTGTAATCGTCTCTACATTAATGTAAACGGCGGCCGATCGACAACGACGGCGCCGGATTCAATATGCTCTGTATATATACCTGTTTCTTTTACGGGATGAATGAAATGCCGTTTGCGGCTAATGTCTTCTATCTCATGAATGCCTTCCCCAATCCCCCATCGAATATATGCTCAATGATTTCCCAATGTTTCTATTTCCCGTGCAATGGGTTTTCTCCGGCGCTGGATAGGCCCTCGGGCCATATGAAACCTTCTGCCCCCTCCCCGGGGTTTTTTTCCTCTTCTGATTCCAACACGACTGCGGGGCCGTGCATCACATAGGCCACGGGTTCCGTGATTGGAGACGCACTTATGTGCGTATCTCCGTCTATCTCTGTCGAGGGAACCTATCCCTCGCATCCTCCTGTGCCTCTCTTCATAGGTCAGGGGGAGGGGGGAAGGGAGGATCACCTCTGTCGTCCCTCTCTATTCTCGCCGGCTCGCCCGAATGCGACATATGAACATCCCTTCCCCGGCACCTCTATGCCAATCGCACAGCATCGATCCATTTAGCTTCTGGACTTTGTCGTTCTCGCATTATTCTTTCGTTTCGTGTGCATCTCAATGGGAGTATGCTCTGTAGCATCACTCCGGCATCCGGGGAGGGGGGGATATTCCCCAAATCTTCTGCAACAGTCACATGGCCGACAGAGGTCTCGTCCATTGATGACGAATGTCCCTGCGGACCATTGGGTGCACAGCAACAGGGCTAAGCCCTACAGTTCAAAATCCACGGTCCTTAATGGACTTTGTGGTGGCCGTGGGTTGTGTTCCCCTCGTAGGCTAGCCCTCGGGGATTCCTTCCTTATACCGATCGTCCCGATTTGAGTGTTGTGGTGATTTGGGTCACGTGCCCCTCGCAGGCTAGCCCTCGGGGTCTTCGCTCCCGCATCGAGTCACCTCATTCACTCACGGTCGCCCACGGAGTTGGTGCCCCTAGTAGGTTTGACCTCGGGGTTTTTCCTCTCCGTTCGGGTTTTTGCCGACCGCCGTTGTGCCACCCGGCTCTTAGGGGTTGCTCCACTACGTGAGTACTCCCCGCGTCTCCCCGATAAATCCTCCGGGATGGGGAGATGTTGTCGAAATTTTGGCTCGAAACGAGTACAACTTGGAATGATCACCGTGCTCGAGTACGAACCTCGCGCGGGCCCGTGACTCGGCTCCCGGATGTCCCGGGGTCGATCCCGTGAAATAATAGCTCGAATAAATCCTCAAAGTTTTTTTCAAAGTATTTCAATAAACCCAAAAAAATGAACAAATTCCCGGTTTTAAGTTAAACTGGCGCCATTCGTTTACGGCGCGGCCTAAGCAGCGCGCTCTAAAACGGCGCGCTTTCCCCGGCGCGCTCCCCCCGGCGCGCTCCTCCCGTCGCGCCTCTCCCCGATGCGCTCCTCCCGGCGCGCCTCTCCCCGGTGCTCCCCAATCAGGGCCGCACCGTTTTAAGCCCCTCTTTATCTACCTACGGTCTCAACGCCATTTTAAGTCCTACACCTACGCTTTCAGGCGCTGTTTCTAATCGCTGTACTCTTTGATCCCTGGCTCGCCCCGAGCGACCCCCGCCTCCCCGAGGGCGAAGTCAACCAACCCTAATTAGGAATAATTTGAATAAGGAGAGGGCCTTTCGACTCGAAACCTTCTTGCTATCATGTTTTCACCACTACGTCCGTCTTCGCTCTACCCTTATCATCATGCTTGTGCCATCCTTCCCCTCGTTGGCGGGGCTTAATAAATATGTGACCGAATCATATTCATCTTCATAATTCTATCATCTTGCTTATCATCATCATCACGCATTCATGTCGCATTAAGGCATGCTCAAGCGGATGCGCCCTTGGTATATCGAATAACATCGCCAAAAGGTCAGGTTACGCCTGATTGGAGGCCTTGTTACGCGTGAAGGTGGCCTTCGAGCCTAAGTCCTCAGCCACGTACCAGGGTCCACCCCAATAAATCGTTTGTAGTCAATCATAGCCTCTTGCATGATCACTCGCACGCTCTGTATCCTTTATTCTGGCTTTGACAGCTCGCTATCTCGGCAATTAATCAAGGGTGTTCCCCCCTCGCGGGGGATGTAATTAACGCCATAACCTTTATGGTATGGCGGACTACTGGTCCCGACCGAACCTCACATTCGCCCGACACGGGTCAGAATGAGCGCATCATAAAATTGTCACTCATGTGACTGGCACGCCCGCGTCGTCAATCAGTCAGTTAATTACCGGTTAGTTAATTGGTTGATCGATACATGAAATAAGACATGTATACATGTACATATACATATATATATACATGAAATAAAAAAACAACAAGACGGTCGGATGAAAAAAACCCGTCGCAAACAGTCTGGCACGCCCGGTGGGACCAGTGTCACCTTTCATCTCTTTGCCGAGATATTCGGGCTTCGAAGCCCTCTCAAAGGCTACTGATTATTTCCCTGTTTGTCTTTGCAGGCAGATCAATGACGATCCATGGGATAACTGGCGTCGATTTCGATCATTCGATCGTTGCTGGACGCGCGCAAGGGTACCTGGCGGTACCCATGGAATTCGGCAGCTTCCCTGCCGCTGTAGGCTTCCCCAACTTTTTGGGGTTAGCCTTCGTCGATATCTTGGAGGTCGAAGCCCCAGAACCTGCCAAAGAGGTCGCAGAGAAGATGGAGCCTCTGAAGGTTCCCCACTGTGAAGACTTGCCTGAAAGCCCGGCCCCGGCCGCTAGCTGCTTGGTGCACCACGTCATACGTGGGACCCGCCCCAGTGTCATCAACAAACACCCTGGAGGACGCCAGCGTCGCCAGGTCCGCCAGAATGCTGCTGCAATCACTGGAACCCTATCGCAGTCCGGGAAATCTATGCTTGTTGGAGGCATGCGCGTCTTCCTCGACGGACGCACGGCCTGGGTGACCCCAGACCGAGTCATCCCCAACATCCCTGTCCGCAATACCTATCAACCTCTCGCTGGAAGGAGGGCAGAAAGAGAAGAAACTGGCCCCTATGGCCAGGGAAGCTCGGCACTCAGGCCGAGGAAGTTCAAGCAGGTGTGGGTTCCCAAGCGAACCCGACCTGCCTACCATCTAACACCCATCCGCCGCCGTCCTATGAACGACGAGGCGGGAGTGAGAAGAGAAAGGGGCTTGCCCCCGAAGAAAGAAGAAGAGGTGGTTGCGGATCCTCCACGCCGCAGAAGTTTCCAGGCTGCTGCCCGCCAAGCCAACGTCCCAGTCACGGGACGAAGATTCCAACATCCAGCCGACAGAGCTCGGCTGACCTATATCCCTCCTGCTGGAGGTCGACAACTATCCCCCGTACTCTATCAAGAGCGGGGTCAAGAGGAGGTAACATGTCTGATCAGGAACTACTTTCGAGGGCTGGGCAACCCCTCGCTGGGTCAACAACGACTAATGCAGACAGTCGCCACTGACGAAGACTACTTCCCATCAGTGGCAGATGAAGAAGATATGGAAGATAGAATGATGGTGTCGTCAGTCGATGACAATGGGTATGATGATGGTTTCGAGATCGAAGCCGATGAAGCCTTCCCCGAGCGGGAAGAAAAAAGAAGAGTTTCTATGTTCGAGAGGCTGACCTTTCCACAACAAGCCAGAAGGAGGGTCCATCGACAGAGAAGAAGGATGCAGGTCTTTACTTGCAACATGGCTGGTATATCCAGCCGATATGGGGAGCTTCTTGAAGACTCCCAAGAACTGGCTCAATTGGCCGTACGGCCCGGGCCAACTACCCGCAGAACAGAAGCGGCAAGAGAGCTTCTGACGATCATGAGAGGGAAACAACCCTAGGTCTATCCCCACTGGGATGATAAGGCCCCCGTCTTGACCGCTAATGTGGTGACGACGGAAGAAGAAGACGACGTCCTCCTAGACATCCTGCCTGAGGGTACGTCCGGGGAAACAACAGAGGGTATCCCCACCACTATAGATCCATCAGTTCTGATGCTGCTGCAAAAATATCAACGAGAGATAGACTCTCTAAAGAAACAACTGATGGAAAAGACTGAGCATTCGTCGGCTTCTAAACCACCCGAAGTCCAGGGTGAATCATCCCGGGGGGCGGTTCGTCGTGACGACCCTCCACCACTCTATACACTGTCCCAGCCATCAGAGCCAAGCATGGCGACAGCACAACAGCGGCCGCCACAGCCTCAGCCGCTGCTACCTCCGGTGCTCCCCCAGGTGCATCCGACACCCCCGCTGCTGCATCCTCCACAGGCGACCACCCTGGTCACCCCATACCTTCAGCCAGCGCACTTCTATCCGGAGCCAGTCGACCCCACGGTCGTGAACCGGATGATGGTGGAAAGGATGATCGAGCTGAAGCTCGCAGAAAAAAGTGAAGGCGACTACGTCGCATTCGATGCCTATCGGGTGCCCTACCCACAACACCATGCGGCTAAACGACTCCCCCCAGGGGTCAACAAGCCGCCCAAATTGGACAAATTCAACGGGAAGGGGTCCCCTAAGGAGCATATTGCATATTATATGACCGTTATGGGTGATCTGGCCATCGACGAGTCATATCTGCTGAAGTTATTCGGGTCCTCGCTGACAGGGCTCGCATTTGAATGGTACTCTAGCCTCTCGGCCGGATCAATCAATGATTGGTCGGATATGCAGAGAAAATTCAGAGAAAGATTCCATGTCACAGAGAGGGAGGTCACAGTGGCCGAACTCTACTCAACAAAACAAAGGGCAGATGAGACAGCCCTTGATTACATCAAGAGGTGGAGGAACCTCAGAATGAGGTGCAAGCGGCCCCCGCATCAGGAGGACGCTGTGCAAATATGTAAACAAAATCTCAGGAGAGAGGTCCTGGAAAAGATGATTGGTATGGAAATACGGTCGTTCGACCGGCTGAATAATGTGGTGGCCGAGGTGGAGGCTTTTCTAGCCAAGCCTGTCCCGGCGTCAACTGCCAGCACAGCCCAAAAAGGCAAGGCTGCAGAACGGCGCCCCACACCTAAAGAAGCGAATGCGCTTGATATCAAGGCGTTCGAACAACAGAAGGAGAAAGGCAAGAAAGCGGCTCCCCCGCAACTTGCAAAAGCTCTAGATGATAAAGAAGGTCCTTCGTTGAGGGACAAAATGAAGAAAGCTTATTCCTTTCCAAAAGACAAGACCCGAGTCCTGTTCGACTGGGTAACAGAATACAGCATGGTCACTCTGCCTGAACCAAGGAGACCGGAGGACTTGAAAAGAAAAGACAGTCCGAGATTCTGCCCCTACCACCAGATGTTGGGACATCCAATCGAAGACTGCTATGTTTTCAAAGACGTCATCGAAGGGATGGTGAAGAAGAATGAGATAGAGCTGGGAGAGTACAAAGTAGACCCTCCTCAGCCACATGAAGCCCCTTTCAGGAGGGCAGCAATCAACATGGTCTCCCTCTACCAGGCATTACCTGAGGAGATCTCTGAAGCAAGCACACGGAGCACCTACGAAATCCATTTCCTGGAGCCCGTGAAAGAACAGCAGGGATGGCAGCAGATCCCTGAGAAGCACAAGAAGAAGAGGGCACCCCGCCCAAAAGGGGGGGCACATGTCCGTGGCATTACACCCCGGCCTGCTCCGCTAGTGGTAGCACCCGTGTGGGTCACTCCACCTACGACTGTCAGAATACATGCACCTAACAGGAGGAGACAAACTCCGCTGCCAGTAATCAAGGAAACCAATCCTGGAGTCCTTCGACTGCAGCACATGATTGAAGGGCTAGATGAATATGTGCAGCCCGAATTGAAACCTCTGCTAGTACGGGACCACGTCCCATGGCAAGAACTGGAACAACTCTCACTCAAACAGGTGGAGGAAGCTCAAGCAGCACCCCTTGAAGAGGGTAGCCTGTTCTGGGGGAAGGCACCCGCAGAAACCAAAAAGAGGAAAAAGCAAAAGAAGAAGAAAAGAAAGGCCGCTGGAGCCAATAAAGCACAAGTTGTCTCCTGCAATACCCTGTTAGCACTCTTCAACCTACCCGGAGAAGAGGAAGAAGAAGAAATTTGCTTCGCACCCCATGCTGGGGGAGGCAAGGCCGAGGCCGCAACTGCTGCACATGCCACTCGGTCAGGCCGAAAATGGGGGCGCCAGCCACCACCCAATCACAACATTATGTTCAGAGGGGAGCAACCCTACAATACACCTCCGCCGGAGGTTAAGGGAGTCCAAATCCCTCCTCCGTCGGGCCTATACAACAAGAGTGTGGGCAAGGCAGTCCCTTCATTCCTTGAATTTATGAAGATGTCAAAAGGGAAGCAGCCCTGCCAAGATGCTAACCCTACATCCGGGGCCATTCACCCGCAGCCAGCGCAATCTACTGAGGATGCGAATGCAGATGGAGCTTGCCCTACAGCAGCTAATAAAGAAGACCCGACAGCCGGTGTCAGCCAAGAGGGTGCCGAGTCCGAGGAAGATGAAGCAGGTCCGTCTGGACCCACAAATCAAAACCTCCCCTAGCCCAGATGGGCTGAAGAGATGAAGCTCTCCAATGTCCGGGCTGGGAGCCGAATAATGAAGTTGCTCAAGAAGCTCCCCGCTCGATTTACGATCTGGGAAATTCTCTCTTTGAGTGAAGAAACTCGACAGGCGATCATCACTGCTCTGCAGACGCCTGCTCATTTTGAAGCCTGCATAGCTGAGGCTATACCAGAAGCCAGTATGACCTTCTCTCCAAAAGACATGCTACTACCTACTGCCAGCCACAACAGGCCGCTATATATGAAAGGGCATCTGAATGGAAGAGAACTGAACCGGATTCTGGTCGATCCTAGTGCCGCAGTCAACATCCTGCCATACAGAATATATGAGAGGTACCACTTTAATGTGCATCTCGAGAAAGTCAGGGATATGCGTATCGCTGGATTCAACCAAAAATGTGAAGTATCTATGGGAGTGGCGGAGTTCACGCTGACCCTAGCAGATTTCACTACAACGGTGCAGTTTCATGTCATTGACTCTCGCACCTCCTACAAAGCACTGCTCGGCCGCCCATGGCTGCATGAAAATATGGTAGTGCCCTCCACGCTCCACCAGTGCATCAAATATAGCCTCCAGGGGAAGGAGGAGAGGATATTTGCTGATATCCACCCATTCGAGGTGTTTGAATGTCATTTGGCGGACGCCAACCTATATACGGGGTCTCCCTGGAAGGTTTCTGAAGCTGAAGCCCCCGTAGGGGCCTCGAAGAATAAATCGGGTAACGGTTGGTATCCACCACCGCCGCGCGGATATGTCAAGCCGAAGGTGGTCTCCCACATCACAGCCTCTGGAGATGTCGGCAGGGTAACACCCCCAGCATTATACCCCAAAGTTAAGGAAGTGCAGGTCAATCGACAGCACGACCGCATCAGAGTCCCGGCCGGCCTCACCAAGCCAGTCTCCGGCCTCAATGACCCCACTGTCGAACCTTTCAAAGCTTGGGAGGTGACACAGGAAGATGGGCCCAGCAGCTTGTTCTATACAGCTGAGGAGCATCCCACTCAGGAAGACACAGACTGCAGCCTCCCTGAAGATCTAGCCAACCCGCGGGTTCCTGTTCAGGGCCTGGCATTTACAACTGATCGAACGTCCAAGATGTTTCAAAAGCAACACATCCCTCCCGATCAGTCTCAAAAATGCAAGGAAGCTTTCCAGAAGATGTGGTATCCTGCAAATCTGGATAAGGAAATGAGACGTGTCTCTCAACATCCAGGGTTGGGCTTCACCCTGGAAGAATATTATTACAGTGGGCGGTACGAGGTGGATACTATCTCCGCCTTCTATCCCACTGAAGATAGCCCTCTGGGGGCAACCTTTGATGAGTATCCGGCGGAAGCCAAATATCTTGAACTGGCTCAGTCCGGAAATCAAGAAGTAGAAACCTCGGACCCTTGCCGATGCTGGGAGCAAGTTCATCCTGAAGAAGCGGCCTTTCAAGCCGAATTTGATATGGCTAGCAGCAGCGAAGCCGAAGACATTCAAGAAGTGGGAGTCTCTCCCTCTACAGGGGTCCTACTAATGACAACTTCAACACCCTTTCTGCCAATCAGGGAGGCCTTGGTCAACTCCAATCAAGGGGAGCCAGCTACCAGAGAAGAAAAAGCCACTTCTGCGGAAGATACAACTGTCCCAGAAGGTGAAACTTCCTCAACTTCTGCTGCAAAATCAGCATGCTGTCTGGGCCTGGCAGTGAACGGTTACCAGCCCATCATGGCTGTAATCTCATCTGCAAACACCAAGGCTGCTCTCTCATCCTTGGAAGCTGCAACGGCAATGGATATGCTAATAGAACAATTCACTCAGCCGCTAGCACAAGAGATCAAGAAACCTTAGGAAGCTCTGGCGGTGTCTGACGAGGAAGTCGAAGTACTCGACCCTCAAGATGGTATTCCAGACTTCGTTGACCTCCAACCGGCACCTCCCGAGATAGAAGACGGAGGCCAAGCCACAGTCGATGAACTGATAGAAGTCAACCTGGGAGATGAGAAGGACCCTAGGCCTACCTTCCTTAGTGCCCAACTATCCCCAGAAGAACGGGAGCTGTACATTCAACTGCTGCTAGAATACCGGGATTGCTTCGCCTGGACTTATAAAGAGATGCCAGGTCTAAGCCCCGCTGTCTCACAACATGAGCTGGCAATCAACCCTGAAGCCGAGCCGGTGAAGCACCCACCGCGGCGCATGAGGCCAGAGCTCATCACCCAAATTTGTGCTAAAGTCGACAAGCTCATTGACGTGGGATTTGTTGAAGAAAACCAGTACACTACATGGCTGGCGAATATCGTCCCCGTGAAAAAGAAGAATGGACAGATCCGGATATGTGTCGACTTCCAGGATCTAAATAAAGCCTGCCCCAAAGATGACTTCCCGGTACCAATAACCGAGGTCATGATTGATGCCACAACCGGCCATGAAGCCCTGTCATTCATGGATGGGTCTTCCGGCTACAATCAGATTTGGATTGCGGAGCATGACCGAGTCCATACTGCTTTCCGAACTCCTAAAGGCATTTATCATTACAAGAGAATGCCGTTCGGATTAAAGAATGTTGGCGCAACCTATCAGCGCGCAATGACCAAATATTTTGATGAACTGCTCCACCACAAGGTCAAGTGCTACATAGATGACCTGGTGGTCAAAACCAGAAGAAAAGAAGATCATCTGCAAGACCTCCGGATTGTTTTTCAGAGGCTGAGGCAGCATGAGCTAAAAATGAACCCTATGAAATGCGTGTTCGGAGTGTTGAGCGGAAAATTCTTGGGCTTCATCGTCCGATATCGGGAAATCGAGATAGACCCCGCAAAGATCAAGGCGATTCAGGGGTTACCTCCGCCAAGGAACATCTCTGAGCTGAGATCACTACAGGGCCGTTTGGCTTATATCCGGCGTTTCATTTCCAATTTGTCAGGGCGATGCCAGCCTTTTCACAAGTTGATGATGAAAGATGTCCCCTTTTATTGGGATGAAGATTGCCAGGCAGCCTTTGACAAGCTAAAAGACTACCTGAAAACTCCTCCAGTGTTGGGCGCACCAGTGAAAGGACGACCATTGATACTGTATATAGCAGCTACACATAATTCTCTGGGGGCAATGCTGGCCCAGAATAATGAAGAAGGGAAAGAACAAGCCCTCTATTACCTCAGTCGGAGACTGGTCAGAACTGAAGAGAAATATACTTATATTGAGAAGATCTGTCTGGCGCTGGTCTTCGCAGTTAAAAAGCTCCGACACTATATGTTGTCGCATGAAATCAGCTTGGTATCCAAAGAGGATCCCCTGAAGTACATTATGTCTCAACCGGCCCTCAAAGGCCGCCTGGGCAAATGGGCGGTAATCCTTATGGAGTTTGATATCTCCTACGTGCCGCGCAAGGCCGTCAAGGGCCAAGCTATTGCAGACTTTTTTGCTGAGCACCCAGTGCCCGGGGATTGCCCGTTGGAGCCGGAGCTTCCTGAAGATGAAACCCTAGAAGCCGTGCAAGTACAGCCCTCCTTATGGCAACTATACTTTGATGGCGCTTCCAGAATTGACACCTCTGCCACCGGGTCAGCCAGGGTCAGAGCAGGAGCAGGCATAGTCCTGAAATCCCCAGAAGGAGAAGTGGTGCATACATCCTGTTCCATAAACAAGCAATGCACAAACAATGAAGCAGAATATGAAGCCCTGATAATCGGGTTGTAAATTGCTCTGTCCATGGGAATTCAGATGCTAGAAGCATTCGGAGACTCCATGCTAGTTATAAAACAGCTGGAAGGAGAGTTCGATGTGCGAAAGCAAGAGCTCCTCCCCTATCACCAGTTGGCAACTCGCCTGATGTCAAAATTTTACTTCATCAGCATTAAGCACATCAATCGAGGCCGGAATGCTCAGGCAGATGCCCTCGCTAAGCTGGCCAGTTCATTGGCGGTCCCGCTAGACACAAGCCTGAATATAACAATGATCAACCGCCGACAGGTCCCCAGCGTGACAGAGGTCCTGACCGACGAACAAGAGAAGGAAGTAGCAGTCATCGAAGGGGTTCAGCAGCCCGATTGGCGAGAGCATCTCCTGCGTTGGTTTCAACACCAGCAACTTCCAAAAGAAAAGGAACAGAGAATGAAGCTCCTAAGGATCAAGGATTCTTACGAGATGAGAAGCGGGACCTTGTTCCGAATTATGGCAGATGCCCAAAGGAAAGTCCTACTCCGTTGCTTGTCTCCGGTAGAAGCAGGACAGGTGATGCAGGAAGTCCATGCAGGATCAGCTGGAGCACACCAGGCTGGCCCGAAAATGAAAATTGAGATAAAGAAGCTGGGTTACTATTGGCCCACTATATTTGATGATTGCTGCAAGTTTGCCAAAGCTTGTCAGAAATGTCAAGAACATGCTAATGTGGCAAGGAGACCTCCAGTGCCACTGCATCCCACCCTACCGAGCTGGCCATTTGCTCAGTGGGGCACGGACGTGGTAGGGCCGCTGTCAGCATCTTCATCAGGGTGCAAATACATCTTAGCAGCTACAGACTACTTCTCCAGATGGGCAGAAGCAGTAGCACTAAGAGATGTGACGGGAGAGCTAGTTGCAAGATTCTTCCGGCAAAATGTAATATTCCGGTTCGGGATCCCCAGCCGAATCATCTCTGATAATGGCAGCCATTTTAGGAACAGAAGGTTTATCGGCTGGCCGACAAATACAAAATCGACTGGAGGACATCTTCCCCCTACAACCCTCAAGCCAACGGACTCGCAGAAGCCTTTAACAAGACACTGTGCACGTTGCTGGCAAAGACTGTCAAGTCTAATAAAAAAGATTGGGAAGAAAGGATGTACGAAGCACTTTGGGCCTATCGTACTGTCTACAAGACCCCAACTGGCTGTTCCCCCTTCTCCCTTGTCTACGGGTCAGAAGCTGTGGTGCCAATTGAACTTGAGGTTCCTTCATTGCGAGTTGCCATCCAGCACGGACTAGTCAATGGTGAGCAGACCAATGCAGAAAGAAGATTGGAAGAGCTCATTGAGCTCGAAGGAAAACGCCTCCGGGCGCAGCAAAACATCCAGCTTTACCAAGCTCGCATGGCCCGTGCTTTTGACAAGCTAGTCAAGGGTCGAGAATTCAAGAAAGGAGACCTGGTAATGGTCAAAAGAAAAGAAGTGATGGCCTCCAACCCCAAAGGGAAGCTGGTCGAAAACTGGGTCGGGCCGTATATCGTCCGCCGACTATATGAAGGGGGTGCCTACGTCCTGGTAGACCACAAAGGGGTTATCCAGTTCTCTCCCCTCAACGGAAAGCATATTAAGCTGTATCATGCAGCGCAGCCAGCATTCCCCGAGTGATCGGTCAGAATACCCTTTTCTTGGTTTAATGGCATTCCGCCCTAACCGAGCTACCCTTCCCTTGGTTTAGTGGCACTCCGCCCTAACCGAGCTACCTTCTCCTTGGTTTAGTGGCACTCCGCCCTAACCGAGCTACCTTCTCCCTTGGTTTAATGGCATTCCGCCCTAACCGAGCTACCCTTTTCTTGGTTTAGTGGCACTCCGCCCTAACCGAGCTACCTTCTCCTTGGTTTAGTGGCACTCCGCCCTAACCGAGCTACCTTCTCCCTTGGTTTAATGGCACTCCGCCCTAACCAAGCTACATTTCTCTTGGTTTAGTGGCACTCCGCCCTAACCGAGCTACCTTTTTCTTAGTTTAGTGGCACTCCGCCCTAACTGAGCTACCTTTTTCTTAGTTTAGTGGCACTCCGCCCTAACCGAGCTACATTTTTCTTGGTTTAGTGGCACTCCGCCCTAACCGAGCTACATTTTCCTTGGTTTAGTGGCACTCCGCCCTAACCGAGCTACCTTTTTTCTTGGTTAATGGCATCCTGCCTTAACCGAACTACCCTTTCCTCGGTCTAGCAGCACTCCGCCCTGACCAAGCTCCCGAAAGAATACAGCACGCTGTTGCCATTACCGGCCTTACGCTCGAATCGGCGAGAGATCACTCTTTTGCGTTAGCATTCAGCCCTTGCTAACGAATGAACTGTTCTGCCTGGCGCAAGGTCTGATGCTCCGGCCGACAGCCATCTATTGTCAACCAAGGGTCAAATGTCGCACTTCGACCTGCCACCCTATACATATCAAAAAAAAAGAAAGAAAAGAAAATGGGGTTAAAAATAGTGATACCCCGCCAGACTTGCTCCCATATCGGGACAAGTGTAAAAATGGCTATAACCCAGCTGTGGTGAAAACCCTGAAGGGCGTCACAGGCAAAATTGGGTACCCCGCCACGTGAAAACCCGAAAGGGCGCGTGGGCAAAAGCAAGAGGGGGCTGGCTTCGGCGAAAACCCGAAAGGGCGCTTGAGTCAGTAAAGTGGTAATTTCCAAATGCCTCTCCTATTCTCCACCCAATAAAACTCCGAAAGGGACAATCATCAAAGTCCCACCGGGAATCCATTAACAAACCCTTTTTCGACCCTCGTCATCATCGGCGAGATCGGTCGATCTCTACCCTCAACTCGGACCTTACGTCTCTGTTGACAATCCCGTCCTTGTTCCGGCAGTAGCCCATGCCGATGAATAAACCCACATTGGGATCCTCGCCATCGTTAGCGAGATCGTTCGATCTTTACCCCTAATTCGGATCCTACATCCTTGTTAATAGACCATACCCCTTTGCTTCGACATCCAACCAGTGTCGACGAATCGAAACAGGGTTCGGCCCTTGTCATCATTGACAAGGCCAGTCAATATTTTCGCGGCTCAGTTTTTCCGCATCCCGTGCCAAAAAAAAGAAAGAAAAGAGAATGGGGTTAAAAATAGAGATACCCCGCCAGACTTGCTCCTATGATCAGGACATGTGCAAAAATGGCTATAACCCAGCTATGGCGAAAACCCGAAAGGGCGTCGCGGGCAAAATCGGGTACCCCGCCGCGTGAAAACCCGAAAGGGCGCGCGGGTAAAAGCAAGAGGGGGCTGGCTTCGGCGAAAACCCGAAAGGGCGCTTAGGTCAATAATGTGAATAAAAATGAATGATGAATAGTGATGAACCATTCTCCGTCCAGAAGGCCATTTACAAGGTCGAGGCGGAGTCTTCATCCGATATCCCACTTACATACATCTAACCTTACCCGGTTCTTGTCACCATCGCCAAGATCGTCTACCTTTTCGACCCTTGTCACCATCGGCAAGATCGGTCGCTACCCTTACCCGGTTTTTATCACCATCGGCAAGACCGTCTGCCTTTTCGACCCTTGTCACCATCGGCAAGATCGGTCGCTACCCTATCCGGTTTTTGTCACCATCGGCAAGATCGGTCGCTACCCTTACCCGGTTTTTGTCACCATCGGCAAGACCGTATACCTTTTCGACCCTTGTCACCATCGGCAAGATCGATCGCTACCCTTACCCGGTTTTTGTCACCATCGGCAAGACCATCTACCTTTACGACCCTTGTCACCATCGGCAAGATCGGTCACTACCCTTACCCGGTCTTTGTCACCATCGGCAAGACCGTCTACCTTTTCGACCCTTGTCACCATCGGCAAGATCGATCGCTACCCTTACCCGGTTTTTGTCACCATCGGTAAGACCGTCTACCTTTTCGACCCTTGTCACCATCGGCAAGATCGGTCGCTACCCTTACCCAGTTTTTGTCACCATCGGCAAGACCGTCTACCTTTTCGACCCTTGTCACCATCGGCAAGATCGGTCGCTACCCTTACCCGATCTTTGTCACCATCGGCAAGACCGTCTACCTTTTCGACCCTTGTCAGCATCGACAAGCCCGGTCGACTACCCTCTAACCTGGGCCTCCCGCCCTCATTGATCAACAAAGCATAATTGCGTCTACAGTTGACCCACGTCAATGGTTACCACCCGCCTCTCATCACCAGCGGCAAGGTTCGCTAGGTGCATCTGCCTACGCTACCTATGTCCCACATTGGCAAAGGCCCTGTTCCGGGAACGGCTACGTCGCGGTGGAGCGAACACCTCACCCCTTCCCTGAAGGCGTGAGCGCTCTCCTGCGCCATCGGCAAGTATCCCCAGGTTCAGGTGATCAGCCAGAAGAAAGAAAAGAAGGAAAGAAAAGAAGTCGTGATCGAGGCGACAAACAGAGATATCTTCATTAATATGACTTGTCGAAATACATTTACGCCCAGAACATCCCCCGGGGGGTACGTAAGCTCCAAAAAAAAAATGAAAAGAGGGAAGTGGAGCCCGATCAAGGAAGAAGGAAGAAAAAAAACAAGATGAAATCACGGCAAAGGACGCCGGAAAATATCTGCCAACTCCAGGAGACCCAGTGAGGAGTGTCGGGTCAATTCTTGCAACCGTGCCTCAGTAGCTGTCAGCTGCGATAACTTCTCGTCCAAAGAGGCAAGTTGTCCTTCGGCCAGATCAGCTTCCTCTCTTGACTGGGCTTCGAGGCGCTCGCCTTCCTGCAGTTCGGCTTCGACCTCGGCAAGTTCAGCGCGCAACTCTGCCTCCCGTGCCGTGAGGAGCAGCCGGCGTTCTGAGATGTTGCCAGCAGCATTTCTCAGCTGTTCCATGGTCACCCTCAAAGAAGAAGCAGCAGTGCGACAATCTGCCCTCTCCAGCTTCACAGCCGTCAGCTGATCAGAAACCTCTCGGCTCAGGAACTCCCGCCTGTTGGCGTGCTTTAATAGCATTACAACCCGCGGAGTCCAATCATCCATGGGGCAGCCGAATGCTAATAACGACCGGGAGAGGTGGTCCACCAAGCTCCTCAGCTGCACATAGGTCAGGTCCGGAGAAGCTGACATAGCCCGCTGGAGATTGTCCAAAGACTGCCATACCATGTCATCAGAGAATCGTAGGCCTAGTGGCGAAGTCTCGGGGAGCTGAAAATCCACCCTGCTATCTATGTCGGCCCAGATGTCATTGGCCACCCCGAGGGACGTCGATGGCAGGGTCTGTATAGCGCCGACTCCTGGCCCAACAGTTGCGGTTACGGCGGCCAAGGGGCCCTCCATGACGGCAATTTCCTTTCCTGCCCTTTAGGGCGAAGTCATGACGGCCGTCTCAGCGGCTGGGGGTGCTTGCTCCTCCCGGGCAGTCTCACGGGTCGTCAACAGAGGGGAGCTGTCCTTAACCGATAAGGCTTCGGCTTCTTCCGCAATAATTTCTCCCGCTTCTACTTTCGGGAGAGCACTTGGCCTCAGCAGTGGCTCTTCGCCGGCAACCAGGGCCTGAGTCCCCGCAACCTCGATCAGGACGCCAACCTCAACAGTCGCACCGGGCTCCCTTGAGGTCGCTGCAGCAGCGTAGGTCCGTGGAAGCCGCAGGGTAATGGGCCGCACAACTGGTGGGAAGGCCGACTGACCCATATCCACGTCTGGAAGGGGTATGCGGATCATTATAGCTGGCGATACCACCTCAGCCTGCATTCCATATATGTACATCAGCCAGCTGGCTTGAAAATTAAAAGAAGTGCTGCAAGCGGGAATCAGAATACTTCCTACCTCAACCGGCACTACATTTAGGCCTCCAAAAGTGGCCTCTAAAGATTCTGGCCCTTCCCCTGCAGTCGGGTATGATGGCCCGTACTCGGCTCCCAATAGCCTCGGAGGGCTGAACGTCGACAGATCGCTCTCGTAAGCTGAAGAAGCCCCGGCGTCCTCAGCCTCGGTGTCGACCATGGGGAATCCCTCGTCATCGCCAGAGCCGCCACCATAATCAACTTGTTCAGAGGAGGAGGATTCTTCTGCTTGTTCTCGGACCTCCGGCACCTGAGCAGGAACCGTGCCGCTGAGAGGAGGCCCTCTATCCAGAACCTCCTCGGCGATCGCCATCTCGGGAACATCCATCGGTGGAATATCCAGAGGCCGGTCCCCTGGAAGCCCTCGCTCTCCGATGGCAACCCCTGCCGTAGCACTGACCTCGAGGAGCAGTATGGGCCGAACACCGACTGGAATGGAAAGACAATAAACAGTCAAGACCCGACTGAAACCACAACATGCCGTTAAGCTCTATAGGCATGCTGCAAATTACCTTCCATGTCTCGATGGGGTGTCGGTGAAGGCAAGTCACCCTCAGCCGAGGCCGAGGGGGCTTCCTCCTCTCTCTCCCCAACAGCGGCTCCGGTTGCCGCCTCCAACCCAACAGCGGCGAAGGTAGTGCCAGCAGCCACTAAAAGGAAGGATGATCAGCCAGGGCGGCGGAAATAAACAAACAAGCCATGCAAGAATAAGAAGTCACCTTCGCCCTCGGGCCCTTGCGTCCAGGCGGCCTCAAATTCGGAGAATGACGGAACCCAAGGAAGGGGAACCGTGGACTCTTCTTCAGCAGCCTTCCTCCGACGTGCCCGAGTAGCGCGGGACTCTGCCCTCTTGGCTTTCTTGGCCCTACTAATGGCCTCCTTGACCTGGGACCTGGTTCGCTTTCGCGAATCCCCAGGGGGTAATGGTGTCGTGGTCGGAGCTGGCTCTGGAATATTAAAATATGAAGGCTTCTGCGCCTTAGATATCAACTCCCTACAATGTCGGGTCGCCTCCATAGAAAGGTGAGCTGCAAAAGCACATAAGTGAGAAGATGCACACTGAATATAGAAGAAGCAGCTTCAGGGCTGAAGAAGAAAACAAGCATTACCTGGCAGCCCTGTATATCGGGGACTAAGCGGCCAGTAAAGTAATGCTGGCGCCTTGTCCCGGGAAGCCGCCTCACGGATGAGCCAGCACACATCACCAATTGTTTCACTTTTCTCCATCAGTTGAGCCAAGTCCTCATGGCCACGGGATGACAAGTGATGATATAAGCTCAAGTGGTCGAATCCCCAGCCGTCGACATACTTGAAAGATATGAGGAGCTGATGGTCCCGGATGGCTTCTAGTGGACCAGAAATTGAAAGCCCATGAGAATGAAGCAGGGCGAATATCCAGGGGGTGTTGGAATATAAGTCAGCCCGCCTGTCTTCCCTCCTGATGAAGGTCCGGTAGGGATGAAAACGGTCGATTTCTGGGCGCCAGCTCGCCACACTAGGAAGAGGTTCTTCCACCGGAAGGGGGATTGTCTGAAGAGCAATCCGGTCACTGCTAACCCGGCACAGCCCCCAGAGAGTCTTGATATAATCATCCCTCTGGATCTCTGGCATCTTCGGGTCGGCTCGGGATGACTTGCCCTTCGCAGCTTTCCTGGCTTCTACATATGCCATCACCTCGGTGTTGGACCAGGATTTCAGCCTCTTCAAGTAGGCTGGATCAACATCCAAAACAGGCTCCCGCTGCGAATCTAGGAAACGACGCTCGGCGCTATGCCAGCAGTCTTTCCGGAAGTTCCGATAGAAGCCCGTTCGCGCATTCCACCACTTGATGAAGTCTGGAGTCACTCGGGGCAGACGGGCCGGGGTTGGCACCCTGAATGACACGTCCTCCCGACGATGGAAGTAGTCCCACCATCCACGGGCTTCTTCCGTAGTCGTCTGACCAGCCCGATGTCTATTCGGCAGATTGAATCGGGCTGAAGAAGAAGGAATTTGCTGGTCGTACCCAAAATTTCGGCCGAAACGAAAGGGATAGTACGGCTCCAGCCACAGTAAGCCGCTCTTCATGAAGACAAGAACATTGGGACGAATAGACAGCGCCCACTCAACCAGTTCCGACTCCAAGATGGGCCTTGTGCTTTTCGACCCAGTCAGCTGATGAATAAATTCCTCTATCTCAAATAATCGGCATTGCCGCATCCTGTTGACAAGAGGGCTAGAGCTGGCAGCCAAGCTCCAAAAGTGCAGAACGCCAGGGGAATCTGTTGGAACTGTAGTCAACTTCCCCCAAATGGCGAAAAGCTGATCCGCCAGTGAAGACGGTTCGGCACTGGCAAATTCGATCATCCGCGGCAAAGGACGATCTAACTGCATTGACCGGGGAGCTGCTTTAGGAAATAGGGTGCAAACCCAGGCATTAAAAAAGTGGATGGGACCAACTGTCCGCGAATTTCTGGGAATGCGCGACTTGTGCAAATCCCCCAACATTTTATATATGAGGCACAGAGCCACAGGGCACAGGGACAGCTTCGTCCCCCAGGCCATTAAGCAGGCAGGGTAAATAGTCTCCGGTCTGATTACTGTCTCGTCCCCTTAAGGGAGGGCAAACGAACAAAGCCAGTAAGTCAGATACGCAGCACAATGTGTAACTGCGTCAACTCCTGTAGGATTCGGGCCGACCTGCCGCCCTCTCCCTGAGGCAGCGGGATATGTCGCTTGGCGTTGAGCCCTTTTCTTCCGCGCTACTGCCGTCGGAACCACCGTGGGGAAGTCCTCGTACTGCTGCTCCCCACCGAAGAAATACTGGAGCCACGTGCCCATCCGTACGCGCCTCTTTTCGCCAGGCTTCCGCGCCTCTCGCGAGTCAAGCGTCAGGCGCAGCAGGGTGCGATATGCCTTCATCAGATAACGGTAGGCGAAGCCCGTGAAATATCTACCTTCCCTATCCGTCTGGTCCTTCAGCCAGTCTGGAAAATAAACCTCTTCATACGGCTCCCCGTCTATGGGCAAGCCGCTCAGCTGGGAAAGACTCCAGAGGTCCAGGGAAGTCTCGCCCTCCGCAGTGTAAAAAGTGTTGTATTCTGAGCAGAAGACTTCGATCATCCCGCAGCACAGACCTCGGGAGATCGGGTACCTGTACCGTGAAGCATATACACTCTGGTATACACCCGCATGCACTAGGATGGGGGCGTACTGCCGC
Organism: Amorphophallus konjac; assembly: GCA_022559845.1. Taxonomy (NCBI): domain Eukaryota; kingdom Viridiplantae; phylum Streptophyta; class Magnoliopsida; order Alismatales; family Araceae; genus Amorphophallus; species Amorphophallus konjac. The sequence goes on along the minus strand of CM040123.1, from coordinate 53,978,886 downwards.
AACACAAAGTCTGTGAATTCAACTGCCCCCGGTCTGAAGGCATGAGCGTCGGTGGCTTTGAGCTCTCCAAACCACCCCACTGAAATCTGATGTTTGAACCGGACCGCCAAGCAGTCTAAAAGAAAAGGCTCGTCTCGGTATCCCCAATGAAGCGGGGCGAGGAATAAATCGTATACGGGCTTCTCCCGGTCAACACGTCCGGCAGTTTCATTCCAGCGAGCTGGGGTATACTGCGGCGCTCTCGTCAGCATCCCAGCCTCGGGGGATAACTCCTGCACCCCGAGCACGGCTCCCCACTTTCTGGGCTCCCCCGGGATATATATAGGCATGCCCCGAGTGACTGACTCGGCCAAACTGTCTCTCTCCGCCAGTAGGGCTCCCTCGGCTCGACGGACGAGAATTAAATCGTGTTTCCCTCCAAGGTTGAAGCGCTCAAGGAACGCCATCAGATGCTTGTCCTTGGGATGGTCGAGTCTGACGCCATCCCTTCGATCATACTGGAAGTGGTTGCCGTCAAGAATCAATAAGCGGCCGGTGTCGACGGTGTCGGTCTCTGAGTCCGAAGACTCGGCAACCGCAGCTATCTGTCGAGGCCCCCGATCAAGGGAATGCACATTCCCCCAGGTCACAGCAACCTGGGATGCGGAAGAAGATGATCCAGATGCCATATTATCTGCAAAAAACAACGCCCAGAGGCGAACAAGCAAAGTCAGAAATCAGTTGACCGCAGCAATATTTCTGACAAAATTCTGGCAGCATCTCCCCAGCTCGGGGATTTGCCGAAAGAAAAGCGGGAGCTGTCCACGGAGGGAGCAGCCCCTAAAAGTAGCCATAAGCATTAAGCTAAGGCCGAATGGGACACCCGAGGGGTTTAGCTCCGAGGACAAGTCCTACGAGGAGCCTCCCGGGGCCCGAAGAGCGGGTTCGAAACCCAAAAGCGCATCACCGACTCAACTCACCGGCTCACTCAAACCCAAGAGCCACTCGGCGCCGCGGGAAGAGGAGAAAGGGAGATGAAGAGAGAGAAGAAAATTTCACAAATGAACAGCTCGAAGAAAAAAATGAAGAAGAAGCCAATATATAGGGGGCTCCACCCCTGTTAAAACGGCGCGCCCCGGGGCGCGCCGTTTAAGACATTTGCGCCGTAAAGCGCGCCGTTTTAACCACAGAAGCTCAGGGCCGCGCCGGATTTAGCCGCGCCGTTTTAACCAATGAAGCAATGGCCGCGCCGTTTTAAGTGATGCCGTCAAGCTTCCTGCCTCGCCGGATTAACGTCCGAAGCCAGAATTAAGTGCCGTTCGAGCTTCTGTCAACCAAACGAAGCTCATCCGTAGGCCTTGCCGCATTCCTGCCTCACTTGCACCGCCTACGTCTGGGGGGCATTTGTTGGCACTCAAAATATGATCCTTCGGCAACCAAGCCGCAAAGACGAATGATACGGCCCACTGAAGCACAGAAGCCGATGAAGACCACCTTATCAAAGACCCTTCAAGCTGACGGGGCCCCAAGTCGCCTTGAAATGAGCACCGGGGATTTCACCTCAGGAGAGTCGAAGTGAACCCACAACCAACCGGCAGCGCGATCAAGCCTGCCCAATGATTCGGCATTGACCTCGTCATGCCGCTACCCCACATCCGTCGCCCGACCAAGGACGACGGTCTACCCCATGGCTCTCCTAAGAAGGGAAAACGTCCTCGGCCGTCCACAATAAGGGGCCGAGGGCTCTGTCAGCAGACGGGTCCCGATTACCCGACATGGGTTCGGCTCCTCGTCATAATGGGCCCTTTAGTGGCCAATTGATCGCCGTTCAAGGCGGAATTGTCTAGGATGCAACACCATCCTGCAAAGAAGCTTCGAGCACGAATCCGTCTCAACCAGGAGCACAAATCGTAGTGCCGAAGGCCGTACCACCAGGACATCCGTGCGCTCGGACCAGACACATGCGGAAGTCTGATCAAGGCCGTTCGTCGTGTCGAGAGCTTCCTCGACTCCACGTCAAGGTTTTTCAAGGACCAGGGCGAGAGGAATAGTCAACAGGAGCTTCCGGAATCATCTCCGGACCCACCGGACCGGCATGCCAAGTAAACAAGTTAAAACGGCGCCGTCAAACCGACGCGCCAATTACAATAGGGGATGTGTTCCCCAGCGCCGTCTAACCGGCGCGCCAATTACAATGGGGGAGGCGTTCCCCGGCGCCGTCAAACCGGCGCGCAAAAACGATCGGGACGTGTTCCCGGCGCCACCAAATCCGGCGCGCCCCCTTCCCGGGGCGCCGAATTAACAAAAGGGCTATATATATAGCCTGCCTTATCCATCCCAAAAGAGCGAGGGGGGGGGGGCAGATCGGAGAGAAAAAAGGAAGGGGAGAAGAAAGAAAAGAAAAGAAGATAGCCAATCGGAGGGGGTTCGGTTCGTCCGAGAGAGGTGCTTGGGGAAGAAGTAGGGTTTTCCAGGAGGACCCTCGCCGCCGTCTTCCTCGTCTGCTACTCGGAATACCTCCGGAGCCGGAGAAGAGAAGCTAGGGATCCGATATTCCGTTCGGAAGGAAGAATTTAGGTGGGTCTCCGTGTTTCTTCCGGTCAACCTCTCTGTTCTTCTTCTGGGTTTCTTCCTCTGGCACAATGTAAGTGAAGGAGGGGAGGGGCGATGATATGAGCCTGGCCTCCCCTTCTCTCACCATTTTCCTTTGCCCTTTTCACTTTGGCTGTAATCGTCTCTGCATTAATGTAAACGGCTGCCGATCGACAACGACGGCGCCGGAATCGATACGCTATGTATATATACCTGTTTCTTTTACGGGATGAATGAAATGTCGTTTGTGGCTAATGTCTTCTATCTCATGAATGCCTTCCCCAATCCCCCTTCGAATATATGCTCAATGATTTCCCAATGTTTCTATTTCCCGTGCAATGGGTTTTCTCCGGCGCTGGATAGGCCCTCGGGCCATATGAAACCTTCTGCCCCCTCCCCGGGGTTTTTTTCCTCTTCTGATTATAACACGACTGCGGGGCCGTGCATCGCATAGGCCACGGGTTCTGTGATTGGAGACGCACTTATGTGCGTATCTCCGTCTATCTCTGTCGAGGGAACCTATCCCTCGCCTCCTCCTGTGCCTCTCTTCATAGGTCAGGGGGAGGGGGGAAGGGAGGATCGCCTCTGTCGTCCCTCTCTATTCTCGCCGGCTCGCCCGAATGCGACATATGAACATCCCTTCCCCGGCACCTCTATGCCAATCGCACATCATCGATCTATTTAGCTTCTGGACTTTGTCGTTCTCGCATTATTCTTTCGTTTCGTGCGCATCACAACGGGAGTATGCTCTGTAGCATCACTCCAGCATCCGGGGAGGGGGGGATATTCCCCAAATGTTCTGCAACAGTCACTTGGCCGACACAGGGCTCGTCCATTGATGACGAATGTCCCTACGGACCATTGGGTGCACAGCAACGGGGCTAAGCCCTACAGTTCAAAATCCACGGTCCTTAATGGACTTTGTGGCGGCCGTGGGTTGTGTTCCCCTCGGGCTAGCCCTCGGGGATTCCTTCCTTATACCGGTCGTCCCGATTTGAGTGTTGTGGTGATTTGGGTCGCGTGCCCCTCGCAGGCTAGCCCTCGGGGTCTTCGCTCCCGCATCGAGTCGCCTCATTCACTCACGGTCACCCATGGAGTTGGTGCCGCTAGTAGGTTTGACGTCGGAGTTTTTCCTCTCCGTTCGGGTTTTTGCCGGCCGCCGTTGTGCCACCCGGCTCTTAGGGGTTGCTCCACTACGTGAGTACTCCCCGCGTCTCCCCGATAAATCCTCCGGGATGGGGAGATGCTGCCGAAATTTCGGCTCGAAACGAGTACAACTCGGAATGATCGCCGCGCTCGAGTACGAACCTGGCGCGGGCCCGTGACTCGGCTCCCGGATGTCCCGGGGTCGATCCCATGAAATAATAGCTCGAATAAATCCTCAAAGTTTTTTTGAAAGTATTTCAATAAACCCAAAAAAAAATGAACAAATTCCTGGTTTTAAGTTAAACTGGCGCCATTCGTTTACGGCGCGGCCTAAGCGGCACGGTCTAAAACGGCGCGCTTTCCCCAGCGCGCTCCCCCCGACGGTCTCCTCCCGGCGCGCCTCTCCCCGACGCGCCCCAATCAGGGCCGCGCCGTTTTAAGCCCCTCTTTATCTACCTACGGTCTCGACGCTGTTTTAAGTCCTACACCTACGCTTTCAGGCGCTGTTTCTAATCGCTGTACTCTTTGATCCCTGGCTCGCCCCGAGCGACCCCCGCCTCCCCGAGGGCGAAGTCAACCAACCCTAATTAGGAATAATTTGAATAAGGAGAGGGCCTTTCGAGTCGAAACCTTCTTGCTATCATGTTTTCACCACTACGTCCGTCTTCGCTCTACCCTTATCATCATGCTTGTGCCATCCTTCCGCTCGTTGGCGGGGCTTAATAAATATGTGACCGAATCATATTCATCTTCATAATTTTGTCATCTTGCTTATCATCATCATCACGCATTCATGTCGCATTAAGGCATGCTCAAGCGGATGCGCCCTTGGTATATCGAATAACATCGCCAGAAGGTCAAGTTACGCCTGATTGGAGGCCTTGTTACGCGTGAAGGTGGCCTTCGAGCCTAAGTCCTCCGCCACGTACCAGGGTCCACCCCAATAAATCGTTTGTAGTCAATCATAGCCTCTTTCATGATCACTCGCACACTCTGTATCCTTTATTCTGGCTTTGACAGCTCGCTATCTCGGTAATTAATCAAGGGTGTTCCCCCCTCGCGGGGGATGTAATTAACGCCATAACCTTTATGGTATGGCGGACTGCTGGTCCCGACCGAACCTCACATTCGCCCGACACGGGTCAGAATGAGCGCATCATAAAATTGTCGCTCATGTGACAGGTACGCCCGCGTCGTCAATCAGTCAGTTAATTACCGGTTAGTTAATTGGTTGATCGATACGTGAAATAAGACATGTATATATGTACATATACATATATATATACATGAAATAAAAAAACAACAAGACGGTCGGATGAAAAAAACCCATCGCAAACAAGGTATCAGTGCAGAAAAATGGGATAGGTTTCGGCACAGCCACGAGGTGGGCTCGGCGTGATGAGAGAAGTACAACCGGCGCGGCAAGCCCTCGGCGCGAGACTTGCGCCGGGAGGTGCTAGCGCAGGGAGGCTTAGGCGAGATTTTCTTCGGAGGTTTCAAGGCCTGGTTTTAGGTGTTTGAAGAAAAGGGGTTTGTTCACCAATCTAGATTGTTTTGGATGATCGTAGAGAGAAGACTTCGAGGGGAAGAACACCTTTCCTCTGGGGTCTCACTAGGAGCAGAGCCGTAGACGGGAACTCCTGAACGTATCCCTCTTTGTTTCACATACGAGGAGCCATGAGATAGACTGTCTCAGGCTCTCGAAATGTGGCTAAGAGGTGGAGAAGAACAGTGGCCAAGAAGCTTCAGCAGACGGAGGCAAATAAACCATAAAACACTCACGGCTGGCGGTAGCCGTACATGGGCTAAACCTCGGATGCAGAAAGGAAAGAATGATCAGAAATGGCAGAATTCAACCCATTCTTTTATTAACTAGTTCACCCAAACGGCTTACACTAGCTCAGCTCGGGAGGAACATCCCGACGGAGAGAATAACAAGGAGACGCACACCGGCACAGTCCCTGAGAACAGGGTTACATTGGCACTCGATGCTATTGAAACCACGATGCTTGAAAGCAGAAATACATAAAGAAACTAAGGAAGAAGATTCAGATAGAAACGAGGGGGGGGGGGGCGAAGGGAGAACTGCAGCCATTCAGGACGTCGAGTAGCACACCCCACCTTGTTCCTTCCTTCGAGCCTCTCTCTCTCTCTTTTCTTTTGCTTCTATGAAGGGCTCTCGAGCTCCCCCTTTCTTTCTGTGGCTAACTCCTCTATCTCCTCTTTTCTTGTATATCTCTCCTTTTTTTCTTCTCTTTCTATCTATCTATCTATATGTCGTTGTGTCGAAAGGCAGCCTTCTTATAGAGGCCAGGCCTCACACTGTCGGCGTGAGCTCCCCGACGCGCCGACATCCAGCCTTCCGGCGCAGGCAGCCCTCGGCGCGCCCGTTTCATATTGGGCTGGGCCCATTTCCCTGTCATTCGGCATAGGATCCACTTAATAGACTCCTTCCGATAGTGGGCTTCTTAGCATATATATATCCAGACTTCATGGGGCTTGTACAACACCTTGTATTCACAAACATGTGTGAGACACTATACATCCCACCTTCTGAGAATCAGAATTATCTGAGCATCCCTTCTTAGCAGACAGATGATTGCCTGAATGTTGGTATGGTTTTATCAGCCCGACTACCTGAATGATAGCCGTACTGGACAGCGGCCTAGCCAGAGATGGCTTTAGCCGAACAAAGTGTTAGGAATAGCGGGTCTCTTCTATTCTAATTCTTGGAACTTCCGGGGATGGTACGCGAGCTGTGCCCTCAACTGATCTTCAAAGCTGTGAGCCTGCTTTGGCCTCTTCGGGTATATTTTAGTTGTCAACAATGGACATGAAGGATTATGATGTAATCCTAGGAGCAGATTGGTTGGCTAGATATGAGGCTAATGTTCACTGCATTTCTAGCTTCGTGTCTTTTACTAGGCACCCGAGACTTTCTTTTGTGGGAGTTAAGCACCATAACTCTGTATCACTTATCTCGGCTCTTCGAGCTGATAAGCTGATGAGACGAGGATGCGAGGCTTTTTTGGCCTTTGTATGTGCAACCCCTGAGCAGTAGATTGAGATTATGGACATTTCTGTTGTCTGAGATTTTCCTGATGTCTTTCCAGAGGAACTACCCGGACTTCCGCCTGAGCGGGAAGTTATCTTTTCTATTGATCTCATTCCTGGCACATCTCCTATTTCCAAGGCTCCTTATCGTATGTCTCCTGCGGAAATGAGGAAGTTAAAGCAGCAGTTGATGGAATTACTTGAGAAGGGTTTCATTTGTCCTAGTACTTCTCCTTGGGGAGCCCTTGTATTATTCGTCAGGAAGAAAGATGGTTCGATGAGGTTGTGCATCGATTATCGACAATTGAACCAGCAGACTATCAAGAACAAATATCCATTGCCGAGGATTGATGAATTATTTGACCAGATAGCGGGAGCTCAGTATTTTTCTAAGATCGATCTTCGATCTGGATATCACCAGTTGCGGATTAAGGAGGAGGATATTTTTAAAACGGCTTTCCGCAGCAGGTATGGTCACTTTGAATTTGTCATTATGCCTTTTGGTCTAACAAATGCACCAGCAGCTTTCATGCAGTTGATGAACAATGTATTTCGGCCCTATCTTGATCGATGGGTCGTGGTATTCATTGATGACATCTTGATTTATTCCAAGAATGAAGAGGAGCATGCTGAGCATCTGAGGATGGCATTGCAACTGTTGAGAGATCATCAGCTATATGCCAAGTTCAGTAAGTGTGAATTCTGGCTGCAAGAGGTGTCCTTTCTCGGACATATCATCACCAAGGAAGGAATTTCTGTTGATCCTTCAAAGGTAGAGGCAGTGAAGAATTGGGATCAGCCTACCAGTGTGACTGAAGTTAGAAGTTTCCTAGGCCTGGTAGGCTACTACAGAAGATTCATTCAAGATTTCTCCAAGATTGCGGTACCTATGACAAGATTAACCCGCAAGGAGAACAAGTTTGATTGGTCTGACGATTGTCAGCCAAGCTTTCAGACTTTGAAAGAATGTTTAACTACTGCACTTGTATTGGCTTTACCTTCTGGTGATGGAGGTTTTGTGGTATACACTGATGCTTCAGGTATTGGTTTAGGCTGTGTACTCATGCAGCATGGGAAGGTGATTGCCTATTCTTCTAGGCAGTTGAGGAAGCATGAAGAGAACTATCATGTTCATGATTTGGAACTAGCAGCAGTCGTGTTTGCATTGAAGATATGGAGGCACTACTTGTATGGAGAAACATTCACAGTGTTTTCAGATCATAAGAGTCTGAAATATTTATTTTCTCAGAAGGAACTCAACATGAGGCAGAGAAGATGGTTGGAGTACTTGAAGGACTTTGACTTCTCGATTGAGTATCATCCTGGAAAAGACAATGTTGTGGCAGATGCATTAAGCCGAAAGCCTGTAGCTAGATTGTCAAGTCTCATGTTACAAGAGTGGAAGCTATTGGAACAATTAGCTAGCCTGGATCTGAATGTTGATAATGATCGGGTTATGATTGCACAGATTCAACTTAAGCCCGAATTATTGATGGAAATCAAGTCCTTGCAAGATAATGATCCCGAGTTGGTAGAGATCAAGGGAAGCTTGAGCAGTAGACCTGACTTCATGATGGCTGACGATGGAAGATTGTTATTCCAGGGTAGAACTTGTGTACCTGATGAAGCTGGAATAAAGAACAAGATTCTGGAGGAAGCACATAGATCCAGATATACCATTCATCCTGGAGGCACTAAAATGTTCAAGGATTTGAAGAGATCTTTTTGGTGGCCGAACATGAAAAGGGAAGTGGCAGACTTCGTGAGTAGATGCTTGGTTTGTCAGCAACTCAAGGCTGAACATTTCAGACCGGCAGGAAAGTTGAAACCGCTCGACATACCTCAATGGAAATGGGAAAGTATTGGCATGGATTTCATTATGGGTCTACCTAGGACTCGTGGTGGTTTTGATGCAATTTGGGTGATCGTCGACAGATTAACAAAATCAGCCCACTTCTTACCCATTAAGTCTAAATGGACAGTTGATGTCTTGGCAGCATTATATATGAAGGAAGTGGTGAGACTTCATGGCATTCCAGTCAATATTGTATCTGATCGAGACCCCAGATTCACTTCACATTTCTGGAAGGGATTGCAAGAGTCTTTGGGTACTCGTCTGAATTTCAGTACGGCTTTTTATCCACAGACAGATGGACAGACGGAAAGGACCAACCAGATAGTAAAGGATATGCTCCGAGCCTGCATGATTGATTTTGGAGGCAGTTGGAGTGATCATTTGGCATTAATTGAATTCGCCTACAACAAAAGCTATCAGTCCAGTATTCAGATGGCTCCATTTGAAGCTTTGTATGGAAGAAGCTGTCGATCCCCATTGTGTTGGGACGAGGTAGGCGAGAAGCAATGGCTTGGATCGGACCTTATTTCGGAATCGTCGCAGAACATCCGTATTGTTCGAGACCGGTTACAAGTGGCTCAATCAAGACAGAAGAGTTATGCCGATAATAGAAGAAGGGCATTAGAATTTCAGGTTGGCGAGCATGTATTTCTGAAAGTCTCTCCTACGAGAGGGATTCGCAGGTTTGGCATTCATGGCAAGCTGAGTCCAAGGTATATTGGTCCGTTCGAGATTCTGGATAGAGTGGGAGAAGTCGCTTACAGACTGGCGTTACCGCCTCAGTTATCAGGCGTACATAATGTTTTTCATGTATCAATGTTGCAAAAATATGTGTACGACCCCACTCACATTATTCAGCAAGTGGACTTCGAGTTGAAGGAGGATTTGACCTATGAGGAAAGACCGATCAAGATTTTGGACCGGAAGTAGCAGCAACTCCGGAATCGATCTATACCTATGGTCAAGATTCAGTGGAGTCGGCGTGGAACTGAGGAAGCTACCTGGGAGTCCGAAGATACCATGCGGAAGCAGTATCCCGACCTATTCTAGGTAAGCTTGTTATCCCCTGTTTTTCGCATTATAGTGCAGTGAATTTGGAGGATCAAATTCCTTTAAGTAGGGGAGGGTGTAATACTCTGTAATTAATTAACAAATTTTTATTTGAATTATTAATGTTGAATTAAAATTTTTGGGAATTAATTAGGATTTAATTAAATTTATAAATGAAAAGAAATTGAAATAAACACTTAATTTTAAATGAAAATGAAATGAAATTAACATGAAATGTAAACCTAAATGAAAATGAAATTTTAGGTGAAATGAAACCTAAATGAAATAGGGTTTGGAATGAAATAGAAATGAAATAGGTGAATTTGAAATTTGAATTTCGAATCTATTATTTTATTATTTGATGAATAGTGAATGAATAGTGAAAGTGAAATTTCGTCAACCTTATTAAAATCTCGAAAAATGATAGTTAGGTAAAAGACAACTCAATTAACAAATTTATCTTCTGTGATTAAGCCTAACAAATCATTAACCTGGTCAAATTAAGGGATTAAATCGGGTTTTCGAATTTGATTATTTTATTATTTAATGAATAGTGAAGTGGAAATTCGTTAACCTTATTAAAATCCCAAAAAATGGTAATTAGGAAAAAGACCATTCGTTTAGCAATTTTGTCTTCTATGGTTAACCCTGATTAAATCATTAACCTGGTCAAATTAAAGGTTTAAATCAGATTTTTACACTTACCTACCCAATAGTGAACGCAATAGTAAACCTCATCTTAAAGCCTTAAATTCGCGCTCAATTCTCAACCAAATGAGGTGATATTTGAGGCAAATGAAAGATCTTAATGGGTAGATTAAATTCCCCCAACTAATTTCATAGGACATTAACCGTGGTAGAAGTTATTAATCGAGCTTTAGGTAAGTCAAATATTTCGGCGGCGTTTCAAACACGCCTCTTGCACCGCGAAATACTCTCTTCTCGGAAGGATCCAGAAGGTGTATAGGCTATTAAAAGAAAGCTGAGGATGTCTATTTTCTTTTGGTAGCTGGGGTTTTCAACGAGGTGGCCAGATCTAGGAGAAATCGACGATTTGGTGGAAGGGTGTCGGCAGCTCGACGTCCATCTTAGCTCCATCTTCTTCCGTCGATTAAGGTTAGTGTTCTCAACCAAATTAGGAAAGTAAATATAGCATCTTGTTCAGCTCGATGAGATCTTTCCATTGGTAGTAAAAGCCCTAATTTTATAGGGTATCCAGGAAGATCTCGGGGCATCTTTGAAGAACTATCAAGGATCGTCCTTCGTTCTAGGTCGTGGTTTTATCCCTCCAAATCAGGTTGGTAATCTTAACCAAAATTCATAAATAGATAGTGTATTTCGATCAGCTCGACGAGATCTTTCATTTGGTAGTAAAAGCCCCAATTTCTATTGGGTATTCAGGAAGTTATCGAGGGATCTTTGAGGGCTATCATGGATCGTTGGGCGTTCTTGTTGCTGGGTTTTGATCTTCGATTGAGGTAGGTTCTAACAGACCTAACTTTAATTATTATACATGAATGGAATCCTCATCATGTTAGCTTCCTTTTAACGTAGAAAGCCCTAATTTCTATCAATCATACTAGGATAATTTCTCGATTTAGTAAGCATATGTCCATGTTAGGGTTTTAAGTGTACCCTTTAGGTTAAAGTACGATTTCACGTGGATAATCACAGGCTAAACTTAAAATTGAGCATGCCATCTTGTTCATCTTCCTCTTATCTTTCCATTGATATCTTATTTGTTGAATTTTGTTGTGTATGTGATTTTGATGATTACAAAATACCTTTGTTGCTTAGCCTTGTGCGTGAATGCTCTTCACTTGAACTGGTTGTGGAAATGATCATAAACTATTTCTTTTGGGATATCATCATGTGGATGCATTATATGCATTGTAATTCTATAAGGCTTATCATCATGTGGATGAATTGTAATTCTACAAGGCTTATCATCATGTGGATGCATACGTGCTTTGAAGTTAGCACAAACATTGCATATACATTGTCTCTACACTTGGTGAGATTGCTTTGTATTTAATGAGAAGCCTCTGTGAAAAACATACTTGGATAAATGTCATTTTGAGCATCATGTCATATTGAGCCTCTCATATTGAGCATCATGTCATATTGAGCCACATATCATGAATGTGTACTTTAGTAATGCTAAATGAATGGAGGGAATGATATGTGGTTTGATGAGCTTGTGGATTGATCACATGGAATGTGACTCAACATTGTTATGCGTACCTTGATTCCAAATTTGTTGATCATGCAATGGTAATTCAATATTGGAACTCCATGATTCTTACATGAACGATTCAATAAAAGAACAAGTATTTAAGGACAATGTGAAACTCAGGTAAAATAATGTTGTAAGTTCCATCTTTCACTCTTGGAATAGGTTCAACGAAGCAATTTATTGTGAACATGGTCATAGTGTTAATGCTTGATGTAAAGATCTTAATTGTCAACTAACACCTTGCTTTATCATGTTTTTCAGGATGAAAAATCATTGTTGATCTTCATGGGATTATGGTAACATTTATTCAATTGTTTCCCTTTGGTTTGATGGAGGTTTTAGTTATTTTTCAAACTCAGACTGTCTTACAGTCTTCACCATTTTCAATCCAACCATTGGATCTCCCCTCTAAAATTATATGTTGTAGCTTTGGGAGTCCTCTTTCCAATGCCTCTAGTCTTGCTTCGATCGGGGTTCGGAGCTAGGAGAATTAATTCCTGTCGCCGAAGCGCGCAGAGTTATTTTTTTTTGAAACCTGCTGAAAGGGGTCGACCCGTGGGTCGACCCTGGGGTCGACCCTGGGGTCGACCCCTGTAACCCAAAACCTTAAATCAGGTTCTGTTTGGGTTCTGGAAGCACGAGGGTCGACCCCTGGGGTTGACCCATTGAAAGGGTCGACCCTGGGGTCGACCCCTGTATCCCAGAACCACATTTTAGGTTCTGTTTGGCTTCTGTGACCCTGGGGTCGACCCCTTCCGGTCGAACATCCAGCCACCATCTTTGACCGCTGTTTTCTTGCCCCAAAAGTCCTACCAATCAATTCCTAATGCCCTATATGTCTCCCTAATTCGTGGATCTGGTCTCCAAGCTGTCCCTTGACCGTTCTAATCATTTATATACATCTCTTGGGTTGCCAACCCTAAGGGATATGAAGCTAGATCTGAAAATCGTTTTCTTCTAACCCTTGTGTGTGCAGGGCGCAAGTAGCAGCTCCAAGGCTTCTTCCACCATGTTTTGAGCTTGTGTATGAAGGGAAGAACAAGGTTTCACGTCCTCATCCATTCCTCTGCCACAAGCTGCGAAGAAATTCATGCTACAAGCATCATCCATGCAAGAATCAATCATTCTTCTTCAAGAACGGGTTTCATACTTCAGAAGCATTCAAATATGTTCAAAGGAGAGAAAGGGGGAGCTCTAATCACTGCAACATCTTCTTCATTCTGATTTCTCGAAATCGTTGTTGTTGATAGAGCTTGAATATCTACTTTAAGACATCTTAGGATGGTTTTATAAGTCTTATATCCACTCTCTCTTGCATACATATATATGAGCTGCAAATTGTGTGATTCAACAATCCTAATGCTCATGTGATCCTTGTATAGGATGAATATGAGGAGGGAGATCTCTGAACCGTTCATTTCTATTGTCTTGTTTGAGATTAGCTTGAAGTTTGAGCTTATCATTTCTATCTGTTCTTTCAGGTGAAGACGTGCAACTCGAGGAGACGAAGAAGATGATATCTAAATCATGATCATCCGTCAATGAGCAAGGAGAATCAGATTTTGCTGAAGAAGGGGGAGCCTTATACTTGACACATCTGTCTAGTGTTCATCTCTATAATTTGTTTGGAGGGTCATAGCATATATGTGTTTTTGGTTCATATACATTTGAGATAATACTTTGTGTGGGTGTTAGGAGAAAGGGGTCTCCGAGTGTGTGGGTTGATTTATGTGTGCCGATTTGTGCGGAGTATATCCGCGTGTGTGGTCGGGCGTAACTTGGGGTGCGTTCCCCGTGTGTGGTTGGGAGTTTACTCCCGTGTGGTTGTGTAGGCATTGTCCTATGTGTGTGTGGACGGAGCTGTGTCTCCGTGTGAGGTATTTTGTTCGGGGTGTGTTCCCCAACGTTGTGTGTGTGTGTGTGTGTGTGCTGCTGTGGCAGTAGCTTGAGGCAAGGCCTCGTGTGTGTGTGGTTTGCTGCGAAAGCAGCGTGTGTGTGTTGGGGTTCGTCCCCGTGTTGCTACATTTTGTAGCGTGTAGTGAAGCCTCACCGGTTTGGTGAGGGGTGAACGTAGGGAGCCCGTCGTGGTCCCGAACCACCTTAAAAATCCCCGTGTCTTGTGATTTGTTTCTTGTGATTGTGTGTTCACTATCCTATCTGTTTGTGTAATCGTGTGAGCTCGGTGAGATTGAGTGAATCTAGTTTAAACCTGTTTAGATTAAATTACTCAATCTTGTATATTCCGATGTGTGCTAGTTGCGCTTTTAATTGGACATAGTTTTTAGAAGTAGGATCCATTCACCCCCCCTCTAGATCCGTGTTCCTGCACTACGGGACCCAACAATTGGTATCAGAGCGAGGCTCTGTTGTCCCTAGATCTTGCGATCTACAGAGTGATCCCAGTGCATTCCACAATCATGAATTTTTCTACTGAACATATATCAATGAACTGTTTGCCAATCTTTACTGGTTTGAATTTTAATTCATGGCTTGGAAAATTATGTGTGGTGATCAATTCTATTAATCCTAGTCTTTGGAAATTGATTTGTCATGGTCCACACATATTACCTCTAGATGAGACCAAGTGGTCTAATCAGGATAAAATGATGCATCATGATAATGTTACTACTTTGAGTTTATTGAAAGCTTTTGTAAGTAGTAACAAGTATCCATTTGCATCTTCTTGTAGGACGGCGAAGGAGCTAATGGACCGGCTGATCAAAGCTCAAGAGAAGGAAAGGAAAAAATGTCTCATGGCCGATGATGCTGATCAACAAAGTGACAAAAATACAGAAGAGGTAAATTCTGATTCTGAAGAATTTACTCTTGACGATCTTGTTGAAGCTTATGATGAGTTGGCAAAACAATATAAGAAAGTCAAGTCAGAAAATAGAAAATTGAAAAAGAAATCTGAAAACTTGGTCCATGAAAATGGTTCTTGTGATAAATATTCTGAGCTTGTTAACTTCAATGAACTTTTAGAGCATGATGTTGAATGTCACAAAGAAACCATTGCTTGTTTGAGAAATGAGAATGTTGCACTCAAGAATAAAATCGATCAATTGGAGAAAACTAAAAAAGATCTAAGAAACAAAATGGAATCAAACTCAATTGATCAGGATATTTGTAATGAATTGATTATGAATGATAAACTTGCAAATGAAAATGAAGAACTTAAAAAGGAAAACAATGCTATATTGATTCAGACATCTCTGGTTGAAGGCACCATGAAGTTTCTTGAAAAAGAACATGTTTTGTTAAAATCTAAAAATGAAAAACTGAAACATCTAAACACAACCATGTCTAAAAAATTACTTGCTTTTGAAAAAGGAAAAAGTTTGGTTGTTGATGATTCTGAAAAGATGCATGTGCTAGAACAAATGATGGAGAGCTACAAAACCATCAATGCCCAATTGAATGAAAAAATCATTTCCTTTGACAATGAGATCATTTCCTATGAATTGCATATTTCATCACTTGAAAAAGAAATTCTTGATCTGAATGCTTCTTTGTGTAAGTTTGTGAATGGGGAAGAAAATATGAACAAGATATTAGGGACTAAGGTGAATTTCCAAAAAGAGGGGCTGGGCTATAATCCTGTGAACAAAAAGAACTTTAAAAATAAAGTCTACACATCATTTGTCCATAGTTCTAATATAGCCAGCACATCCAATGGGTCTCCAAATCAATCTGTTCCTCAAACAACAAAGCAATCAAATGAAAGTCTGAAAAAGAAACAAAACTTACATCAAAATGCTAAAAATGTTGCTGCTGTCACGATGAATGCCATGAAAAATCTTGTTGCACATACACATGCATCCACAAAGAAAATCTCATATTTTTATTGTGGTGAACTTGGCCATATGATGTATGATTACTTTTTGATGAAATCTGAAGATGTAGAAGCATGCAAGAAAATGAATGGCTTCACAAAGCCAAGAAAGTTTCTGAACACAAAAAGAACTCTTGATAACTCTTATATTCATGCAAGAAGACTATTTGAAAGATTTGCTCCTTTGAACTGTTTTCATTGTGGAAGGTTCGGTCACAGGATGAACAATTACTTTAGTTTGAAAAATGATAGCATCTCTACAGACCCATAGAAATTTCATGCTCATCCTGTTGTGAAGAAGAAAAATCTCCATGCTTATAATGATAACATTCATGCTAAATCACAGAAATTTGATTATCATGTTTATGAGAATTCTGTGAAGTCTCTTGGTGGTTGTCATTATTGTGGTAAGTTTGGGCATACCATGCATGTTTGCTCCTTAATGTATTTTGATGATATGCATGCCCAAGAACTGTGGAAGGCATCCTCTAGAGGTGTAACTAACCATCCAGAACCCAAGAAGGTTTGGGTACCCAAAACAACCAAATGAGAACTTTATTGTAGGATTGCATTGAGGTCAAGGGGAAGGCTTTAAGTCGACTTGGCCAGTTCTGGTGTGATGCCTTGGTGAACATGGGCTTGTCCCTGAGTTGATACTTGAAGCTCATCATTCATACTTGCAGCTCATAGGAGATTGTCTTGTGGAAGAAAAGCATTGATATTGGCCTTCTCATTTATATTGAATTGATATTGACATGAATTGAGCTCTTTACAGTGCAGGTTTGATAATGACCATCAACCCTTGAAATCATGGTAAGAATTCAAATGTTTGAATGTGTCACCATGTGCCTAGATGGAGTTTAATTCATGTTTGGCATTTCTGGGCTCAGATTAACTGTCTTAGGCAGTTTTGCTTGTTCCTCAGTTGGTGTCAAAATGCCCATCTTGAGGACCGATTGGTTTGAACTTTTACCCCATTACCCTTAGAGTTTCTCTTCTTATCCTAAGGAGTTTTGGAAGGGTTTTGGCATGGGGTTCTTGATCTTGTCATATCCTTATGTGATGCCTTATATGAAATGCGAATTTGGGGTCTCAATGGAACTCCTTTGGCTAATATCGATATATTTCTTGCAGGAGAGAAAGAAAGGAGCATGTTGATGAAGATTACAACAAGCGAAATAAAGCAAAGAATCTGAAAATGTCAATAAAGGTAACTGAAGATAAAGGTGAGAAAATGAAGTGTTTGTAAGAAACTCTTTGGTCTTGATGTTAATGCCATATCTTGATAGACAATGATTTTGAAGTTTTGAATACCCCTTGGTTGCTTTTGACAATGTGGATGATGAATGCTTGACTGAATGGTATTGGAACATCTGAGCAGTATATATGAGAGTGTAGCCATTGAATACCTTTTGCTAAACCCCCGATGTCATATGGGAATGCATTGTATTTTTCTGATCATCATTTCAATGATTACATGTTATATAAAATGGTGACATGTGGAAGGGCAGGTCAAGCCTGTCTGAAAGTAATCACCATGCGTGAGAATATGCCTCCGCCCGGTACCATGAATCATTTATGCATATGGCATCCAACTTAAATGAATTTTCTGAAATCATGCATTGATTATGGGGGAGTTTTGCATGCTGAAAATTTTGAAAATGATGTTTTTCCATTCTCTCAGCATGATGATATTGTGTATATGGTTGAACATCTTGAGGACTGAAGTTGATCAATGTTCCATGGTCTTTACCAATGTGCCACTCATCTTTTTGGATAAAAGCACAACTGTTTTCAAGAAAAGTTCACATGTGATGATTTTGATGCTTTGAATGAATTTTCTGAATTCTCTTTTCAGAACAAAATTGTGTCGTCACATTTTAACAATTGATAATGCGTGTCATGCATTAGTTGCATTAGGTGCATATAGAGTGTCATGTGAAATCTGAAATCTTGCATCACATTACATATTTACATATCATTCTTTTCATATCATTCACATAGTGCTTTTGGAAGATGAAGCCCATCGTGTGTCTTGTTGCATAGTTGGCATTTCTAGCATGCATATAGTGCATATTTTGAAATGCATCATCTTGAACATTTCATGTTGCATAAATGTCAAAAAGAATACTTCCAACATTGGTCATCATATCTTTGGAGCCAACATTTCAAGCATTGAGATTGCATACCTTTTCATTTTGCATTGCATATGCATATCTTCATTGTATGCTTGCATGTTATTATATGTTATTCAACCCTTTCCTTGAAACTTCTAAGACCAAACACTCCATTGTTAAATAATGTTGCATCTGAGTCTTAACAAGTGTGCTACATGTCAAACTCTTAGGGGGAGCATTTCATGCTTATTGCATTTACATAGGGGGAGCTGCACTATCTTATTTTGAGTTAAATTTTCTCCATTCATGTTGAATCAAATTTGTACACTTCATGCATTTCACAAGAAAACTAAAAATCAAAAATTTGAAAATCAAAAATAGTCATCTAATGTGTCAATGTCAATGGGGGAGCTTTGCATGTGATCTTATCTGCTTAACTCATCAGGTCTTGCATGAGTCAATACCTTTCTATTGGTGTTTGAGTGCTTATTTACTGGCTCATCATTGTTCATGCCATACGCCATTTCCAATTGCTGCAACTCATGTGCATTTGCATATCATTTTGTCATCTTGCATTCTACATGACCACATTGTCCACATTTGCATTTCCACTTTCAACATTTGGTATCAGACAATTGGTATCCAACAGTTCTGCAATCAGTTCATGCATAATTGTATAATCTGGTTGTCCATGGGTTCCTACCCTTCTAGATTTCCCATCATGATCCCCATTTCTGATTATGTCAAAGGGGGAGAGAGCATTATAGCATAATATTTTATCATCATCAAAATGGGGGAGATTGTTGTGTATGTGATTTTGATGATTACAAAATACCTTTGTTGCTTAACCTTGTGCGTGAATGCTCTTCACTTGAACTGGTTGTGGAAATGATCATAAACTATTTCTTTTGGAATATCATCATGTGGATGCATTGTATGCATTGTAATTCTATAAGGCTTATCATCATGTGGATGAATTGTAATTCTACAAGGCTTATCATCATGTGGATGCATACGTGCTTTGAAGTTAGCACAAACATTGCATATACATTGTCTCTACACTTGGTGAGATTGCTTTGTATTTAATGAGAAGCCTCTGTGAAAAACATACTTGGATAAATGTCATTTTGAGCATCATGTCATATTGAGCCTCTCATATTGAGCATCATGTCATATTAAGCCACATATCATGAATGTGTACTTTAGTAATGCTAAATGAATGGAGGGAATGATATGTGGTTTGATGAGCTTGTGGATTGATCACATGGAATGTGACTCAACATTGTTATGCGTACCTTGATTCCAAATTTGTTGATCATGCAATGGTAATTCAATATTGGAACTCCATGATTCTTACATTAACGATTCAATAAAAGAACAAGCATTTAAGGACAATGTGAAACTCAGGTAAAATAATGTTGTAAGTTCCATCTTTCACTCTTGGAATAGGTTCAACGAAGCAATTTATTGTGAACATGGTCATAGTGTTAATGCTTGATGTAAAGATCTTAATTGTCAACTAACACATTGCTTTATCATGTTTTTCAGGATGAAAAATCATTGTTGATCTTCATGGGATTATGGTAACATTTATTCAATTGTTTCCCTTTGGTTTGATGGAGGTTTTAGTTGTTTTTCAAACTCAGACTGTCTTACAGTCTTCACCATTTTCAATCCAACCGTTGGATCTCCCCTCTAAAATTATATGTTGTAGCTCTGGGAGTCCTCTTTCCAACTCCTCCAGTCTTGCTTCGATCGGAGTTCGGAGCTAGGAGAATTAATTCCTATCGCTGAAGCGCGCAGAGTTGTTTTTTTTTTGAAACCTGCTAAAAGGGGTCGACCTGTGGGTCGACCCTGGGGTCGACCCTGGGGTCGACCCCTATTGTTGTGCCCTGTGGTTTTGATGATGGTTTCAATTGTGGCTTTGCTGATGGCTTTGATGTGATTTTAATAGTTGATCTTTGATGTGTGTTATTCACTGTGAGTCATCCTGCTGTGTGAGTCATCATGCTATTACTCACCTTTTGATCATAATGCAGTTCTTCATAAGTTCTGATATGGCATTGCATATTTGATTATGTTCAGTCATGGCTGATTGGTCAACCCCTCAGCTCATTCATTGGTTATACAAGTCCATACTTTGGTCCTCTCCTCCAAGGTTATACATTGATCTTCCTTGACGTTTATACATTGGTCTTAACGTCAAGTCTATACAGCGTGATCAGTGCATCATTTCTTCAAGTCTATAAATCAGCTTCATTGATAGCCCTACATGCACCACACTTCGTGTTGTTTCTCCTCACAAACACGAAATGACTTCCTGTCGTCTTTGTTTACATGCTGAACAGGAAATCTGCTATGAGGTAGTACGGCGTGTGTCCGTATTGTTTCCTTCATATTTCGTGTCGTTTGTCCCTACAACACTTCGTGTTATCCGTTTATACTTCGTATTGTTCCATCTTTGTCTTCTATGTCTCCGAGTAGTATCTTCGGCTGTTTAACTTCGTGTCGCTTCACTTTTTGTTTTCATGTTTGTTCACTGAAGCAGCTCGAATTGTTCTGACGAACTTCGAGTCGTTTCCCTGTGAACCTCGTGTCGTTTCCTTTGTTTTTAGTTGGTCATCTCGTGTCATCTTTTATGTTTGCTCGTGTGCTTTCGTGTCACTTACGGCTGTTCCTCGAGTCGTTTCTTCCTGGTCCCACTGCTTCATCACGTGTCGTGATAGCCGTGTCATCTTCTGTCTTCGTGTTGTTTTCACTTCGTGCAGTCTTCTCTAAAGTTCAAGCTCTAAGTGTCTCAAGTCGAGTGTGACGGTGTTGTCTCCATGTCGTCCTTAGTTCGAGTCATTTCTTTGTTATCTCTGTCTTCGTGTTGACTTAACACTCTTCGTGTTGGTCTTACGTCGTGCACTTCTTTTCTAATCAAGTCGAGTCTGTTTGTGTTGTCCGCGTGTCATTCTTAGTTCGAGTCGTTTCTCTGTCTTCTGTCTTCGTGTTGGTTTTTCTCATTAGACTTCGTGTCCTTCTCGCCTTGACCACACTTCGTGTCGGTCTCTGCTTCTCATCTTCGGGTTGCTTTCAGCCCGTGTCGTCCTCGTCTTCGAGTCGCTCGTAAGTTCGAGCAGCTTCGTACTCGAGTTGTCTTTATGTTCTTTTAGTATTCGTGTCTTCATGTTGTTTTTGTATTTGTGTCTTTATGTTCTTTTAGTATTTGTGTCTTCGTGTTATTTTTTGTGTGTTTATGTCTTCGTGTCGTTTCTTTCTCTCCTCGTCCAGGTTTCTTCTAAATCGCGTGTTATTCTATTATTTCACTCCGTGAAAATTTCCTTCTCACCTCGTGCTATTCTTATCTGACCTCGTGTCATCTTCCTTGTTGTGTTAGCCTTGTCCATTGTATCTCGTATCGTTCTTTTCTTATCTCGTGTAGTAGTCACCTTGTGTTGTTATCACATACCTCATGCAGCTTTAGTTTTAATGGCCATACAGCGAACTCTGAATGTTAATGGTATTAATCTCCTTGCAGGTCCGAGGGAGAACATTCCAGATACCTGGGCTACACGTGATCCAAGACAAGAGGAACCAATCAGATAAAGGCATGTGGCAGGAAGGTTCTGGATCGAGCGTGGGAGGCACACACGTTTTGTGCCCTATCCACCTGCTGCTGCTATATATAGAAACCTTCGCCCACAGATGAAGGTCGATCGAAGCTAAGAGAGAAAAAGCAGAGTTGTAGAGAGCTCGATTCAGCAGAAGAAAAGAAAAATAGAGAGCAGTCGAGAGCTTCCACGTTCCAGATAGCAGTGTAGAAAAGAAAGAAGAGATAGAGAAAGCTGAGAGTCAGATCGAGAGACCAGAAGAAGAAAAAGAAAGAGAGATAGTGAGATAGAGAGAGTGAGAAGAAGGAGGAGGCAGAAGCAGTGAGAAGAAGAAGAAGAAAAGAGAGTTCGTGCTGGGAGAAAGAGAGAAGCAGTAGAAGAAGTTCCTGCTGGACCGTGGATCAAATCCAGGCCAGCCAGCTCCTGCGAGAGCCACATTTAAGTTTATCTTTTAGCTTTCTGTTGCTGGGTTTTTGTTTTTTACCTTGAACCATTTACTTGCTGTATGTCCGATTCTCTGTAGAGAGGTCGGGGTCCCTCCTGTTGGTTCAGGAGAAGGGAGATTGCTATCTCCGGTTGCAAGTAGCTGGGTGCTACTTGTGGGTTCCCTCTGGTTAGAGGAAGGGAGGCTCGTCCTCCGGTTCTGGGCTTGTAGGATTCAAGTCCAGGGGTCCCTCCGGTTGGGAGGAAGAGAGGTCCGAGACCTCTGGTTTGCAGGTGACTTGGTGTCACTTGTGTTTCCCTCTGGGGTTCAGAGGAAGAGAGACTTGGGTCTCTAGGTTCCCCTCCGGTTTGGAGGAAGGGAGGTTTGTTCCTCCAGTTCTGGGCTTGTGGGTAGCAAGTCCAGGTGTTCCCTCCTGGTCTGGAGGAAGAGAGACCGTGTGTCTCTGGTTTCCAAGTGGGTGGGAGTCACTTGGGGTGTCCCTCCAGTTTGGAGGAAGAGGGGAGGTTGTTCCCCTGGTCAAGTTGTTTGGCAGCCTTTGTTGCAGACTGAGTCTGCGGTTTCTAGCGTGAGCTAGTGGAAGCCACACTCGGGTTGAGTGTGGGATGGATGTAGGTCTGCTAGACCGAACCACCTAAAAACCCCTTGTGCACTGTGGTTTGACTTGTCTATTTGTGCTTCCGCTAGGTGATTGCATAGGGGCGGTCCTTGTGTTTGGCTTCTGGTTGAGCAGAAGAGTTTATTAGTTTTCAGATTGACTAAATCTGTCTTGTTAGCACTCCAGTGTCTCACTGTGTGTTTGGTTAGTTCCACAACTGCCATTTAGCCTTCAAGTTTGTTTAGTTTGCGAACTAGCATTTTTAGTGAGTGAAATTTTAACTGGGCGAAAGGTTTTTAATAGTCATATTCATTCACCCCCCCCCTCTGAATACTGCACCGAACCTAACAATTGGTATCAGAGCCAGGTTCTCTGATTGATAAGATCCAACGACCTGCAGAGGATCCTATTGTCCCTTGGTGCATTTCTGATTTTACTCTTTGCTGCATTAATCTGTTTGCCGATTTATTCAATGGGTTCTCCACCGGTTTTCAATGGCTCTAATTTCAACTCATGGGTTACCAGTCTCCATAACTATGTGAAATTGATGAATCCAGATCTGTGGAAGTTAATTTCACATGGTCCTCATAGACTACCAAAGGAAGAGTCCAAATGGACTAAAAGTGATAGATCAAGAAATGGAGAGAATCAGAAAGTTTTGAGATTAATGAAAGAAGCTACTGATAAGGCTCTACACTCTTGTTTTTATGACTGCAGGTCCGCAAAGGACATTCTGGATCAGCTAAAGATAGCTCAGAGGATGAATGAGGACAGCTGCCTGATGGCTGACAAGAGCAACCATGGCAGTGAACAAGATGAATTTGAAGATGCTGTGGAGGTAAACCCCTTCGAGAATTTCACCTTAGATGACTGGGAAGATGCCTATGCTAATCTGTTACACTCCCATGAAAAACTGAGGAAGAAAAATAAAAGTCTGATAAAGAAGATAACAAATCTAGGGGATCCCATTTCTGGGACTGAAAATCTTGAAAATCCTGAAATTCTGAAAACTGAAAATGAGATACTCAGAAGACAAGTGTCGAAATTAGATGGAATTCAATTAGAATTTGATCATGTTAAATCTGAAAACACTAAACTCAGAAATCAATGTCAAGAATCTGAACAAAAACTAATCAGTCTTGAGAATGAAAACAAATTGATCAATGAAAAGTTCGAGGCTGTTAGTGTTGCGAACTTAAAATCTCAAGAAAACTTTGAAAACTATAAATCAGAATATCCAAGTTTCCTAACTGATGTTTTGTTTGATGATGACAAACTTGAGCAGGAGAACACTAGTCTAAAGGAGGAAATTGAGAAACTAAAACAGTTGAACTCCACCATGTCAGAGAGATTGATGACATTTGAAAAGGAAAAATCTGTTGATGAAAATCAAAATGAGCTCAAATTGAAACAAGAGATTGAAACTCTTAAAAATTTGAATGATGTGATGCATCAACAGATTCTGGTCTGTGAAGAAGATATAGTCAACTATGAACATCAGATTTCTTCTCTTCAATCTGAGATAAATGATCTGAACAATTCTCTGTCAAAATTTGTAAGTGGGCAGAAAAATCTAGACAAGCTACTAGGTGTAAAAATCACCACTAGAAAGGAAGGACTGGGCTACAACAATGTTAATAAGGAAGAGTTTCAGAGCAAGTTGCTGACATCTTTTGTAAAAGCTTCAAATGTAGCCACCACTTCAAAAGATAAACAACCCATTGTTCAGAAAACTGAAGAACAGAACAAAAATCAGAAAAAGATTGGAAAACAGAAAATAAATAAAAAGGGTTCATTAGGGCATGTTGATCAAAGTCCACACACACATTCACATGCATCTAAAAAGAAAATGTCATGCCATTATTGTCATAAATTTGGTCATCTGATGCATGAATGTAAATTGATGGAGAAGGATGATATGACTGCTAGGAACCTTCATGATAGAAATCCTTCATTTCAGAAAAAGAGAATTGAATGTTCTCACTGTGGTAAATTAGGACACACAATTGCACAATGCTGGTTTGCAAATGATAAGAAAACATCTCATTCATATCATGGTAAATCTCCTGCAAGCCAACATGGTCCTAATAAGAACAAATTTATTTTTAAAGATAAGCTCATTACATGCTTTGAGTGTGGAAAGACAGGCCACAGGGCCATTGAATGCTGGCTGAGGGCTGGTGGAAGAAATTCTAGTTCATGCTCTCACTGTGGCAAAATGGGCCACATTGCAGCCCAATGTTGGCATGCTCAGGGAAGGAAGTTTAACAATAAATCTGGTAAATTCCCTACCAATAGAAATATTTCTGATAGAAATGAATTTGTGTTTGAAAAAAAAACACACACATGTTTTGAATGTGGGAAGCCAGGCCATAGAGCTTCTGACTGTTGGCTGGCTTATGTTGGCAAACAGAATCTTAATTCTGTTAACAGAGAATTTCATGCATATGCACATAGAACTCATGCAAATCAGAATGTGCATAAAACAAATCTGAAATCTGCTGCTTCTTGCTATTGTTGTGGTATATTAGGTCATTCAATGAATAATTACCATCTGATAAGATCTGATGACCTAAATGCTATAAGGTTGTTTAGAACACCTACCAAAGGTGTCACTATTAACCATGCAGGACCCAAGACTGTTTGGGTACCTGCCCATGCAAAATAGTGTGCTAACTTGCAGGTGTGCCTTGGAAGCTGAAGAATAAACAGGGGGAAATAAACCAAGGCACCCAAGTTGATAAAATCCCATTCAGGTAAATTTCTCAAATCTGTTCAAATGAAGATTATGGTTGAGCTGAGAAGTCATAGCTTCATGCATACATGTTTTATTTTAATTGGTTTGACTATTGCATTGATCTTTGTGGGCTTTCTTGTTTGTACTGTGAGCTGTGTGCATATATGAGAATTGCATAAACATGCACATAACATACAATCATTGAAAATCTGATGCATATAGGACTGTTTGTATTGCATTGTCATGCATGACCACTTGGTATATAAATGGAAAGCTACTAAAGGGCAGAGGAAATCTGTCTAGAGGTTCTTACTATGTGTGAGATGGTCTTTTAGGCCAAGTTCTCCGCCAAAAACCAAGGGTCAAATTTGCATATCAGAGAAGTCTGCATTTTCATGTGAATATTTTACTTCATGCCCCTGCATACATGAAGTTAATTGCATTGCAATTCTTTACATTGAAAAAGCCAAAAAGATAGATTGAATGCATACATTTAGGGGGAGCATTATTCATACATCTGAAATCACTCAACTGTTTTTAGATTTACTGCATAGCATGTTAAATCTGTTGTTGCATAGTCATTCATCATCTACATTGTCTGCATGACATATAGGATGATTCAGTGTTTTTAGTTAGAGGGAATCATTGCATATCATATCACTTCTTTGAAAAATAAAAAAAAGGGGAAAGGGTAATGTCACTGCATATAGATAGGGGGAGCATGCTTAATCCGTTCCTCTCCAGCTATATGATTAATCTTGTCATATCTGAAGTGTTAGTGACTCCATCATGTAAAGTGGTATCAAATGATTTCTTGACTACTTCTGAAGTTGTTCAAAATCTGAATGCATACCTTATTGGTATCTGTTTGTCTCTCCTAAATCTGCTGAATGAGAGCTTTTCCTCTACTCAGTCAACTTTGAACCTCTTTGCTCAAGAGCAGCTCATCTGCTACAATTCTTCAGAATCATGCTGTTTAGTGAATATTCTCACTTGAATTACTCTGCTGAGATATGAAGTAAACCTTCAGCCTGAATACTACTTCATAAAAGTTAAAATATCTTTAATGAAGAACCTTCCATTATACATGCTTAAGAACATCTGTTAACTGGAAGTGGTTTAAGTCTTATGTACTCTTGTTTGGTCACAAGAAACTTGAAAATATCTGTTTCAACCTCTTAATAAATTTTAACTGTCTGCTCCATGTAAATTCATGTAAGACTTTCTGAAATCTGAAAAGTTGATATCCATATCTACGTTGACTGAGATATATAGTGTATTTGATTGTTCCTAAACAACTAACTTGTTCTGAATCCTTTTTAAGTAAAAGTATGGACAGAGCAATGACTGTGGTTACTGAGAAACCTGTCCAAAGGATTGTGTCATGAAGTACCATGGTTAATTCTGTTTAAAGAGATGATTGGAAATTATTGTGAAAGTATGGCAGAGCAATGGCATAGTTGTATTGAGTAACTGGGGATTCTGGCCTCTGATCAAGGTGTATCCTCATGCCAAAGATACTTTTATTGCTATCTCTGTTCTCTAAAATGGGAGAAGCAATACGGTTGTCACACTGAGTAATTGGGGATTCTGACCTCTGATCAAGGTGTCTCTCCACGTCAAAAGGTGATGATAAATCAAAATTGTTCATTAAAGAAAGATATGAACAAGTGTAAATCAAATTCTGAAAGAACAAGTAAAATTCAAGAGCATTCACTTATGTTTCTCTTAAAGCTGTCATGGAAAGCAAACTAATTAAGATAGAAGTTGGTTGAACTAGAATCTTATATGAGCTTGTAGTTCCTTTTTATTAAGTGTTGGTTCAGATATGAGTTCAATTTCTTTTGAAAAATTTCAGTTTACATCATTCTTAAACCATATCTGACAATCAAGGTTTCATAAGCTTTTATGATGGAGGAATCCAGAACTTAAGACTTTGATTTTATGAAGTTGGTATCTTGCTGAAAAGTTCATTATCTCAATTTTCACAAATTGTTGAATCTGCTCATCCTATTGCTCTTTATCACTGTGATTTGATTCAGACTGGTTGTCATATATGAGAGTTGCTGTCGTTGGATAACAAGAGTTCATCCTTGTAGATTTCTCTTGCTTCATGGATCATAAGGGCAGAATTCTCTGGTCTGGTTAAGAGACTATATGCATAAGGGGACAATGTGCTAGATTGTCTGAACATGTTGTATGTCTGCATTAGCTCTATATCTTCTGCCATGTCAAAGGGGGAGTATTTCTTGCATATACATGACTGCATAAGTTGTTTGACTAAGGGGGAGAATTGTTTTAAATACTTCTGATATGGTGTTGCCCTCATCTGCTGAACTATGTTGTGTGTCTCATATGACATCACTGGATTATCTTTCTCAAACTATTTTCTTTTTGATGAAGTCAAAGGGGGAGAATAGTTTGAGTCATCAGACTGACTCACTGTGTAGTGTTGCCATCATCAAAAAGGGGGAGATTGTTGTGCCCTGTGATTTTGATGATGGTTTCAATTGTGGCTTTGCTGATGGCTTTGATGTGATTTTAATAGTTGAGCTTTGATGTGTGTTATTCACTGTGAGTCATCCTGCTGTGTGAGTCATCATGCTATTACTCACCTTTTGATCATAATGCAGTTCTTCATAAGTTCTGATATGGCATTGCATATTTGATTATGTTCAGTCATGGCTGATTGGTCAACCCCTCAGCTCATTCATTGGTTATACAAGTCCATACTTTGGTCCTCTCCTCCAAGGTTATACATTGATCTTCCTTGACGTTTATACATTGGTCTTAACGTCAAGTCTATACAGCGTGATCAGTGCATCATTTCTTCAAGTCTATAAATCAGCTTCATTGATAGCCCTACATGCACCACACTTCGTGTTGTTTCTCCTCACAAACACGAAATGACTTCCTGTCGTCTTTGTTTACAACACTTCGTGTTGATCTCCATGCTGAACAGAAAATCTGCTATGAGGTAGTACGTCATGTGTCCGTATTGTTTCCTTCATATTTCGTGTCGTTTGTCCCTACAACACTTCGTGTTATCCGTTTATACTTCGTATTGTTCCATCTTTGTCTTCTATGTCTCCGAGTAGTATCTTCGGCTGTTTAACTTCGTGTCGCTTCACTTTCTGTTTTCATGTTTGTTCACTGAAGCAGCTCGAATTGTTCTGACGAACTTCGAATCGTTTCCCTGTGAACCTCGTGTCGTTTCCTTTGTTTTTAGTTGGTCATCTCGTGTCATCTTTTATGTTTGCTCGTGTGCTTTCGTGTCACTTACTGCTGTTCCTCGAGTCGTTTCTTCCTGGTCCCACTTCTTCATCACGTGTCGTGATAGCCGTGTCATCTTCTGTCTTCGTGTTGTTTTCACTTCGTGCAGTCTTCTCTAAAGTTCAAGCTCTAAGTGTCTCAAGTCGAGTGTGACGGTGTTGTCTCCATGTCGTCCTTAGTTCGAGTCATTTCTTTGTTATCTCTGTCTTCGTGTTGACTTAACACTCTTCGTGTTGGTCTTACGTCGTGCACTTCTTTTCTAATCAAGTCGAGTCTGTTTGTGTTGTCCGCGTGTCATTCTTAGTTCGAGTCGTTTCTCTGTCTTCTGTCTTCGTGTTGGTTTTTCTCATTAGACTTCGTGTCCTTCTCGCCTTGACCACACTTCGTGTCGGTCTCTGCTTCTCATCTTCGGGTTGCTTTCAGCCCGTGTCGTCCTCGTCTTCGAGTCGCTCGTAAGTTCGAGCAGCTTCGTACTCGAGTTGTCTTTATGTTCTTTTAGTATTCGTGTCTTCATGTTGTTTTTGTATTTGTGTCTTTATGTTCTTTTAGTATTTGTGTCTTCGTGTTATTTTTTGTGTGTTTATGTCTTCGTGTCGTTTCTTTCTCTCCTCGTCCAGGTTTCTTCTAAATCGCGTGTTATTCTATTATTTCACTCCGTGAAGATTTCCTTCTCACCTCGTGCTATTCTTATCTGACCTCGTGTCATCTTCCTTGTTGTGTTAGCCTTGTCCATTGTATCTCGTATCGTTCTTTTCTTATCTCGTGTAGTAGTCACCTTGTGTTGTTATCACATACCTCATGCAGCTTTAGTTTTAATGGCCATACAGCGAACTCTGAATGTTAATGGTATTAATCTCCTTGCAGGTCCGAGGGAGAACATTCCAGATACCTGGGCTGCACGTGATCCAAGACAAGAGGAACCAATCCGATAAAGGCACGTGGCAGGAAGGTTCTGGATCGAGCGTGGGAGGCACACGCGTTTTGTGCCCTATCCACCTGCTGCTGCTATATATAGAAACCTTCGCCCACAGATGAAGGTCGATCGAAGCTAAGAGAGAAAAAGTAGAGTTGTAGAGAGCTCGATTTAGCAGAAGAAAAGAAAAATAGAGAGCAGTCGAGAGCTTCCACGTTCCAGATAGCAGTGTAGAAAAGAAAGAAGAGATAGAGAAAGCTGAGAGTCAGATCGAGAGACCAGAAGAAGAAAAAGAAAGAGAGACAGTGAGATAGAGAGAGTGAGAAGAAGGAGGAGGCAGAAGCAGTGAGAAGAAGAAGAAGAAAAGAGAGTTCGTGCTGGGAGAAAGAGAGAAGCAGTAGAAGAAGTTCTGCTGGACCGTGGATCAAATCCAGGCCAGCCAGCTCCTGCGAGAGCCACATTTGAGTTTATCTTTTCAGCTTTCCGTTGCTGGGTTTTTGTTTTTTACCTTGAACCATTTACTTGCTGTATGTCCGATTCTCTGTAGAGAGGTCGGGGTCCCTCCTGTTGGTTCAGGAGAAGGGAGATTGCTATCTCCGGTTGCAAGTAGCTGGGTGCTACTTGTGGGTTGCCTCTGGTTAGAGGAAGGGAGGCTCGTCCTCCGATTCTGGGCTTGTAGGATTCAAGTCCAGGGGTCCCTCCGGTTGGGAGGAAGAGAGGTCCGAGACCTCTGGTTTGCAGGTGACTTGGTGTCACTTGTGTTTCCCTCTGGGGTTCAGAGGAAGAGAGACTTGGGTCTCTAGGTTCCCCTCCGGTTTGGAGGAAGGGAGGTTTGTTCCTCCGGTTCTGGGCTTGTGGGTAGCAAGTCCAGGTGTTCCCTCCTGGTCTGGAGGAAGAGAGACCGTGTGTCTCTGGTTTCCAAGTGGCTGGGAGTCACTTGGGGTGTCCCTCCAGTTTGGAGGAAGAGGGGAGGTTGTTCCCCTGGTCAAGCTGTTTGGCAGCCTTTGTTGCAGACTGAGTCTGCGGTTTCTAGCGTGAGCTAGTGGAAGCCACACTCGGGTTGAGTGTGGGGTGGATGTAGGTCTGCTGGACCGAACCACCTAAAAACCCCTTGTGCACTGTGGTTTGACTTGTCTATTTGTGCTTCCGCTAGGTGATTGCATAGTGGCGGTACTTGTGTTTGGCTTCTGGTTGAGCAGAAGAGTTTATTAGTTTTCAGATTGACTAAATCTATCTTGTTAGCACTCCAGTGTCTCACTGTGTGTTTGGTTAGTTCCACAGCTGCCATTTAGCCTTCAAGTTTGTTTAGTTTGCGAACTAGCATTTTTAGTGAGCGAAATTTTAACTGGGCGAAAGGTTTTTAATAGTCATATTCATTCACCCCCCCCTCTGAATACTGCACCGAACCTAACACCTGTAACCCCGAACCTTAAATCAGGTTCTGTTTGGGTTCTGGAAGCACGAGGGTCGACCCCTGGGGTCGACCCCTGTATCCCAGAACCACATTTTAGGTTCTGTTTGGCTTCTGTGAGCCCGAGGGTCGACCCTGGGGTCGACCCCTTCCGGTCGAACGTCCAGCCACCATCTTTGACCACCGTTTTCTTGCCCCAAAAGTCCTACCAATCAATTCCTAATGCCCTATATGTCTCCCTAATTCATGGATCTGGTCTCCAAGCTGTCCCTTGACTGTTCTAATCATTTATATACATCTCTTGGGTTGCCAACCCTAAGGGATATGATGCTAGATCTGAAAATCGTTTTCTTCTAACCCTTGTGTGTGCAGGTCGTAGGTAGTAGCTCCAAGGCTTCTTCCACCATGTTTTGAGCTTGTGTATGAAAGGAAGAACAAGGTTTTACATCCTCATCCATTCCTCTGCCACAAGCTGCGAAGAAATTCATGCTACAAGCATCATCCATGCAAGAATCAATCATTCTTCTTCAAGAACGGGTTTCATACTTCAGAAGCATTCAAATATGTTCAAAGGAGATAAAGGGGGAGCTCTAATCACTACAACATCTTCTTCATTCTGATTTCTCGAAATCGTTGTTGTTGATAGAGCTTGAATATCTGCTTTAAGACATCTTAGGATGGTTTTATAAGTCTTATATCCACTCTCTCTTGCATACATATATATGAGCTGCAAATTGTGTGATTCAACAATCCTAATGCTCATGTGATCCCTGTATAGGATGAATATGAAGAGGGGGATCTCTGAACCGTTCATTTC
The DNA here is from genome assembly GCA_022559845.1 of Amorphophallus konjac. Taxonomy (NCBI): domain Eukaryota; kingdom Viridiplantae; phylum Streptophyta; class Magnoliopsida; order Alismatales; family Araceae; genus Amorphophallus; species Amorphophallus konjac. The sequence continues at coordinate 53,947,238 of CM040123.1, read as the reverse complement.
TATTGTCTTGTTTGAGATTAGCTTGAAGTTTGAGCTTATCATTTCTATCTGTTCTTTCAGGTGAAGACGTGCAACTCGAGGAGACGAAGAAGATGATATCTAAATCATGATCATCCGTCAATGAGCAAGGAGAATCAGATTTTGCTGAAGAAGGGGGAGCCTTATACTTGACACATCTGTCTAGTGTTCATCTCTATAATTTGTTTGGAGGGTCATAGCATATATGTGTTTTTGGTTCATATACATTTGAGATAATACTTTGTGTGGGTGTTCGGAGAAAGGGGTCTCCGAGTGTGTGGGTTGATTTATGTGTGTCGATTTGTGCGGAGTATATCTGCGTGTGTGGTCGGGCGTAACTTGGGGTGCGTTCCCTGTGTGTGGTTGGGAGTTTACTCCCGTGTGGTTGTGTAGGTATTGTCCTATGTGTGTGTGGACGGAGCTGTGTCTCCGTGTGAGGTATTTTGTTAGGGGTGTGTTCCCCAACATTGTGTGTGTGTGTGTATGTGTGTGCTGCTGTGGCAGTAGCTTGAGGCAAGGTCTCGTGTGTGTGTGGTTTGCTGCGAAAGCAGCGTGTGTGTGTTGGGGTTCATCCCCGTGTTGCTACATTTTGTAGCGTGTAGTGAAGCCTCACCGGTTTGGTGAGGGGTGGACGTAGGGAGCCCGTCGTGGTCCCGAACCACCTTAAAAATCCCCGTGTCTTGTGGTTTGTTTCTTGTGATTGTGTGTTCACTATCCTATTTGTTTGTGCAATCGTGTGAGCTCGGTGAGATTGAGTGAATCTAGTTTAAACCTGTTTAGATTAAATTACTCAATCTTGTATATTCCGATGTGTGCTAGTTGCGCTTTTAATTGGACATAGTTTTTAGAAGTAGGATCTATTCACCCCCCCCCCCCTCTAGATCCGTGTTCCTGCACTACGGGACCTAACAAATTTCATCAAGAAATAAGGAAGATATGGCCATTTTAGTGCAAGGTTTACCCAACTCGTGTAAAATCTGGGTTCTGTTATGAACATGGTGCATAGTAGGACCGCGTTCTCAACGCGGTCGTGCGATATGCCGCGTCCATAACAGAATTAAATATGTTATACACTTAATGATATTTTTAGCTTATAGAAATCTAGTTTTCTCCATATAATAGAAAATAAACGCATATAAAATATATATCTAGCATGCTAAAATATTCCAAATGTCTGAAATTCATGAAAAACATATTCTGGTATTATCAGCATGTTGAAAGTTATTTTCTGTGAATTAATGATATTTTTAGCTTATAGAAATCTATTTTTCTCCATATAATAGAAAATAAACGCATATAAAATATATATCTAGCATGCTAAAATATTCCAAGTGTCTGAAATTCATGAAAAACATATTCTGATATTATCATCATGTTGAAAGTTATTTTCTGTGAATTAATGATATTTTTAGTTTATAGAAATCTATTTTTATCTATATAATAGAAAATAACTGCATATGAAATTATGTTAACATGTTAAACTATTTCTTTCAGCATGATAAAAATTTTATTGTTATCAGGAAAAATGAATAATCAGTATGATAACTTACTCCTATTCACTTATCCAAAATTTATGTAGAAAACTCATTATAGCATATTAAGTGTTAGTTTTAACGTCTAATAATATATTTTTAGTGTGTTAAAAATTAACTCTAGCAAAAAAATATATATTTCTATCATCTTACCAATAGAATCATGTGCTGGAGCTATTTTAAACATATTAGAGACATTTTCATCATGCTAGGATTTATTTCTATGACTTAAACTAAATTCTTAGTAATTCACTAAGATAATACAAAATAAATCATTTTTGGCATTTTGGCATCCAATTAGATTAAGTCATTTCCAGTATAATAAAAACATTGACCAGAAACCCCTGAAATTAGAATCACAAGAGATGATAATCATACTAAGGTATTTCAAGAATATGGCACTTACCCCCACCATATTCTTAAAAACACTCCCGAATTTCCTTAATAGGAAATTACATTTTTAGCTTAAGTAAGCTAGTTCCCAGATATTAAAAGATCCTAAAACAACCCTAAAAACTTGTTAAACCAACGGAATATAATGTTAAACTATGGAATTAAGAGTATTCTAATGATTGCATTTTCCTACTTACCATTCGTTCTTGAATTCCACGACTTAATTGTCGTTAAACATGATGCCTAAATTTAATTCTCTACTCTTCTTGTTATTCTGATATTTTGTCAGATCTGTACTTTTTACAATTTAGTTTATTCCTTGAAATTCATTGGCCATGATTACTTGAGAAAATGTCTAGACAACTTGGGATCTTCGATCCAATAAATCAATGCCATGGCATCATAGGGGCTCGGTCTGGTCCTGGGGAGAGCGCCCGAAAAATTAGTGAGCCCATGGGATGTTAATGACATGGTGAGGCATTGCACCGAGTACTTGACTAGTGTGACGTCTACGACATTCAATCTATTATTATTTCTTGTACTTGATCTTGAATTGTTTCATGTTTAAAATACTTGCTTGTTGGCCAATTATTATTACAATTGCTCTTATTAAAATTCTTGTACTTGTCATTATTGTTAATTGTCATCTTTTAATTCTTGACCTTGCAAGATCTTATTACATTGTCCTTGATCTCGTTATTTATTTCCTTGCTTATCATTGCATACAACATGTAATTAAGTCATTAACTACGTAAACTTACCTGTTATTACCTACTGAGCGTCAGCTCATAGTGTTGTTTCCCCCTTTCCAGCTTATTCAGGTGGTGACGTTCACATAGACGGGGAGGGGCATGAGTGATTCTAGAGTGTACTTGTACCTAGATGCCGAGTTGGCATAGTCATTACTTCCAGTTATTTCCTTAGTGTTGTATTAGTGTTCTGTTACTGTAGTAAATCAGTTGTTGTATTAAATTAGTTTTGGAAGATATGTTTGATCATGTTTAAACAGTGATGATCATTGTAATAAAAGTTTAGAATCCTTCCTTGATCGATAGAGTTTCTTTCCTTCCTTAGCAAATTTTTTATTGTTTAGTTTAGAATAAATGTTATTTCTAGCTCGTTACTGACTGTACGTCCCGATATTCCGCGTCGGGGCGTGACGCCTTGCATGTCCACTCGTGGAGGTACCCAGTACCATCGCCTTGACACTATGGGTGAACCCCGAGGTGCTACCCAGGGAGGCCAATCTCTGGAGGACATGATGGCTCTACTCATGGAGTGCATGGATAGGTCCGATCAGACTCTTAGGGAGCATACCGATCGCTTGGAGGGCCGACTCAAGGCCATGGAGGATCGCGCTGAGGCTTCCGACTGATCTGTCCAAGGTCTGGTTGGAAAGTTAGAGAGTGTGGAGAGAGTCCAGGGATCTTCCCGGAGCTGTTCAGGCCCCTCAGGCGTTTGCTGCCCAACCCCCCACCTAGGGCTGAGGAATGACGGCACGAACGGTCCGAGAACAATTATGGGGGTAATGGCCGATGCCGACGTGGTCACCAGCCATAGAGGGATGATGAGGATGAGCGGATCCTCAGGACCGTTCGTGCGGACCCTCCCACTTTTAACGGATCTCTGGGCCCGAAGGTCTATCTAGATTGGGAGCCAGAATGGACCGGTACTTCGAGTGAGTTCGCTAAGATGAAGCCGCTCGGGCAAGCACATACTTATTGGAAGAATGTGAAGAGCTTGCTCTTTCAGCACCAGGAGCCTCAGGTTGAGACATGATATGAGATGAGGGTCAAACTCCGGCAAAAGTACCTTCCTGCCACTTACCGCCAGCATCTCATAGACAAATGGTAGAGTCTCTCCCAAGGAGATCGGTCCGTCTCCAAGTACATCGCCGAATTCGATGAGTATTTTATGCGATGTGGCGTCACGGAGGAAAGCTCTATACCTGTTTCTTGCTTCCGACGTAATCTACGGCCACACCTTCAGTATGCAACATGACCACGTTGGAAGCCGCATACCAGGTTGCCCTCGAGGTGGAGCAGTTTGAGGCAGAGTTTGCTCCTATCCAGCGCCAGGGGGTCACCTATCCGCATGGGTCTAATCCTCGGACCACGCCCAGTTCCTACACTCGGTGGCCTATGGTTCGTCCACAGGAACCCCCTCGCCAGGACCTTACTGCTCCTAGGCGCCCCCTCCCTCCGAGGGATCCTCCCCTTCTCCAGTAGGCACCCGTCCCTGCCCCTAGACCTCTCCAGCCAACAGTGCTGACTCGACCCCTGCTTCCTACACCCTCGGCCCATCGTGAGGACAAAGGTAAGGGGCCGATGGCCAGTGGAACAACCCCGGGCACCGGGACGCATGACGGTTGCTATAGGTGTGGTGGAGTTGGCCATTATGTAGCCAAGTTCCCCACTCGGGAATCGCTTGTCTTTTTCTGACCCCTCTGCCGGTGACCCCACACCAAAGCTTGTGTCGATCAGTTACGAGGTTGATCAAGGACTTAGTGGAGGAGTTCTTTGATGAACTGATAGAGAGAGAGCAAGTTGACATCCCAGGTACCAATTATCAGGATGATGTGCCGTTGGGTGTAGTCAAGTGCATCCTAACCCAGCCTCAAGTGAGTGACGACTGGCGTCGTACCACCATCTTCCACACATTTAGTTGGCTGAGAGGAAAGGCCTGTAAAGTGATCATAGATAGTAGGAGTTGCATTTGTTGTGTCTCTGTGATTTTGATGATGTCAATATTATGTCTTACTATATATATATTCTTGATCATATAAATTGATGCATTCATTGGTGATCTGATCATTTATAAGAGTATGAGATATGTCAGAATAGGCTCTGAAGATGATTCAAAAAGTCATGAAAAGAAAGTCAATGGTCAACGCTGACAGCCAGCAAGTAAACATCACTGGTCAAATGTGAGTCAACTCTGACAGGTAAAGTCAATGCACATACAAGTCTGATACACATCCAAGTCAGTATAGATATCTCAGATCTCTATTTAGTACAAAGTCGATGCTAGCTAGCTTGGTGCATATGAGCACTCGGTGCATGTTTAAGGTCCGTGCAAGTCCTTGCATATATCACATGCAGGTCGGTGCAGACTTCGTTCTGCACACATATAACGTCGGTGCAAGTGTTGTAGTTGCATGCATGTTAGCCTCGGTGTAGGTTTTTGCTTTATGCACTCTACAGTGAGTGCATGTTCATGTTTTGGCCTAATGAATATAGGTCGGTGCAATGTGCTCCTTGGTCCAAGTAACGATAGTGCATGTTTGTGTTTCATACTTGCGTCTCATGCTACGTCTAACGCATGACAGGTCGGTGCTATTTTATGGTCTTGCGTCTCTCATTGCGTCTCATACAGTTTGTGTCTTAGCATTCGTCTCAGTGCTGTGACTGTATAAAGTGCGTCTACTTTTGCGTCTCATGATTCTTGTGTCTCTGGCTGCGTCTCTACCATGTCTTAGCACACCCAGTGTCTCATGCGTCTAAGTCTTAGCATCTCACTTTGCGTCTCTCTTGCACAATGCATTACGTCTCATGCATTCTGTCTTCATGCATTCCGCCTCTGCGTCTCATGTGCCTCACGTGTATCTGCATTTTATTTAGTATCTCATGGTCATTTCCTTGAAATCTGCAGCCTTATTACAATAAACCAGGTCATCTTTGCAACATGCTTGAAATTCATGTGCCTTCACATACATGCATACTCTTTGATACTTGTGTCTCAATTCACAACTTGACTATTACTGAATCTTATTGACAATTATGAAAATTGAGAAGATTTCAATTTACGTACCTTGATCATAAATATGAAAAACATCTGTACTAGGAATCTTCCATCATATGGAACTATTAATGTTTTGAAAAGATCAAATTGATTTAAGTTTAATGTATTTTTAGCTTGTTTCTTAAATGCCATGAAAATATCTAAATCAGTTTTTAATAAACTTTAACCAAATGTTTCATGTTATTTTTTAAAAAACCTTATGTAATCTGAAATAGTGAAATCATGACCTATTTGATTGAAATGCATGAAATTTGTATTATTTTTTAAAAAGTCTTTCTTTAAAACCTTATGGGTAGCTGTATCTAAATGCTAATTCAGCTATGTAAATGGCAGAGCAATGGCTAAATGCGCTGAGAAACTAGGATCCTTGTCAAAGACAATGGACCCAAAGTCATGATGCTTTTTGGCTAACTCTGTTCATAAAATTAACAAAGGTTAGTTTCACTCAGTATCTAGGGGTACCTACGTCTTGTAAACATGTACCCTTACGCAAAAAGGTGATATCTATACCTGAAACAGAATGGTATATTCTGCTGAGTAAGCTAGGGGTACTGGCGTCTAATCAGCGTCTACCTTTACGATGAAAGGCATGAATTATTCCTGACTGTTCTAAAAACAAAAAGAGTTGAAAATCTTTGCTGAACCCAAAAGGTGAAAATTCAGATATGTCAAATTATTTAACCTCAATACTCATGATTGCTTTTCCTGAAGAAGTCATTGAAAAAGATTGAGTAAGATGTAGGAGGTTAATCAACATGTTAACATGAGGACTTGGTTCAATTTTATTAAATCTGAATTTAGATATGAGTAAAGAACTTTATTGACAAACTATATATGCATCATATTTAAACCATGCTATTCAATAAAGATTCACTCATAAGCCCTTATAATGGAAGACTCTGAAATATTTACACTCCTGGATTTATGATATTGGTATCACATTGAAAATCTTGATTGAAGCTCATTGAAAATCTTGTGCTTAGTCTTTATCATTGCTAGCTGACCAATCTTCAATCTGTCTTGAATTCAGGGGGAGCATAAGTATGTCTTGAACTGCATGACTAACCTTGCTCATTCTGATTATCCTTGTTCTTCCAGAAATATGTCTTCATTGGTATCAGCTAGTCTCATAAAATCTGTCATGGGCTGATTTCATCTTTGATTGCCCATGTGCTTTTGCTGAGCACCCTTGAGAAAACATTTTAATGTGCCATTTGCTTCAAGGGGGAGAAATCAATTGAACTTATACCCTAGTGTGTTTGAAACTCTATTGCACATTGATTCTGCTTCCATCTGTCATGACCTGAACTTTTATTTGTCTGATCATGTGTCTTTGCTAGTGCTCTCTTTGACCTTTTGACTTGTCCACTTGATCTGCTTTGATCTGCTTAATCTTGACTAGTGCTTTGAATCTCTTCCTAGCCTACTAAGTTGTCCAAAGAGGGACATTCTCTATTTAAGGGGGAGTATGAGTTATTCCTTCAGTCAATTGCTGCATCCTCTCGCTTTGTTCATATTGATCTGCACTTTACTTTCTATTCCTTCCTTTTTGATGTTGTCAAAGGGGGAGAATTCTTGTGACTATGTGGACTATCATAGTCTGATTTGTCAGATGCTCATTGTTGATCTTCATGAACTTGTTGCTAATGACTCATAATATTACCATCATCAAAAAGGGGGAGAGTGTTGTGTCTCTGTGATTTTGATGATGTCAATATTATGTCTTACTATATATATATTCTTGATCATATCAATTGATGCATTAATTGGTGATCTGATCATTTATAAGAGTATGAGATATGTCAGAACAGGCTCTAAAGATGATTCAAAAAGTCATGAAAAGAAAGTCAATGGTCAATGCCGACAGACAGTAAGTAAACATCACTAGTCAAATGTGAGTCAACCTCTAACAGGTAAAGTCAATGCACATACAAGTCTGATACACATCCAGGTCAGTACATATATCTTAGATATCTATTTAGTACAAAGTCGATGCTAGCTAGCTTGTTGCATATGAGCACTCGATGCATGTTTAAGGTCCGTGCAAGTCCTTGCATACAGCACATGTAGGTCGGTGTAGACTTCGTTCTGCACACATATAACGTCGGTGCAAGTGTTGTAGCTGCACGCATGTTAGCCTCGGTGCAGGTTTTTGCTTTATGCACTCTACAGTCAGTGCATGTTGATGTTTTGGCCTAATGAATATAGGTCGGTGCAATGTGCTCCTTTGTCCAAGTAAAGACAGTGCACGTTTGTGTTTCATACTTGGGTCTCATGCTACGTCTAACGCATGACAGGTCGGTGCTATTTTATGGTCTTGCGTCTCTCATTGCGTCTCATGCAGTTTGTGTCTGAGTATTCGTCTAAGTGCTGTGACTGTATAAAGTGCGTCTACTTTTGCATCTCATGATTCTTGTGTCTCTGGCTGCGTCTCTACCATGTCTTAGCACACCCAGTGTCTCATGCGTCTAAGTCTTAGCACCTCACATTGCGTCTCTCTTGCACAATGCATTGCCTCTCAGGCATTCTGTCTTCATGCATTCCGTCTCTGCGTCTCATGTGCCTCACGTGTATCTGCATTTTATTTAGTGTCTCATGGTGGCCTGGAGTCGGTGCTTGTGTGTGTCTCATTTAGCGTCTCACACACACCTAGAGTCGATGCACATCTACAATAAGCAGAAACAAGGTCGGTGCACGGTTGTGTCTCATGCAATAGAAGTCTGTGCATATTTGGTTTAGGGTCAGTGCATCTATGGTCACACGTATGCATTAGTCAGAACATATTCTTCATCAAATCGGTGCATGTTACTGTTTGCTAGCATATATAGACGGTGCATGCTTTGCATCGCATTGCATGTACGGTCCGTGCAATATACTGTAGCACACTCAATCTTCCATACTAGGGTCGATGCATGTGTCATCTCATGCATGTATAGTCAGTGCATCGATTGGCATTTGGCACGTTATTGTCACATGCACATTAGGTCTGTGCACATTTGGCACGTTATTGTCACCTGCACATTAGGTCTGTGCACATTTGGCACGTTATTGTCACCTGCACCGAGCTAATCATGCCGTGAGCACGATATGCACCGACTTTAGATGATATGAAGTGAACTATGCACAGACCTTAGTTAGCCAAGACCTAAACTAGCATCGACTCTGTGTATGTGTGAAGTGCAGCTAGCTTCGACCTTATGCTGTTCGATGAAATGCCATGCACATTGAAATGGCTTGCACACAAAGAGTTTGATAAAGTGCTATGATCTCAGGTTATTCAGCAAAATGTCATGTGCATAGAGATGCCATAAAAAATAAACTATATTGTTATGACACCATCAAAACACAAAATGCAACATTCTCCCCCTTTTTGATGATGGCAACAATATCAATTTTGAAAATTAATTTTTTTATTTGAAGTCTGAAATATGCACAATATCCATGATATGCAAATGCTGACCCTCCTTCACAATGACTCCCCCTGACAACATGAACACAAGAGAGTGAGGTCAGCATTTTATTTCGTGTCTCATGGTGGCCTGGAGTCGGTGCTTGTGTTCGTCTCATTTAGCGTCTCACACACACCTAGAGTCGATGCACATATACAATAAGCAGAAATAAGGTCGGTGCACGGTTGTGTCTCATGCAATAGAAGTTTGTGCATATTTGGTTCAGGGTCAGTGCCTCTATGGTCACACACATGCATTAGTCAGAACATATTCTTCATCAAGTTGGTGCATGTTAATGTTTGCTAGCATATATAGACGGTGCATGCTTTGCATCGCATTGCATGTAAGGTCCGTGCAATATACTGTAGCACACTCAATCTTCCATATTAGGGTCGATGCATGTTTCATCTCATGCATGTATAGTCAGTGCATCGATTGGCATTTGGCACATTATTGTCACATGCACATTAGGTCTGTGCACATTTGGCACGTTATTGTCACCTTCACATTAGGTCTGTGCATATACCACATTAGGTCTGTGCATACCCTCTTATATGTGCATCAAGTCTGTGCATATACCACATTAGGTCTGTGCATACCTTCTCATACGTGCATCAAGTCTATGCATAATTTATATATGAACTAAGTCTATGACATTACTTATCCACTCATGCTTACAAGCTATTTTACAAAATGCCTCTCTTATGACTTGTTGGATATTATGTTTTGATGATGACAATATTGTGTTTTGATGTTTGTTGGATAGTGTATTTTGATGATTGTTGGATATTGTGTTTTGTTGATGACAATACTGTGTTTTGATGTTGACAAACACTATGACTCTCATATGTTTGATGTCATATGTGCTTACTTCATACAGTACTTGTTACATGCATTAACTGTGAGCATTAACTATGAGCATGGCATAGACTGTTCACTCGTCTGTCTGCATGAGACACCAAGTCCACACATTGCATCGTGTGCTTCTCATTTAAAGTCTATACATCCGCATGCTAGCAAGTCTTCAAAGTCCATACATTGCATGCTTCACTCTAAGTCTATACAGCCAGTGTCTCACATATGCAAAGTCTGTACAACGCTGCATCACGAAGTAAAGTCTGTACAGCGTTTTGGCTAGAATGCAACATCTCATGTTAAGTCTGTACAGCATGCATCAGTGCATTAACAAGTCTATACATCGTGCATGCAACGTCTCTCAAGTCTGTACAGGGTTTGGCTAAAATGCATCGCCTCTCAAGTCTGTACAGGGTCTGCCCAGAATGCACTCACTAAAGTCTATACATTCGTCTCTAAGGCAAAGTCTATACATCGCATGCATTGCACACTGCAAGTCTGTACAGCCCAAGTCTGTACATCCACCGTCTCATTCAGCGTCTCACTCTTTCAAGTCTATACATTGCTTATCTTTACCTATGTTCAGACACCAAGTCTATACATTGTTCACAGCACACACTAAGTCTGCACATCGTCCCCTTGCTTCAAGTCTGTACATTGGCCAAGTCTACACATCGTCGTGTTCACTTGTTTCAAGTCTGCACATTGGTTCAGGCTTTCCAAGTCTGCACATTGGCTCAAGCTTTCCAAGTCAGTACATAGGCCTTCAAGCTTTCCAAGTCTGCACATTGGCCTTCAAGCTTTCCAAGTCTGTACATTGGCCTTCAAGCTTTCCAAGTCTGTACATTGGCCAAGTGTCTTGTGCTTTGAAGCTTTATCAAGTCTATACATTCGTTTATCAAAGTCTACACATTGCATCGTGTTTCAAAGTCTATACATCGCTGTGCATTCCTTGATTTCAAAGTCTGTACATTCTGGTTGCTTCATAGCAAGTCTGCACATTCCGCTTGCACTAAGTCTGTACATGGTCCTGGCGCTCGCAAGTCTGTACATTGATTTGGCGCTCGCAAAGTCTGTACACCGGCTTGGCGCTCACAGAGTCTTGCTGCGTCTATGTGCTAGTCCATGCATTGTCAAGTCTATACAACGTCTCTTAGCGTCTTGTGCATTCAGCATAGAAAGTCTGTACATTCGTTGACAGACTCTTGCATAAACAGTAAGACAAAGTCTGTACATTCGGTGACAACTTGTCTAAGCATCTCATGCATTCAATGTGCATACTTTCATTGTGTTTGTGCATCTCTTCAGAAGTCTGTACAATCCTTTGAGCATTCAAGTCTATACACTCGTGTGTCTGCATTGCATACACATCAAGTCTACACACTGGTTGCCTGCATCTCATGCAGTTAAAGTATGTACACTCGTGAATGTAATGTATGTACATTCATTCTCGCTATATATACTTTCTCATATGTGCACACTTCAATTGATGCATCAAGTCTGTACAAGCTCAGCTCATTCATCAAAGTGACTCGATGTATATACTTTCACATATTCTTTCCTGTCAGATAAATTAACTTGCACTAATAGTTAATCAGTTCTAACAGGACTGCTGATTCGAGGAGGTTAATGATGCACGTGATCCAAGAATAGGAGATGGCCCTGATCGTGCCATGTGGACTTAACCTTCTGGGCGGGAATCGCCGAGAGCACATGCCCTAGCTGCTTGCTGCTGCTATAAAAGGAAGGCTTCTTCCTCAGAAGAAGGCTGATCGTGAAAAAAGAGAAGCAGATAGAGAAAGAGAGTGATCGAGATAGAAGGAAAGAGCTGCAGTAGTAGGAAAAGAAGAAGAGACAAAGAGAGAGCCTGCGAAAGAGAAGAAAAAGAAGAGTGAGAAGAAGAGAGAGCTAGAGTAAAAGAAGCTTCAACTGAAGATCAGTTTCTGCTGGACCATGGATCAAATCCAGGCCAGCCAGCTCCTGCGAGAGCCATATTTTGATTTTATATTTCCAGCTTTTAGTTGCTGTATTTTCTTTTATTGTTTTTCTTTTCAAATTGAACATTGTTCTTCCGATTCTCTGGTTGGAGATCGGGTTCCTCCTGTGGACTCAGGAGAAGGGAGACTGTGTCTCCGGTCTGCAAGTGACTGAGTGTCGCTTGTGAGTTCCCTCTGGTTTCAGAGGAAGGGAGTCCTTGACTTCGGTTGTAGGTAGTGGTTGCTACCTGTGTGTTCTCTCCTGGTCTGGAGGAAGAGAGACCTAGTCTCTGGTCGCAAGTGGCTGGGAGTCACTTGTGGTTCCCTCTGGCTTTCAGAGGAAGGGAGACTTGGGTCTCCGGTTGCTAGTGACTGTGTGTCACTAGTGGGTTCCCTCCGGTCTGGAGGAAGAGGGGAGGTTGTTCCCCTGGTCAAGCTGTGTGGCAGCAACTTGTTTGCAGACTAAGTCTGCTTTCTAGTTGATTGCTAGTGGAAGCCTCACTCCGGTTGGGAGTGAGGGGTGAACGTAGGTCTGTGGACCGAACCACCTAAAAAATCCCTTGTGTAGTGGTTTGTTTGATTGCATGCTTCCGCTAGATGCATGCTAGGACCATGATCTGATTGATTATTCATGTCCTAGAGTTTAATTGGGTTTACATCTTTTATGTTTGAGCAATTATCCACTGATCTTGTGCTTATCATTTCATACGAATTTTAAATTGGTCAAAACTCTTTAGAAGATCCATTCACCCCCCCTCTGGATCTGTGTTTATCTATCGCACCTAACTATCAATTGGTATCAGAGCGGTTCTCTGACTGATCAGATCCAACGATCTGCAGAGGATCCTGTTGTCTTTGGTGCATTTCTGAATTTACTCTCTGCTGCATTAATCTGCTTGCCGATTTAATCAATGGGTTCTCCACCGATTTTCAATGGCTCTAATTTTAACTCATGGGTTAGCAGTCTACATAACTATGTGAATTTGATGGATCCGGATCTGTGGAAGTTAATCTCACATGGTCCTCACAGACTACCAAAGAAAGAGTCCAAATGGACTAACAGTCACAGATCAAGAAATGGAGAGAATCAGAAAGTTTTGAAATTAATGAAAGAAGCTACTGACAAGGCTCTACATTCCTTTTTCCATGACTGCAGGTCCGGTATGGACATTCTGGATAAGCTAAAGCTAGCTCAGAGGAGAAATGAGGACAGCTGCCTGATGGCTGACAAGAGCAACCATGGCAGTGATCAAGATGAATCCGAAGATGCTGAAGAGGTAACCAATCCTTTCTCTACTTACACTTTAGACGACTGGGAAGATGCCTATGCCAATCTTTTAGAATCCTATGAAAGACTAAAGAAGAAGAATAAAAAACTGATAAAGAAGCTAAAGAATCATGAGGATGTTAAATCTCGAGGTGAAAACCCTGGAATACTGAAAATTGAAAATGACATATTTAGAAGACAGTTAACAGATTTTGATTCTATTAGTTCAGACTTAGATCATTTGAAATCTGAAAAATAAACTCTTATGAAACAAATTGGATTACACAAAAAGGAGAATCAAGAGCTTGTTTGTGAAATTACTGAACTAAAGGAAAGACTCAGCTCAACTGATGATGATCAGGCTCATAACAATGATGTTGTTCAAAATGAAGAACTGGTGAGAAACTTAGAGCTTGTCAACTCTGAATTGGAAAACATGAAGTCTGAAAATGTAATACTCAATAATCAGCTCAAGGAATTTGAACACAAATCAATAATTCTTGAAAAAGAAAATAGATTGATTTCTGAAAAATTAGAGGCTGATAGAGTAACAAATTCAAAGATTCGGAAAAATCTTGACAAACTTCAATCTGAAAAATAACAAGAAAAGTTTTATGAATGTCAGTTTTCTTCAGATGAATGGTTGCTTGATGATGAACTCCTAGAGCAGATCAGTAAACTGAAAGAGGAAATTAATAAGCTGAATCACCTAAACTCAGCAATGTCTGAGAGGCTAATCACTTTAGAAAAAGGGAAGAGTGTAAGCCTGGTGAGCTCGAGTGAGTTACTGAATGCTGAACATGAAATTACAAATATGAAAAACATCAACCTAATGTTGAGTGGGAATGTCACTTGCTGTGAACAAAAGATAGCTAAATATGAGTTAACAATCACATCCCTTCAACAAGAAGTTGATGATCTTTATAAGTCCCTATCTGAAGTTGACAATGAAATAAAATTAAAACAGGAAGTTGAAAAACTCAAAAGTCTGAATGATGCCTTGCATCAACAAGTCATTTCCTGTGAAACAGATCTGTCCAAATATGAAGCTAATATTTGTGACTTAAATTCTGAAATTCAAGATTTGAAAAACTCCTTGTCAAAATTTGTCAAGGGAAAGGACAATCTGAATAAGCTTCTGGGAAAGAGTGATAACTCTCAGAGAGAGGGGCTGGGTTACAGTTCAACAAACAAAAGGATCAATAGCAATAAAACTTCAACTGTGTTTGTAAAAGCTTCTGATCAAAACACAACTGCTGGTTCTTCTGTCTTTCAATTTACTGCACAAAAACCCACTGTCAGTCCCAAAACTGTAGGACAAACTCAAAAATTAAAAAGGATGAAAACCTACAGAAAAAGGATAAAACTACTCCAGTTGGTACGAAGACTACTGCACACAATTCACATGACCTCTCTAACACTCATACTAAAAAGGGGTCGTGCTATTATTGTGGGAAAGTAGGTCACATAATGGAAGATTACAGATTAATGCTAAAAGATGAGCATGGTAGTGAAACATCACATTCTAGAAATTCTTTTGATAGAAACCATGCTGCTAGGAAGCCTGATGCTTCATGTTATTATTGTGGGAAGCATGGTCATCATGAGTGAATGTTTTATCATGAAAGAAAACAATAAACTGCATGCCAGGTCTTCCATTCATTTTCATGGTCTATATGGATCTAAACACAATTCTAGTCAGCACATTGTGTGCTTCAACTGTAATAAGCTTGGGCACAGGGCTGCTGAGTGCTGGTTTAGATCCACTTGGAGTAAAAATGGTTTTAAAAGTAAGCAAATCAGATGCTTCGAATGTGGGAAAAATGGGCATACAGTCAAAGACTGTTGGTATGTTCAAAAGAATTCTGTTAACCCCCATTTTGTCAAATTCCCCGCAAAAATATTTGTGAAAATTTCATGCTATAATTGTGGGAAGCCAGGCCATAGATCTGCTGAATGTTGGCTGAGTATGAACAAGCATCAAACTGTTCATGCATACAACAGAAAATCTTATGAACATGTTTATAAACATCATCATGCTATTAATATGCATCATAAGAACCAAAAACCAGCCATTTCATGTAGATACTGTGGAAAATTTAGACATTCTATGGATGACTGTTCACTGATGAAATTTGATGATAATGTTGCTATGAAATTGTTTAGAACACTTGTTAGGGGTAAGGCAGGACCCAAAGCTGCTTGGGTCCCTGCAGGATCAAAATGATCAATATTTTGCAGGTGTGCCTTGGAATGAACAAAGAGGGGTAAATAAACCAAGGCATTCAAGAATGAAACCCCTAGGATTGCACTACTCAGGTCAGTTCTGAAAACTTGTCTTAAATTGCATATCTGAAATTGTGAATCTTGGATAACTGCATATCTAGTATGAACTGTCTATGCATAATTGTCATATTTTTTTTTTGCATATCATGATTCATGCATACATGCTCCTTTATTTGTTTGACACTTGCATTGAGCTTCATGGAATTACTTATTTGCACTTTGAGCTGTGTGTGCATATATGTGAATTGCATATACATACATTAGACATACAGTCATTGAAAATCTGATGCAAGTAGGACTGTCAATATTGCACTGTCATTCATGACCACTATGGTATATTAAATGGTAAGCTACCAAAAGGCAGGAAAATCTTTCTGGAGGTTCTTACTATGTGAGAGGTGATCTTTTAGACCAAGTGCTCCGCCAAGTACCATGGGTCATATTGTTTAATAGGGCAGTCTGAATGAGC
This sequence comes from Amorphophallus konjac, assembly GCA_022559845.1. NCBI lineage: Eukaryota > Viridiplantae > Streptophyta > Magnoliopsida > Alismatales > Araceae > Amorphophallus > Amorphophallus konjac. Next base: position 53,931,192 of record CM040123.1, on the reverse strand, counting down.
TTGAGTCACAAAATCATATGTTCAGCATTCATTGCAAACATTGCACAATATGAGGGGGAGTCTGTCTAGTCTCATGCATTGTCTTCATGGCATATAGGATGATTCAGTGCTTTTAGTAAGGGGGAGTCAATGCATTGCATATCACATTTTTTGAAAAAAAAAGGGAGGAAGTGACTCACTGCATATTGTCAGGGGGAGCATGCTTAATCTTTTCAGTTGTGTATTTGTCTGAACTCTTCCTGTCCATCTATTTGATTCAACTTGTCATATCTGTAGTGTCAGTGATTCCATCATCAAAAGATCTCTCTTGACTGATTCTGAAGTATTCTTAACCTGAATTATACTTCATCTGTCAACTCTGAAATACTTTGCTCAAGAGCAGTCTCCCTGCTGAAATTTTTCAGAATCCATGCTATTGGTTGAAATATCAGTCAGCTCACTTGAATTAATGAGCCGAGATATGAAGTAAACCTTCAGCCTGAATACTACTTCATAAAAAATTAAAACATCTTTCATGAGGAACCTTCCATTATACATGCTTAAGAACATTTGTTAACTGGAATTGGTTTAAGTCTTATGTACTCTTGTTTGGACTCAAAGAACTTGAAAATATCTGATTCAACTTCTTAATAAACTTTAACTGTATGCTTCATGTAAATTCATGTAAGACTATCTGAAATCTGAAAAGTTGAAGTCCATGTCTACGTTGACTGAGATATATAGTGTATGTAGTTGTTTTTAAACACCTAACTTGTTCTGAATCCATTCTGAGAAAAAGTATTGACAGAGCAATGACTGTGGTTACTGAGAAACCTGTCCAAAGGATTGTGTCATGAAGTACCATGGTTAACTCTGTTTAAAGAGATGATTGGAAACTACTGTGAGAATATGGCAATAAGTTGTTTGACTAAGGGGGAGAATTGTTTTAATTGATTCTGATATTGTGTTGCCCTCTTCTGTTGAACTATTTTGGGTGTCTCATATGACATCACTAGATTATCAAAGTATTGTTCTTCTGATATTGTTCTCTTTTTGATGAAGTCAAAGGGGGAGAATACTTTGATGAGTCTAGTCTGAATATTCCATCTCTTTCATTCTTGAGACTCATAGTGTTGCCATCATCAAAAAGTGGGAGATTGTTGGATATTGTGTTTTGATGATGACAATATTGTGTTTTGATGTTTGTTGGATAGTGTTTTTTGATGATTGTTGGATATTGTGTTTTGTTGATGACAATACTATGTATTGATGTTGACAAACACTATGACTCTCATATGTTTGATGTCATATGTGCTTACTTCATACAATACTTGTTACATGCATTAACTGTGAGCATTAACTGTGAGCATGGCATAGACTGTTCACTCGTCTGTCTGCATGAGACACCAAGTCCACACATTGCATCGTGTGCTTCTCATTTAAAGTCTATACATCCGCATGCTAGCAAGTCTTCAAAGTCCATACATTGCATCCGCATGCTAGCAAGTCTTCAAAGTCCATACATTGCATGCTTCACTCTAAGTCTATACATCCAGTGTCTCACATATGCAAAGTCTGTACAACGCTGCATCACGAAGTAAAGTCTGTACAGTGTTTTGGCTAGAATGCAGCGTCTCATGTTAAGTCTGTACAGCATGCATCAGTGCATTAACAAGTCTATACATCGTGCATGCAACGTCTCTCAAGTCTATACAGGGTTTGGCTAAAATGCATCGCCTCTCAAGTCTGTACAGGGTCTGCCTAGAATGCATTCACTAAAGTCTATACATTCGTCTCTAAGGCAAGGTCTATACATCGCATGCATTACACACTGCAAGTCTGTACAGCCCAAGTCTGTACATCCACCGTCTCATTCAGCATCTCACTCTTGCAAGTCTATACATTGCTTATCTTTACCTACGTTCAGACACCAAGTCTATACATTGTTCACAGCACACACTAAGTCTGCACATCGTCCCCTTGCTTCAAGTCTGTACATTGGCCAAGTCTACAGATCGCCGTGTTCACTTGTTTCAAGTCTGCACATTGGTTTAGGCTTTCCAATTCTGCACATTGGCTCAAGCTTTCCAAGTTTGTACATTGACCTTCAAGCTTTCCAAGTCTGCACATTGGCCTTCAAGCTTTCCATGTCTGTACATTGGCCAAGTGTCTTGTGCTTTGAAGCTTTATCAAGTCTATACATTCGTTTATCAAAGTCTACACATTGCATCGTGTTTCAAAGTCTATACATCGCTGTGCATCCTTGATTTCAAAGTCTGTACATTCTGGTTGCTTCATAGCAAGTCTGCACATCCCGCTTGCACTAAGTCTGTACATGGTCCTGGCGCTCGCAAGTCTGTACATTGATTTGGCGCTCGCAAAGTCTGTACACCGGCTTGGCGCTCACAGAGTCTTGCTGCATCTATGTGCTAGTCCATGCATTGTCAAGTCTATACAGCGTCTCTTAGCGTCTTGTGCATTCAGCATAGAAAGTCTGTACATTCGTTGACAGACTCTTGCATAAACAGTAAGACAAAGTCTGTACATTCGGTGACAGCTTGTCTAAGCATCTCATGCATTCAATGTGCATACTTTCATTGTGTTTGTGCATCTCCTTCAGAAGTCTGTACAATCCTTTGAGCATTCAAGTCTATACACTCGTGTGTCTGCATTGCATACACTTCAAGTCTACACACTGGTTGCCTGCATCTCATGTACTTAAAGTATGTACACTCGTGAATGTAATGTCTGTACATTCATTCTCGCTATATATACTTTCTCATATCTGCACACTTCAATTGATGCATCAAGTCTGTACAAGCTCAGCTCATTCATCAAAGTGACTTGATGTATATACTTTCACATATTCTTTCCTGTCAGATAAATTAACTTGCACTGATAGTTAATTTGTTCTAACAGGACTGCTGATTCGAGGAGGTTAATGATGCACGTGATCCAAGAATAGGAGATGGCCCTAATCGTGCCATGTGGACTGAACCTTCTGGGCGGGAATCGTCGAGAGCACACGCCCTAGCTGCTTGCTGCTGCTATAAAAGGAAGGCTTCTTCCTCAGAAGAAGGCTGATCGTGAAAAAAGAGAAGCAGATAGAGAAAGAGGGTGATCGAGATAGAAGGAAAGAGCTGCAGTAGTAGGAAAAGAAGAAGAGACAGAGAGAGAGCCTGCGAAAGAGAAGAAAAAGAAGAGTGAGAAGAAGAGAGAGCTAGAGTAAAAGAAGCTTCAACTGAAGATCAGTTTTTGCTGGACCGTGGATCAAATCCAGGCCAGCCAGCTCCTGCAGAGCCATATTTAGATTTTATATTTCAGCTTTTAGTTGCTGTATTTTCTTTTATTGTTTTTCTTTTCAAACTGAACATTGTTCTACCGATTCTCTGGTTGGAGATCGGGTTCCTCCTGTGGACTCAGGAGAAGGGAGACTATGTCTCCGGTCTGTAAGTGACTGAGTGTCGCTTGTGAGTTCCCTCTGGTTTCAGAGGAAGGGAGTCCTTGACTCCGGTTGCAGGTAGTGGTTGCTACCTGTGTGTTCCCTCCTGGTCTAGCGGAAGAGAGACCTAGTCTTTGGTCGCAAGTGGCTGGGAGTCACTTGTGGTTCCCTCTGGCTTTCAGAGGAAGGGAGACTTGGGTCTCCGGTTGCTAGTGATTGTGTGTCACTAGTGGGTTCCCTCCGGTCTGGAGGAGGAGGGGAGGTTGTTCCCCTGGTCAAGCTGTGTGGCAGCAACTTGTTTGCAGACTGAGTCTGCTTTCTAGCTGATTGCTAGTGGAAGCCTCACTCCGGTTGGGAGTGAGGGGTGGACGTAGGTCTGTGGACCAAACCAACTAAAAAATCTCTTGTGCAGTGGTTTGTTTGATTGCTTGCTTCCGCTAGATGCATGCTAGGACTGTGATCTGATTGATTATTCATGTCCTATAGTTTAATTGGGTTTGCATCTTTTATGTTTGAGCAATTGTCCACTGATCTTGTGCTTATCATTTCATACGAATTTTAAATTGGTCAAAACTCTTTAGAAGATCCATTCACCCCCCCTCTGGATCTGTGTTTATCTATCGCACCTAACTATCATGACTGACAGATTAAAGACAGCACGTGAGGTCGAGCTAAGACTAGGCACGTGTTCCCAGAAATGGTGGAATGATTGGCATGTGACTCTAGGGAAGCATCGTCTGCCACGTGGATTCTTTGGAAAAGGGGGGCACGAGCCCTACACACGCCCAAGGCGTGAGGTCGTGGGAGTCCAGGTCTGAAGCCCTATAAGAAGACATCCTCTGCGATCAAAGGACAATAACCTAAGCGAAGAAAGGTGTGCCGCCAGAGAGAAGAAAAGGAAGAAGAACCAGTGAGTGAGTAGTAAGAAAGAAAGAAAAAGGAAGAGAGACGACCTGAGAAGAGAATAGAAGAGAGAGCCTTCCCCTGAAGATCAGAGTTGTATTGGCCTCTAGATCAGATCCAAGCCAAGTTGCTCCGAAGGAGCTACATTTGTTTCTGTTTCTCCTTTTATTTTTCGTTTGTTCTTTCCATTTTCATTAAGTGTTCTTCCGATCCTCTAGTTTGAGGTCGGGGTTCCTCCTGTGGACTCATGAGAAGGGAGACGTAGTCTCCGGTTGCAAGTAGTGGTGTGCTACTTGTGGGTTTCCCTCCGGTTTAGAGGAAGGGATGATTGGTCCTCCGATTTGCAAGTGACCGGGTGTCACTTGTGGTTTCCCTCCGGTTTGGAGGAAGAGGGACTTGGGTCTCTGGTTGCTAGTGACGGGCTGTCACTAGTGGTTCCCTCCGGTTTGGAGGAAGAGAGGAGAGTGTTCCTCTGGGTCAAGCTGTAAGGCAGCGTTTGTTGTAGACTGAGTCTGCTTTGAACTCTAGCTTGTGCTAGTGGAATCCTCACTCGGTTTGAGTGAGGGGTGGACGTAGGCAGACTGTGGGTCTGGCCGAACCACCTAAAATTCTGGTGTTTCGTGGTTTGCTTTGTGAGTTTGCTCCTGCCTTCTACTTCTCTCACAGGGGTCCTTGTCAGGTTGGGTGTGCACCGCCTGTTCGATACATTGATTGCTTGATTTGTCAAATCTGTGAAGTGGTTGATTTGTGTGCGTGTGCTTTAGTATCATTCCCCACCAGTTTACAGATCACCCTTAAAGAATTCAAGGTCATCCCTGTGCTGTTTTCTATTTTGAGAAATCTACCTTGTCTTGCTTGGTGCTTTTCTGTGCTTTCTCAGTTTGGTAGTTCATCTAGTTGAAAGAAGTTCATAATTAGCATTGTTTAAATCGGCAAATAATTTATTTAAGATCCATTCACCCCCCCTCTGGATCTAATAGCATTAACACTATCTCCACGGGCACTGCTAGACGCCTGGGTTAGACGCCCGTGGATCACCCCGCACCTTACAGAGTATCTTGGGTGGATTCTACTTCCATCCCGATCAGACTGAAATGTCTGGTGCCACTGTAGTTCCAGGCTTACCACGATGAGATATGGTGTGACGTGTTGCCTATGGAGGTGGGTAGCATTATCCTCGGAAGGCTTTGGCTTTTTGATCGGGCTGTCACCCTTCAAGGTCGGTCGAACACCTACACATTCGACCACGGGGGCCATAGGATTACCTTCCACCCTGCCCAGCTGAAGGATCCTTCTATCCGAGGACCATCCGGCCCCAACACTTCGACCCCTCCTAGTCAGGGAACGGTCGGTCCTCCCACCTCATCCTCAGTGCCGGCTACTAGCACTTCGACTGCTCCCACTACAGGAGACCTCCCACCCCGAAGGTTGATGATGATTAGTCCCCAAGAGATGAGAAAGAGTTTGTCAGTGGTAGTCTTGTCCTTGCTGTTGTTGTTTGTGAGGTGAGCGATGTAGCCCCAGGATTTGAGGATGAGCACCCCCTGAATTGGCTGCGATTCTGTGCGAGTTTTCAGATGTCTTCTTGGAGGACCTCCCTAGAGGCCTTCCGCCTATGCGCAATATCCAGCACGAAATAGACCTTGTCTCAGGTTCATCTTTGCCCAACCTTCCCCACTACCGGATGAGTCCCATGGACCATGCCGAGCTTTAGAGGCAGGTCGAGGAGTTGATGAGTCGGGGATCTCTCAGGGACAGCAAGAGCCCTTGCACTGTTACCGCATTATTGGCCCCGAAGAAGATGGCACATGGAGGATGTGCGTTGATAGCCGTGCGATCAACAAGATCACGGTGAAGTATCGTTTTCTCATTCCCCGATTAGATGATCTACTAGACATGATGTCGGGAGCCACTATCTTTTCAAAGATAGACCTTCGTAGTGGCTATCACCAGGTGCGGATAAGTCATGGGGATGAATGGAAGACGGCATTCAAGACTAAGGATGGTCTTTATGAGTGGTTGGTTATGCCCTTTGAGCTTTCCAACGCCCCTAGCACCTTCATGCGATTGATGACCCAGGTGTTGCGCCCTATGATAGGGGTCTTCTTGGTCGTCTACTTTGATGACATTCTTATCTATAGCCGCACTAGGGCGGACATCTTAGACCACCTTAGACCGGTCTGTGTTATATTGAGGTGAGAGAGCTTATTCACCAACCCGAAGAAATGTGCTTTCATGACCGATCAGATTACCTTCCTAGGTTTATTGTGTCTAGGATGCAGTCTCCGCTGATCTGGAGAAGATTAGGGCCATCAGGGAGTGGCCCGAGCCCCACACACTCCACGATGTCCGGAGTTTTCATGGCTTAGCGACGTTCTACCGTCGCTTCATTCGCGGCTTCAGTTCTATCACTGCCCCAATCACAGATTGCATTAAGAAAGGGGCGTTTGTATGGACTGAGGCTGTAGCCACTGCATTTTAGGACATCAAGGAGCATATGACCCAAGCACATGTCCTTGCATTACCTGATTTTACTAAGGTGTTTGAGGTCACATGTGACTCTTCTAGAGTGGGTATTGGAGGAGTGTTAAGCCAAGAGTCCCACCCCATCGCATTCTTTAGCGAGAAGCTGAATGATGCCAAACTACGTTATTCCACATATGATAAAGAATTTTACGCAGTCGTCCAGACATTGAGGTATTGAGGCACTATCTTTTGCACCAGGAGTTTGTCCTCTTCTCTGATCATGGGGCCTTACGATTCCTCTATACCCAGAAGAAGCTGAATGATCGCCATAGCCGTTGGGTGGAGTATCTCTAGGAGTATACTTTTGTGCTTAGGCACAAAGCGGGGGCTGAGAACAAGGTAGCCGATATGTTGAGTCGGCGGATGGTGATGTTGACCACCATGAGTGTTGAGGTGGTAGGCTTAGAGAGGCTGAAGGATGCCTATGTTGATTGCCCGGACTTTGGTCCGATCTATGTCGTCCTTCAAGTAGGTCCCTCGCGTGACTATAGCGAGTTTGTGCTTCAGGAGGGTCACCTATTCCGGGGTGACAAGTTGTGCATCCCACAGACTTCGTTCGTGACTTTCTTACGTGGGAGATGCACGTGGGAGGTCTTGCTGGCCACTTCGGCCGGAACAAGACCATAGAGGTGGTTGAGCATAGATTCTATTGGCCTAGCCTGAAGAGGGATGTTGCTCGTATCGTGGCCCAATGCCGCACTTGCGCTATGGACAAACAGAGTAAGCAGATTACTGGCCTCTATACTCCCCTTCCCGTCTCAGATAATCATGCACTATTAGCATGGACTTTGTGTTGGGATTGCCCCGTACCATCCGAAAGCATGACTCTATCTTTGTGGTCGTAGAAAGGTTCTCCAAGATGGCCTTATTTATTCCTTACCCCAAGACTTCTAATGCCTCTAGAGTTGCCGTCTATTCTTTTCTCATTGTGTCTCCTGGTTTGGCCTCCCTCGTACGATAGTGTCAGACAGGGATGTGCGATTCACTAGCTATTTTTGGAAAACCCTATGGCACATGATGGGCACCCAGCTAAATTTTCCACTGCATATCACCCCCATACCGATGGTCAAACTGAGGTAGTTAACACGAGTTTGGGGATCTTCTTAGGTGTCTAGTCCATGATCGTGCCAGGGATTGGGACTTAGTCCTACCATTAGCAGAGTTCGCTTACAATGACTCAGTCAATAGTCTACAGGCATGAGCCCCTTTGAGATTGTTACTGGCCGTAGACCTAGGAAGCCCATAGACCTGGTCCTATCTCCCATCCAGTCCCGTGTGTCTGAGTCAGCAGAGTCCTTCGCTGATCATATTAGGTAGTTGCATGAGCATGTATGTCGTCATATTGAGACCAGCAATGCAAGGTACAAAGAGTTGGCTGATGCTCACAGGCACCATCGTGAGTTCTAGGAGGGCGAGTATGTCATGATCAGGGTCAGGCCTGAACGATTTCCCTCAGGAACCATGAAGAAGTTGCAAGCTCGCGGTGCCGGTCCTTTCTGAATAGTGAAGCGAGTTGGGTCTAATGCATATATTGTAGACTTGCCAGAGAACTATGAGATCAACTTCACTTTCTACGTCTCGGCTCTAGTCGCTTATAGGGACCCGGCGGTGATACCCAGTGAGCCATTTGAGCCGTCTCCACCCCTTGTGAGTGACACAACCCCAGAGCGTCCACCTCTAGCCTTGTTACCTCATCGGCATGAGCAGATAGAGCATATACTGGATGAGCAGGTAACGACTACTCGGGGTGGGGTGTACCAGCACTACTTGGTGCGATGGAGGGGACGGCCCGCGTTCGATGACACTTGGATCACCCGGGAATAGTTACAGAGGATAGATCCAGATCTACTGGATCGATACCAGAGCGACCCGGACCGCTACTCGACGGGGTCAAGCTTCTCCCACCCGAGGAGAATTGGTGTGGACACCAGAGCTAGAGATCGGCTTGACTCAGCAAGCCGCCGGTATTGGACACGCTGCACGACTCGGGCGACGTCAACATCCTTGTGGTTGGGGGACAGTCTGGAGTCTCCACTTGAGTTTTGATATTTTTTAGTATGTATTTGGAATGTATTTGATGTGTATTTATATATTTGTGTGTATTTGTATTTTTGTGTGTATTTATATTTTTGGGTTTAATGTGGGTCAATGGGAGAATATTGACCCAAGTTGCCTTTGTTGACTAGGAGAGAGGGGCACCCCCTATTTTGTCCCCATATGGTGATTTTAATATTCCCATCGCCATTATGCCATTTTCTCTCCCCTTGACCAAGGGTATCTAGGGTCTTTTGTCCTAGGTCTAGGGTTTAATATATAATGTGTCTTGTATTATTTTGAAGGGAGAGAATATATGATATTGATGCAAGAATTGGCCAAGGGCGCCCTCCCCTCTCTCTCTTGTTCTTCCTTCTTCCTCCTTGCAGTAGCAGATCAAGGGTGTGATGCCCTTTCTTTGGGAGTGATTCCAACTTCTACCTCCTCCCCTGGATGTGACTTCCAGCCACCGCCGCCGCCACATCCATTCGTGCTGCCATCGAGCCTCCACGGGCCTTTCTCCGGCTTGCTGTCCAGATCTGCGACCTACATAACAGAAGGTGAAAGAGAGCTTTGATCTCTAGATCCTACCGTCTGATCAAGCTGAGATTTTGATAGTTTGTTCCCTAGTCCTCCCCTACTCCCAGTTTAATTTTGACGCCGATCAGCTTCCGTTTGAGTCCCTTCCCACTGCCGTCTTTCCACCCCTCACAGTCTACCTGCGTGCTGATCTGCGAGACACTAGTCTGAAGATTCATTTTTCCCACCCCCCAAACCACCTCAGATCACCACCAAATTTCGTGTACGAGATCCTCACTTCCCCCCCTATCACCCATAAAATCCCCAAGATCTAGATCTACCAATTTCCCTTCGGTCAGACCCCATCTACAGGTAGACCCCTATCTATCCTGTCTGTTCTGTAATCCGAGCCAGCAAGAACACAATTTTGCAGAGTTTTTCATTCCAAATCCGACCGCTGGATGGATGTGAATTTCACATATGTTGTAGCTCTCTGAGTCTACTTTGCAACGGCGTTGGTTTCGCTCAGATCCACTTTCGATCTGAGCTCAGAATGCATTTTCGTCAGATCGCGCAGATCTGTCCCGTGATAGCCCAGCAAGCGCAGTCCCCGTTTATGTCTTCTAGAAATACTCCGGCTCAGATCCAGCGACCGCCACTTCCGGGGATCGACCACGGAGGCCCCGCCATCGTCCCAACCGATCGCTGCCATCAGAAGATCTCCGAAGATCCCCGTTCCATTGGTCGCCATCGCTTGCTGTCCTGCCGACATGATTCCGCTAATCCGGACCAGCAGCCCGCATCCGCCCCGAGAACCCCACCGACATGCTGTCCATTAACCCGAGATCAGTGCTCCCGGGTCCATTGTGTAGCCTATTACCTTCCTGTGTGGAGTGGGCCGTAGATTTAATTCTGTAATTATTGATTATTCACTGCACCGGGAGTTACGGGTCTTGGCCGGGACGTCTTCCCCACGCCCCGAGCGTTGAGGTATGCACACCACCCTCCTTGTTGCATTGCTTATTTCGTATACATTCTTTATGCGGCTGCTTGTGAGCATGTTAGGTTCCTAACTCGACCTAGTTTAGTCACTGCTGCAAGAGTGAGTGTGTGACCCGTCCTGTGACTCGATCCGAGCATGAGTGAGAGTATTGACCACCCTGAGACTTAGTGCCCGTTTCTCAACCGTGCAGATCGACCCGTTTCCCTCGCTTGGGACGATCGTGAGCTAGTACTTCTTGTTGGGGCATGTTTGCCTCTTCTGGAACTCTTTAGGTGCCGAGTTGATCGTGTCGTCGCTGGTCGCATCGTCCTTTTAGTCGCGTCGTCTCCTAGAGTCCCAGGTTTGCATCAAATTGGTCTCGAGCTCAACTCATCCCGCATCATTCCAGAAGCCATTGCACGTGTCCTTGAAGTGCATGTCAATGATTGGAACAAAAGTCCACATGATTACTTAAATTGCTCACGGGTCTGTATGGCACAACCAAAGTCAGTCAACTAACTTGCAGTTCAGTCGACTGATTTTCCAATGTCAGCTGACTTCTGTTGGCATTGCTTGCAATTGCTGTTGGCCTTGTTGTTGCTTGTTGCTCTAGAGGGTCTGCTGACTTCTGCTATTTTGATGCTATAGGTTTCCTTGAGCAGTTGCTGCTTGCTGAAGTCTATTGCGAACTGATGCTCTGGCTGCTCGAAACTGCATTTGATGCTACTGGAGTATGATGCTTCTATTGCTGTTGTTATTGCTGAAGTCTGTTGACTCACCAAAAAATCAGTCGACTGAATATTCATATATGTCGACTTCTTAGAAAGTCAGTCGACTGTTGTTTGACTCGGTCGACTAAATTTGCAATTTTCTATCGACCGACTGGCTAGCCCATGCATCATGTGTTTTGCCCTCTGCTTGCACTTTCGCCATCATCTTTTGATCCACAGCCCTTGAATGTCTTCATTCCTTGGTTGGCTTAAACTTTTTGGTCCATGTCCTTGCCATGCTTAGTCCTCCATTTTTTTAGAGCACTTTTGCTTTCTTGTTTATGTAAGCTGGGTGGCCTTGCAGCTGTCTTGCCTTGCTACTGGCTTGCCTTCGATTGTGTCTGTCGACTCCGTGGCATATTGGTCGACTGATGTTTCATATCAGTGGACTTTAGAGTTCTTGAAAGTCAGACACTTAGCTCATTTGTCAGAACATTTCATCCATTCTAACCTTGACTTGTTTATCTAAATTGCATTCACAAGTGTTGACAAGTTTTTTCTTTCCCTCCCTTCCCTTTAACTCAAAAGAAGTGACTATGAAGAATGAGGGATGGGCTAGAAGGGGAAGAAGGCAACCAATGAACTACTCATACACAAAAGCATGCCGTGATCACCACCAAGATACATAGCACAATAGTAGAGTACCACATACCTTGGAAAGGGGAGAAAAGAATGAAGACACTCGCCAAGGACGCAGCGCTGGAACAAGTTGAACACGACCCTCTGGAGACTGCCCAAGTACGTAAACGACTGCACGACAGACCGTGTACAGCGCTGAAGAGGAACGCGGGATGAATGGTCGGTTGGAGCCTAGACGGTCTGAGGTCGACCGTGAATAGGAGATGGACGGTCTGAGGAAGACCGCTCACAACTGAAGACGGACGAAGACAAACCGCGTAAAGCCGCCAGATCCTGAGCCAAGGGACTTGATCCTCCACCCCTTCAGGCCGGCCAGAGGGGATGGGCCTCGTGCTAAAGCTTCTGTTGACCTGCAAAACACAGCAAACGACCAAAAACACAACCCAAATTAGCCTTGTTAAGTGTAGTATCCATGAGGATGAATGGAAAACTAAGCACATGATGGAATGGGGGATACCTGGGGGTTAGTTTTTAACCCCTATGGGGCATGAAAAGCGATAGGAAGGGTGAGAGAATGAGGATGCCAGTGAAAAACGTGAGGAAAAAGTGAAGGAAATGCACATGCAACGATGAACTAAATGATCAAACACCTAGACCAAAACACAAAAGAAACTACTACTCCCTGAATCGAAGGCTCAAATGGATGTAGAGAGCCTTCCTCCCTGGCTGAGATCCACTCAATACTCCGGTAGCACTTCGACGCAAGCGCTGGATCTCCCCCTTTTCCAACTTGGACCAAGGTAGACCCCTGAAAGTCCACTCGAAATTGAGGGGTTTCCAGTGATAATTAGGGCGAGATTCTTAAGGACAAATCAAAGATAATACTCCCAGCTTTCACTAGGATCAAACGGTACCCAATTTGGTTGAGAACCCGCGGAGAAAATCAAGGACGAAGGAGCTCATTCGACCACAGACGGAGAGAGAAAAAAAACCAACCAGCCAAAGGATCTCGGCCATATAAGCGGTCGATCGATGTACCGCCCACGACAATACACGGTCCATTGCTAGACTGCCTATAGGTGTTGGTGGTAAATAGAAAATAAGATAAATAAGCCATTTATCCTAGAGAACTGACCGATGGGTTCGGCGTAGGACTCTCAGGATAAAAACGGTCCACTTCTAGACTGCTCCAAAAGCCACACGGCCAATGGTCAGACCGCATACCCGTGTCGGTGATAAATAAATAAACACAAGATTAATAGATAATTATCTAAAAAATATAACCCATTTAGGACTCTGGAAAATAAACGGTCCATTGGTGAACCGCCTGAAAAGTACATGCGGTCTAATGTAAGACCGCTTAATAAAATGAAGGTCGACGTCAAAAAGGTGAGGTCGACGCTAGTGCAGAGTAAGGTCGACGCTAGTTCCATAAAACTGTCTTCCAATAGACTGCCCAACTCGAATAAATGGCCTAGCAACAGACCGTTTATTAGGTTGCTAGCGAAAAATTAGAGAATAACCAGTTAAATCAGAGATAAATCTGAGCGATATAAACGGTCTTAAAAAGGACCGCATAAAGTGCTAAACGGTCTATCACTAGAATGCCTTTATGCTGGGCGGTGGAAATTAATAAAATGGGATAAAAAGGCCTACTTACCCCAAAGACCAAATGAAATCAAGGTCCATTAAGCCCGAATTCGAGAGTAAACCTGGCCAGGGAGGAAGTATCTATAAAATAACCTCAAAGACATGCCTGAAAAATGGCCCAATGAGTAATGGATAACTTGAGGCATCAAAAATAGAGGTAAGAAGAAAGACTCACACAGACAAATATCTCTAGTTCGGAAAATAAACACAAATGAACAAATCATGCTAAACCCAAAATAGAGAACATGAAACACACCCCAAAGAACAAATAAAAGATGTAGAAATGATTCCCCTTTATCTTCAATGGCCGAAAGACGATGTTCTTTGATGGTCGGGTCGGAGAGAAGCCGGATGTAGACGATTCTTGCGTCCCCTTGATCCTCTCGTCGATACACTCCTTTTCTTCTTCTTCCACGAGCTCCAAATCTTCACCGATGTAGATGATATCTGATAGGGTGCAAGACCCGGATTCTGAGGGGGGGTGAATGAATCTCTCTTAAAAATTGCCCAAATAAAAACTATAACTAGACACGGATGCAGAATTAAAACTAGTTAAGCTATACAAGATAAGGAGGACAATGATTCTCTCGATCAAACAGTTGAGCTGCAAGAGTGTAGACTCCTAAGCAAACCTACGCTATTGACTGAACCCAATCAAACAAACAAATGCAACTTAGACGCTCAGATGACTTGAGTGAATTTGACACTCTCTAGTAACAATGATCAAGAATTCAAAATGACTCTCTCAGATCCAATATCAAATGAACAATATGAAAAACAAATTCCTTGCTAGATAGATGATTCAGATCGAGCCTAAGCATACATCTAGCGGATCAGAATAGACACTCAAACCACGATGGACAAGAAGGTTTTTAGGTGGTTCGATCCTCCAGACCTACGTCCACCCCACACTCAACCCGAGTGTGGATTCCTGCTGACTCACAGCTTGAACGGCTGGGCATCACAGCTTGCCTACATCAGCTGGGCCTCACAGCTTGCCATCCGTTGATCATCACAGCTTGCTATCCCGCTGAGCATCACAGCTTGCTCTGCTGACTGACAACTTGATACAAAGATAAAAAGAAAACAAAGGATCGAGAATCACAGCAACGAAAAGCTAAAAGACTTTGCAAATCAAACGTGGCTCTCGCAGGAGCTCCCTGGCCTGGATTTGATCCAAGGTCCAGTACAAACTGTTCTTCAATAATGGCTTCAATTTTTCTTTGGGCTCTCTCTCTCTCTCTCTCTTTCTTTCTCTTCTTCTTCCTTCTACTTCTCTTCCTTCTCTGCTGCTCTTTCTTTTCTTCCCTGGATCTCACAAACTCTCTTTTTCTTCTGCTCAACTCTTTTCTTCACCTCTAGCTTTCTCTCTGGCGGCACTCCTTCTTCTTTTTCTATTCGCTTCTATCTTGAAGAACAAGATAGCCTTATATATATAGCAGAGCCTCCTTATGGATGAGGAAGAAACACCCTAGTGAAGTCCCATTGGTCCACGCGGCAGGAACGAGAATGTTCCTCTGTTCATAGTCCTTGGATCATGTGCCCACTCATTAGCTGCCTGGGATCACGTGCTAGCCTCCAGCCTTCTGGGAACACGTCCCTGCTTCAGTTCTCGCTCACGTGCTTAGAGGGTTGCAGCTAACATTAAGGTGTTTGCTGAAATGCATGATGCTCAGACCTACCTCTGCTGCTGCTGCTAATGACTTCATGCAGCCCCAGCTGGCTTGAAAAGCTTTGACCATTTGGACTTCTTTGCCAGATGATGGTTTGTGTACGTAGCATCTTCAACTGCTCAGACATCGTTGCCAAAGGTTGTTCGCCTGCATGGACCTTAGATCCCCATTTGCATCGATCTTGCAGTGTTGCACAGACCTTGCTTCACACGAGCTGCTATATGCACTGACTTGGACCTCACACAGATCTTGTGCGTGTGAAGCTTGCACCGACTTTATCATTGCAACAACCTGAGTATGTGACAACACCTGCTAACACGGACCTTGTATGCTTTATCAACAGAAACGTGCATCAACCGTGTGCCTTTGAAGCGAAACATTGCACCGGCCTAGCTAGTGCTGGCGAAGGAATTGCACGGACCGGCTTACGCGAGGAAGGCTTTACACTGACTGTTGCAGCATACTGCACCGACTGATACATCATATTGCACGACTTGCATATGTTTGAGGAAGGCATTGCACTGACTTCTTACAGTGTATTGCACCGACCTCAGTTACTATGCTGAGAAAAGCTGCTTCGAGCTTGGTCTTGTGAATAGTGACATGCTCAGACTTTGCCTATGTGTTGGAGGCAAAGACATGCACTGACCATAGTGTTTAGCACAGACCTCGTATGAGACATGCACAGACTTTGGTAGCATGTGAGTAAACGTGCACAGGCCAACATGGTCCATGAGGAAGATGTGCATCGACTATATAGCAACACACGGCAAGGGTGCACTAACTTAAATGCTCGCAGCAACATGAGTTGCACAGACTATGAAGTATTGTGGCTACCACGTGCATAGACTTATGTGCGAGAAGGCAAATGTGCACGGACATAAATGATGCATGGACCTAAATGTTGCACGGACCTTGTATGGCACAAGGCAAACATGCACAGACAATGTATGAGACATGCACCGATCCTTGCGTCGAAATGCACCGACCTTAGTTAGCCTAAAGCTGAACTCGCATCGGTTGGAATAGTGAATTGCACAGACTTAATATGCACGGAAGAGAACATGCATGGACCCGTCTTGGTTATGCAGTGACCTCAATAGCGTTGCTACAGGATATGCACAGACTTGGATAGTTTAGAGCTGAAAGGTGCACCGATGTTAGATATGCAGAGTGGCCTAAATGCATAGACTTTCTACTAGATGAATAGTGACATGCACCGACTCTAGATATGCGATGCAAAGACTTGCACCGACCTCCCTTGCAAGCGTGCAGCAAACCATATGCACCGACTTGTGCTCGCTTGCAGCAAAGGCCGCACCGACCCTATACGCGTTAGCTAAAAGAACGTGCATGTAGCTAAACCCTGCACAGGCTTGCTCGCAGTAAGAGTTGCACAGACCTTCCATGCAGCTTGCACTGACTTATATGCAAAATGCTTACATATGCACCGACCTGAACAGTGAAGTGCATGGACTTCAGCAAAGGATGCAGCTTTGATCATGTGAAAACATGCATCGACTATATGAATGCATTGAGCTAATCCCCATGAACAGTGATGTGCACCGAGTTGAGCAGTGTATGCATATGATGAAATGCACGGACTTCACAGACCTTAGACGTAGACATGCTAGGCTATGTGAGACGCAAGATAAGACGCAGGATATGCACAGACTTCACAGACCTACATTGCACCGACCTTGAGAATGCCTTAGGCATATACATGCATGGACTCGTCTAGCACAGATACAAGACCTGCACCAACCTGGTATGCACGATGCAAGAGACTTGCACAGACATTGTGTGCGAGACGACAGCCTGCACTGTCTTATGTATGCGAGTGACACCTGAACTAGCACCGACCTTGCTATATGCGAGACGCAAAACATGCACCGACTTCTAATGCAGACCTTGCATGAAGACAAAACAAAAACATGCACCGGACTTATATGATGGAAATGTGTATGCATGCAACCTAATATGCAGCGATCTGAAATGTGCATGGACTTCATGTGCAATGGACAGAGATAAGCGTGGACCTCATAAACCACTTAATACAACATCAACACACATAACACTAACTGCAGTATCAAAACATATGAATGCAGTAAGCACACTCAACACATATGAACTAAGTGTGCATAATAACACTAACTGCAGTATCAAAACATATGAATGCAGTAAGCACACTCAACACATATGAACTAAGTGTGCATATGCACCGACGTTAATTACATGAAATGCTGATAGCACCGACCTCAATGGTTCATAGACCAGTAATGTGCATAGACCTTGTGTATGCATAAACAGTAATCTATTTGATGAAATGACTAAATGCTTAAACAGATGCACAATGAACAACTAGCATGTACCTTATGTGCATATGACTTAACAACCTAAGAGAAAATGCATATATCATGCAAATGAATATCATGACAACATTAATGCACACAAATCAATGCACATCAATCAATTTTCATTAATGCACAGTGCAATGACTAGATGTATCATCATTTAATCTTTCATGCAAACACATGGTGACTTATAGTGTTTGCTATCATCAAAACCACAGGGGCACAACAATCTCCCTCTTTTTGATGATGGCAATACTATGAGTCATAAGGATAATGCAAGATAGCAAGATGCAGACTCATGTCAAACTATTCTCCCCCTTTGACTTCATCAAAAAGAAAATATTTTTATACGAGAAACACAAACATGCATGATATGATCTATGAGTTCTAGAGGCACTCAAGCAGAACTATCAATTGGAGCGCACCTAGGCATTCATCTAACGAAAAAAAGATAAGCAATCAAACCATAGTAGATAAGAAATTTTTAGGTGGTTTGGTCCCCCAGACCTACATCCACCCCACACTCAAACCTGAGTGTGGATTATTGCTGCCTAACAGCTTGAATCCGCTGGGCCTCACAGCTTGCCAACTGCTGCGCAACATAGCTTGCGTTTGTTGGGCCTCACAGCTTGCCGACCGCTGATACACAACTTAGAACAAGAGTTTAAAGGAAAATAAGAAATGAAAACTACAGCACCAGAAAGCTGTAAATGAAACTCAACAATGTAGCTCACTCAGGAGCAATGTGGCATGGATCTGATCCAGAGGCCACACACAATTCTTGTCGGGTATCCTTCGATCAGGATCCCTCTTCTTTTTCTTCCTTCTTTACTCTTGCTGCTGCACCTTCTCTTCTCTAACTCTCAATCCTCTTACGATACTCTGTTTGTCTTCTTTTCTCTCTCAGATCCCTATTTCTTTCTTCGACAGAGTTGGCTCTCTCTTCACACTACTCCACTGCTCCCTGATTCTCTTCTTTTCTTTTTCTCCATCTCTAGTCTCTCTCAAGATATTCTCTGGGCGCCTATGGTCTCTTCTCAGATTTCTTCTTCTCTTCTGCTTTCTCAGATTGCTTCTATTCTCTCTCTCTTAAGCTTCCTTGCTCTATCTACCTTCTCTTTTTTTTCTATGTCTTCCATCGATCTGGCCTCTATATATATATGCTCGCGGGAGACCGACGCGTGGGAAACACGTTCCCGCCCAAAATTGGCGCTCCGCTGGAGGTCCACGTGTTAGAAGGAGATGAGTTACTTTCCTCGTGGCATAATCTCCAGTCCTTACTTCACTTTGGATCACGTGCCTATTGGTAAAAGTCTTGAATCACGTGACTCCATTAAGTGTAAAGCTCCCTGCTCGAACCTAGGTTCTTTAGTTGACTTAACCCTATCAAGAAGGAATAAGACCTTATAGTCATAGCATCAGAGAGAGAATATATGCTTAATCAATATTCAGAAACCTTAATTGATCAGATCAAGCCTAGTACGTGTGCACAGACCTTACCTAATGCGTGTGCACAGACCTTGCCATATGCATGTGCTCAGACTTGATATCACTGCAAGTGTCAACACTCCTAGTATGCATAGATCTTCCTATGTGTATGCACAGACTTGAACAAGCACAATACAAATGTGCACAGACTTGAACACTGGACATGCACAGACCTTTATACATTGAAACCAAGTGTGCACAGACCTAAACCAAATGTGCACAGACCTTGATCTTCCATATGCATGAATATGCACTGACCTTACATGCACTAGCTAAAAAGGTGCATCAACCTTAATGCAGTATTCTAAACATGCACCGACCTATATGAGCAAGCAATAGGAACGTGCATCGACTTTGTATGCTATATGAGTGAATGTGCACTGACCTTATGCTCAGACATACAAGGCAAATATGCACCAACCTTGTATAGACACAAGGCGAGTGTGCACCGACCTTTATGCATGAAACCTAATTGTGCATGGACCTTATCTGAGTCTAACAACGTATGTGATGACCTTGGCAATGTAGTATAGAGAAATGTTGCGCCGACCTCCTAAGTGAGCATGCAATTGTGCACCGACCTGGCAAGCAAATTTGCTTGGGCTTTATATGCATGCAGCAGAAGATGCACCGACCTTATGTGCATTGAGCTGATATGTGCACCGACTTCATATGGCATGAAGCAAAAGATGCACCGACCTAGTTTCTGCCAAGAAGATGTGCACCGACGTTCTATGCTGAACAAAAAAATGTGCACCGACCTTCTGACGAAGAAACAAGAAGGTGCACCGACCTCATATGTAGTCTGGAAAACATGCATCGACCTTAGACAGTTAAACACAAACATGCACCGACCTATATGCTGGTGACACAGACATGCACCGACCTTATGTAGTGCTACAATAAATGTGCACAGACCTGAGCTAAGTAACATATGGAACATGCATTGATCTTATATGACTAAGCTAAAAATGAGCATTGACCTTACCTGATAAGGCAAATGATATATGCACTGACCTTCATATGTGCGCATAACAAAGTGTGCACTGACTTTGTTTGTGCAGACTATCATGATGTGCATCGACTTGAACTCTGAGCTAGTGAGAGATGCACCGACTTTGACTCAGTGCTGGCTCGATGTGCACTGCCCTTCAATGCAGATACACAGACCTTGTGTGAAGGTGCTCGGACCTTCAGCTGTATATGTACTGACTTGAGTGAAGGTGCTCGGACTATTATGCAGTGAAAATGTCCATGTGCACCGACTCGACTGAGCAGAGCAATACATATGCACCGACCTTCATGTATGTAGCATATGTAATGATATTAATAATGCATTAATCATGCACATACAAACACATATGACACAAGACACATGTGTGTAGCAGTTATTCCATGTAACTCATATATGACAGCAATACAAACGCTTATGACATCATACATATGAGTCATAATGTTTGTCATCATCAAAACAAAAGATTCTAACACTTACCTCTGCTACGCGCGATCCAAAATTAGGGTTCGCACAGGTTGAACCTGAGACCTATTTATAGAGAAAGGTCTAGGGTTGAGGGATTTGATTGAATTAGAGTCCTTATTTGGAGTAGATTTGACCCCTAAGAGTCCTGGATAGGTTTTTCTCTCGAGAACATCGATCCATGGCCGAATCATGGATAAAAATCTAAGTTTTCCATGTTTTACTACACTTCAGTTCCGTAAGAATATCGCGGTCATCAAGAGAACCGCGATCTTCAGGAACGTGGCGGGTCGCACGACCACGACCAGGACCTTACTTTGAATTTGAATTTTATTCAAATTTCCCATCCACATATCCCCTATTTATATAATTAAAGTAGGGAATTTATCCTAATACGTCTCTAGGGTTAGGCTTGGGCCTAAAAGTCTAAAAATTTGGTCTATGGGCTCATTTTAAGTGGGCTTATTTATTTGTTTAATAATTGGACTTTTAGGCTAAAGGCCTTAATCATTAAATAAATCAATTAACCCATTATTCATTAAACGACTCATTTAAGCCTATTAAATGCTTAAATAGTTCTATTTAATTCTAGAAAAATCCTAGAAATTTTCGGGGTGCTACACCCTCCCCCACTTAAAAAGAATTTGGTCCCCAAATTCATCGCATGGGATTTTGGGAGAGTGCATTTTACTTATAGTTAAACAACTCCAGTTATTAAATAAAGAAAAGCTAGATGTGAATGGGTTAGGACGATACCTCCAACTACGTTACTGCCCCTTGTAGGTTCATCACCCATAATAGCATTGAGACGGCCTTGTCGCCTATGTTCTCCATTATGCTTTGAGGGTTGTTCTTTTATGAGAGGACAATTCGGTATCCTGTGCTCTCAGATACCACAATGCAAACATGCCCCGAGGCGCTTCCAGCACTCTTCGGCAGCGTGTCCGAACTTCTCGCAAAATGTGCAAGCCGCCATGACTTACTTTTCTTCTTCCTTAACTCTTTTGTTTTTACCATTACCATTGCCATTCCCTTTCCATTACCATTGCCATTGCGGGACCTCTTCTTGTTGTCACGGGATTCATAGTCTTCCGTGATGCTAAACTTCTCTTCTTCTTCTCTCCTTCCTCTCTTATCATGCTTCCGGCTAGTTTCTTCTCCTTTGCCCTTGAATTTCTCAACCTTTTCCAAGGTTCTTTCACATAGGTGGGCTCGATGGACCATCTACGTATAGGTCGGATATTTTGGGGGCCGAGTTGTTTGACAAAGATGGGCCTCAGTCCGTCCATAAAGCGATTAGCTTTGAGGAGTTCCGTAGCCACAAGGTGTGGAGCATAAGCTGCCAGGCAAGAAAATTGTAGCTCAAATTCCGCTACGGACATCATCCCTTGCCGAAGGGAGGCAAATTCAGCAACCTTCCTCTCACAGACGTGCTCGGAAAAGTACTTCTCTAGGAAGAGCTCGAGGAACTCCTCCCAAGTAAGTGGTGCATTATTAAGATTGGCCGAGGTGGCCTTCCACCATGTTCGGGCGTCCTTGTTCAATTAAAATGTGGCAAGAAGGACCTTCTCTTGGTCCGCACATTGCATAACATTGAATATGCGGTCCATTTCGTCAATCCAGTTCTCTGCCTCATCAGGGTTTGGCGACCCCGAGAACCGCAGAGGGTTCATATTCTGAAAATTGCCATGTAAATCACCGGCGCCTGCCCGCGTGCCAACTTGAGCCACGGTTTGGAGGGCCTGGGTGAGACCCGCTATAGTTTGTTGCATAGTTTCCCAGTTTACACAGTTTGCGGCCATTGTATAAGTAAAGTGCCTGAGAAAATAAAAAATTAGTTATTTCCTTTAGAATTTATGAGGGTCTACCTAGAGATTAGTTTCTAGAAATCTAGCTCATCCTGAGCTCTACCCAAACTCGCATGGGTTTGAAAATTTCCTTCCCTAGTTCATAGGTGTGGGTCCTTAAACCTTGGACTTAACCTACGACTTGACATTTTTCGAAGACTTACTTAAGCCTAGCCTCTGATACCAACTTAACTGTCACGCCGCGAGATATGCAGCGGAATTAAGTCAGGAACGTGAACAGTCGGCAATACGCCTCAAGTTAGCAAGATAATCAGAGCGCTAAACATTCACACATAAGAAGAGTGAACACAATGTAATGTACTCAAAATCAAACTTTATTAAATCATAATAATCAAGGTTTACAACGACACTTGACTTACTCTCTATACTCTAAACTCAAGAAAATGGAAAATTACATAACATGATTAACTTCACCGCTTATTACAGTGAAGGCACTAAGATTACAATATGACTCATGTCTAACTAAATGGACTCATAACTAAGGCTTCCCTCGTGCATCATTCACTCTCGGATCTGCCACTTGAATAGTCCAAATCCGATCTACTTGAGTTTCCTGAAAAGATTGGAAAAGTAGGGAATGAGAGCACTTGTCCAATAGGTATCATCGTATCAACATGATGACATAATTTAAGTAATTAACATTTTTGCTCTAGAGGGTAAGATAATGAAAATCCAATAAAACACGTAGTAAAAACCAAAGTAATGTTCATCATACCCCATGATTTACAGTATGTTTCCGACCATCCACCGAGGGGGCTAGCGTGGAGCCCTTGGACACCGTCCGTGCCCCCCCTTGCATCTTCAAGTTATAAATCAAGCTACTTCCATGAAAAATATAAATGTAGGCTAATAATGTAATGTTCAAACAATAGTTCATGACGACAATATCAGGTAAGAATACACCAATTATGAACATGTGAGTTCAAGGATGAATTATTGACAAGGTCATGCTACGGGAGGAATCCGACAGCATAACGGTACATTTCTATAGTTCATATTCATTAATATCTTTATGAAGAAGGTGTTAGGTTCCAGATAATCAGAGGATCATCTAAGAATAGAATAAATTCAACCCTTGGGTCAGACCTCGGGTTGGACAAAGGTTACATAACGTGGTTATCTTGAGGGCCGTAATAGTTCATTAATGCAGTATACAAGAAGGCCGTGATATTTATTATGCGGTCTATAGTAGGGCTGCGATCATTAATTAATGTGGTCTAGTAGACGTACGCGTTAAGACAGAGTCGACGCAGAAAGAAGGTCAGGTCGACACAAGTAGAAGGATGTGGCTGAACAAGAACGCGGTCACCAAAACCACCGCGATAATTCATTAACGCGACGAAGTTTAGGCCGCGATCATGCCAGTTCACAGAAACATAGAAAAAACACGAAGTGCTCTCTAGACTTTTTAGCTTTTTAGGATACAACTAGCTTGGCGTCCTAGTGGGAATCTCAGGCTCGCATAGACTTACGGAGGCCTTGAAACAAGATCACCTAGTCTGGCAGAAGGAATATCTAACGGAGAGGCTTTCAAGTCCATGAAGTTTTCCTATCACATGCAATGTGAACTAATAGCAATGTAACGGAATACGCGCTATATGTGAACTTAATAAAATAGAATAGAGATGAGAAAGGAGCGCATGAATCTCATGTAATCAATTGAAAACTCATTTATATACAAATTATATGATGGTTTGGTATGAAATTAATATATAATGAAATTAAGCTTTAAACACATGCTAACCCTAAATATGAAGTCATGACATGATCCTGAAGTGCAATTAACAAGATAACGCATGATTAATAGCATATATATAGTAGAAAATAACCAAAGTCTAATATAATTAACAGAACAATATCACGGTTGCTAAAACCAGTGCCTTCTTACAATAACGCAGCATATGGGACATCCGCGATATAAAGAATGCGGCTCATGTGTCAACCGCTATCATCCTGCGGTGTGACAGAGACAATATTGGCCTTGCAGGGCAACTTCCTAAGGCATATTAAGGTGGAACTAATAGAAAAACTAGCATGGAAAGCATGCTATCATGGGAATAAGGCATGGGAGCATGTGTAATAATCAAAAATTTATTATCTTTTAATTAAGGTCTCATGGACAGCATGCAATAAAAATCCTATTACGCAGTCATGGAAAAACATGAAATATTATGTATACAATGCATGAAATCAGGAGATAGGAGAGGGCTTTTGTTCTAACACGGTGTTTAAGCCATATATACATGGGATAAGCTACCTCTGATTTGATCCCTAGACAGAGAATTTGTCACTGGAAGTACGCTCCCGTTCCTACGCGTCCTACGTGGAACCAGTAACTTCCCGACCTTCTAAATCCTTAACATCTCGACCTTAATTCACGAAATTTGGAGGGTGATTAGAAGACATACAGGGGAACAATTTACTCTAAAGGCAGAATATGAAATTACCTCTGCTAAGGTACCAAAACCTCGGGTCTTTGCCGGACGAACACGCTTGTTCCTATGCGTTCTACAGAGAAACAGCCACTTCCAGATCCTCTAACTCCTTAATGGCTTGATCTCATAACACAAAAATTTGAGGAACGTCATAAGACACTTAGGAGAATAAATGACTTTAAAGAATCAATCTCAAATAATGACGTCTTACCTCTGCTACGTGCGATCCAAAACTAAGGTTCGCACAGGTTGAAACTGAGACCTATTTATAGAGAAAGGTCTAAGGTTGAGGGATATGATCGAATTAGAGTCCTTATTTGCAGTAGATTTGACCCCTAAGAGTCCTAGATAGGTTTTACTCTCGAGATAACATCGATCCATGGCCGAATCATAGATACAAATCCAAGTTTTCTGTATTTTACTACACTTCAGTTCCGAAAGAATATCACGGTCATCTAGAGAATCGTGATCTTTGGGAACGTGGCGGGTCGCACGACCGCGACCAGGCCCTTACTTAGAATTTGAATTTTATTCAAATTCCCCTTCTAATTATCCCCTATTTATCTAATTAAAGTAGGGAATTTATCATAATACGTCTCTAGGGTTGGGCTTGGTCCTAAAAGTGTAAAAAGTTGGTCATGGGCTCATTTTAAGTGGGCTTATTTATTTTGTTAATAATTGGGCTTTTAGGCTAAAGGCCTTAATCATTATATAAGTTAATTAACCCATTATTCATTAAATGGTCCATTTAAGCCTATTAAATGCTTAAATAATTCTATTTAATTCTAGAAAAATCCTAGAAATTTCCAGGGTGCTACAAAGATGGGTGAAAACCCATCAAAGTTGCGTCCGATCGGAACCCCCCCCTTTGTGGGTTCAATGGACAAGCATCCTACCCCGAGAGAGCCCTAAGCCAACCTGTCACCCTCGGGACCCCCCGAAAGCCGTAACTTTCATGGTGAACTTCATAGTGGTTAAAGGGAAAATGGCCTATATTGCTATATTCGGCTGAGGAATCATTGGTCGTATAAAAGCTGTGTCACCATCCTACCACCAAAAAATGAAATTCCCCACTAATTTTGGCGTGGGCGAGGTCCGAGATAGCCAGGCAATAGCTAGAAGGTGCTACATGATCTCGGTGGATAATAAACCCCCCAAAGACCTGAGCCAGGGCTCGGTGTCATCGCGAAAAAGAAGGGGGTAGGCAAACCCGGAGGGGAGTTTCTACCAATCTTCCTCAAAGATGATCCGTCCTTCGAGGTCACGATTGGGGTGAATCTGTCACCTAAAGCTCAAGCTCAATATAAGAAATTCCTTTCGGAGTACATTGATATTGTTGCTTGGTCAGACGATGATCTCCCGGGAATTCTTGAGAAACCGTGATGCATTGTCTCAACCACGATCCAACTGTGACACCCATTCAACAGCGTAAAAGGAAACATGCCCCGACAAAATAAGAGATCATAAAGGAGTAGGTCAATAGAGGAAATAAAACTGGGCTATTCCGTCCAGTCTTTTACCCGACCTAGCTGGCCAATGTCGTCTTGGTGCCTAATGTTTCAGGCAAATGACGAATGTGTGTTGACTTCACCGACCTCAACAAGGCCACCCCGAAGGATTGTTATCCTCTACCTATTATCGACCAGCTCATCGACTCCACTTCAGGCAGTGAACTTCTCAACTTCTTCGACGCTTACTCCGACTATCACCAAATCAAGATGCACCCTGAGGACGCTGAGAAAACGGCATTCATCACTTATTCCAGTGTATACTATTACACCCAGATGCCATTCGGGTTGAAGAATGCCAGAGAACCTTATCAGAGGCTAGTCAACCAAATCTTCAAGAGCCAGCTCAACCAAAACGTCAAAGCTTATGTCGATGACATGCTCATCAAGTCACCAAAGGCCGAGGACCATTTCTCCGATGTAACCAAGCCCTTCCAGACCCTCCAAAGGTACAACATGAAATTCAACCCATCAAAGTGCGCCTTCAGAGTCCAATATGGAAAATTCTTGGGATTTTTAGTAACACTACAAGAAAATAGAGATATAAGGGCAATTTATGTAGAGACATTTATTAAAACTACCCCAATATAATCATAATTAGAGACATTTTATATTTAATACTACCCTTAAAATAGTTTATGTATCCTTTTCATGTAAAATCATGTATAGAGGCACTTTACAATTGCCTCTAATTATTATAAAAGAAAAACAAATGTTCATTTAAACTGCCCCAAAAAAATTTCGGCTGCCGCCGCTTCCTCCCGCGTGAACGTAATCACCGCGCCCCCCTCTTATTCTTCTTCTTGTTTCAGTCCTATTGAAGCTCCCATCGCATTCAAGCGCCTGCCCCCACCACACACACTTCACGCCACCGACACGTTCTGCATATTGTTCTTGTTTCTTTCTTTTGTTTTGGGTTCCCCTTTTCTCCACTTTCCTGTCCCCGTGTCCTTCCCTGTCGAGCGCCCGTGAGACCGGCCTGCACCCGTCTCCGCTGGATCACCCGGTGTCAGTCACCGCCCAGCTCTACGCCGCACGCCCGACCGCCGTCCACCCCAGCCACCGTCACCGTCCGCCCGCGGCGGCCCTCTACGGCGCCTGCCGTCGGTCGCCGACGGCCCCTAAGCACTGCCGCCTACTGTCGCAGTGGGCGCACCACGGGGTTCCTCCTACGCGCTGCTGCTTCCGCGAGCTCCGCTGTCCCGCGGCCACGTCGCCGGTCGCTACCGCCGTGGGATCCTGCTGTCGGCCGTTCGCCGCCCTGTGCATCGCCACCCACCACCGCCGCACGAGGCCCTGCTGCCGTTCCTGCACCATTGCAGTATCACCATGCCGGGCGTTCTGCTCCTGCTGCCAGCAGCCAACGGGTCCTTGTATGGCTGCCAACCTACCCCAAGGAAGGATTAGCTACCGCACATGGAAATGGAACAGATGCTGATGGATTTCGTAGTTTGACTAAATGTGTTGAGCTAGATCCTGATCTTGATCTCAAAGAATAGGTACGTTGTTATTCAGCTTTTGAAAATAATATTAATTTTTAGCACTCTTTCGTAGAATGAGAACAATCTTGTCATGACTCTGTCCTTACAAGGCTCCCAAGGGACCCCTTGGGTTGTGTAAAAGGATGAAATCCAACTCAAAAATCAGTGAAGATCGGCCTCTGAACAACCATTTTGTTTGGTTAGTGGTAAAACATGTGAAAATGAAACCAAAAGCCTTTGATAAGTTATTTTTTGGGGCGGGGCAAAAAAGGGAAAATTAGTTACCACATGGGCAAACAACAAGCTGACTGAGTTGGGCTATTACTTGTTTTACATCAATATGAGTGTTGAAAAAGTACTGTAAAATAGAATGAAAATTTCAGCATTTTAATGTTTATTTAACTTAAAATGTGATATTTTCCCACTTGTGCAGTGTTTCTATTTTACCAAAGTAATCCTTGTTATTTCAGTTCTTTCAAAAGTGTGAATGGATTTATTCTGGCTATGGTGCATTATTGTTTGTAGGCTCAATGCATCATTTAGAATCAACGATCTATTTCTGCAAATTTTCATGCCATGGTTTCATATTTAACATAAGCATGCAAATACAGATGAGATGTGAAATAATCAATTTGAGAAAACCTAGTTTCATCTAATAGTAACCTCTCAAACTTTGATTTTTCTGCCTCTGTAGTCATCTGTATGGTCATTTATGTGGTGTTGTAAATCTATAGCTAAATTCTGGACCTGTTGTTTGGTAGATCTGAGGAGCTGGAGACAGCATTGATGGAGATGGTCAAGCAGGACAATAGACGTCTTTTGAGTGCCAAGGTATCTGATTCTTTAGTGGGGTATTTACTGTTAACTCTTATTTTGGAGGGAAAAGATTAGTGTGTTTCCACATAAATCCAACACATGCCTAATAGTAATACATGTTCTCTTGTTTACCCCTCCAAAGCCTAAGGGTATAACTGAAACAATATTGCTTAATATGGGGTGTATATGACAATATGAAGAATATGGGGGTACAGAATAGAATACACAATGTTCTGTAGGTATATATGTAATCATCCCTTTATAAAAAATAAAATCAAATCTTTTTATAAAGGGCAGACCATAAATGAAAAAAATAAATTCATACTGATTTTTCATAATGAGTGACCTTACATCAAATTTTGAATAAGCAATACGATTGACATTTGGACTTTGACATGACACTTAAACATGCATGTTAACATCCCATTCTATGATTTTAAATTGAGCACTTCATTAATTCTTATAAATACTTGTTTGACTGCTAGAGGATCAATAATTTGATTCATATTTTATTTATCTTTTTTATATTTTGGACAAATTTCAATCAACTTTGCTTTACTGCATGCATGATGCATGTATAAGCACGTATGAATATTTCCACATCTATATACCCAATATATCCATATGTCTTGTTTTTAAATCTTTGCCACATCCAACATCCTATGTTGACACTTGATATCCATCTGCATGTTCTACAGATCATCATTAAAATGTGTGAACATGCACACGGGTGGACTTTGGGTTTAGGCTAGTAGCAGCAAAGCTGCTCTTATTTTGATTGTTGGGTGTGTTCAACATTATAATTCTCACAAATTGGCAATGAATCATTCTTCCTGATCCCTGAGTTCATTAATCAATAGGTAGAACAGTTGGAGCAAGAGGTCGGTGAATTGCAGCAAACTCTTTCTGATAAGCAGGAACAAGAACATGCCATGCTTCAGATTCTTTTGATCTGTTTCTACAATGCCTATCTTGACTATGGTCTCTCTCTCTGTTTTACTAGCTTGCTTTTTCAGTGGCTTCTGTTGATAGAATAGATGGACGATCTATAGATGATCTAGAGGGGGGGTGAATAGATCAGTAACCCACTAAAACTTACTATAGCAAAAATAATTACGGAATATAACCAAACTGCTGTAGGACGACCGGGAGGCACTTAATCACAACCAGAATGAACCAAATCGAACAGATCGGTTCTCACGAGATCCTAAACTATCATCTACTGATCGATGAACAGAAATAAAGAACAAATGCAAAACACAATCAATCGCACAGTGGACAATGAAATTTTAAGGTGGTTCGACCTCAAACCCGAGGTCTACGTCCACCCCACACTCAAACTAGAGTGTGGCTTAACTGCTGATACACAACTTCCTCTGATCCACAGCTTCGGGGTAAAAACCCTACAACCGCTGGGCCTTACAGCTTATGCCGACCAGAGGATACCACACCCATGCAACTGCTGGGGCTTACAACTTTACCCGTCCAGAGGATACAACACCTCTGCAACTGCTGGGGCTTACAGCTTTACCCGTCCAAAGGATACCACACCTCTGCTCGCTGAGCGTCACAGCTTGCTCCGCTGACTAATAGCTTGAAAAAGAGTTTCTAAAATAAAACGAAAACAAGAGAAGAAACAAG
Organism: Amorphophallus konjac; assembly: GCA_022559845.1. NCBI lineage: Eukaryota > Viridiplantae > Streptophyta > Magnoliopsida > Alismatales > Araceae > Amorphophallus > Amorphophallus konjac. Next base: position 53,901,067 of record CM040123.1, on the reverse strand, counting down.
AGTCCACAAAGGAATATAGCTCAACACTGAGCAAATTCAGCTCCGGTTCTGAACCAGGAGACTGAAGAACAATCTTTCTCTCTCAATTCTCTCAAAACACTTCTCTCATAACTCTCCTTCTTTTCTGCTCTCTCTGTCTTCTTTTTCTCTCTGGATCGTACAGGCGCTAGCTCTCTTTGCTTCAGCTCTCAATAATGCAATCTGCTCTTCTGGCACGATCAGTCTTCTCTTGAAGGAGAAGCTTCATATATATAGTAACAGCAAAGAGGTAGGGCGTGTGCTCTCCACGATTCCCGCCCAAACACCTTGGTCACGTGGCAGCATCCCAACATACTGCTTTACACGTGTCACGATCTTGGCACCTCCTCCAATATTGGATCACGTGCCATTTTTAATCTTCACGAAAAGGTATCTGTCAAGGCATTAGACATAAAGTCACCTTCAGATAGTTATACGAGTTATAAAGAGATTGCACAGAGTAAATATTCTGACAGAACTGGAATGCACAGACTCAATATGGCATTCACACACATGCACAGACTCAACATATATGCATAGACTTGACTTTAACACAAGGCCTACGGATGCACTGACTATGTATCTGTAATGTGCAAGTGTTGCACAGACCTGAACAACTTGTGAGTGGCCTTTCTTAGACTACGATAGTGCAAAGATAAGAGTTGCACAAACTTAATATGCTCGGTGCAAGTATTGCACTGACTCAATGACATGCCACGAGAGGCGTTGCACTTACTTAGCTATGTGTATGCACAGACTAGCTCAAGAAGAAATGTACAGACTTAATATGCTCGGTGCAAGTATTGCACTGACTCGAATGTGTGCGACTACAGTTATTGCACCGACTCACCACAAGCAACAAATGCACCGACTTAGAAGCTCATGTGCACAAGACCGAGCATGAGGCAAGAAATAGCACCGATGCAAGAGTTGCATCGACTGTACTTGTGCTAGACGAAGAGGTTGCACCGACCCTGGTATGTGCATGAGATGCAAGATGAGACGGACACATGCACTGACCTAGGCCTTAAGAGACGCAGTATAAGATGGACACAGAATGTGCACCGACTTGAGTCTGCCTAATGCAAAGATTGCACGGACATGCAAGACATGAACTTCACCCATATGAACCGACCTATATGCTAGATGAAACATGAGACGCCAAGTTATGATGTATGCAAATGTGTGCCTGCAACCTATATCATGCACTCTGATGAAGTTCTATGCAACATAATCATGCAAAGACTAAATGCATAAGCAAATACATAATCATTCAATCTTTCATGCAAACCCATGGTGACTTATAGTGTTTGCTATCATCAAAACCACAAGGGCACAACAATCTCCCCCTTTTTGATGATGGCAACACTATGCGTCACGCTGACTTATGTCAAATTATTCTCCCCCTTTGACTTCAGCAAAAAGAAACTAGTTTGAGAGAGAAAAATACGCATGCATAAAATGATTGATGAACTATACTCCCCCTGAATAAATGACTCAGAAACAATGAAGGAGATATATGGAAATCATGCAGAATAAGGGAGACTAAATAACATTCTATGCAATGGTTCAGAAAATGAGCAAATTATAGAACAACCCTTAGGGTATAAGATTCAACAATGTGCATTCCTAATTAAAGTTAGGTTTAACAGTTATAGAAAGTAGAGTAAATCAACTGACTTCTTGAAATAGGGCTATAGACTCCGTTTATAGCAATGAACCAAAAACACATAGCCATAATAAACTAAGTCAGGACAGTACCCTACTGATTTCAGAAACAGTGAATATCAAGGAGAGTCACTTGAATTTGTATTGAAGTTAAACAGTTGACACTCAATGACTTTTGTTTTCCAAGGGTTACAGCAGTTCATTTTCACTTCTAGTTTCTGAATCTGAACTCATTGAACAGACAAGTGTCATTTATGCCGTTGACATTGGGTGTACACCTTGATCAGAGGCCAGTACCCCCAGTTACTAAGCATAAACTACTATATCTATTTTTGATCAAAAGCTACAAAGATAGTTTGCACCTTTGACATTAAGGGTACACCTTGATCAGAGGCCATTACCCCTAGTTACTCAGTGAAACCAGCCCTATAGATTTGACCAAATGAACAGAGTTAACCTGAAGCACTTCATGACTTAAGGTATTCTCCATTTCTTTGATGGAGGCCTCAATTTCTCAGTGTAATTCAGTCATTGCTCTGCCACTTTGTTCATTTCTTTTCTTTTAATGATCTTATTTCTGCTGCCCTTATAACCTTTTAGAGTGACTGTTTAAAGACAATACATACTCTAGTTTTCTTCATCTAGACTTCACTAAGTCTATTATGTTCAGGTACAGTGAAGACCTTTTCTATTCTAACTATGAGAAAAAAGATTAAGAGTTATAAACAGTTTCTAACACCTTATTTTCTGATGAATAGTTTCTTAACTCTTCAGTCTATTAAGGTTAAACCTTCAATTCAGTCAAGAAGCAACAGTGATTCTTATAAATGAAAAGTTGCGATAACTACAGCTTACTATAATGAACCGATAGCAAGAATGGTATTCAATCAGGGTGAAAGAGATAAACATGAAAGCACAGGAGCAGCTCAAAGGATTTTCAAGAATAAGTCGAATGAAAATGATGTCATGAGATAGGAACTTATGAGATTGAGGAGAGAGAGTGGAAATAATTGAACTCTGATCAGACATCACTCAACTCCCCCTGACAACATGATGCATCGACCTTATCATGCATAAGAAATGCAGTGCATCGACTTTAACGTGCAGAATGTAGACAATGCACCGACCTATGTATATGTGCGGTATGCAAGTGCACCGACCTACATGCGGCTTGAGTACAATATGCACCGACCTACATGCTGAATGCTCATGCAGTGCATCGACTATGTCTAAGACATACAATGACTTATGCTCGGTGCAAAACATGCAAAGGCAAGACGTGCATCAACTAAGACTCTGTGCAACTCATGCACCAACAACAGATATAGTCTGTGCAAAACATCAAACAACCAATGTACTCATTGCGAATCAATTATTCAAGCATCAAACATTCTTTATTCAAAATTTAAAGAACAGGCTGAATCAAACAGTTCAAGAATGAAATTATTCATCATTTTCCTGCTGAAATTTACAAACCCCCAATTCTCTTCTCACTACTAGAAAAATGGGAAATACCGACGGTATTTCCCGACTAAAAAGTTTTTATCGGCAATACGTCAGAATGTTTGTCTTTCTCACGGAAATATATTGTGTCACA